>CM037852.1:176616775-177816775 GCA_021234595.1 Delia radicum | reverse complement strand
TACTTAGAGAATATATTAAACAATGCAAATTAACTTTAAGATTTAATTAAAATTGCTTTAAACATGAAAAATAATTAATTTAGAGTGCCTTTCCTTTTACGTTTTTTGTTAATTTTTTCGCAACAATCAAAATCCCTATTCAGCCTTTTAGAAAAATAAAGTGGATTTTTACGAAAAAAAACTAAATATGCAATAAAAATATATATTTAAAGCCACATTTGAGAAAATATATAATAGAAATATCCATTTAAAGCAAAATATGCGAAAATATTACTTTTAGCAAAATAAGCAAAAAATATGCATTAACTAATCGATGTCATTTTATGTTTGCAAAGATATCTTTGGTTAACTTTTAAAAAACATTTATTTAAATTCTTGTTCACAGGGATGACTTAAATAACAGTTAGTGGTAATTTTATCAAGATACACTAGAAATCAGAGGGTTTTTAAAAGAGATTAATGTCCGGGTGGAGCTTTAGAAAGGAAATACACGAATTCGACTGTATTTCAAAATTGCGTTGCAGGGCAAATTGCTGTTAATTAACATATGAGCAATTCCTGGACGACGGACAGTAAAGGAATGAAAAGATGCGGTATATATCCTCAGTGTATGGAATCAAAAAAGGGTACTAAATTTGAGGATTTGAGGAGGCAGAATCAATAATGCAGTAAAAAGATATAATCAAATATCAGCGAGAAACTGACGCGACAAGCATAGAAGTTGTTTTTATGCACTTATAGAAATATGCATAAGTCAGCGAAATTAATAAAAAAAAATTTTTTTGTGAATGTGGAAATTAAGGTGAAAGAACAAATTTTGTGTGTAGATGCATGAGATATGAAAATTTTCTTTTAATTTTTTTTAAATTGGGTAAAGTACAAATACGGACGCAACAAGACGCACGCAGAGAAAAAATATGGTTGCAATATGATTCCTACAGCAATAAATGGTTGTTTCAATTAAACTATTATTGTATCAATCATATTTCACCAATAATATAATTGCTTTTATCATATTCTAGTAAAAATTTCTCTTTTTTTCATTTATCGTATTATTGTATTGTCTACAATCATACTTATTATTTATTATTATATTCCTCTATCTAACTGCAGCCATATTAGAGTTACGTCAACTATAAGATGATCAGTCGGTTTTTTTTATGAACGTCTTCGCTCTTTTAGTTTGATTTTTGGTTGAGATTTTGTGAACATAAGTTGTGAGAAACAGGCAGCCCCAACAAATTAAATAATATTAAACCAAAAGATAATAAAAATTGTTTTGTGCAAGAAGGAATAAATTGTAGTCTCAACTCTGTCTGTCCTTGAAGTCCAAGCAAAAGTTTACTTGTCGCGCACCCCTTAAATAAAATTATTGTTTATTATAAAAAAGTGATAAAAAATTGTTTGTAATTACGCAAAAAATATTGTAAAAATATATTGCAATTACGCAAAAAAATATTGAAATACAAATTTTAACAAATTGCACGTGCGTTCAAGTATGTAGCACGAAATAATCATAATATGTTTGCAATAATCATAACATGGTCATTAGGGTGGGGCGATTTGAACATCTTAATGGGCGCTTCGCGTTTCTGATTCTTGGGATTGTACTGAACAAAAAAGTCCACTAGACCATACGTCTACGGTGAAAATCGAGCTCCCAGATTAGAGTTCTAGCATAACGGGAAGATGTCCCGCATCGCCCTTGAAAATCGGGCCCCTTGGAAAAATGGTCATAATTTAAAAAAAAATTCAAATTTTTTTTCTTCAAAATTAAAAAAATATAAAATATTTTTTGTGTTGGGTTTAATCATAACTACTCAGATAAAAAATATTACTTTCCCAGAAAATCGCTAACTTACCCTAACTTTGTGTCAAAAAAATGAATAAATATTTTGGGGGTACCTCAAAGTGACTTTTTTGCATTTTTGAAAATTTTATTCAACAAAAATCAAAAACCTGGTGTTTGCTGGTATTAAATAAGCCAAGTATTACGGATATCCGTTGGCAAAAATTTTTGTTAGAGCATTTTGATTCTAGCGGATTTCAACGTTTTTTCAAATTTGTATAGACTTTTTTTTTTAATAAGATTTTTGTAATATTTCATCAATGTTATTGTGTATGCTATTTGATATAATTGTAATAACTTTATTATAAAGTATAACTTTTCGTGTTCATAGTTAACCTGTGTTTTCATTGGGTCACAATTGACCCCCGTATTTTAAAGAGTCAAAAATCACAACGATGACAAAATAAATTTTTGTTTATGTTTCTAATTGTAATTTATTTACATTTTAAAATTAATTAAAATTAATTATTAAGTATAAATTCAGATACTTGTATTCATATTGAAATTGATTTTTTTGTACATATTCAGGAGTATTTTCGAAAAACGTATTTTTAATTTAATAGTGTAAATTTTTTTCATTCAAAATTATTATTATGTAAAAGTTTTTGACCTACTCGAAGACTATAAACGGTTAACGAAATTTTTTTTAATAAATATAAATTGAATTATTCCTTCCTTTATTTTATTTATAAATTTTGCCACAAAGCTGCATTTTTCTTACGTGGGTCATATTTGACCCCAGGTTAACATGGGTTAACTATCAACAAAAAATATAGTATTTTAAAATAAAGTTATTACAATCATATAAAAAGGCATATACAAAAATATTGATGAAATATTATTAAAACCTTGTTTTAAAGTAAAAATGTATAAAAATAAAAAAAACCTTGAAATCCCCGAGAATCAAATTGCCCTAAAAAAAAATATGCCAACGGATATCCGTAATACCTGGCTTGTTTAATACTTGAAATGTGCTTAATGAAATACTTGACAGCAAATACTAGGTTTTTGATTTTTGTTGAACAAAATTTTCAAAAATGCAAAAAAGTCACTTTGAGGTACCCCCAAAATATTTATTAATTTTTTTGACACAAAGTTATTGTAAGTTAGCGATTTTCTGGGAAAGTAATATTTTTTATCTGAGTAGTTGTTATTGAACCCAAAACAAAAATTATTTTATATTTTTTAAATTTTGAAGAAAAAAAATTTGTAATTTTTTTTTAAATTATGCCCATTTTTCCAAGGGGCCCGATTTTCAAGGGCGATGCGGGACATCTTCCCGTTATGCTAGAACTCTAATTTTTTGCATGGTGAATTTTTGTACCCAAACAAATATTTTAAGAGGGGGGTACAGTCAAAATCTCGTTTTTATATTTCGCCCATACAACGAAAGACCACCCTAAGGATTCATATTATGACAATTCAAAAAAATTTCCAGAACAATAATATGATAATATTGGGATATATTTGGAACCATAATATGGCAATCTAATTATAATATTATGATACAGAAGCAGATAAGAGTATTGTTGTCACAACCATAGTAACATGGTTGTCGCAATCATAAATTCAAAAATGTATGATGCTCTTCAAATATGGTTCCCTCAACCATGTTTTTTTGTTTGCGTGCAGTAACAATAGCGAACTAAAGTAAAAAAGTAACAAAAGTAATAATAATAACAAAAATGAAATCGAAATAAAGTTCCATATTCTCAGTTAGGTACTTTAGGATATATAATAAAGTTGAAGTTTCTTAGTTAATTTAAATTATATATTTTAATGAATAAAAGGTCCGAGCAACTTCAATGCTTTCACTGTCGAAATATGAAAACCAATGCAGGCTTTTAATCCCCTTAACAGTCGGAACATTCTGCCACAGCTCAGCCAGTTAAGGTGAATAACAATCAATTTGTTCTGTCGATATAAAAAAGGTTAACACCATCAATGTTGTTCCATGCACATTGATAAAACGATAAAACATCGTTGAGAACAATATTTTTTGAGGTAAGGTAATTGTTGGCAGGAAATTTCTAAATTACAAAAATAAAAATAATATTTCTGTAAATACTCTTAAAACACATAAAAAAGTTGATATAAATCGCAAAAAGGTACAGAAAAAAAAATATTTTTTTGCAGTTGTATATTTCGGAAAATGAGAAAAATGCTTTTACATTTATAAAGTATAGATATTTAAGCTTTATTATTGAAAAAAAAAATAAAAAGTTCTGGGCACTTTGCATTTTTCACTCGTGGTTGACCGTTTTCTGGAATTGCCCATATGTTTGCTAAATATTAGTAAGATAAGAATAGGAAAAACAAAACTGTTTAATCTATAAAATTTAAGTGAAATGTAAGAGGCCATTTAAACGGAGCAATTTTTTGCATGCAACGTTGCCTGCAATTTTTGTTTGTAGGCAAACGGGGTAGAAAAGCAAGCGGGGTAGCAAAAATTGCACGGTTTTGGTTTTTCAAGATATTTTTTTGACATTTCTTTTTCTATCGTTCGTATTCTTGTTAATTTGCTTTATTCGTATTCGGCTTCTCAAGTGTTGTGTATCGAAAATATTTCGTAAAATAAAAAATAAATAATGTGGAATAGAGAACTATTTATATATTATTTTAAATTATATTATTTTATATTATATATATTATTAAATTATATTATTTTTAATTATTACGAATAAATTAAATTTCAACGAATGAACAATTAAAGAAGATTGGCAAAATAAACGTCAAAAAATTGCATGCAAAAACTCCTCGTTTAAATGTTCATGATTTTTAGAATCAACTCTAAAAGAGAATTCAAAAATTGCATGCAATTAATTTCTTCGTTTAAATGGTCTCTAAGCTAAACTTTACTTAATTGAAAATTACAAATTAATAGCAAGAAATTTGTTAAATATTAGTAGAAAAAAAAATTTAATTTTCAAAGCTTTTGGTTTTTATACGAATCAAAATTTGCTTTTCTGAAAGCAGCTTTGTACAATTTTTTTTTTAGCAAATTTTTATGTAAATTTTAGCAAAATATACTGTTATTTGCATTCAACTAAATTTAAAGTGGTATTATAGCTTTTTTTACTGTTTTTTGTCCACAAATATTTAGTAAAATTTTTTGAGGCTTTTAGCAAAAGTAAATGGCCATTTTAAGGATAATGTTATTTCAATTATTTCGATAACTGTATTTTACCGATGATGGCATTTTAGTTATATCTGTAACGGTAATTTAATTATATTGGTATTTTAGTTATATCGATAACGGTATTTTAAGGATAACGGCATTACAATTATTTCGGTAACAGTATTTAAGAAATAACAATAGTTAGTTAAAAGGGATTTAAATCAATAACGCTATTTTAGCGGTATTGCCTGACATCCCTGATCCCAACCGTCATTAATGAAAGTTCGGCGGTATGAAACAACACCCAAATGAAATAAGTCCCCAAACCAAAATGAAATAACGCCCCATTTTTTGGGGCTTTATGCCATTATGAAACAATACCCCAAACAAAAAATGAAATAAACCCCCAACCAAATGAAACGACACCCCAAAGCAAAATGAAGTAACGCCCCAATTTTTGGGGATTTATTTCGTAATGCAGTAAAGCCCCATTTTGAAAATGAAATAAGGCCCCAATAAAAAAAAAGACAAAATTATATATCACTTTGAAATATTTCTTTATTCCTAATTAATACATAGTAAAAAGGCTGGAAAAAAAATTGCGCCATTTTTTTTCAGCCTTTTTAAAATAAAAAGATTAATAATATTTAGTATATCAATACAGTTTTTTTAATATTTTTTAGTAGTATATCACAAAATAAAACTAAATTTATAAATCGTATAATCGCACGCAGAAAAAACTTTATTTCGCGAATCCGCCTTCCGCGTTCTACGGAGGAAAAAACCCCTAAGAGCGGCCGCAGGCCGCCACACAGAAAAACTTGTTTTTACAAATTACTTGATGTCTTAAAAATATAAGATTTCAACGGATTCGACATCTGATTTGAAAAACAAGGTCTTGGGGTTTTTTTCCTCCGTAGAACGCGGCAGGCGGACTCGCGAAATAAAGTTTTTTTCTGTGTGCGACATAAAAGAAACTTCAAAATTACTACACGGTGTAATCTCACTTACTAATAGCAAATAACTATTTACATTAATAACTTGATAATTCATGCAGTAATTATAACGGTTATTTGCTTATATTACTTAAAAATTGTACTTTTTAAGAAAATGAAATAACACCCCAAAAACATTATTTGGGGACTTATTTCATTTCTCATATTGGGGCCTAATTTCATTATGAAATAAAGTCATAAAAAAGACCACAATTTTTTTTTTTATCGAACTTTTTGGGGCCTTACTTCATTTTCGGTTTGGGGCCTTATTTCATTGGGGTCTTGTTTCATACCGCCTGAAAGTTCATTATTCAAACCAGAATAAAGTTAAGAATAAGCAAGTTAAAATATTGAATTTAAAAGAAGATGTTTCATTGTCAAGGGGTATTCAGGCTAGTACGGTTCTACATTCGGGCCTAATGCAGCATCAGAATCTGGTAAGGGTTAATACGGAAATGCTTGAATAGAGTGTAAAGAGTGTAAAGAGTATAGAGGGAGTGATTAAAGTTTCTATAAGTTATCGTGAAAAAATATTTCTTAAAAACCATAATAAAAATTCTACAATAGACTTCAAGTAAAGTATTTTATTTAAAAACAAAAGCAAAGAATGAAGTTGAAATGATATTCTACATTGGTATGAATGTCTGAATGACTAAAGATTCTAACTTCAAAGACTGACTCTAACTTCATGAAATCTGAAAAACTTTGAAAATAAAATTTCCTTGAATGCAAATTTTTAATTATTTTCTTTATTGTTTGAAATAGAATATCGAGAAAGGGCCTTGTTATATGAAGCCATCGATATATTAACATTGGGAAATCGGAGAGATTTAGTAAAAATTTCCTTTGGGACAATCAATTGTTTACCCACCCTATATCTGTGCAACAATTTAGTTATTATTGTAATTCATTGCAAACTTCCACATACAATTTAAATGTTGTTCTTTTAGCAACTGCAAAAAAAAAACACATTTATCATTTTCTCAAAATTCTTTATAATGTTTAATAATTCATGTTAATGATTATAAAGTATGTCATTAGATTTTGTTTTCTTTTATGTTTTTTATTAAAAAACATTGGCCATTAATTTAAATTTTCGCAAATTCAACTAAATGACAAAAAGCAACATTGTACTTTAATAGTTGCCAAGATAAATATTTGTAAATATTTTTTTTCTTTATATTTTTAAAATGCTTGGATAATGTCATTATGATTTATAGTAACATCTAGTACGGGCTTGGTCTACTTTACACAAAAACAAGACGGAAGAAGCTGCTGGGTAAAAAAAGAGGAAATAAGCCAGTGCTCAGTTGTAAAATACAGTCATAACTATATAACTACTTTGTTTATTAATTTAAATAACTGAAATTTGGTACATGAATAAATGATGTACTTTCTTATTTGTCACACTAATTTGGGTGCAATACATACAAGGGTTGGACTAGTTAGTATAGAGATGACATATGGACATGTAATGTATTGCAGATGCACTTAAATGTTTTACAATTTGTCTGATATTTATCCAAATAAATTTATAGATTTTGCCTAATGTTACAAATTATCAAATTTGGTCCCTGAATTCAGAAGTCAGGTATAAAAGTATGAACTTCTTTTAGATTTTTATACATTTTCTGTAAAACATTTTTTTTTTGGACCTAATTCGGTATAAATTGTTGGTGATACAAATAATAAGTTTAGTTTTAGGGTAAAAAAAAAATTAGGGTAAAAAGAGTCCGAAAAAAGGAGCCAACATTTTTGTAGGGTTAGCAGATTTTTTATAGAGTTGCCCTATACAAAAGTTAGTTGCATTTTTGAGCCAATCTCATGTTTTGCACCATAAAATGAATTATTAATACGATAATAAAAATGATTATTACTGCGATAATTTTAATACAATAGTCTTACAAAAAAAAATGATTTTCAGGTGATGTATTAAAACAAAATAAATTTTCACATTTGCTCATATATTGTCTTAGTACATGGACCGATTTTGATGAAATTTTCTTTTAAATATCTACTAATGAGAAGAAATGTTTTTCCAAGAATTTTAAATATATATAGTACATTCCATGTGTATTTTTTGGTACTTTTGTGATGCCAATAAATCATTTTCAATGCATAAAGTCATGCTCCAGTTAAAAAAATGGCAAAAACGGCAACTTAAATGTATAGTACACATATCCCTCGATTTATACGATACTTTTTTTATACGATTTCGCTTTATCACGATTTTTTTATTTTTCGTGTAAATCGAGGAATATGGCAACACTTAGGAAATTCTTCCTAATAATTAATGTGTTGCTTTCTTTGAAAAGAGGATAGTGGAGAGATGGAAGGTGGTGAAAGATGAAGGGCTTCAAACATGGCAACACTGTAAGTGCGCGAGATGATAAGTCTTACAACAGTTGTTGTTCGCTAGCTGATGGAGAGTTGGCAAATTTATGGAAGCTGTTTCATAGCCCTGACTATTATTTTACTTCGGTGGGGTTAAATGCTATGGGAACACCGAAGGTGGGCGCAGCGATACATATAAGTGATAGAAAACTCATACATATTATTTTTCTAAATTGATGTTGTCGTCACCGGTAATCGAACCCGGGACCATCTGTGTAACAGTCCAACGCGCCAACTATTTGCGTCATTAACTGATTTTTTAAAATATCGGAAATAAACACACAAAATATAAATGTGTATGCAAACACAAATCAGTCATACAAGTTTTTGTGAAAACAAAAATATTATAAAATTTATATAAATAAATCGGGTTATATATAATAACACTGCTATTTTTTATAAAGCTTTTATAACCCGATCGATATTTTATAAAAATAAATACATATATTAAGCATTTATAAATAGCATTTGCCTGTTTTCAATTTACACGATTTTCCATACAAACATTTTTGAATTCGATTTACACGACATTTTCTGAAACGTATCTATCGTGTAAATCGAGGGATATGTGTACTCACTAATGACATTAAATACTATCAAGCAAGGTAAAGCCTCAACCTCCAGTAAGTCCCAAGAATTTTCTGGAGCTTATCAAAATTTGGTTGTTTTATTTCGTTTTATTTTTAAGAAAATTTATAGGATTAAATATATCATGGAAATATATAGTCGAAATACCTAAAATCGCCATGCAATGATTAAAAACAAATCTAGTTTTAATATAAAAATTATTTTATAAAAAAAACTAAAATCAAAAGGATTGCCATATCCTACTTTATTTTTATAGTTTGAAAAAAAAAATTTAATTTGGAAACCGATATAAGAAAAGTTGCAATTTTGATGTATCATAATATATAATATAGGTGGCTGATTTTTTTTATTTGGCCACATTTTGCCATTTTGCAGTGTAACTTATTTGGGTGTGTTTGTTTAGGTCCTGTGCTTCTTTTTACCTAACTCTCATTTAAATACATATTTGCAAATTTTCTGTTAAACTTCCTGAGGAAATTGTTAATTTTTTTCGTATTCATTTAACAAAAATTATTTATGAAAAACAAATTTAAAATTTTATTTGAAAAAGGAAGAAAAAAAAATCAAGTCAAAAAGTAATATAAATGCTACAGTTCGACACGAAAATTTTATTTTGGGATATCATCACATTTTTACGGTTCTTGAATAAATAAAATAAATGGCGTAATAATTTTTAAAAATTTCAACTCCTTTCAACTGCTCACGGTGGTGAAAAACGCCTTTTTAGGGTCCTTTTTACTGAAGAGCAAAAAGAGATGTATTTATAAGAAATTTGAAGTCGACATCCGATTCTACGCTAAAAATGGTTAAATTTTTTTTTTTTAAATGCACCGTTTAGGCAATAGAGTGGACGGAAAACTCTCTTTTTTGAAAATCATTTAAAAATAGTTTTTCTAATCACTCACAATAAAAATGTATTACAAACTGAGAATAATGGTACAAAAATTGCGATATATCGCGAACCGTTAAACAGTTATCAAGGCACATATTTTGTAAAAAAAAATAATAAAAATATTTTTTAATCCACACAATGAAAAAGCATTTTGATTTAATAAAAATGCTACAAACATTATTAATATATTGCGGCCAGTTAAAAAATTGTTAATCAATAAAATGTTGTATTTTAGTAAAGACAACATTTTGAAAACTTTACTTTTTACAGGGTTACCACAAAGCGAAAATTTTTGCACCATTTGCTTTTTGATCGTATGTCATAAAAAATATTGTATAAGTTTTTTTGCTGAAATTTATTTTTTCCGACCACTATATTTTTACATTGACATTACATGGACATTTTTTTTTTAAATATTTTTTGGTGTAGAAACAAATGATGAATTCAAATTTCATTTAAATACAGCTCTTTTTGCTCTGTAGGAAAAGGCACCCTAAATTAACCATTTTAGACTCCGCGCACATGTGGAAGGGGTTGGAATGAACAAAAAAAATAATTATGCCACTTTTTTTATTGATGCAAAATTTTTTAAAAAGTGATGATGTCTCAAAAACAAAGGAACAAAGGAAAGGTACTAAGGAACTCCAATAAATAAAAATTAAATTTCCCTTGTAATAAGATTTTCATTCAGCATTTTCTATGCAATTTAAAATAAAACAAAAACATGACAAAAACAAGAAAATCAATAAAAATTGTACATCCAAGTTTCTTGAACTTGGAATGTAAAACTTTAAGTTATTTTGTAAATAGTCTAGTATATTTAATAGTATTTGTGTCTTTTATATACGAGTATGTAAGTAAGAGTGTTTGAGTTAGAATGTCACTGAATACAGTTATTCTATGCCAACTATTTGTAAATGTACATTTAATTGGCTTTACTGCAAAACAAAACTGTTCACTTGTATATAAATAAATACTTACGAACAAATATAGTTTCCACTTCTTATCTTTATTGTTTTCCTTCATTCTTGGTCATAATTTAAAGGGTCTATAGTGGACGAAATAATTATAAGTTCACCCATGAAATTGTGAATTTTTTCCAAAATATTTGCAATATTTAAAACTTTTTCCTAACACATAATAGCAGTAGATGCCAACCCATTTCGTCCCACGTGCTGCACTTTTTGATGCATTTTTTATAATTTTTAAAAATTACTGATTATTTGAGAGCGAATTAAGTATTAGTTCAGTTCAGTTTTTCCGCAAAACATTTTACTTTTTTTTTTACTTATTCCTCACAGACGTATTTTAAAACTTTTTTCTATTTATTTTAGGTACAATTTAGTTGTGCAGCGATCATTTCTAAAAAAATATGCACTTTATTAAAAAAAAAGAACTAAATCGATGTTTTAAATGCAAAACACCTAAATTTTGGAATATTTAGCGGTAAAAGTGTTTTTATGATTTGATGCATATAAATAATAAATATTTGCTTTTCATAATCTGAAGCTTTTCGTCTGGATAATTAGATTTTTTTCTTGGTGCCCCTTCTTCTCCAGGAGAAGAAATATCTCCCATAATCTTGGAAAGATTCCTCCTACTTTTTGAAATATCGCAATTTCTGCAAATCGTCAATTGGAAAAAAGTCGCCACAATCAACTTTAATTTAAACCCCTTAACTAGCAGCTAGAAATATAATGTATGCATTAATCTGCTAGAGCGTCTTCCGAAGAAGAGATAGAGACCCTAATTTTGCTATAAAAACTCGGCTAAAAAGACCCTATTTCAACTTCAATTTTAACCCCTTAACAGGCTGATTCATCTCAAAGCTTCCAGATACGAGCGGTAAATTTTACTTGGTAATGACAATGCGTTAGAAAGTAAAATTTTGATTTTTTGGAGACCCATAGCACACCTGGTCCTGGCTTGACTAAAACTATCTTTGCTAATTGCGAAAAATAGAATATAATTTTGTTTAATTGAGCAAATTTTTTAAGCTTGTGGACTTTTGAATAAAGCTCCCTGGATAAAGCAAATTGCATAACACTTCTTATTAGAAAAAATTCATCTTAGCCAAGAGAAATTTGGTTCACACATATGGACGACTCTTGGACTCTAAAATGGTCCTAAATTTAACAAAATAGTAATTATCCAGACGAATTATCCGACATGACCGATTTTGGAGTCTTAATGTATGTAAAGTATCATGCCAGACCACAAATTGTTTTGCATTATTTCTTCATAATTTGAAAGCAAATACACAGTGCAACAAAATCAAAAAAATTTGATGCATCGGGGTTGCGAACTATCATTTCTAACAGACCCATTTCGGACCCAGATGACAAATATGGCCTTAGATTTTTAAATTTAGCTATAGTTAATGAAATATTTACAAAACACTTTTATTTGCAAAATTTTAATTTTTTGATAAAATTTTTAAAAAATAATACGAAATTGAAAATAAGAACGCAACTTTGTTGCAATATTCAAATATTAACAACTACGCTCTTTAATGAATAATATTAATATTTTCTATGCATGAAGTTAAAGTTGAAATATCTCATCTTCACGATTTCGTTAATAAAATATATAAAACGAAAAGAAGATACAATTTAGTAATACGTACCTTAAGTGATCATCACACGTTACTTAATTTTTAAGAAAATTCGCGTACTTTATCTTTTAGTTTAGGAAAAAAATTTCATTAACTACAAAAATGTTATTTATTTATCTTAATTAATAAAATTAAGATAACAACATTCAAATATGTTTAACACATGTTTTCTTATCTTATTCTTACCAAGTACCAGTTATTTGAAGTGCTTTTTCTTAAAAAAAAAATAACGATTTTCAATGATGCATGTTAAAAAATGTATTTTTTTTATTTTCATCATAGTAATTTTTAAAAAAATGTTTAAAATTTTGTACTTCAAAAGAATTTTCGGAAAATTTTTAAATGAAAGCTATAGTTCTTTTGCTGAAATGAGTTAAGTGGAATATAAATTTATATCACGTGCTAAAATTTTGCAAATTCGATTAAGGGATTTTATAGCAATTTCAAAAAAGAAAACTAAGTGAAGATATTTACTTTAATTGCAAGGATATCATACATCCTTCACCCAATCGCAATTAATTGTTACTTTTTTAGTGCTCAAAGTCAATACTTTAAAACCATATTAAAAGTTATTCGCAGTTTATTCTAGTATATAAATGAATAAGAAATTTAAAAAAAAACTAGATTTTTTGTAAAAGATAAATTCGCTAATATTTCGGAAAGTGGAGCTAATATTAAAAATTGGTGTTCACATTCGTGATCTATGTCCTAAAATCTATCATAATTGATAAATCGCTTCCCCGATGCATTTTTAGTGTTTAATAGGGTTTCAATCGGTTAACCGTTAATCGGTTAACTGTTCGTATAATTTAAAATTGACGATTTTCAAATAACAAATAAACCGATTAATTTGTGTCGATTAACCGATTAACTGAAGTTTATCTTTTTTTATGTATTTTTATGTATTTTTTATATAGAGCAATTCCATATGAAAACGATCAAAATTGGCAAATTTTTGGACGACCCCTCTCCGATTTTAAAATAAATAGTCTCAATCGATTGCCCAGCAAAAAATAATGTACCTACATATATTTTTTTTTTTTATAGTGACTGGTTTAGTGGTGGTGTGCACCACTGTCATATGACAAAATTGAAGAATTCTTCATAAGGGACCTCATTGAAAGTTGTTGGAAAGGTATTGAATCAGGCTTTAATTGAAAAATAAAATTTTCCTAATTTTTCTCAGAAATTTACCTTTTTTTCCCATGAAAATTAAATTTTCCCATGAAAATTAAATTTTCCGATTTTCCACAGAAGCTCCTAAATTTTCCGGCTAATTTTATTTTTTTTGGATTCCTCATAATTTTTGCTTTAAGAATCAGCAATAAAAAAATGGGCCCCGACTCCTTGTTTGGACAGGAGAAGAGCATTTAAGAGACCACCTTGTTCTCATTGTTTTTATATTTTTTATAATTGAATTATTTTTAATTATTTAACAAGAAAAATTAGGAAAATTTTACTTTCAATGAGGCCCCTTATGAAGAATTCTTCAATTTTGTCACATGACAGTGGTGCACACCACCACTAAACCAGTCACTATGAAAAAAAAAAAATATGTAGGTACATTATTTTTTGCTGGGCAATCGATTGAGACTATTTATTTTAAAATCGGAGAGGGGTCGTCCAAAAGGTGATCGCTTTCATATGGAATTGCTCTATATGACTATTTTATTTTATATTTTAAATATTTAAAATGAAATTCAGCAATATGAAAATGAAGAAGAAAGTGAAGATGATTGCAGTGATGGTGGTTTTGGAGATAATGATGATGGTGACAATGTAGATTTTGAAGTAGAAAATGATTTTGAACTTAAAGGAGAATTATACAATGTCATTAATCACGTAAGTGCTGTAAACTTTTTAATAAATCGAACGAAAAACAGCAAAAATTACAGGATTATATAAAGTTGCAAGAAAATAAAGAGATTCGACTTATACATGATGTTAAACATCGCTGGTCATCATTGTCAAATATGATAGACAACCTCCTTCGAATATACAAATGTGTAAACCATGCTCTAGCCGATTTCGGTTTGATTCCTTTTGCTAACTAAGATATACAAGTTATGGAAAACTTATCTAAAACCTTAAAGCCTTTGGACGTAATAAAAGACCTAAGTAAGGATTCTGCTTCTCTAATTGAATTTGAAGGAACTATTAAATTTGTAATTGATAATTTGGAGAAGGCCAACAAATGATCTAATTGAAAGCTTAAAGTACAGACTAAATGATAGACGAGTTAAAGTTTTAAATACGATTATTTTATTCCTTAACTCAGGAATATTGCGTTCTAGCAATACTTTTTTAAAATATAGTTCAAAAACTGAAACTAAGGAGTTTGGAAATCAACTTTTTTCTAGAATGTTTAATGATGAACCTTATCATGACTCGGATGACGACATGATAATAGAAGAAACTTCTCATATTAATGAAAATAATCTTTTATCAGAATTAAATGATACTATTAATAATATTAAAAATATAAAAAATTCTAAAAAGGACTTTAATGGCATAATGGAGGATTTTGTATGTTTAGAAAAAACAAAGAAAATAACTGAGAAGTTGGAAATTCTTTATCATGCCCTATTTTCGATTTCCCCAACATCCACAATCAGCGCAAAAGTGTTTTTCTCCAAGTCAAGTTTTATAAAAACTAAAGAAAAGAACCGTTTAAAAGCTAAACATTTGAATTACATTCTTTTTTTAAAAGATTATTTCACAAGATCTCTTTAAAACCTTTAATTAACACATATATGTATACAAAGAAGGATCTCATTTACTTTAGTTTTTTATTACTTATAAATTGTTATGTTTTATTTGTTGTCTTTTTATTAATAAAATATAAAATCAAAACAATAAATAAGTGTTTTTTTATTATTAACCATTCAATTTATTCAAATTTGAATTATTCGGTTAACCGAATAATTCTTAATTAACCGATTATTAACAGATTACATCTCAATCCCGATTAATTATTTGCTCGATTAACCGATTAAACTAGAAACCCGATTAATTGAATACACTTTAGCGTTGAATTTTTCAAAATTAAGTCGTTTTTTTGTATTAAAAACATCGATTTGAGACTTTTTTAAAAACCAAACTATACTTAATTGTAAAATACTCGAGTGAGGAAAAATTTAAATTTTTTTTAAATATTTTGACGAACAACTGAGTTTAACATAATTGAACTTATATTTATTTCGCTGGCAAACAATGAATAATTTTTAAAAGTTATTAAAAATGGTGCAAAACTGCAGCAAATCGATCGAAAGGGGTTTGGGATGAACTAATATTATTGCTATTGACATATGCTGTGGCAAAAACTTTTAAATGTTGCACATATTTTGGAAAAAAATCACAACTTAATGGGTGCACTTATAATTATTTCGTCCTCTGTATGTATAGGATTTGTTATATAGGGTGGGCCAACTTCGACTGACTGATTTGAAATGCTTATAACTTTTTTATTTTTAAAGTTCTTAATTCTATTTTTTATTTGTTGCTCGTAATAAACAATTTAAGTAAGACCGAGAAAAAATTGTTGAATTTTATTATTTTTTCGAATGATCAATTGTTACAATACACAAAGCACATTTTCATATAAATCAATATGTTAATAAAACGAACTACCGAATTTGGGGTACACAAAATAATAGAGCACTGTATCAGCGACAATTAAACCCTCTCAGATCTAGCGTTTGGTATGGAATTATGGCTGATAGAGTTATCGGTCCACATTTTTTCGAAAATTAAGCTGGGAAGCCAGAAACCGTCTGGGCGGCATAGTCCTCAATAATATTGACATATGATTCCAGCAAGATGGAGCAACAGCTCATACCGCGAGCTACACATTGGCGATTCTGCATGAACTTTTTAACGACCGAATAATTTAAAAAAATGCTGATGTGGCGTGTTCACCTCGTTCCCCAGATTTGACTGCCCCTGGTTTTTTTGTGGTGTTTCTTGAAGGGACGGGTTTCCGTTAACAAACCACAAAACATTCAGCAATTTAAGCAGAATATTTGGACTGAAATTGCAGAACTAGAGCCAGAAACGTTGCACAACGTAAAAAAAAAAAACATTTTGAAAAGAGGCATTAAATACCAGCAGGAAAATGAACGCCATTTAAAAGATGTCATGATATTCATACTTAACTTAAAAAAAATTAACAATTTATACCTTCAATATAAAACAAAAAACTGAAAAAATAAAAAAGTTATAGGCATTTAAAATCAGTCAGTTTAAGTTGGCCCACCCTGTACAATGTGTGCTACTGGGCGATAATTGTATAGCCAAAAAGAGAATATAAAAACAAAAAAATATTTTTATAACAACATTTATTGTCTGATTTTGTAATATGAAAACAAATGTGGTGGAATAAATGGTAAGATGATAATTTCTTTTGGAAAAAGGAGTCTGTGGCTGGTCCGAAAGGTCCATTGACCGCTCCCGTGACCGAGAGAAGCAGGATCGGTCTGAAAGTCCAGTCAGGTGATAAAATTACTGGTATAAAACAAACTACGCAGTAGAGCGCCATTTTTTTTTTTGTATGAATAAAAACCTTTTTCAGAAAATTTCAGCTCATTGCAGCACTAGGTCTAAAAGTTTCTTGGTGCTAAAATGCATGAAAGCTTTAGTCCGTGGCGCCCTGCGACTTTTCGACTTCAAGAACGGTTTTTAAACTGCTTTTATAAAAATATGGAGTGCGACATTTCATTATTTATTAACTTTGAACACGAATATTTTAAAAATTTTTTAATCGGTCTGACGGTTTTCGATACTAAAAATGCTGTCTACAAATTTTTTAATTATTATCTTAGAATTTTTTTTGTTTTTGCACAAAAACTGCATGTGGAATTTAAAGACTAAACATGAAGAACGATATGAAATGGGGAACGGTTGGAATTGTAACATTAGTTCCAATTTCCATTACATATCGCTCCATTTTAGACCAATGTTTAATTTTATAAAAGGAATGTTTAAATTCATATTTTCATGTAAGTATATCGTTAAAATAATAATTAAGACGTGCGGGGTAGCGTGTTGGTAGCGTGCTGGCTTATCAGTGCGGTGGTCGTGGGTTCGATTCCCACCAGAGGCACTGGTCTGTTTTCGCTAGCGCTCGGTTAGGGTAATAGTATATAATTTGTAATTATATGATTATTAATTAATAAAATAAAAATAAAAAAAAAATAATTAAGACACTCTGCGGTTGTTTCATAAAAAATTAATCCTTCCCGGAGCTAGCATAGTAATAGCATAGCATAGGTGTAGTAAACATTTTGCACGTTTTGCTCTTTCTCGTTAAGTTCGTAGTTACCGGCCATTTAAAAAAACGACATATTAAATATAAAATGGCTTGTATCTCAAAAAATATGTGAGATATCGAACAACGGACAAAATTTTTGTAAAACTTGACTTGAGCAACACGTACCGAATGTGTTAAGTGTCCAATTCCACTCGTTCCCCGTTCCATTCCATAACCTTTCATTTTGGACCAATGTTCCATTCTATTATCGGAGTGTATAAATTTGTATTTTCATGTAAGTATAAGTGAAAACACATAATTAAGACACCATGTGGTTGTTTCATGAATGAATCCCTCCGGATCCTTCCCGGACCTAGCCTATTTGTATTATCAGGATGTATTAATACTCCTGCAGAGCAAAAATGTTGGCCGTTTTAGACTTTTCCGCATGTTTTACAGTTATTTCCCTCTGTTGGGTGTTTAGAAGAGTGACATTTTTTAAAATTTAAAAATTATATATGCGAAATAGTATATATTCTGGAATTATATGTTTGTCTTTCCAGGGGTTATAGGTTCGATTCACGATGGAGCATAATTTAACCAATTAATGGTGTTAAGTCTTGTATAACAGAGTGGTATATATATATATATATATAAATACAAAAATTTGGCTTTTAAATCTATCTTCAGAAATATATATAACTTCCCATACAATATTCTTATGCAGTTAACTGGTCAAAGGCCTCTACATGAGGCAAAAAATTTTAATTTCTAACTAAATAAACATCTTAGTGATAAATTAAATATTTCTCCCTAAAAATATTTATATATATACAACTATTAAACTTAAAAATACTTTTTGTAAACAAAATGTTTTTAAACAAATGTTTGTATTGTTGCAAAATTACAATGTATGTATGTATCTTAAATCAATTTTAAACTTTCAAATATTATTACAAATAACTAGTCTTATTCATTTTCCTCAAAATATGGGATAACCTTAAATATTAACATTTTTGTGTGTTTTGTTAAACATTTTATTTACACTGAGAGAATTATCAGCATGTTATCAATGAATTGCATTAGAGCTATGAAGTGTCACTGGAACTTGTCTATTGAAACTTTCCATTAAATTAATGTGGTTTATCATAATATTTTTTGAAAAATTCAATTTTATTTATTTAAAATTTTATACGCCTAATGAAAAAATTTCATTAGAAATAGTATCATAAACATTATACAGATTTTTCATTACAAGTTTGATATAATTTTTATTAAACTTGTATAAAAGGCAAAGTACAGTCTAGTTTACTCTTCCCTGTTTTTGTTTATAAACAAAACAAAAAAATAAAAAATAGGAAAAAAACAAAAAACGTGTATTGAATATCCACCAAAGCTGGAAATTGCACATCACAAAAAAGTTTTCAATTTATTTTTTGATCAATGGTGATAATCTTTAACTTCGAGGTCATATATTAGTTCTCATGTAGTGAGTAAACTAGTTTATATGAACGTTTGATGTTTGGCATGGGATTGTTACCTTTTTCAAAACGTGTTCTGATGATGGGAAGCTAGAAAATTACCGAAATATATCTATCAACACATTCCTGAAAGAACCAAATAATAAATTTGAAAACAAAACAAAAAAAAAAAAAAACAGTATGGATTATTTGTTAGGACAATATCCTAATAAAGAAATATAGAGTATGGCCTCGAACTTGAATAAGTTCCATTTTCATTGATTTTTCATTAAGTTTAAAAAACCTTGTCCTTAACTTTGTGAACAAAAAAAACTTCATTAGTTTAGTGAAAATTTTTATTAAAACTCGTCGAAAAAAATTCTTTCTGTGTAGTTTGCAAGACTTTAGTTAAACATAAAATATCCTTACTCTCATATAATTTCATGAGTGTTAAACTAACAACAATATTTAAGCAGAAATTATCTACACACCCTTTAGAACTTGCATAGAAATAAAAAAAGAACACAGAAACCACAAGACATAACGCCACTCAGGTCCACATACACAGGATAAGGGAGCTTCCATAACTTACCAAACGACTAGAAAAGCAGTTGGGGAAAACAAACATATGCAGTTGTAGCAAGTACCAAGGAGTCGTTTAACATGAGTAAATATAATTTCATAACCCTACACTGAACTAAAAGTCGTAAGTGAAATCAACATACACTTTTTGTTAACTTTTAACAAAATTTATTGGTAAAACAACAATCATTTTATTAAAATTTATGTGATTTTTTGTAAAAATCAACCATTTTCATCGCTTTACGAAGAAATTGTTGTTTTGACAAGTTTTTGGTATTTAATTTCACAAAAAATTTATAAAAACGACACTAAAGTTAATTTGATGAAAAATATGTTATTTTGATAAAGTTGTATTGCTGTAGAAAGTAATTTGGCGTGCTTTTAATCTGGTGGCATTATTACTGATGTAAAAGATCGTTGAAACTTTAAAGCTTAAACTTTAAACTGTAAAGTTTGGTTATTCACCCCTGTTACATCTTTAAAATCAGAGCGAAAGTGAAAGTTTTAGAATTTTTCGGTGTTTTTGTGATTAAATCAGAACGTTTTTCCCTATTTTTTATTCGTTTTAATTCGTGTAAAAAAGCCTGGTCGGAAGTAAAACGAATGCCCTTTTTTCCAATAAATTATAATTAAGGGTCAAAAATGGTGCTTAATATTAAAAATTTACAACTTTTTTTTACTTATTTCTGATTTTATTGTATTTTTGGTTGTATTGTTTAAAAAAAAACATAATTTTTTTGTTTTGATATTCTAGAAAACACTCAAACAAATTGTCAACAATGTTAGAAGCATTTCTTAAAAATATTTTACTTTCAGCCGAAAAAATAACATTAGGAATCTTTAATATGAAATGTATTTTATATGTTAAAAGGTTAAATTAGACTAAATTAGCAATAATTATTTAAAATTAGCTTTTTAAAAAAAAATATTCCTTAAAAAGTTCAAAATTTTACTAAATCAGAATTTATTTTATTTATGTTCCGATAATAATTTCGAAAAGAAATTCGAGTTTTTGAAAGCTTTTAGGATTTTAGAACACCAAATTTCAATTTCGTGTGATTTCACAAATTCGTTCTAATTGCAAAACGTTCTAAAGTAGGGACATTTGCGATTATCTACAAATGCTAAAAATATGTAAATTAACATAAAAGTGTTATTAACAAAATAATTTAAGATTGGTTATTTATTTTTGGGTAATTTAAGAAAGTGAAATATTTAGTGCGCATTTGTTTTTAGTTTAAGTAAATTTTTGAAATGATGTCAGTTATATTTTATGTGAATTGTATATTACAAGTTTGATATAATTTTTATTAAAAATAAAAATTAAATATATATATTATTATATGAATTCTAAATTATCAATATATAAATATTTGTACACAATTTAAAATGGAATGCAATTACAAGCTGAATTTTTAAATAAATTTACGAGTTTTATACATTTACTGTTACATGTGTTTTAAAAATTGATTTTTGGGTACTTTTATCATAATTTTTAATATTAAATTTCATTATTTTTGATATTTCATCAAATACTTAAATTTTTTAAAAATATATACCGACTAAAGACGTATATTACTTTAAAAAGCGTTTAAATCGATAAAATATAAATGGTAATGAAATATGAAATTAAAAATTAAGAATGAGTCGATAAAATTAGTTTAATAAAATTCATTGTTATATTGAATAAAGTGCATTGTTAAAACAACAAAATAATTATTCAATTTGATTAAATAAATTTGTTAACATAACTTATTTTTGTTAATATATTTGCTGATATTTTGTCAAAATAACAACCAACCAATACTTAAACGACATAATATACATTTATTAAAGAAGTGTTAAATTTATGGTCAGATTTTTTTGGTTGTATAGTAATCAACCATTCATTAATTTAACATGGGATTTAGTTGATTTCACAGCTATTTTTGGTTCAGTGTTTCAATGTGTTTGTTGTCGACATTTTCATATTGTTACCACACTTTCTATTGTGTTTTGCTATACTGAAAAATATCACCAGCAAAGTAGCAGTTTAACCCAACAGGCTTAATAAAGTGGGTATATATACACTCACATATAAAATGTTAGTTAAACATAAAAATTGCATGAAAGCTAAGAATTTACTTGAATACCTACACACAGAAAAATAAAGTGCCAGCCGAATTGAAAAATATGTATTTTGGTGGCCACAGCCAATAATTCAGTTCGTACAACCATTTTCAAATAAGATTTCTGAATATTTTGGCAGCTAAAATTAAGTTGTATTAACCGAATTTTGTTGCTAAAACCAACATTCCAAACGATTTCTGCCGTAGTAACAGAATGTCAGTTGGCAAATGACCAAATTTTTGTCTGTGTGTATAACAAATTTTAGCCATCATCGCTCTTATGTATCGAAGTTTTGAATGGATTAGTGCATATGCCAGTACAGTGTTTAAGAAAACCATTCCGAGTTACATTCGCTACAAAGTGAGTAAAATTATGTTTATGTAATTTTAAACTTACCAAATATACACTTGAAATGCTTAAATAACTAAGTACCCACATTTACAACTGCAAAAATAAACACAAAAGACAGTAATCTGCATGTTGGGCAACATGTTTTTTAATTTATAAACATTTTTACCTACAAACAGTTAGTCCGGTCAAATTAGCCAGAAATAGAAAGAAATAGTGTTCAAATGACAAAAATTTATACGGAGCTGAATTTTGGTACAGAACTTGGGTACACCATTACAAATAAAATGCCACAAGTACCAATCAATTCCGTGCCTGCGAAAAAAGTTATTCAAGGTCAAATGTCAAAATTTTAGATTTTTTTAATTTTTCTTAAAAAAAGGTCAGGCAAAACTCGTAGACCATAAAATTATCTACTAAAATTGTCCTTATACTTTTTTCTAAGAGTCACCATTTCTGAGATATTGCGGTTCTACAAGTTGAAGTCTACATAATATGCACGGATATGCCACGTATGTATCGTACACTTAATTAAGTATAAATACTTATATGTCTCTTGTATGTATAAACCATACAATTATGAGAATATAAACACAAAAGAAACTCAGTCCCTTATTCAGTCTACCCGTATGACCTTGAAAAACATCTGTATACTCTATTGTTTGCATGGCGACGCTCATATACCTACTTTTTCGAGAGACCTTTTGTGAGTTAAGATATATATGTATATTCTATTCTCTTCGCTTGTAGTGTTAAACGTTGACTTGTATTAAATAAACGTGTTTATAGCTAGTTTTTCTTATTACAGTTTGAGCCGGTAAATATTTATATTAAAAAAAATGTCACAAGTTTGCTTTATCTGCCATGAACTTTTGACTGAAAGTTAATCTGTTACAATTTGTCGTTGAGCGGGAGTAAGAGAATGCGATTTTTATTGTTAATTTTTCGGCGACGAAGCGAATGAAGAGTTGAGAAAAAAGAAACATTTTATAAAATTCCTACACTTTCATTCAAAGAATTAATTTTGAAAGTAACTCGAACACGTTCTGATGAAGTAACAAAGCTGTTACTGTATGCTGAAGCTAAGTATCTTGAGACCCAACATGAGGGTAAAGTTGGCCGTCGTCAAGATGAACCTGCGAATTTTGTGATACAGCAAATATTTAAATTTATATAAAATAGCAATGATTGCCAGTTTACATGAGTTGAACTAATAGATATTTGTAAATATCAAGCGTTTGATAGCATAACTAAAAAACCAGAAAAGTTAGCATTTATTTGTTTCTTCGACAATCACCTCTAAATCTTAAATCAAGCTTGATACGATGAAAAAAAAAAACTTAAATGACAGAGAACAACGGTTAAAAATTTTGAAAGTTGCGTCAGTAATAATTCGTTAATATATTCTATCTTCTGTGTTTGATAATACCACCGAGTAGAATGTTTGAGAATATAAACAACGATATTCCAGAATCAAGTCATTCTTAAAAACAAGCGATGTAATTTGAAGCATTTCAAATTAGTTTGCACGAATATTAGACATAGACATAGGTGTTAGGTCTTTCAAATTTAAACTGCATCTGGCTCTTTCAGTTTTTTCCCCTGGCGATTTGGTTTAAAATGTCTCATACAAATGTTCTCTTCTTTTGGTGAGTGCGTATCGTACAGCAGTTTTCAATCGTTCACCTTATATTTTACCGCCGAAACTAGCACATTTATTCAATATGTTGCAGAGAATGCTGATATAAATATAAATATTTTGGACGGTCATAATACGCTTTTTATACAATTCAAATTGTTACTCACAAAAGTTCAGTACTACTAACAAAGCCTATGCCGCGATTAACTGAAGTCATCTCAGCAAAAGATTTCGCAGCAAAAGATCATGCAATGATAAGTAAAATAAATTAGCGAAATTTTGATTATGGAAGTGAAGCCGTATGTATACTAAAAAAAATTTGGGAAAATGGAAAACCTCACCCCGAAACCCCAAATGATATTTTTCAATACAAAATGTAAAAAAGCTTAAAAAATTTATTAAAAATACTCTAAGTCGACCCCCCCAAAACATATTCCTGGTTCCGAGCCTGTGTTATATTATGCAGGTAATGCATGAAAGAAGTGCTTTATTTAATTATGCTCCCAAGTCTTTAGATACAATGATGGATGGACTTGTTTACGAGAGAGCTGTTATAGCTCACACATTACTTCAGCTCACTTTATCAGTAATAATATCGGAATAACTAGTTACTGATAACTAGGTGGATGTAAAACTTAGTAATGAAAATATAACACTGTATCATACAATGGTGTGTTACATATTATATAGAATATAATTCCTTCAACTTTTAGAACCTACAATTTTTGTACATATTATGATCTACAATTTTTGGCAGACCTTTTTTTTTAGGCAAATCTCAACCGAAATTAATTAGAGTATTGTCACAAAAACTATTTTGGAAAACTAAAAATTATATTAGATATGCATTTGTATGCCCTCCCGGATCAAACTGAGACTGGCTTTTGGCGATTAACCAGAAGCCTAGAAGTCAATAATTGTGTATTTTACACTAAAATTTTTTTTAATCTCAAACAATTTTTAGTGGGGCCAGATAGTTTGACGATTATTGTAAGATCGTCGTAAAAGAGAACTCTGTTGGGAAGTTCCTGATAAGATCGGAGTCAAGAATGATTGATATTACAACCGAAAATTCGGTCGCAGCAACCGAAATATTCGATGGGCGATAAATACGGTAGCCACGACCGAGTTTCTGGGTGAATATTTTTTAAAGTGAAGAATTTAACTAACATTTTCTTATGAGTATGCTTCTATGAAATATTTACTATAAAGCATGCTAAAGACGACATTAGCTCCTTGTGGTGTACGGTGTTGTATATTCTGTAAGTGAATTCTTTCCTTTATTTGACTGCCTGTCTTTCTCTCCATATGTCGGAGTGTATTACTTCCATATATCTGCCTGGTTGTTGGTCCGTTTCAAATACTTCGTAATAAGTATATGGCATGAGTTGATGATACATATATTGTTCTCTTATAATTATTTTTTTGACTCATTTTTCATATTTTGCCGTATTTAATATTACACTCGTATATTCTTGACGTGCGTTTGCATGTTGCACCGAAACCCAATGAACAAAACATTTTAGACAAAAAAATAATTTATATTTAATTTGGTGTTGTTTCTGATCGATTTCTATATTCTTCTGTGTGTTGCTTGCTGTAGCTTGCCTGTGAGAAAGCGACCGGTCAAAAAAGGATTCGTTTTAGCGTATTCTAAATGCAATTTACAATTATATTTTGAGCGAGATGCGGTAAAATGTAACTATATATGACATCATATTAACATTTTTCAACGAAATTAATTTTATATATGAATTTATATAATAATGTCCGGTTAAATACACTGCCAGACAAAAACTTATAAGTGTATATAAAATAATGTATTTTTTTATGCAAACATTTTAACTCGGGAAATTAAAGATTTAGAACCGTCCAAAAAACTACATATTTTTTATTCGTGAAATCAAAAATGTCAGATTTTGCAAACAAATTAAAAGTGCTTTACTTTTAATTTGTCTGCAAAAACTTTTGAAATGACATAGTACGGCACATGTAAACTTAAGTTTGGGTCCTAGTGGTATCTCCGTATTGGTATCTCCGGTTTAAAAAATTATGTAAAAATAGACAGAAAAAATTATTGTCAAAAAAATTTCAATTAAACTTTTGTTCGATTTCCAACTCACTTTCAATTAAATGTTTAATAATGTGTATTAACTATTTAATTAAAAATGAATTTGGGTTAACAAAATTTCCGGTTTTTATAACGTATAATGACAACAGAGAAATAAATGTAAAAATTTTGAAAAATCGTCAAATTAAAAAAATCGATTAAGGTAAAAAATTCTCGTTTTTTTAATATTTGTCGATATTTATCCAATTTTAGCAAATTTGTTTTAAAATTTAGAGATTTTCAAATTTGCCGTTTTTTAATCTTGGACATTTTTTTAAATTTCTGTAATTTTGAGGATTGTTTTCGTCAATTTTGGCAATTTTTTTCTTCAAATTTGGCAGTTTTTTCAAATGTTTCCGTTTTTTTTAAATCTTGGCGTTTTTTTACAATTTTGGTGATTTTTTTTTTAAATATCGTAATTTTGGAAATTTTTTTTTTATTTAAACAATTTTTTCACAATTTTGGCGATTTTTCTTTTAAATTTTAATTAATTATTTAATAGTATCTACTAAAAATTTGGTTGACATGATCAAACAATATTCAATAAAATTTTTAATAGATATGAATAAAACTATAATTTAAAATAATATCAATTAAATAGTTACAAATTCTTTTAATTCTAACTACAATTTTCTTAATTGGACCGAATTCAATTAAACTTTTAACTGAATCGACAAATATTTTAATATTTTATTATTTCGCACTGTCTCAAGCTATATTTGATTACATTTTAAGGCAAATACATCGAAATCTCTTATGAAATGACTATATTTATTGATTTTTTGTCGAAAATCAACTCTAAGAGTGATAGCCGCCCCTTTTTAGACGACGTTTTCTAATGAAATTTGAAAATTCGAACCATGTAATACTGAACTAACAAGCATTTCCCATTTGATCCCAGTCAAAAATAAATATTTTTAAATTAAAATTTATCCATAACATTGTTGCTTCCTAACAAATTGTATTAAGTTTTTAAATTTGTCAAACCATTTCGGGGGGTCCTAGCTCTCTTGTTATGAAAATAAATGAAATATGTATGAAAATAAATTAAAGTAAGCTTCGGCAAATATTTCGTTCACATCGTTATGAAAAGTTTCATTAAATTTCGTTTTTTTTAATTCTCTCTGTGTGCATAAAATGCACTCAAAATCACGGTTTTCCGCCAATATGCATGGGAAGGATCAGGAATACTTAAGAAAAATTGCACTATTATTTTTCATAACATTTACCCATCCCTAGCTACGGCCCTGATGGAAATGTTGCTTACTAAAACAAATTAGTAAAAAATATCTTATTTTTAAAAATTTATGTATAAAAAACATCGTTAAAACGTGCAAAACTTTAATGCAATTTTATGAAAAATCTTGCCAATAAGTGAAAAAACTGGGCACGCCATTAAAATTACCGTGGCCGAAATATTTACGATCAATGGTCAGTGCTCTTGTTTACGATTTTAGGGGTCAATTTGATTTTGATATATAAGTGACACCGTATTGTGTACACAAATGTTTTCAACATACTGGTGTGCACATTTTTCAAGTTGAATTTTTTTAATAGTTTCCTCAAAGCTTTTATTTCATGCTAGATGTTGGAACAATTTACAATACAACAAACACCCAACAACATCATGAACAACACCATAAAATAAATGCAATAAAAAATACAGCAACTAAACGTACAAGTTCAGTGTAGTAAAATTGTGTACGCCAGAAATGGCTAGTAGTGTACGACCGAAGACTTCCGCCAAAAAATCATATTTGGTCGGATTGTTGGTATTCGGATACAATGTGGACAAATTTTGAATTTCAAAGCATATTTGTTGAGCCAGTTTAAAGCAATTTGGAGTACAAAATTTAAGGACAAATCGGCATCCGAAGTTTTTCCTTTTGGCCTATTGTTCGGCTGCCGATTATTGAATTCATTGCTTAACTAAGGACTTTTCTTTAAATTTTATGAAAATCGTATCATATAAGCCCAATAAACATTTTTCCATTTATCAAATTTGTCAATGTTTTAAAATACCGAATACCGACAAAAATCATTTTCTGGTCTTCGTTCGTACAATAATGGCTAGTTAAACAGACACTCTAAGACCTTTTTGTCGTTCTATCTGTTTGTCTCTAGGTACCAGTGATGCCAACTTTTTTAAGCAAAACGCGCAGCCAAAGCCTTTAAAAGCGCTAGATGATAAATTTGGTCTAAATGTCTAATTTTCAACTTATTTAGTATTTAAGCGTTAAAAAAGCGATAATTTTTATTTAGGAATAAAACATAGAGCTTAAAAAATATATTTTTTTTTCTTGCTAATGTATAACAAAAATCACTTTTGAGAACAATTTTAAATTATTTTATGCTAAATTGTAAAACAATTTATGAAAATGTTATATTTTCGGCCTAAAAACGTTAATTTTAAGTAACATTTTATTGAAATTAAATGTTCTTAGAAAAAGCCGCTAAAAAGCTCAATAAAGAAACGAAAATCGCCAACCTTATAAAAAGCGCTTACAGGAAATAATGCGATGTTCGGTTAGTAAAAAAGAGCTAAATCTAGCGCGAAAAGCGCTAAATTTGCTTTGCGGCTAAGTACTGTCTGTTTTGCAAGGTATTTACAACGCACAGCCGATAGTCTTGTTTTATTAAAAGATTTGCAGTCAAATATAAAGCAGATACAAAAGCAGCACGAAAAAATCCGACTACAGAAAATGAATTGTGGCAAGTGTAAGTAAGCGGCCGCATTCTTTTTAGAAACAGTTTATTTGCCCAGTTCACTTGAAAATAATAAAAAAACGAACCATTTTTATGAACTCTATCGTATTGCATTTGTTTATGTATTTTAGAAAATGTTTTTAACTTGGTCCTGTTTTTTTTTCTAACGATCTAAAACATCTATTGTTTTCTATATATACAAAAGAGTTGCGTTATAGGTGTAACTAAATATATAACAGCATCAACGCCCTGTCCAAACCGCAGGTGCTAGGAACTTGAAGTTTCGCATGTAGATCCATCCGACGGCATAGGTGATGGATAAGACGGTATTTTAGGAAAATCCTACGGGAAGCGGCAGAAAGGGGAAAGTCTCCCATTGGCGGTCTGTCCAAACCCCTTTGGCTAAAAGCAGAAATTTAGAATATGTATTCCGTTGAGAAAGACCTAATTCACTGATATGTAACTTTTTGAAAATGTGCCCAGAAACGTGGTAAAATGGGGGTTAAAAGGCGAAAAAATGGTACCTCTTAGTGGACTGGCCAAGCCGCTGAAGCTAGGAACTTGAAATTTGGTATATGGCCAAACCACCAAATCTAGGTACTTGGAATTTGGTATGTTGGTTGTTTATCACGTTTGTATAGACGAAATTATTAACAATTATTGCGTGAAGGGGCCGGCCACACAACTAAAGCGAGGAATTTGAAATTTGGTATGTTGGTTCCTTATCACGAGTAGATATCTGTATAGATGGGATTTTTCGAAATTCCTTAGGGAAAGTTAAATGGATCTCCGCCTTAGCGGCCTTGCCATACCCCTTTGCCCAGAAATTTGAAAATTAAAATATATGTTCCTTCCCAAATTTCTTTCGGCAGTGGCAAAAAGGGGGGGAAATCTACACGTTGACGGCCTGGCCTAACTGCTTTACCTAGAAACCCTAATTTACATATATATATGTTTCTTTGAATATGACATAACTCATTGATATATTTCTTTTTGCAAGTTTGGCCAGGACCGTGGTAAAATTAAGTGTAGTTCTCGTAATGGAATGGGGACACGAAGGCAAAAATATGGATTCCACATCCGCATCATAAACCGTTGGAGCTAGAAACTTTTAAATTGGTGTATGCATTTGCTAAAACTGGTTCTTAGAACATTTTTACGGGGAGGCACAAGAAGAATATGACTACGCTTTTGGGATTTTTATTAAATCTTGGTATATCTTGGGGTTTAAATCAAAGAAGTTTCAGTATTATTGACCTGTTTAAGCCCTGTAAAGCAAAGACCTATGAAACTTAAACATCGAGTTAAAATGGTTAACTAAATTTATTAAACGTGGAAATTCCTAGGAAACTAATTTAGTTGTTTTCTTAATATATATCCGTACTTCAAACTACCGGTAACGAAGTATCGGGTTTTTAGGTTATTTAGTATAAATGTGTTTGTTTTTAGTTTTTTTCTCTGTTCTTTAGAAGAAAAAAATTAATAAAAACATGAAATGGAAAAACTCACGTTTTTATTTTGTTGGGTTTTGTGTTTTTTTTTTTGTGCAAACTTAATTACGTTTTTATTTTATTGTAGAAAATAAAAGTTCATTAAAAATGTACACTCATAGAAATAAACTTATATAAATAGAAGAAAAAGCTACTAAAAATTTGTTCAAAATTACCAAAATAACTTATTTGTTAGCTGACATTAAAATCTTATTTTTTGGGAATTACTTTTGACGTTTTTGAAAAAAACAGCTTTTTTCAAAATGAAATGTGAAAAAAATGCCAAAAACTATTTTTAAAAATTTTGTCTTAAAAATTGCGAAAGTTTTAGAACTTTTTTTGAAAAGATTATTTTAATGTTATTAAAACTCTAGACCATTATCATTGTCAATAAAGCATAAATTCTACGTTAAGATGCCAATTAATTGACTCGAAAACAATCTATTTACAATCTAAGTTTTTTCGCGAATTAGAAATTTTTATACAAAAAGTCGATGAATCGACTTTTACTAGGAAAAAAAAGTCGTAAAGTAGACTTTTGAAAAAACGACAAAGTCGAATAGTCTAAAAGTCGCCTTTTAAAATGTTTACGAAAGTCGAACAGTCTTAAAGTCGACTTTTTGTTGCAACTATATAACCCTATTGTATGTGTTTTTGGAAATGTTGTGTCTGTTTGTGTGTTAGTGAGAAAGCTTGTTTTGTTTGTATACAAAATGCAAAATGAAAAAATAATTGGAGAATTATGTCTAAAATAAAGTATGTATTTATATATTTAAAAGTCAATTAAAATATTAATTTATTCAATTAAATATTTGTTTAGAAATAAATCTAATTTAATTCAAATCAAATCTTTAATTAGTTATTTTAGGCTGATCATTTTTTCTGTGCATTAATTACCTATTAGAAACATATAATTTTATAATGATATACATGACACCATGACCATGACTCATATAATCACGTAATATAATATATTTTAAGATGAAAAATACATAAGACTATATATATACACTCAAAAAAAAAAAGTTTGTAAAGTCAGCAAAATTTCAGTCAGGAGAGTGCTTGCAAAAAAATTGCTAATGTCAGCAAAATCGTTTGCTGAAAATCAGCGAGTTGATTTTTAGCAACAAAATTAGTAGATTTAGCAAAAGTTTTGCTAACACTTAGTGGATTAGAAATAAAAAAGCCTTTCTAGAAATTAATAAATTGTTTGCTGAATTTTAGTAGACTGAAAAAAAAGCAAAAAATTTGTAGAAAAATTGTAATTTAGTTAATTTATTTGCTGAAAATCATAAAACGAATTTTTGTGATTCTTTTAAAAATAATTTACAATAAATACGAAATATAAAAATTTTCATTTTCAAACATTGACGACATGTATTAATTTAATATCTGAAAATATATAGAAATAAATATATGTATATAACATAACAAAAATTTTCTTTCACCTACTTACATCAATGGTTGTCTAAATGATGATATCTTTTAAAGGACGCAACTGCAGAAGATAATTATAGAAACGAAACGAAAAAATAAACAAAAACAAACGAAACGAAAATAACAACCCTGTTTTTGCAATACGAAAAAGGAACCATAAAAATCTACCTAAGATGTGTGTCTTTGTCTTTCGCTTTACTCTGTCTACATGTCTGTGTATGTTTGTTTGCAATTTGACCACACTAGATTATTAATCTATAAACATTTAGTTTTGAAATACATACATTTTAAATATTTTATTTTGTCTTTTATTTAATTAATAGACAATTATTTTCACAAGCCGGTAACAACACAAAATTTAAGTTGTTTTAATCCTCAATTTTGTTTTATGTATAAAAAACAGATACAAAAATCTTCCATGGTTGATTTTTTTATATGTCTTATTAGAGTTGTACTTTTTAGTATCATTTTCCTCTTCTCTACTACATCTTGACATGCCGCGACATCTGCTTCATTCTGCGCACATCTTTCAATCTGGTTGTCGTCCCCACTATTAATGTGCTTATCAGCACAATTTTTTTAGCAAAATAAATTAGTAAAACATTAGTATATTATTAGTAAAACATTAGTTCAAAACAGTTAAGTGCTAAATAAGTATAACAAAAAATTTAGCTTAAAACAGAATTTTAGCAAAAATTTGCTAACAAATAGTATACCGTATTTACAAGACGTTTTACTAACTTTTCTAATAACTTATTTTTTTGAGTGTAGTTTTTTTTAGTCGGGATGCTATTTATATAGACATGCATGTATTAACATAAAAGACTACTTTACTCTGTCTACATGTCTGTGTATGTTTGTTTGCAATTTGACCACACTAGATTATTAATCTATAAACATTTAGTTTTGAAATACATACATTTTAAATATTTTATTTTGTCTTTTATTTAATTAATAGACAATTATTTTCACAAGCCGGTAACAACACAAAATTTAAGTTGTTTTAATCCTCAATTTTGTTTTATGTATAAAAAACAGATACAAAAATCTTCCATGGTTGATTTTTTTATATGTCTTATTAGAGTTGTACTTTTTAGTATCATTTTCCTCTTCTCTACTACATCTTGACATGCCGCGACATCTGCTTCATTCTGCGCACATCTTTCAATCTGGTTGTCGTCCCCACTATTAATGTGCTTATCAGCACAATTTTTTTTAGCAAAATAAATTAGTAAAACATTAGTATATTATTAGTAAAACATTAGTTCAAAACAGTTAAGTGCTAAATAAGTATAACAAAAAATTTAGCTTAAAACAGAATTTTAGCAAAAATTTGCTAACAAATAGTATACCGTATTTACAAGACGTTTTACTAACTTTTCTAATAACTTATTTTTTGAGTGTAGTTTTTTTTAGTCGGGATGCTATTTATATAGACATGCATGTATTAACATAAAAGACTAATAGAATATTACTATTTACTCCGATTCTCAAGTATTCAGATCCTGATGTAACATCTGGCTTACAAATCAACCTCAAGAAGACTAAACCATAGAGCATAATCGCCAACACTAGCAACTTTTAGACCAACCCATTGAAGACGTTAAAAGATTTTGTTATTTGGGGAGCATACTAACCAAAGCCGGAGGCAGTCAATAATATATTCATAATAGATTATGCAAAGCAAAGCAGGCGTATGGCACACCCTCAACAAAGATCCCGAAAGCTCGCAGCTCGCACTAAAATGATTATGTTTAACTAAAACGTAAAAACTGTTCTTGTCTAAGGTTGCGAAACATGGAACATCTCTGAACGCAAACTGAAAAACCTACAAGCATTTCTTAGTCGCTGCCACCGGCGTCTACAAAGAATTTTTTGGCCAGTCACGATTTTCATCCATGATTTATGGATTCGAACTTGCCAAACGACACTAGAAGTAGATATACCTCTACTGGATTATAAATGGCTGGGGCATGCGATAAGAAACGCTACTGATAATATCACGCGGCAGTCTCTTGAATACAACCCCCAAGGATCCAGGAGAGCCGATATGCCCTCAAACACTTGAAGATGTCAAGTCATGGAAGAAATACAACAACATAGCGTATCCTGGAATAAAATGAAGTAACTAAATGAATGAAATAAAAAATCAACCGGATCAGATCCAATTTTAAAATAACTTTTATGTAATCATATATGGCACCAAAATGTTTGCTTGTACATTTCATAGCACTGGGATATTTTAACGCACGTGCAGAAATCATTAATTAAATATAAATTTATGACCTTTTATTATGTCAAATTACAAAATATTTTAATGGTTAAACTTTTATTTCGCCTAAGAAAACTTTCTAAACGAAAAGTATTAAATCCTACACAAGCAAACTCCAATGAACAAATTAAGTTAATAAATTTTAATGTGATTTTAATATTTTAATTAAATTTTAATTAGCCCTTAAAGTACTTAAACTAATACTTGCACAGATTATTCTTGAAATTATTATTTATATGAAATAAGAAATTTTTGAATGAGAAAACAGGACAATATTATAGGATGTCCCTTTAACAAAAGATTTGTCGGTTTTCGTTCATTATACCCCTAATTTTATTGCGAATATATGAAAAACGAACTATTATTTTTTTCTTTGGACAATGGTAAACATGTCGAATTTCTGCCGAAAATGGCCAATTTTTGATAAAAAAGTGTGTGTTAAAAACTCACAAAATTCGAAACTTTGAAATATTAAAATTTTTATTTCTTTCATTCACTTAAAGTACTCAAAATAATTCAGATGTGGAACTCTGGCTTGATCTGATAAGTAACACTCGAATTTAATAAAAATGCAAACACATAATTTTTAAAATTAATTTTAACCTATTTTTTAACAACGTGTCTTTAAAGACACCGCAATTTTTAAAATTTGTGGTTCTAGGGTTGCCATATAGCCATTTAAAAAAAAGTTTTTCACATTTTTAAAAAGAAGTTCCTTTTTTTTGTAATATTTAAAAATATAAGGAAGCCCGGCGTAATAAAAGCGATTTTCTGGTTTCTATAAAGCCGTATTAGAAAACTTTTAGAAATAGAAAATTAAAATTTTCAATTGTGCTTTTTGAAGAAAGAAACTAAAAAATTACTGATTTAATCAATATTTTTCTCGTTATTATAAAAATGAAAGTATGCATAGAATTGATCCATTTTTGCTTTTAATATCAAAAATTAACTAGTTTTTCTCAAACAGTAAAAGGGCGTATGCATTTGAGCAATTATAGTTGCCAAATAAAAATTAGAAAAATATGTCTAAAAATACCAAAATTTTGTGCAATTTTATGACTTTTTTTGAAATAATATTTAAAAATTAGATTTTCAAAAAAAAATATTAACCCTTTAAGAGTGTACAGAGGGCAAAATGTTTAAATTAAAATATTTATACCACCACTGGAGGGCGCTTTCATTCCATAAAATTTACTGAAAATGCTTACTGGGAAACCAACCTATCATTCTTCCAAGTTTTATTAAAAAATTCCAACGGAACTTATGCTTGGTGAAAAATGGGTAAGCAATGTTTCAAATTGCTTAAATTGCTATTTTTATAATATAGTGGCTGTTATTAAAGAAAATTACAAATAAATTGAAAAAATGATAATTCGTGTTTTTGTGTGGAGCGTGTTTTTGTGTGGCTATTTTCCAGGACATTTTTGAAAATAGATTATTTTGTCTAAAGTTCAACAAAATTTTAATGTTTTCATCAAAGTTTGCATAATTATCGGAAAAATATCACTGCAATTTGATAAGAATAAAACTCTTTCAACTGTTACTTTAAAAGTCTTTAACCCTCAGTAGCCTGGGGACAAAAAAACTCCATAGAATGTAATAAATATTACAACTACAATATTGAATTGTTCAAATAAAATTTCCACCTGATAAAAAATATTATTTTATGTAGTCTATATATCATTCACTCCATGAGAAAACGCAAAAAATCTGAACATGGGTCTTCTGATTTTGTTAATTTTTTGTACAAGAATACTCTATAGCTCCATTTGTACATTTCCTCTTTCAGATCTACAAATTTGTAAAAACTCGCGATTTTATGCACGTTTTTAGTTGTCGTAAATATTAAAAATTGCTAAAAGTGTTCATTTAGAAGTGCCATAACTTTTAAATTGTATATCGCATGTTATTAGTTAAAACGATATTTAGAAGATACATTTGTCTTCTTTATAACTGGATGATTTTAAATTAAATTATTGTAGCGAAAACAGACCAGTGCCTCTGTTGGGAATCGAACCCACGACGCCTCCACTGATATGCCAGCACGCTACCAACTAGCCTACCGGGGTGCACGAAAATCTTATAATTTTTCTTTTTTTTTAAATGGAAATATTTTTATACATTTTTGTATTTCATATTTTTTTGTGATACATTTAAAATAGGAACTCATTTCGTAATTTTTTGAAGAGCCCAATGATTTGAAGTGCTCAATTATCAATGATTTGATATACATTTTTTAAGTTTTTTTTCTTTTTGTGTGTGTATAACATAATCTGAATTGTATGCTACGTTTCCATCTTTAACAAAAATGTGGGTTTTTTATACACAATAAATGTTTTTTTAGTATGCGTCAGTATTGACAAGGAGGAAGGAAAATTACGATGGTATGAAGGTTAAAAAAATAAAACAAATAAACGTTAGTAAATTTTTGTAACTAAATTTGCAGTGGTCTTTACCAACATAATATTCTAAGTATTCTAAACTTCTTCAAACAACTGTTACGAAAATACAGTTGTTTGTATTTTTAATAACTGTTATAAAAGTTGTTTTATTTTATTTCTTAGAAAACAACTGCATTAAAAGTCAAAAACAACAACTACTGACCAATACACAAATACTTTCATGGAGACACGCACATTTGTCTTGATGTAGGTCAATCCCTAACTGTATGAAATTCTTTTGACACTTATAAAGATTATAATATGAATTAATTTCGTACTAAACACTTTGCGGATCCAACCCGATTTGTTGATAAGTCAAAGCGGATTTTTCTCATAATAGATAATTTTGAAATAGAGGCTTTATTATAACCGGACTTTTAACACGTAACCACTAAAAGTGATCATCAAATGAGAACACAACAACTTTTTTAAGTCTTTATTTTGTGTAAGAAATACAGGGAAAATAGCATTGATTTTTTCCATATTCATGCTAATATCAAATCATGCTTCTGCCTACTAATTGTTTATGTACAATAACGAAACGCAAGAAGCACCATCTAAAAAAAAATATAATCAGAAGCTGTAAAAAATTTTTACTTTAAAACTCTAAGAATTCCTACACGAAGTACTTTTGGGATAGCCACTTAATTAAAGAAAAGCTGATTGATTTTTGCAATTCGGTATAGCAGATGTTTATACTCAGGGAACGACTAATTTCGTCAAAATGTAGACACATTAAGGGATTTTGTTTTGAATTTCACAATTTTTAATTTTAATTTTCTTAGAGCCTGAATTTCTGCATGGAATAGACAGGCTTTTCAACTAGTTTGATTCATATGGGGTTAATATTTACACTTTTGTTTTTCCCCTTACAACGAATACTGAACTCGAAGTGGAAACATTTACCCTATATGGAGCAAATGACATAAAATAATTATTTTGATAGAGTGAATTTTTTTGTATCAAAAGCTTTACATTCTTGTACACTCACATAACAAATTCGGTTGTCTCAAAAGAATTCCATCCAACCGAAGTGATTCGGGTTCTGCAACCTCGCAAATTCGGTAATGTAACCGAATTGGCGGTTGTGGAATTTATGAGGTTGCAGCAACCGAATCAATTCGGTGCGAAGAAATTTTATAACTTTTATGAGAGTGTAACCATAATATAAATCAGACTTGGGCGACGTCAATTACATTTCATTATCATTCACTTGTAAAATTTTTCTATATCATTAATAATTTCAGACCTACGCTCACACTTGTGGGCTTAAAAGCTTGTAAAATTTTCAATTTTGTCAATAACAGACATGGGACAAAGTACTAATATTTGTGTATTTAATTACAGGCTAATTACTTTTTTATGTCTAATTACTTGTAATTAAGTGTTATTAAGTAATTGCCCTGAAATTAAATACCCAGATGTTGTTCTAATCCTCATGTTTGGCTTTAGAAATTTTAAAAATTTTCCCAAGAAGCGTTTAAGCTCGCAAGTATGAGCGTAGGTCTGAAATTATCAAATATATAGACAAATTTCACAAGTGAGTGATTGTGAAATGTAATTACGGTCGCCCAAGTCTGATATAAATTACGTTTTATTGGTCTTTTTTGTCCCTAATAAGTGTTAAATATTTTCTAAATAAAAGTAAAGACAAATATAGTCTAATTAAACTTAGCCCAGCAAAAAATAGTACTTACCTAGAAGCAGTTCTGGAAGGCATTATTTAATTACCGAGCTCTTCTGAAACAATTACAGAAGGCATGTTTTTCCTTCGCGATATCCCACTTGGTATGTCTCTTTTAAGCAAGAGAAAATCGCTTCCTTTATGTGCTCTAAAAAGCAATAAATTCATTTCTTCGTAGGAAATGATAATCGTTTTTTTGTGTATTGACAACATTAACGCTTCATTGTATGTATTATTTACTGCTTCAAGAGGATGTCATCAGGAAAGCACAGTGAAATGCCTTCCCAATTGCTTTATTGTATGCAAGACGGTTAAGCGCTTTCTTGGAAGCATCCAAATGCAGTTACTGCTTACCAAATTAAGGTTATTTTTACTGGGAAGTGATATTTTTCGAAAACAATGCGAACTTTGATGAAAACATTAAAATTTTGTTAATTTTATGACAAAATTATCAATTTTTATAAAATGTCCTAGAAATTAGATTTTTTTTTTAATAACAACTCTTATATAAGGGAGATAGGAATTGAAATTTCCAAATTAAAGGACTGTATAAGTATTTAAAAAATTTCAAAACTTGAAATATAAACTTAAAAAATCTTAGCATATAAATATCAACAATAAACCATCAATATTTTGTTAAAACTCCAAAATTTATATAGTCGAAAATATAAATTATGATAATCGTGTCTACACACACTTTCCAACATTACGTGTGTGTTTTTAATTTTAATTTTTCCTAGACTCTTAAAAATGTTTAAAACATTTTTTTATTTAACGACACACAACAACAACATAGAAAATAATGAACTTTGAAGTATCTTCATCATAAAACCACTAGATATATTTTCTAAATCTTCTTCAGATTTATTAAAGAATTGTTCATTTTGACAAGAAATTATAAGAAAAGAAAAAAACACATGTAATAAAACTATTTTATGGGTTTTTAAATGTCAGCGTAAACGAGTCTAGTGGCATGTTGCATCTCCCAGCAAAATTTTATAGAGCAGATTACCTATCAACTTGTTCTAGAACAAATTCTTTTACAACTGGTTACATGGAACCGGTTCTAGAACAGGTTCCTGGTCATCAAAGTGAAAGATTTCACTGTCCCAGAACCAGTTCTATAACTGGTTATAGAACCGGTTCTAAAGCAACCTGTTCTAGTTTGGAAGTAAAGAACGTATTGCAAATATTACAAACTTTATATAAAAAGAATCGGTTGTAGAACAGAAATTAGAACCTTTTATAATGAACAACAAGTTGTTCTGCAAACTGTTATTTGGATTTTACTATTTTACTGGGTTGTGTTAAATGTCATCTTCGGTTTTTTAAAACATCATAAAAACTAACAGGAATTTGTTAAATATTTTACAACCTAATAAACGATAATAAAAACTATAACAAATAACGCCTACAAAAACAGCAATCATTAGAGAAAAAAGTGTTTCCCCTCTTTGTCACCACACTATAAAAGCATAGACCACTTTTAATGACTTTATCATTTACAGGGAATAATTTAAAATATTTCTCCCCCGACTTTCGTAAGAAAACAAATTTATTAACTTTAAAAATAAACACATTCTCTGTGTAAAAAGATTATTTTTATTTATTGTTCTTTTGTGCTAAATATTTGTTAAAATTACCATAATGTGATGAAAGTTTATAAAATGCCCTGAATTAAATTTAAAACCACAAATAAATTATAAAGACAAGTGGTTGAGCGGAAATAAAACTCTTGCGAAATTTGATTATTTAGCTGCGTTTTATTCTAAATCAAATAAAGATGCATAATTAATAAAATATTTAAAATAATTTCCAAATTTATATAAAAAAATTATGTTAAAATTTTGCTCTACCGTCAAATCAAATAACAAATATACAATTAATCAATTTTTATGACAAAAAACAAACAAATTACAATGTTAAACACTAAAAATGCATCGGAGATGCGATTTATCATTTGTGATAGATTTTAGGACGTAGTTCACGAATGTTAACACCAAATTTTAATATTGGCTTCACTTTTAAAAATATTCGCGAATTTAACTTTTACGCAAAATCTAGTTTTTTTCTTTAAAATTTCTTATTAATTCATATACGTGAATAATAGGGCACTCCAACCTTATATGCAGCAAAAAAAAATGTCAGTTATTGATTGCCCCCCCCCCCCCCTTAAAAATATGTATTTGGGTGTAAAACAATGTCTTCCAAAAAATTAGGACAATCGGATAAGAGGAACACGTGCCTCCTCGAGCCTGAAGTTTGAAAAACGGTATATATGGGAAAAATATGACTTTTTTTTAAATTTCTTGAAATTTTTAATATTTTAAGTTGATCCTGCATTTGAAGGGTTAAAAAATCATAATAAACAGTAAATTATCTTTCTAATAAGGCAATAAAAACTAAAATCGGTTAAAAAAAATCCAAGTTATTACAATTGCCCCCGGCAACTAATGTGTCACAGAACGCTTAATCAAGAAGTTCGAGCCCTAATTTTGAAATTCGTAGAAATAATGTAATGCAAAAACATTTTTGTATTTTATTAGCTCCAAGGTACTCAATGAAAAAGTATTTTTTATCATGTGCTTTGCAAACTCGTTTTAAAACTAAAGCCAAAATAGTCTGAATTATTAAACACAGTTTTCAAATCTCCAATTTTAAAGTTTCAAAATTTTTTTTAAAGAAATTTAAAAAAATCAACGATTGGACTTTAAGTTTTAATTAGGCACATATTAAGGACTAAAACCTGAAAAAATTGTATATGATATATTTTGTTATTTTTCGTTTCGTTTCTATAATTATCTGCGGCATTTGCGTTCCTTTAAAAGATAAAATAATTAAGACAACCATTGATATCATTAGTTAAAAGATAATTTTGTTTTATGTTTTATATAATTATTTCAATTCTTTTAAATATTACATTAATTCATGACGTCAATGTGGGAGTATGACCCTTTTTGTATTTTGTAATGTATTGTTAATTATTTTTAAAAGAATCACAAAAATATCTTTCATGATTTTCAGCAAATAAATGAACTAAAGTATATTTTTTCTACAAATTTTTTGAGTTTTTTTCAGTCTACTAATATTCAGCAAAAATTTTATTAATTTGTAGCAAGTATTTTTTAATTTCTAAGCCACTAAGTGTTAGCAAAACTTTTGCTGAATCCACTAATTTTGTTGCTAAAAATCAGCTCGCTAATTTTCACCAAAAGATTGTGCTGACATTAGCAATTTTTTTCAAGCAACCTCCTCACTAAAATTTTGCTGACTCAGCAAAATTTTTTGCTGACTTTACTAACTTTTTTTTTGAGTGTAGCTTTATTCGTTTACCAATAACAAATATTTTAAATATCCATCTACAAACAAAATTTTAGTATTATATGTATTAAATTAATTTTTGTTTTTTTCAAGGCTAATTCAAATATTTCTACTTGTTAAACAAATAAAGCTAGAAGTCTGAAATTTGGATATGTATGATATGATATGTGTCACACTTTTAACATGATTTTTTTCTTTTTATGAAATTGTTTAAAACATTCAAGGATATTGAAGCATCAACATTTTAAAAGGATATTTTTAAAATGTTTGGTCCTGAAATGTTACGGCAAATAATTTGGTGGACTAGCAGAGATTATTATCTTCCATCTGATATATATATTTTTTCGTTATTCCTATATGACATATACAATTATATATGGTTAATCTAATAGTGTTCGAATACATGTAGAATTAAATATAACTGTAATGAAAGCTTTTGCTAACATAAATTTTGCAAATATTAACTTTTTTTGCTGAATTTAGCTACACGTAATTTTTTAAGCTACGTCTTGTAAATTAAGTATATTATTTTTTAACAAATTTATTGCTGAAATTATGTTTTCAAATAATATTTTAGTTTCATTTGTTCAGCACTGAACTGTTTTGAGTTAATGTTTTACTAATATTTAACTAATGTTTTACTATTTTTTTTGCTAAAAAACTTTGCTGATAAGCACACTAAAAGTGTGCACGACAACCAGATTGAAAGATATACGCAGAATGAAGTAGATGTAGCGTCATGTCAAGACCAGGAAAATTATACTAAAAAGTACAACTATTGTAAGACATATAAAAAAATCAACCATGGAAGATTTTGGTATGTGTTTTTTAGACATAATAAAACAAAAGACGTCAACAATTTGTAACGTATACATATAAATTGCGGATCAAAGAACTTAAATTTTGTGTTGTCACCGGTTTGTCAAAGTATTTGTCTATTAATTAAATTAAAGGCAAAATAAAATATTAAAATTTAGTAAAGATTAAATGTGTATTTGTAAACTATATGATAAAAGTGACTATTAATGTAGTGTGGTCAAAATGCAAGCAAATATACATTCATCTTATGTATTTTTTTATGCTTCCTTTTTCTTATTGCAAAAAAGTGTTGTATATTTCATATTTTGTTATTTCGTTTTGTTTCGTTTCTAAGAAAGATGCCATCACTTAGGTAACCATTGATGTAAGTAGTTGAAAGATAATTGCTTATATTATATATTATTATTTTTATATATTTGTAGATATTAAATTAATTCGTGTCGTCAATGTGGGAAAATGTTTATATTTTGTAATGTAATGTAAATTATTTTTTAAAGATACTTTTTTGCTGATTTTACTAACTTTTTGTTTGAGTGTAGATTTTGGTTGATATGGACCAAACCCTTTTTAAAACAACTGTGTGCTAAAATACTATCATAACGGCTAATTTTTGTCCTTTGATCAAGGACGAAAAGGTAAATTCTGGAAAATTGCGCCAAATCGCTATTTAAAAACAAATCCAAAACAAAAATTTATTGTATTTCATTTGCCGATAGATGCTCATTAGGGCGGGTCGATTTAAAAATCGCTCAACGAACAAGGAAAATCGTATTCTAGGGATCAAAATAAGAAACTTTGCCGAAGGAACCATACCTCTAAAACAAATTATGATGTCCCGACTTTTGACCCCTAGAATATGATTTTCCTTGTACGTTAAGCGATTTTTTTGCCTCCCTACAAATCGACCCGCTCTAATGCTCATATAAAAAAAATTCTTTAAAATTCATTTTGATAGAAGTTACCTAAAAATTAATATTAATTTTCTCTTTTTGCACTTTGAGACTAAATATCTGTAAAATTTAGTATTACTTAGCTTTATTTAATAATACTAACTAATTTTAAACCAAAAAATTACAAATAGCCCAGTAAATCCTATATATTTAAAGTTTCAGCAGTTTTTTTCTACAACTCTTTCACTTTTCTATCTTAATACAAATTTAGCTATTTCTAGTGATATTTTTTTTTTTTGTCAGATTAAGCTACTTTTTTACCTGCTGTGACATACAAAATTCTTATGAAATTTAACTTTTAGCCAATTATCAGCCGACGCCGACACTTTTTCTCTCCAAGCAGCGGCTGACCATATTTTGGCGGTTACGGGCAATTAAGCCGCCGACTGTGGCTTTCATCTACTAGGCCCCAACAACTAAATTTGTAAATTTAAATACCCTTAGATTTAAATTAAATTTTATTTCCAACAATTTTTTTTTTTTTTAAATTGTTGTAAATTGTAGTTTTTTAAAAAAATTCTTTAAAACCAAAAATTTAAAATTACAAAAAAATTAGCAAAATGGTGATTGTATTCACAAATCATCATTGGTGGTGCCAATTTAAAAAAACTTTTTTGATATTTGTAGTCTATGAGGCATTTTTATTAAAGGGTCCGCCAAATAACTTTTTTTTTTTTTTGAAAATGCTATAAAAAAAAAAACTACTAAATATTTTCTCAATTTTTTTTTTTTTTATTTAAAAGTACAATCCTTCCGGTTAATAATGGAAAATAGTTTCATTCAAATGGCTGCCTCGGCTGGCCATGCAGTGGCCTACACGATCGGTCCAATTTTTAAGCACATGATCGATTGTGTGCAGCTGTATTTCACCAATGGCTTCCTGTTCCGTCCTGTTGAAACCAAATGTTGCCAATATCCTCCTCTTCAATTTTTGTGAACAAAAATTCGTTCAACATGGCCCGATAACGATCGGCATTGACTGTAACGGCCACTACTTGCTCATTTTCGAAGAAAAATGGTAATTTTCGCACACATTCTGCAACATTACCATGATTTTCAAAGTAATGTGGCAATATTTCCCAGCGTTGTTCAAGCGTATACACAACCATATTCGTTCAGCGGAAGGATAAAACTAATTATCTGTCAAATCAGACATGGGGCAAGTGTTACCATTCACGAAATAAGCACTAGTTGAAAAAAAAACGATAGATGGCGGACCCTTTATTACAAACACAATTTTGTAATTTAGTTCTGTTCTGAAATTTTTTTTCCCCCAATAGAAAAATCCAAGCGATTAAAGATATCTAATTTTGTTTTCTTTTGTAAAGTTCTCACGCAAAAAGATTATTTGATTCAGAAAAAGGTTTAGGTTTAAACATTTTTGCATTGGTAAAGAAAAGTCATAATAATAAAATTTCCTTTGTCCTTTGTTAAATATTATTAATTTTCCATTGTGTTTACTTTTATGCCGGTTAAACTCTTGGTAATGTGTGTTGCACGGGGCATATGTAATTTTCTTTCATCAAATTCAAAGAAAATAAATATTTTTAAAATTTGTTTGCTGATATTACATCTATTAATATCAATCTTTATGATGATTAAATATAAAACATAGAAATTAAAGTTAAGGTGTGTAAAATTTTATATAAAAAGGGATTTTTCCAAATAATTTGTGGTTGAGTAACGAAAGCGCTTTAAATAAGTATCGAATACTCCCTATTCTAAACTACGTACTGAAATGATGATATTCTTTTCATGTTTATACTTTGTAAATAGGACAATAAAAAACAAATTGTATATAAAAAGTCTAAGTTAGAGTCAATGACCTTTTTTCTCTGTTTTTGCTTCCAAAATATATTATTTTTTTTTTTTGTATAAAAGTTAATGATAAACTTGAAAAGATTTTAATGGGGTTTTTGGTTATATAAAAACATATACATATTTGTTGCTATTTAATGAAACGAAAAGGAAAATTCTAAAACATGTGTAAGTACGTATGTTCAGTATCAAAATAGTGTAGAAGAAATTTATGAAAACTAAATACAAAAATATAGCTTTTTCACCATGTTACATTATAAACTAACAGCTCTTAAAATTCTCGAGACAAAAATAAAGAAGGAAAAACTGTAGAAATTTTTTTGAGTTTGTTTATACTATTGGGTTGAAATTTAAACAAAACTCATTACAAACGATATACAATTTTTTGGCGAACTCTTGAATAAACATACACCACTGTTAGGTGTTACGACATATTTTCTTTTTTTTTTTCTTTAACAAATGTATACTTCTTTTTAATTATTTTAGTAAAATTTTGGAAAATCTTACGCCAAAATTTAATAGCAGATACCGCTTTTCAAGGGTAGCCGTTTAGCCAGGCACAGGGGTACAATTTTTGGTTGTTTACTTATAAAATAAAACAAATTCCCTTGATATCATTATATAAATTTTTTTCTGATATATTATATATTTAGTATGTTTAAACAAACTTTTAATGAGACCTCTAGAAGTATGTGTAGTATGTGTTGAACAAGTTAAGTTTTTTTTTTGAAAGATATTGTATGAGTACTATTCCTGAATTAGAAAAGAGGCAACAATTTCTTTTAGACATAAAAAAATATATATAAATATAAACACATCTACATAAATCTGAATATTCATTCATTCAATCATTTCCAAAAAAATAAAAATATAATTAAAGCAGAGCAGAACAAACATAAAGGCCTATTCTTACGAAAAAGTTTATGACTATAGATAAAATTGCACTCCCCATGTGTTTGTTGTTGCAAGAGTCACAACAAAATTTGTTTATTTGAAATTTTGTTTAAAAAATACGATAATTAAAGACCTTGTACAGACATCATCATAAAATGAAAAATGAAATGTGAATATTATTGTTGTTTTGTATAGGAAGTTAAGACTTTCAGTCTTAAACATGGTCTTATGACCGTCACAAGTAGGAATAGGTCTGGTAAAATATTTTTGGGAAAGGACATATATTTTGGAACGACTAAAGAAAAATAAAAACACAGGATTATTATAACCAGAGCAGCAAAAACCTAGTTTTAATGTATTTAAAGCAAGCAAATATTGTAAAAAAATAAGAGTCAAAAACTGTAAAAAACAACAATAGTTTTTTTCAAGAAAAGTTTAAACGAACGAAAAAAATCATATTTTATGAGTACAAAGAGCACACACAGGGAACTTCTGCTTTAAAAATATGTAGTTGTTTCTTTCTTTATTTTTAATGTAAATATCAGTCATTTGCAGAACAAATTAAATTTGTTACTAACCTTGTGGTTCCTTTAAAAAAACTAACCACATCAAATGACTGCTTTATGATTTTACATTAATTTTATACAGTCGTTTTTTGTTATTTAAAAAAAAATAACAAAAAAATAAATACACTCAAAAAAATAAGTTAGTAGAAAAGTTAGTAAAACATGTTGTAAATCAGGTATACTATTTTCCAACAAATTTTTTGCTAAAATTGTGTTTTAAACTTTTTTGCTGATTTTACTAACTTTTTTATTTGAGTGTAGGTGTTTATTTTTATTAACATATTTGTTTAAGTTTTACTACAATTGTGGTTCGTTTTTCCAACAATAAAAAACAAATGACAATGTTAGTTGAATTGAAATGTTTTTTTTTTTTTTAATTAATTCTTTATTTACAATCTGTCCAAGGACAATAAGCAAATCTGTTCAATTTTATTTACATCACAAAATAAAAATATTGAATTTAGTTTTTATTATTGATAATTTAGATTTAACTTCTGAATGGAAGGTCCAAAACGTGTAATCGTTTAAGTCGTCTGATTTCCTCAGTAGAATCTAGTAATGAGATAGCGGCAGGATAGACATGATTACTTAACCTATATTTCTCGCTTATAGATTTTATTTCGTTTTTAACTGTTGTCATGGAAAGATCGTTTCTGATGGCTTTGTTTGCTATAAACCACGGTGCATTTGTTATCATTCTAAGAGTTTTGGTCTGATATCTTTCGAGAATTTCAATATTAGAATTACTGGCAGTACCCCAAAGTTGCAATCCATAAGACCACACAGGTTTAAGAATTGCTTTATAAATTCTTAATTTGTTATCGTCCTTTCTTTAAGTGAAAGTTAATTTGTTTTTGACTACATTTTCAGTGGTCTTTACTTACATAGTATACTACACACAGAGAAAGGTGTTACTATTTGCCAACTGAAATTCAGTTACTACGACTCAAATTCGGTTATTACGAATTTTAGTCGATTGGTAAAACTGAACATTAGTATTCACAACAAAGTTCGGCTAATTTAACTAAATTTTAGTTGTTAGAACCATAATATTTAGAAATCTAATATAAATATCGTTGTACTATCTGATTTATAAGTTGTTACCATTTATATACACTTTTCAATTCGGTTGGCACTTTATTTCTCTGTGTAAGTACATTTTAATTAAAAAAATCTAATGAAAAAAATTACAAAAAAAAAAACAATTAAAAGATTAAAAATTTTGAGAAAAAGTATTTATAGCTCACAATCCAAAATAAGCAAAAATAAAGCACAAATGAGCAAAAAAAGCAAAATATGGGCAATTTTCTGTAAAATGCCTTTCATTTTTCAAGAATCTTTTGCTAGCAAAATTCTGGAAACATTATCAAAAGGAAAGTCGGTAAACAACTTAGGAAGGAGAAAATAATTATTTAAAAAAAATTAATACATATCTTTCTACGGCCCTGCTATTTCAACATGACTTTTGTTTAAAAAGGCAAAATAAACATCAATATAAAAACAAATTAACATAGCAATTTCGTTAAATAAATTCTTGTTAAATTTCATCATAAGATGAAGCAAATTCAAATTAAATTAGAATTATAATATGTTGCTGACTTCAAAAGCACAAGTTTTAAAGAGAAGATTTATGGAATGTAATCAAAAGTATTGGAAAAGATCAATCAATCATCATTATATACTTACAGTGGCGGACAAAAGTATTCACACAGCAGCAAACTTCATTTTTACTCTTTTATATTTTTAAAATGAAACCCACTAGCCGGATATGGTATTCAACAAAATTGTTTATTAACTTATAAATTATTACAATACAACAAAAAACTTATTCTTAGTTTGTTATATTATAAGAAAAAACTAAATATGTAATTCAAAGTATTATTTTAGGAGGACAGAAGTATTCACACAGCTTCAAATGTTTGTACAAAAAATAAAATTTCACATGATTTAAAACTTTGTGGAGTAGCCTTTCTTTGCTATGACTTCTTTTAATCTTCTTGGCATAGAATGGACCAATTTCTTCGTAACATCAGCTCCAATATTTTGGCATTCTTGCAACAGAACTTCCTTCAGTTGAGCCTTACTTGTGATATTTTAATTATTAATAAGTTAATAAACAATTTTGTTGAATACCTTATACGGCTAATAGCTTTCATTTTAAAAATATAAAAGATTTAAAATAAAGTTTGCTGCTGTGTGAATACTTTTTTCCGGCACTGTATATAAGTTAAAAATAAGCTATCAATGCCTAGACAAGGGAAATTGAAAATTAAAACCAATAATTAAAATTCTATAAATAATTAAATTAAATTAAATTGTTCATATAACTATATATAATTAAAAAAATAATAATTGACATTTATATTGTTTAACAGTTTCTGATATTAAAAATATGTTTCGTGTACACTGAGAGAATTGTCATTTTGAATTTTTTAATAAAATCAATAAAATTTCGCTAGAATGTGTCAATTGAAACTTTTCATTAAATTTTCATAAAACAGTTTGAAAAATATAATTTTATTAATCTAATGTTTAATACACTAAATAAAGAAGTTTCATTTAAAAAAAGGTTTCATAAAAAGTTTGAAGATATTCATTAATTTAAGGAAAATTTTCTTTTAGTTTGTGATGAAGTTTGAGAGACACTGAAAAATTTCATTTTTTTTTCGTACCAAATAAATTCTCTCTGTGTATGTAGTATTTATATTGGTGTTATATTTCCATATGTTTGGTTATTGTTTAAAAATAATTAAATATTATTTGTATAATAAATCTTCTATGTCTCTTTCAAATGCACAATATTTAAAAAAAAAAAAATACCAATTTTATACACAAAAATTCTTGTAATAAATAATAAATAGTTTTGTTTTTGTCTTTTCAAAATGATCGAAAAATATATTATTTATAAACATGAACAAAAAAGTTTTTTTCTTATTGAAATTTATGCAAACTATAAATATTTTTTATATGAAATAGTATATAATTTCCTTAGGGTGGATCTATTTTGGAATTTAGAGAAATTACAGGAAGAAAACCCCCGATTCATGTTAAGCGAAGTCGGAATTCTTGTTATTATTCGTTATTCTAAAAGTTTTGAGAATTTTTATTTTTCGAAATTAAGTTTTGTTTCAAAAACTCTTTTCTTAAGGCTTAATTGGTTTAGAAGTGGAAGTAATAGCAAATACCTTAACCTTTGTTTCATTATTAAATATGTTGTGATTTTTTGTAACTAGCAAATCATTTGTTGCAAACATTATAACAGAATTTCCAATTTAAATCGTTCAACCCTAACGTACGTGCATCTAAACTCAATGCATTTATTGAGGAGTGTTAAAAACCATATAAAAATAAAAATATATTTTTTTTATCTAGAAAAACTTTATAAATCATTATATAAAATTTTCCATCTTCTCTAACAGAAAAAAATAACCATGACATGGTTTAAAAATAAAAACAGTTGCTAAATGATAAAGGAAACAAATGTGTGTGAAAGTATCGGTTGGTTTAAACCGACCTTAAAGCAACTTATATCTGCTTTTAGATCAGTAGGGTCATAAATGACCCTATTTGGCTAAACTGCTGCATTATATGTTTTTATAAAATATTCTGTAAATATTTAAAATAAAAAAGTTAAATTTTTCTACGAATATTTTTGGAGCCCACGTCGAGTGCTATGTTGCAATGTTGTTAAATATATTGCTTTGCAGGCCAACTATCCAGCAAAAAAAGTACGTCGCTGCAATATGAAACTAACGGTATTTATTCTCCTAAACGAGGCGAATTAAAAATGTAACAGCTTTTTTTAGTTCTGAATATTTAAAGTAATAGAGAACGTAATTTATCTAAAGAGTGCAACAGTGAAAAAAATTAATGGACTCGACAGTATAGGTTCGATTGTACTACCAAAGGTTAGTAAAACCCTGTATTCGGTTTGGCCAGTTTGACAACCAATTTTTTTTTTTTATGGACCTTTAAAGATTTTATAAATCAGTGCACCACTCAAAAAAAGGCGTCCTCAGTTTTTGGCCAACAGCTAATTCAGACTGGATGATATTGCTTAGCTGTATTTGGCAATAATGTAGTAAAGAGTCTGAACAAATTTTATAAAGATTTTATGTGCATAAAATAATTTTTTCCTGCACTTTTTTGAGAAAATATAGGAGAAAATTATTTTTTTTTTGCTTTTTTTAGCATCACTTACAGGGACTCATAATTTTTCACTAACAATATATGACAAAATTGTAGCCATTGTAAATCTGAACAACTTTTGTGAACATATCAGTACAATCTGAATGTGTCTAGGCATTCTAAATAGCTTACAAAAACCACTTTGTGCCTTATAAATAGTCGGTTTTAACTAGACTACACTTTTATAGCATTTTTGTTTACTTTCGTCAATAACAAAAAAAGTAAACAAAAATGCAATAAAAGTGTAGTCTAGTCAAAAACAACTATTTATAAGGTACAAAGTGGTATTTGTAAGCTATTGTCATATATTGTTAGTGGAAAATGATGAGTCCCTGTAAGTTATGATGAAAAACACAAAAAAAAAATAATTTTCAAAAAAGTGCAGGAACAAATGATTTTTTGCACATAAAAAGCCCATAAAATTTGTTCAGTGGACTCTTCACTACATTATTGCCAAATATAGTTACTCAATATCATCAAGTCTGAATTAGCTGTAGGCCAAAAACTGAGGACTCCTTTTTTTGAGTGGTGCACTGATTTTCAAAATCTTTTGAGGTCCATAAAAAAAATCCGGTTGGCCAAACTGGCCAAACCGAGTACAGGGTTTTACTAACCTTTGGTAGTACAATCAAACCTATACTGTCGAGTCCGTGCATTTTTACAAAAGTCTTCATTTGTTCCACTGTGTTATAAAACAAGTATAGATTTTGTTTCTTTTATTGATCCAGAAAAATTCATCATGTAATTCGGATTAGTTTTGATGAAAATATTGGTTGAACATTTTCTAACTTAATTATATCAAGTATGTTAAAATGATGTCTATGGCTTATTAGTTATGAATAATACATATAAAAAAAATTTCGTATACGCCATGTAGTTTCAACCAATCAATATTGAAAAAATTGTAAAATGGTTCAATTTTTTAATCGTACCATATAGGACAAAAAGAAAACTGAAACTGAAAATTTGACATTGATAGGATATAATTTTCGTGTAGCGGGGTACTTGCCTTGGAAGGCCTCATATTTAATTTCATGTTCAATAAATTATTAATAAAATGTGACAGTATTAGGAAACTTAAGTAGTAATAACTTCATTTGAATTCTAATACAGTTGTTTCTGTATCATAGAAACATCTGCTAATTGTAAGAGTAGGGTGCTCTAAAATGTTATAAATATAAGAAATAATTTTTTAATACATTTTTTTCATCACCCTTTTTTCTCATTCGCTTTTGAAGTGAAATAAATCATTTAAGCAAAAATCACATAATTATGCTTGTAAAATAAATACAAAGTTCTCCCATCACAAATGGGACTAATTAATTTAATGTACCAGGAAATTGATGTTTTCATTACAATTTCACTGATATCAATTGTAATGAAATTATTTCCATTAGCATTTTTTTAATTAATGATAATGATCGATTAATGGCAATAATTTTAAATTTTATTACCATTAGTAATGTATCAATTAAAGGAAACAAATTACAATTGACAGATAAGATTTTCGAAAAACTAATGGCGAATATCAATGATATCAGGGCTTCACAGGAGCATTAAGTAACCCTCATAATACAAATACGATATGTCCGGGAAATATCCCGAGAGATTAATTGTTTTAAAAACAGCCACAGGTTGTTAGATAGTAGAAAGAAATATTAGTCCAAAGTGGAACGATATGGAATGAAACGGGCAACGATTGGAATCGGAACACTTAATACATTTGTATTATAGGAACGTGTTATGTGCGCTAAGTTTTGTAAAAATTTTGTTCGCTTTGCGATATCTCAGTTAGCTTTCGAAATACTAGCCATTTTATTAAATAACTATTTTTTAAAATGGACAATATCCAAAACTAAGCGAAATAGAGCAAAACGGACAAAAATGTTTCTTCTGGGGAATATTAATATCCGGGAGAGATTTTTTTTTTTTTTACTTATTTACGTGAAAATAAAAATGTCTTTAGAATTAGTAGGACAAATGCTAATGCCAAATAATTTCATTACAGTTAAATGGCAATGAAAACTTTTTAGTATTAGCATAAGTGAACTAATGGTAATGAAATTTCAATGTTATTGAAAACATCCCAAGTATGACTCACATAACCCATTTGACAATAATTACAATTTCTTTCTAATGAACTTTATGCACGCCATCTGTCAATTAAAATGTTCTTAGAGGAAAAGAAAATCAAATTTAATACATTATTTATAGCGAAAGATAAAGCAAATTGTGATAGAAGCATCATTTAAATATGAAGAAGAAAAAGAGAAGCGTAACACAAATATTTCATAATAAAAATACCTGCATATAATTATCAATGGTTTAAGTTTTCAAATGCAGACTCAAATTCAAAATTACATCATAAAAACAAATTCTGGTTTAGTTCGGTTACGATTTCGAACAAAAATAAAAGGTTTTAAAACATGAAGTAAAACGCGAAAAAAATAACTTTTGTTACTGATAACAAACTCCTTACAGTGTTTTTTTTAATTTATCCAAATTGTATGGTAAAAGGGGGAGGTTAAGCCACTGGGGCATATATGCCACCCCCGATTTCTGAAAAAGTGAAAAAATATATAAAATTATGTGAGCAGTTATATTAGTTTTTTGTTTTTATATACATCGAGATTATTTTTATGTTATTTTCAATTTATAACGAGCTTTCAACCTCCGTATATTTACAAAAATAAAGCAAATCAAACATATTAGCTAGGTTGATACTAGTATTTCGATCTGGCTAAAGATCTCATCAGAACCCGAAGTTTTAGAAAAGCTAGAGACTATATAATAGGCAGAACTTTAACAAAAAACCTATTAATAATCAATGTTGCTCCATTCTTGTCTTCTTAGTAATCAACCACGTGGTTAGGTCTTTTCCTAACAAGCATCATGACTTTACTAAATTTTGAAGACCAAAAATGTTCTATTTATATAAAAAATTTTTAGTGTGTACTCTGGCTCAAGTAATATTTTTTACAGTTATATTAGTTTTTTGTTTTTATATACATCGAGATTATTTTTATGTTATTTTCAATTTATAACGAGCTTTCAACCTCCGTATATTTACAAAAATAAAGCAAATCAAACATATTAGCTAGGTTGATACTAGTATTTCGATCTGGCTAAAGATCTCATCAGAACCCGAAGTTTTAGAAAAGCTAGAGCCTATATAATAGGCAGAACTTTAACAAAAAACCTATTAATAATCAATGTTGCTCCATTCTTGTCTTCTTAGTAATCAACCACGTGGTTAGGTCTTTTCCTAACAAGCATCATGACTTTACTAAATTTTGAAGACCAAAAATGTTCTATTTATATAAAAAATTTTTAGTGTGTACTCTGGCTCAAGTAATATTTTTTACAGTTATATTAGTTTTTTGTTTTTATATACATCGAGATTATTTTTATGTTATTTTCAATTTATAACGAGCTTTCAACCTCCGTATATTTACAAAAATAAAGCAAATCAAACATATTAGCTAGGTTGATACTAGTATTTCGATCTGGCTAAAGATCTCATCAGAACCCGAAGTTTTAGAAAAGCTAGAGCCTATATAATAGGCAGAACTTTCAGGGGATCAGGGGTCATATACGCCTGCGCACCAGGTGGGGTAGTTTCGTCCGAAAAAATTGCTAGCATGCCCAGGCAGCAAAATACAATCGGCACAGTGTTGGTAAAGCGTCGGCTACGGTTGGTTATGCGTTGACAGAACGTGGGAATAACAATCGTGGCAGTATTGTCCTGTTACCCGATTGGTAACAGTGGCCAACCGTTGGTTTGAACGAAATTTCCACCGTTGGCATAACGTTGGAAATTCAAAATAGCTAAAATTATATTAATTTTGAGAAATATGTGTAATAAAACACATTCAAAAAGCAGCAATACAGTTCGGTATTAGTCTTATACATCATACTTAAATGTGCGAAATACAATAAAATTAAAAAAAAAAATGCTTCTTGTTGGTTGCGATATTGATAAAATTAATATTGGCAAAGAATTTTGCGGGTAGTACTGGCACAACACATGTTTTGCAATTTAAACAGTGTTTCCCTAGTACAATTTAAGTTGTACCTTTGGTAATTTTTAACACGGTAGATTTTACAAAAATAGCGGTGATTTGCCAACATATTTTTTTATTTGTACGGTTGGAAATTTCTACCCGGGAGGTTATATATGTTGCACGGGTCAGACTTAAATTTCTTTCAGCGAATTCGAAGAAAATTAACTTTGTTATTATTTTTTTTTTTTGTTTTGCTGAAATAACAGTTATTGTTATAAATCTTTATTATTGTTTAATATAAAATATAAGTTTTCCATCAGACTCGTTATATTTATAGCTGAAAAAGGTGCAACATCAATTTGGTGAATTTACTGAATAGGTGGGGCAGCTTAGCCGATTTGCGGTTCTTTGGAAATCTTAAATAAATGAATATAAAGAATAGAGACTATTTATGTTTTAAACATACAAATAAAAGATGTGGAAAATATTAGATAAAAAATAAATTTTCTAAACAAATTATTGGTTCTACGCTACTATTATCTCTATTATCTTAGCGGTTAACTTTAATGAAACACTTATTTTATCTTAAATGGTGAAGCTCAAATTTTTGTGAATCTTAAATATTCTTTTCTAAATGAGAATCTAAAACTTAATTTTTACTTCCGCTACTTTTAAAAGATTTATGTTTAAATAAATTTCAAGAACAAGCTGATGGTATTGAAGATCAATTAAATTTTAATGTAAAAGACACAGCATCATATAAAAAATAAGCTGAAATAAATACAAAAATATTTTAAACGTTAAAACTTGAAGTATTTTCTTTTAAAAATCGACACACAAAACTATTTGTTACCGTTGTTTCCGCATATTTTGTAATGTTTTTGTACCTATATTTTCGGTTTTATAAAAGTTCTTTTGCTGTTAACCCTTTCACTACCGATTCTTTGTTTGTGGTTGTATTTGTATTTGGACTTTAGAGTCTTCTTTGGGGTACCTAAATTAGAAAGAAAAAGGTTGACATGTATGCCCTTTCCTCTTCCACCCACCAAAAACAGGTTCCAAAACTCGATTTTTTTTTTTAATTTCTCATCCCATTTTTACCACCGAAACATTCGATTATCCAAAAGTACTTTGTATGATTTTATTCTGGTAATTAGATGAAGATACGTGAACAGTTTCGAGTTTCTAGCTTTGTAAGTTTAGGAGATACAGCAAACGTCCATATTTTCGGAGATAAAGGCTGATTAAAAAAAAGAACTTTATTAACAAATACCGCAACTATGTATATTTCCCTGGTGAACAGATTATGCATATAATGATTTTTTACACTGACAAATAATCTACTGAACATATTTAAACAGAAATATAAAGTCTTGTTGCATTATCATTTTTTTTTTTTTTTAAATGTGTACAATGTAGTGCACAAAGGTAGTCAAAAGGTTTAAAAAAAAAAACAGAATTACTACTAAAGCTCGATGCTGTATAGTTTTGTGTGACGACACTATTCCTAGACAATGTTTTTAAGCGTTTGTTTTGTAGTATTTTTTTTTTTAACCACGAAAAAACTATTCAAACTTTGAAAATTTTCTACACTAAACGAAAAATTGCAGTAAACAGTTATTATAAGTTTTTCTGGGTTAAGTTGAGGCCGCTGGTCAAAATCTCACATAGACCAGTTAGGTTCCTACACAGATAACCAATCGTTATCGTTTTGATAACCAAATTTGTTGTCAATCTAGTGGTCCATTTATGGTAGCCGAATTTTCTGATTGTTACATCTGATTATCAGTAGAGACAGGCGAGGTTTCACGGGGGGGACATTTTGTATTTTTCAATACAAAAATGTAAAAAAAATTAAAAAAATTTATTAAAAATACTCTAAGTTCCCGCCAAAATCTTTTCCTGGATCCACGGCTGGTAGAGACGATAGTAATTGTATTATAACTTCTGAAATTCTGTTGCGTCAACAATAATTCAGAAATAAGAACTGAAAAATTCGGTAGAAACTTTAGATTGGCAGTAGATATGGCTATCAGTATCAGGCTATCGTTTCAAGATCCAAATCGCAGGCAAACGTCTATGCTCTTTCATCAGCCAACCGTCTCAGATGTTGAAGCAGTAGAACCATCCGTGAAAAATGAAAGGTTCTGTGGTAAGAGCAAAGACCTGTCACTTTAACGTGGCGTTGTCGTGGGAGTGCGAAATTTATTCCTCCTGGAAATAGGGTATTGTGACCACACAAGTCGCCATGTTCGCCCATCTGTACTAAAAAAATAAAAATATATTTATTTTAAATATGTTGTCAAATAAAATCACTAGGCGAACAATAACTTTATAACAGTCGGACTGAAAATTGTTTTTTTTTTTGACTAGGTGAATTCTTATTATTGGATTTGGCACATATTTTTTTACAGGATCCTTGTTTACTTAGCCGAGACGTTGATACCAAGAGCCTGACAGTTGTATTGAGTTAGTGTAAATCTGCCCTTTAGCCAACAGCTCTACCTGAAAGACGTTGCAGCTCTACCTGAAAGACGATGCAGCCGAGCCATTCTCAGACCAAGCTCACCCTAAAAGAGCCTAAGGAATACTTGGTTGTGAGAACTTGATCCACCTTATATAAGTTAACTGCACATCCCAGTATCACTTCAACCTCTGCATAAAAATCTCTGGTATGTATATAGCATGTGAAGTCGATCGCAACCTTAGGGTGACTTCAACTGCTACTTATTTCCCCAATATATCCAATGAAAAAATTAAATATGTTATCAAATACATCTAATGGTATCTAGAGCTTCCGTGCAGGTCATAGAGCCATTCTCAGTACCCTCTGCAAATACTTATCATAGATCGTCCTATCCAATGCCACGACACAATGACCACATACAAAAGAATATGGCCAGTCACCGCCAAATTTATCCATCGAACGATTTTGAGTTTAAGCTCCCAGCGCATCCAAATGGCGTATAGAGCAAACTCCGGCTTTTTCGTCTTCTCCTGGACGTTGTAATTTGCAAAGCAACTATCTAGTGTTATGCCAATACAAAGAGTGTTAACGATTTGTTTGTTTTTATTTAAATGCTAATTATAAAAAACTAAAAGCAGTATAAATAAAGTTTATATATGAAATGAAAGAAAATTTGATCAAGTTTTCAAATTTCAAAAAGGTTCTCGTCTAGTTGCGAGATGGCGTGAGATTTCGCATTCTCGCTATAAAAGTCCTTGCTAGGTTTTGGACATTTATTCTTGCATGTATTTCGAATATTGAACTTTATCGAATTGTTACTTTTTTTCTTATTTCTAAATTCTAAGACCTTCATGAACATACCCTACCTTTGTCGCTTAAATTTTCGCGTTTATTGTTACTCAAGACTTCAGGTTGTGTTCGACAGTTCGACATAAACTTTTATACTGGGTTTCACGGTCAATATATGGTCATCCATTTATGAACATATATGAACTTACTTATGCTCATATATGAAATCATTCGAGGTTATAACTGGTCATATACCACCATATTCATGGATATTTCAAAAATTATCAATTGCGTTTCAGAAATTGTATTTCAGAAATTATCAATTGTATTTCAGAAATTATCAATTGTATTTCAGAAATAATAATTAAAGCCTTAATTAATTACTGAAGTACAATTAATTATTTCTGAAACACAATTGATTATTTCTGAAATACAATTAATTATTTGTGAATTACAATTGATTATTTCTGAAATACAATTGATTGTTTCTGAAATACAATAGATTATATCTGAAATACAATTGATACGTATGCAATATAATTGATAATTTCTGAAATATAACATATAACTTCTGAAATTCAATTGTAAATGTTATAGATTTAACAGAATAACGATAAGAAAAATTCTTTAGATTTTATATAAGGCACTTTCATAAGTTTCTACATTTCGGCAAAAATCTCCCACCATAATCTGGGTGACTATTAGAGTTTTTTTTTACCATTTAGGTGTTTCAGTTACCCTTCGCCATTATACCATGAATATTGTTAACTATAATCACAACGTCATAGTCAAATAACCCCCTCAATTTAGAAATTTTTTTACCATAATTCTTCAAAACCTCGGTGCCTTTTAAAACACAAGCTGTTACTAATAAATATTTAACTTCTAAATTATTGAAATCTTACATTGACACACATGATAGCTAAACACAAAAGCACTCAAAAATTACCTAATCTTCAGATGATTGATCATGTTTTTCTAAGTGTATATTATAATGTTACAAGATAAGAAGTTCTCTTACATTGTAACAGAAAAATTCTGAACTTTATAACTTGTTAAATGTTTTATTTTTTATTATGGTTGTTATTACAAGCAAAAAAAACAAAAAAGAAAACATTGAAGAAACACAGGCACATTTGTAGACATCAACAAAAGTTGAAATTGCATAAATTTCTATTAGAAGTTGTTGTAATAACTTTTTTTCCTTCTTAAAATAGAAGATGAAACACCAGAGATTTCTTATATTTATTTTTTTTTTTTTCATGCCAATAGTGCTTGATTTTTTCGAGGAAATGTAGGAAAACGCACACATAATTTACGCTATATGAGCCACCTCTTGTTATTAGTTTAACCGCAATTTTTAGGAATAACTAAAAAAAAAAAAAAATAGGGAATATAGAGAAAAATATATATTTTTAACATATGCTTCAACATGAAACGTGCTTATAATATGCTGCATAATGAAGGCAAAAAACAGCAGAAGCAGACAGTCAGCAGCTAGAAAATGGTAAATTCTATAGAGCTCATATCGCTTATTTACTAAAAGACTGACATAACTCAAAAAACACGATTTTGCATAATACGCGTTGAAAGTTTTGAAACCATAACTGCCTCGCTCGACCCTTTCTCTATTTATTTGGCCACGGTTTTTTAATGCACTTTGCTCTTAGTGAGAATTAGGTGTGAATTTGCTAATAATCCAGAGATCTGTTAGTAGCACAGCTTCTCTATGCTCTTGGCACCCACTTCACAGAAAAAATATAATATATTTTCCTCCAAATTTAAAATTTTTACACAATATGAAAAATCCCAGTCAGAGAAATACAATCGGTACAGTGTTGGCAAAGCGCATGCGACGGTCGGTTATGCGTTGGCAGAACGTGCGATTAACAATCTTGACTGTTCTGAGTTTTCTGAGTGTGTGCGGTAGTGAACGCAAGAATTAAAAATATTTTTTTTTTTTTTGAAAACTCTGGCTACGCTATAGCTTCAAATTGTGGGGTAGTTACTTCACTTATTTTTTAAAAATAAAAATTTAAAAAAAAATTTAAAATCAATTTTTAGAAAAAAATCCATTTTTTAAAATTTTTAAAATTTTTATACAAATAGCTACATATGTGTTCTAAACACCTTTCAGAGTGGAAAGCTGCTTACTTAGTGATATATTAGAAAAAATGTAGAAGTATGTGCACCAGTCTAAGTCTTGGCCTAAGTCTTAAATAGTATTCCATCAAAAAGTGATTTTCAAGAAATTGGTTCATTAAATATGCATTCGATATGTATTTTAACAAATAAACATTAATAAATATGTATGCATTTACCAAAAATATAAAATTGCTTAAAAATTTATTTTCTTTCGAAATTTGCGGAATCCCAACAAACAAAACGTTCCTTTTGTGCGAGCCGGTAGGCTAGTTTGTAGCGTGCAGGCTTATCAGTGCGAGGGTCGTGGGTTCGATTCCCACCAGAGGCACTGGTCTGTTTTCGCTACAATGCTCCGAAAGCCATAGTTGCTAGTGCTAGTGTAATAGGATATAATTTGTAATTATATGATGAACGGAAGCCAACTACTTTTACATCCGAATTTGGAGGAACATCGAATCTGATTCGAATTCGTTGAAAGTACGTCAATGACGGACCGTTTACGAACCGTTATGTTGAGTTTAAAGGGGAGTTAAAACAATTAATGTCCGTATGAAAAGGACTGTTAACGGAACATATATGTACCGTCATTTATTATGAAAACGGATTGGGGTCCGTTATTAGTATGCCGTATAAGGTACGTATTCGTACCGTAATTTTAAACAAAAATTGGTTGATATATTTACCAAATTCAACCAACTTCAAATATAATTTCGGCGGTATTTGTATATTTTTTTAACTTATTTATTTATAAATTAATTTTAGAAACTAAGCAATATAAATTTATGATGCAAATGTAAAAAAATTTTAAACTAAATAAAATTGTCTGGCGGTTGCTATTGATTCTTTTATAGATTCTTTTAAATTTAAATGGAAATCTAAAAATAAGAAAAATTTATTTTTATTTTAGCCAAATATTTCGTTTTTAATTAAAGATTTTAATCTGCTATTTTTTTTAGATTGAAACAGAACAAAAAATTAAAAAGAAATAATTTAAAACCTTTTACAAGAAAATGGTAAAGAATTGGGGCTTATGCTTTCCCATACCTGAATTACCTAGAGTATTTGTGCAAAACAGCTTAATAACCAAAAATAGTCATCCAGGAAGTTGCACAAAAAAAGACAGTTTACGTTTGATCGTTGAATTATTTTAATTATATGCACATAAACAATACAAAATGTTTTTAAAGTTATTTTGCATAACCCCCAATTTCTTTTTAATTAACAGAAAGATCGCAGGGTGTTGTTGCTGCCAAAAATTATTACAGTTTTATTTTGACATCAAAATAAAACTAAAGTTTTATACCTGTAGGATAGAACTTTAATTTGGCAACACTTTTTTAACTGGCGGCCATTTTGACAGTTGTCAAGTGATTTATCTTTAGTTTGGTTTGGCATTCAACATTAATAGACTGACAACGCTTTCAAATTGTGCGAATTTATTTTGCAAATCATATGTCTGTACGAAATACTTATCGCGCACTTCACAAGCGAATTTTGCTTAGCGATGAAGCTCACTTTTGGTTAAATGGATACGTCAATAAACAAAACTGACGTATTTGGAGTGATGATAATACTCAAATGTATGTTGAGACACCGTTCCATCCAGAAAAACTGACTGTGGTGTGCTTTATTGGCTGGTGGAATCATTGGTCCGTACTTCTTTAAAAACGATGCTGGTCAGAACGTTATTGTCAATGGTGACCGCTATAGAGCCATGATTACTGACTTTTTCGTTCATCAATTGAACAACCATGATGTGCAGGAGCTGTGGTTTCAACAAGACGGCGCAACATGTCACACAACTCGTGCCACAATTGATTTATTGAAGGAAACGTTTGGTAACCGCACAGTTTCACGTTTCGGACCCGTGAATTGGCCTATTTTCTGTGTGGATCTGTGAAGTCGCTAGCCTACGCCGATAAGCCCGAATCGATTGACGACTTGGAGGACAACATTTGCCGCATTATTGCCAATATACGGCCACAAATGTTGGAAAAAGTATTCGAAAATTGCACCTCCAGAGTAGACTACGTGCGAGCCAGCCGTGGCGGTCATATGCCAGAAGTCATATTTAAATTATAATACCAGAAGACCAGAAGAAAAACGACAGTACCGTTTGTTACTGAGTTGTAACGGATAAAAAACTCAGAAGTCAGTTTTTAATGGCTCGGAAACGGATAAACAAAAAAAGGAGTAAAAACGTATTGTTTCGACCATCACACTCTCCGTTAATGAACCGTATACGTATATTCTCTAAGGGATGATTGTATTACAGTCCGTTAACGTGCCGTAAAAGCCGGATTCATGATTCCTTACGTTCTGGAGAAACCGTAAAATTATTTCTTGGGATGCTAAATAACACAGGTCAACAGCAAAAAAAGGCTTGACTAACCACTATATAGATTTGATGCATCATGGCTGCCTAAGTACAAAAATGGTAAAATTTTTCAATTCTATGGATAATTTTTTTTTTAAAAAATTTTTTTTTAAAATTGACAATATTTTGAGCCATTTCTCCACTTATGTTGTCATAACTCAAAAACAACTAGTCCGATTTTGTCAAATTAAATTTACAAAAATTAAGGTTTACAATATCTTTAAAGAACTGTACAAATTTTTTTAATGCGATCAATAGTTTCAAAGTTATGAAACAAATTGTTAGCAAAAAAAAAAAAAAAATGCTAAAAAAAAAAAAAAATTTGAAAAACAAAAATCTGGAAAAAATCGAAAACTGCAAAAATATTACTTTTTATTTTTTTGTAGTAAAGCTACATATCATGCGAATTAAACTAGATATGGATCATAAAAATCGATGCATGCTTTACATTTTTATTTACAATTAATTGAAGGTATCGCATATTTACAAGCACTGTAGAAAATTGTACCTACATAATGAAAATGCAGAACATAAAAACTCAGGTGCATTTTACGACACGCATTTTGGCAAAACCCCTTTGGGAAAAACCTCTATGACATTTTTATGATTCTAATAATTAAAAAAAAATAAGTAATAAACAAAAGATTGTTTAATTTTTACGATTGCGGTAGGATAGTAATAAAACGCTCATAAATGTGCGTGTACGCTGAAGTGCTCTTATTTTCCGTTAGCTACCTGTAACGGATAATTTTTTTTTTTTCATAAAAGTCCTTAATGTTTTTTAGGATTCTTGGGAATAATAAAAAATTTGCAGCACACACAAACTGTATCCACACAAAGGGTTATCCCAAATTATAGTATCAGTATTTATAAGATCTCCTTGACCCTTTTTATTTCATTCAAGAAGTGTTTGCGATAACGCAAACATCATTTAATACCTACACAAAAATTAGAGTCATACAGCTTAGAAGTTAAAAACAATTTTCAAATATTAATAAAAATGAGCCAGAAAGCCAGAACATTTTTATGTAAAAACGATCCAGATTTATTTTGTTATGTGTGCGGCCAATATATCACCGGGAAAAAACGGAAGTGCTTCTTAACTTCATTGCAAAAGTCATATCAAGATTGCTATAATATCTATCCGCACAATTTGAACCAGCATTGGACACCGAGTACTATATGCATTCCATGTCGATTGAATTTATCTATGAAGTCTTCTAACGTAAAGTAAGTATAAATTAATAGATTTGGAATATTTTATAATTACAATATTTCTTAATTAAATTTGAATTCTTCATATTCCTGATTTCAATTTTTTTTTTCATTTTACAGACGACACTTGGAAATTTTGAAGCCTATGCTATGGAGAGAAACAGCGAACCACGCATCCGAGTGTTATTTTTGTTTAAGTACAAAAAGCATATTTGATGGCCCACAAATTCGCAAATTGGTGAACGATACTGAATTTGGCAGTTCAATGTCAGAAATTGAGAAGAATGCATGGGATTCGTTTGTATGGGTTATTCAAAATTTCTTAGGAAATAACAAGGGTGATGATTACGTTGCGCACGTTGAATAGATGTTAACTCACTTCCAGAATCTTGGATGCAACATGAGCATCAAATTACACTACCTGCACAGTCACTTAGATCGTTTTCCTGAAAATCTAGGAGACTTGAGTGAAGAACAGGGCGAACGATTCCACCAAGATATCCGGACAATGGAGGAACGATACCAGGGTCGCTGGGATGCACACATGATGGCTGATTTTTGCTGGAGTATTCAGAGTAACACTTCGTTATTCAACAATAGTAGAAAATCGACTAAAAGAAAATTTCAGAGTTTGTAGTTTATAATACATATTTATTTATTTATTTTCTTGTTTTATTTATTATAATAAATGTGAATAATAAAATATAAATTTTCTACTATTTAATTTATTTATTTATTTACATTTAAGCTCATCCAACACAAATGTCTTTCCGAAGAATAGAATCAGTATATTCTAGGTAGTGTTTTGCCAAAAAATACACGAATGTTACTATGTAATGCATTTTTGATGTGAAAATTTGTACATAGCATGGGGAAAATGTTTTCAAAATTCAATCAATCGAAAGAAGAACATTAACTACTCAATTTTATGTATATCAGACAAAAAACTAAAATTTGGTGAAAATGAGCGAATTCACTTAATTGTGAATAAATTCGAAAAAAATCAATCGATTTTTATGATCGATATCTCATTTTGTTCCTATTACATGTGGCTTTGCGATAAAGCAATAAATCTGAACGATTTTTGCCGTTTTCGATTTTTTATGATTTTTTTTAACCAAAAAAATTTGCTATTTTCACGTAAAAAAAATATTTTTTCCCTCAATTTTTTATTATAACTCCAAAACTACTGAGCCGATTGAAACGCAATATATTAACGGATTAAAGGCTATGTAAATTTCAGTTTTTCTAAATTTATTTGAATAATATCGGACTAATTTTTTTTTAGTTATCATTAATTATGTGAAGACACGTCTAAAAAAATTTATAATTTTAATTAAAAATTTTTTAAAAAAAAACCTCTCCATAGAATTTCAAAATTGAACCATATTTGTACTACTGGGACCACAATACATCAAAATTGTATAGTGGTTTTCAAAGCCCCTAAAATTTTTTCAAAATTGTTGCCTTGTGTAATAGCTGTATTTATTTAACACTTTTACACAATGAACTACAAAATATAAATATTAAAAAAAAAAAATAATGAAAAAGTATTCTAAATTAGTTGTAACAAAATTTTGTTGTTTTGTAGAAAGTTTTGTAACATACTTTGGCTTTTTTTTTAAATAAATGCAATTAATAAAATCCTTAACAAAAATAAAGATAACCAAAAAATATATGAATACATGATGCTGGTTATTGTTGATGATGGTTGGAGTTAGTTATATATATTTTATTTGTCTTATCGTTATCTTAGTAATAAAACTTAAAAAGTTTACTTTTAAACTAAAAAATACCTTAAAGCCAATCTAGAAAAAGTTTTAGCAATATATATATACAGTGAATCATCATTATAGCGAACACCTCCAACGATTTCCCAAATAAAATTTTAGACTAAAATTGTCTTCATCTCTTATATGGGCCGGAACATTTAAAAATACATAACAAATACGGTAAAATTGCATTACTGTAATTTCCTATAAAGGCAACATTCTCAGCGACCATTACTGACCGATATTAAAAAGTTTCACTGTATGTTCCTGTGTTTGTATATGAAAATTTACAACCATAAATGTATTTATTTATAACCTGCATAGTCTATAGTTTTTTCATTTTATATTGATAATTGATATTGTTTTACTCAGGGTATTATGCTCATAATAATGGACTTCAGATTACAGGCATTAATAAAAAATTGTTCCTAACGAACAAGTTAGAACATATTATTTTTATGCTTTCTGCGCTCAGAAAAAAAAGTTAGTAGAAAAAATTTTCAATCGCATTTTACTATTTTTGTACTAATTTTTAGTAAAATTTTTTATTTTATTAAAATTTTTTGATCTTCTCATTTTACAAATTACTTACTTTTGCACAAATTTGTGTTGCCGATTTTAGCAAAATATTTCACTATTTTTTGAAGAGCAGTTACTAAATCTAGCAAAATCACAAAAAAATATATATTTCAAAAAAATAAAATTTTTTATTACAGAGTTAATATTAAAATAATGTCCACTTATAAGAAAAAAAAAGTCTATAGGATTGAAAAACAAAGTAGTTTTATTTTTGTTCTGTGACTCAGAGAAAAAAGTTAGTAGAAAAAATTTTCATTCGCATTTTACTCTTTTTGTACTAATTTTTAGTATAATTTTTTTATTTGATTAAAACTTTTTAGAATTCTCATTTTCAAATTACTGACTTTTGCACAAATTTTTGTTGCCGATTTTAGCCAAATATTTTACTCATTTCTGAAGACCAGTTGGTAAATTTTGCAGTTGGTAATTTCAAAAAATAAAATTTTTTATTACAGACTTAAAAATAATAAATAATAATTAAAAATAATGTTCATCTATTTGCAAAAAAGTCTATAGGATTGAAAAACAAAGTAGTTTTATTTTACTTTTTGAATTTTTGTTCTGTGAAGTTCTATTTTAGCAAATTTTTTGATGATTTTAGCAATTTAATTTTAAATTGAAATATACTGAAATTTTACTAAAATTTAGTAGCGGCCACTAATTTTTTCTACAAATTTCATTCTACTCCAGTTCAGCAGACATGTGTTGCTAAATTTAGCAAACAATACTGCAAGGCGTAAAATAGTTAAATTTCCCGTAATGACAGCAATATTTTCAGTAAAGCCACAGAAAACCTGGAAAAAGTTTCATTCCCATGTAACAATACTATGAAACGTTATATTGGATGAACATTTATGAAACATGTCATAAATATGATTAAGCGTTTCTTTAAAGATTTATTTTTCTTAGTCTACATACCAGAGCTTTAAATGAATTAAATAAATTTCAATATTTTTTTTTTAGATTTTTTGATCTATAAACTACACAAAACTATTTAATTGTGTCATCATAAAAAACGTTTTGTATTAATTAAAATAAAATAAAATCATAAGTTTTCTCTTCATTAAATTAACACATATCCCGGGAAACACATGTATAAATTTTCAGATTCCTAGAACATATTGTTTATTTTTTTTTTTTTTTTTTTTTTTTTTTTTTTTTTTATAATTTAACCAATACTCAGGGGATGCCCCCTACTCATGCAGTGCATTGTATTGATCAGGAAAATAAGGTATGGGAAGGAGGAAAGAGAGAGTAGTGTTTGTGGATATTTGATTTAAATTTTTCTAAATTGTAAGTAACAGGGAAGACTTCTGCGGGAAGTTTGTTCCACATACGAATCGTTCGACTAAAAAACGAATTTTCTCTGTAATGCGTTGTGCGAAACACAGGACAATCAACTACAAACGGATGTGCTCTAATAGAAAAGCGAGTATTATTAATAAAAACTCGGGCTCGTGGAATAAGTTCACTTATCTCAGATGAGCATCTCCCATGGTAATATCGATAGAAAAGTGTCACACAACCCACATTCCGACGATGCTCCAATGAATCAATAGAGTTGGATACACTACTGTCATTGATAAGCTTCACCGCCCTCCCCTGAACACGGTCCAGAAGCTTCAGAATAGACAATGGAGCCCCTGCCCATATATAATAATATATGTGTATATCTTTACTATATATTAATTTAACATTTATAATCGCTAGAATAAGATCTCTTCTATATGTTGAGATAAGTAATCTTTAAAATTTTTTTTAAAAATTGAAATTCTGTTTGTACTTTTAAAATTTAGATTCCTAGAACATATTGTTTATTTTTTGTGCCGAACAACGATGATTTGTAAATACAAACGCCCTTTTGTTGATTTTTTTTTTTTTTTTTTTTGTAATTTTGAATTAATGTTTTTGTATAATTACTATATGAAAAAAAACTTCAATTTACAAGCATTTACAAAAAAATTGTTGAAAATATTAGTTTTCTCTGTGTTATTTTAACAACGGTTGGAAATTTAGCTAATTAATGCAGTACTGACAAAGCACTTTTTGTTAACGCTGGGAAAACGTTTTAAACTAGGTATTGACCAGTGTTAAATTATTTTTAAGGTTGAAAATTTTATAAATCTAGTACTTAAAAATCACATTTTGCCAGCGTTGGGAAAGCGTCCTAAATAAGGACCTTGCCAGTGCTTTAATTTAAATTTATACCAATGTTTTTAAAAATAAATTGCTTTGCCAATGCCTGATTTTTCTGACAATCGGCACTTTCTGTCTGGGCATCTGCCAAGTCTAGTGACTCCAGTTGATATTTTTTTGAATTTGAAAGTTAAAAATTATGAGCAAAAAATATTATGAATGAAAACTTTTGTAAGTTTCAAATAATTTGTTTAATTTTTCAACTTTTTAATGGTCATCAATTCTTTAGGTGCACACATTTCAACATGAGACAGGAGTCGAAAATTTTTAAAATTACTCATATGCTGTTATCTACTTATCTACTTATTTACTTTAATTATTTCTTTCTTTATTTGTATTTTATATAAATTCAAATTCTACTAGCTATAATTTTTGTAAAATAAAATACTTCGAAAATTATAATGAAAACATAAACATTTTAAATTGTAGTTAGTTCAAAAGAACTACATGAACATATTCATTTAATTTATTTATTTTGACCAGTAGCATTGTTATTATTGACTTAATCATAGTATGAATGTAAATAAGTTTATACTATTTATATGCTTGAAAAATATTTAGTTTTAAGGTGTCGAATGTTTGTAGATTTTACTTTCATTCTCTTTTCTTAGGACTGAATTAAAACAAAGAATTTTCGTTTTAAATTACACAGGAAGACAAACTCTTAACTTTTAAAAATTAATATGATTATGATCACCAATTATATACATTCCGGCTTGCTCATTTCAATAGCGTTCCTTATTTATTTATGTATGGTAAAGTTTTTTTTCATAAAAGGAATTTAAAGTTTATCGCATGGAAATTCAGTTCTGTCCAAAAAATATTTTTCAAGTGCAATAAATCTGACTTCTTTGTAATATATGGCAAACAGTTTTAGTCTAATTTCAGGTACATATTTGGTTAACGAAACTTAAGGTTAAACTCACTCTTTAGAGGTTTTTCTCAATTTTCCAATTTTAACGGGTTTGGCGAATTTCATCGCTAAACTAGAAATTGACAAATGGTTATGCAATAGAAATAGAATGTTAGGAAGTGTCGTCTCAGCAAGATGGTGCCTCATATGCAAAATGAGCTATTTTTCAAAAAAACTTTATAGCAGCATAGTTTTCCGAGATGAATCCAGAATCCAAATTTTACTATGAGATGTGTATACATTTTAAAAGAAGATTTGCAAAAATATTTATTTTAGCAAACGTTTTTCCAACAAAAATTAAAGTTTTTGTTAAGAAAACATGAAAATTTTTTGACATGTACTTTTGAAAAGCATTCACATATCATACTGAAAGTTACAGCTTGGAGTAATCCTGGAAAGCTATGCTGACAGTACAATTTTTAAAAACTCTGGATTTTGCATTAAAAACGCCTTGATAAAACATATTTTTTTACTGATACATCCAATATTGATTATTTAGCGATCAAATTGGCGAAAACCTGAAAAATTAAAAGAAAACACTTAAAAGCAGATTTCATTTTAAGCTTTAGGAATTAACTAAAGGGTCCGCCATCTAACGTTGTTTTTTTCAACTAGTGCTTATTTCGTGAATGGTAACACTTAGCTCATGTCTGATTTTACAGATAATTAGTTTCATCCTTCCGCTGAACGAATATGGTTGTGTATACGCTTGAACAACGCTGGGAAATATTGCGACATTACTTTGAAAATCATGGTAATTTTGCAGAATGTGTGCCGATACACCCAAAACGAGTCACTGTTTGGTGCGGATTTTGGTCCAGAGGCATAATTGGGCCATTTTTTTTCCGAAAATGAGCAAGGAGTGGCCGTTACAGTCAATGGCGATCGTTATCGGGCCATGTTGAACGAATTTTTGTTCACAAAAATTGAAGAGGAGGAAATACAGCTGCACACAATCGATAATGTGCTTAAAAATTGGACCGATCGTGTAGGCTACTGCATGGCCAGCCGAGGCAGCCATTTGAATGAAATTATTTTCCATTATTAACCGGAAGATTGTACTTTCAAATAAAAAAAGAAATTTGAGAAAATATTCAGTAGTTTTTTTTATAGCATTTTCAAAAAAATGCTTTATTTACCACACACATTACTACACTTGAGATATTATGTAGGTAAAGACGACAGCAATTGTAGTCAAAAACAAATGAAATTTCATTTTAAGAAAGGACGACTTACATTTCATTAAATTCAACTAACATTATCATTTGGTTTTTAATGTTCAAAAAATGACCAACAATTGTAGTAAAAATTAACCACATGGTAGTTACTGTAAAAATTAAATGAAAAATGAATGTAAAATCACAAAACTGTCATTTGATGTGGTTTATTTTTTTAAATGAACTACAAGGTTAATAAAAAACTTAATTTGTTCTACAAATGACTGACATTTCCATTAAAAATTAAGAAACTGTATTACAACCCAAACAACTACAAATTTTTAAAACAGAAGTTCCCTGAGTGTACTGGGTTCACCTTAGATTTCAACAATAAGAAATCAGGTTGATTGCATTTGAAAGTTGTTGTGTATTAAAAACTGAATAAAGATACGCAAAACTTTAAACTGATGTCGTGGTAAAACTGTACCATACATCGAAAAATAAAGAACGGCATTGATATAAGCGTGTCCGAGATATAAAGAATTAATGTTCAGAACGTCACTAATTTTTTTTGTTATCATGCAGTGTTATTTGTGTGTCTGCAGTTAAATGTTTATTTACGTTTGGAAAACGACCTACATACTGCGTACAATAAAAACAAATTTGTCTGTATATGAATATAAATACGCACACAGAGATATAAAGTGCCAACCGAATAGAAAAGTGTATTTTATTGGAAACAACTAATAAAATCAGTTAGTAAAATCATATTTAAATTAGATTTCTAAATATTTTGGGTGCTGAAACTAAAATACCGTTGTATTAACTGAACTTGGTTGTGGAAAGCAAAATTCAGTTGTATCAACCGATTTCAGTCGTTATAACCGAACTTAAGTTGGATTAACAAAATTTCAGTTGGCAAATGGCAAAATTTTTCTTTGTGTGTGAGTACATTCAACATTTTTAGGTGGTGATTCATTACAAGAGGCCTATTGACAAAAATATAACTTTTTTAACTTCATTCCTTCCGATTTGCATGAAACTAGTTAGTATCACAAAACGCTATTTTTGAAAATTCGTTGCCGTTTGGGTTTTTTTGACGCTTAAATTTAGTACTTTTTTTTAATATATAGAAATAAAATGGTCGTAATTATTGATCGCATAATTCGATTTTAAACATCGCATTTTAAATCTTATTTGCTCTACTCTGATATATATAAAGCTTTCATATCAACTTCAAAAATTCTCGACACATTGAGGTAAAATATTTAAAAAAAAAATTGTCGATGACAGGAACAGCCTTTCGTGTCTATGTTAACCGAAGTTTATCCATTCGCGTTAATAGTTATCTTTACCGTCCCAGAAATACTGGCGGTCTTAAATTCCAAGCAAAATTTAAAATATTAAAATTACAGTTTTTGCTTCATTTAATTAAAGCTACATCAATTTATAGATCTCATTGTTTTCATCACATTTAAAAATATAAATTACACCACCAAAAAATACAGAAATAGACTCAGAAAAATGTTTTGTCATATATTAGAGCTTAAAAAGTAAACCGTGATTATTTCAGAAAACACACATTTTTTGCAAGTTTAATATTTAGTTGGGTTTAGGGTTACTTAATTGCAGAAATCATATCAAATATTTTTACATTCGAAAAATTAAAACTTGTATATGCCTTATAGATTTTAGTATTAAGCTCATTAAAATCTTGTATTTGATGTACATTTTGGCGGAATTCATACAGTGCTTTAGTTGTCACAAAGCGATTCTTTATCCGTTATGTCCGTCATAAAGATTCACTCTAGATACCTAAATATGTTCTGAAGCCATGTTTTTTATAAAAAAAAAATATCCGAAAAAAAGAAATTAATTAGCGAAATTTTTAAAAAGTTCATAAAATTTTATGCACTTATTCAAAACAGCGTGTCATACCACGTGCTCAAAAAACCTTCAAAAAGGCACCACAAAAATCAATTTTTAAATTAGTTTATTTTGTCTACACACACAGAAAAACATTTTGCTATTTGCCAACTGAAATTCGGTTACTGCGACTCAAATTCGGTTATTACGAATTTCAGTTGGTTGGTTAAACTGAACATTAGTTTTCACAACAAAATTTGGTTAATTCAACTGAATTTTAATTGCGACACTCAAAATATTCAGAAATCTAATGTTCACATCTCTGTACTAACTGAATTTATAAGTTGTTACCATAAATATACACTTTTCAATTCGGTTGGCACTTTATTTCTCTGTGTTCACTTAACACAAAACTATACCATTAAATTCATTATAACAATTTGAATTTGGAAAAGTGCATAAACTAGACAAGAAGTCCGGATGTTCAAAATATAGATTTTTTGCCAGTTTTTTCTTTATTTGCTAACATTGGTATTATCAAACAATTTCTACTAATTTTCATATTCCAACACTTCTAAAAAGCACTTCATGAACATTTTAATTTTACATTCTGCATTATAATTCAAGTTCACAATAATATCTTTATAAAAAGAAGGAGCTGCAACAATTCAGCACAAAGTTAATGTATAATTGATAAAGCAGAGTAACAAAATATATTTTCAGTTTTAATTTTGTTCCCAAAAAAAGACAAATCGTTCCCAGAAATTTTGTAAAATATCTAAACCAAATACTTCGAAACCAATATGCAGAAATATTTAAATTGTAGAGCAATTCCATATGAAAACGATCAAAATTGCCAAATTTTTGGACGACCCCTCTCCGATTTTAAAATAAATAGTCTCAATCGATTGCCCAGCAAAAAATAATGTACCTACATATTTTTTTTTTTTTATAGTGACTGGTTTAGTGGTGGTGTGCACCACTGTCATGTGACAAAATTGAAGAATTCTTCATAAGGGACCTCATTGAAAGTTGTTTAAAAAAAAAACTACTAAAGCGATCGCAACGAGTGATAGCTCGTTGGAAAGGTATTGAATCAGGCTTTAATTGAAAAATAAAATTTTCCTAATTTTTCTCAGAAATTTACCTTTTTTCCCATGAAAATTAAATTTTCCGATTTTCCACAGAAGCTCCTAAATTTTCCGGCTAATTTTATTTTTTTTGGATTCCTCATAATTTTTGCTTTAAGAATCAGCAATAAAAAAATGGGCCCCGACTCCTTGTTTGGACAGGAGAAGAGCATTTAAGAGACCACCTTGTTCTCATTGTTTTTATATTTTTTATAATTGAATTATTTTTAATTATTTAACAAGAAAAATTAGGAAAATTTTATTTTTCAATTAAAGCCTGATTCAATACCTTTCCAACGAGCTATCACTCGTTGCGTCACTTGAAGAATTCTTCATAAGGGACCTCATTGAAAGTTGTTTTAAAAAAAAACTACATAATTTATTTTCTTCTAAAGTGTTTCAAGTTTTTGAATAAGTTTGGCTGCGATATTTTATGTGTAAAATCTCCATCCACTCGAAAAATCACCAGTCGGCATTTCGAAAATAAACTTGCCAAACGAGTTTTAAGATCGCTACGTTTGGCGATAAATCGCCATATCTAACATTCCTTCAGTGTTGAGTCCACTTTGTAGCAGTCAAGGAACTGCATCCTTTGGTATTAATTGCCATGTTTTCATCCACTGATAACGGTTTTGAGCCAGTTCAATGACCAGTACCAACTTCAACTGCAACGACCCTAGTTCCTTCAGTACACTTTGATGTTATGTTACTTTTTCTCCAGTTATGTGATGTATCTGGTACCAACCAGTGAATGTTTTGTAACAATAATTATAGTCACGTGATTGTACATTTCACCCAAATTAACACTTTTTGGTGCACCACAATTTTGATTTCACCAGTTTCGTGACGTGCTCCCCAATCATATATCACAGAATTACCACTTTGGATCAATCGACGCTTCATTTCCCGCTGGGCACTTATGTGTATGCGTTTACATATTTTATGGGTTTTGTATTACATAAAATATGCGTAAAATATTTGATTTTGGTCACAAAATGTATAGTTACTCTAATTATATATAGGATCAGAGATACCTACTATAAATTAGGTAAATTTACATGAAAATTTTATTAGAGTGTACTAAAATATTTCCAAAAAACCGTTATTTATATTTCAATTTAGAAAACTCATTATATTTTTCTGATAAGTATGTAATAGATGTTTGTAAAATAATTTGCCAGATTATTTACGACAAAAATAAATTTAAAAACGATTCAATGAAATTGTAAGATCAGCTCTTTTTTGTATGAATCACCCATATTGTTGTAAAAACTCATACAGTAATACCAACTACTTATGCAATATTTTATACAGGATTATTAACGACAACTTTTTGTTGTGGCCAAACACGCACAACAAAACACACATACAATAAACTTTTAAACCTGGACCGCAAATGTCTGTAATGTGTGTGTAAGTACATACGGGTTTTTATAATGGTTAATCTAAAGGTTTTATATACAAACTTTTGGGATTAACACAGTGCAACACGAAAAAAAAAACCATATACGGACACCACTACGTGATAAAAGACTAAAAAAAAAGACCCTTGTCTCCCAATTTTTCCCAAAGTCATGCATTTTTTTTTATGGGCCGCCAAAGATTTGGGGCCTCGGTATCATTTTCGCAAAAAAGTGATAATTTTCTCAGGCTCATATCTTGCAAACCGTTCAGAATTTCGATTTACTCTCTGAGGCAAAGTTGTAGCTCTTGTCATAAAGAACAAAAATTGCGAACATATAAAATCAAACAAACTTCACCTTCCAGATCAAAATCGCAAAAAACTTAAAAAAATTCGATTTTTTTTACCTTTTTTCCCGTGTTCAGGTCCATAGGTAGCAAACAAATTTCTAGAACATATAAACTTCCTGGGAATTATTCTTAACACCGTTTTTTAATTTCATTTGCTTTTTATTTACTTCAACATTGAGATGCTATGCTATCTATTACAAAAATATTAAAAAAAAAGTATTCGTATTATGTTTATAATGTTGATGGTCCTGGACTTGCAAATCGCGCTCTCTTAAGTTGTGGATCCAAATCGTCGTCCGAATCGTCCGAATCTGACTTTGATTCAGAACTTATGGTGTCCACAGGCACGTTGCTTCCAGACTGCCCTCCATCATCAGCTCTTTCTTCTTCAAATACTTCATTAACATCATACAGGGTGATCTTGTGACTCCACCAACATACCTGAAATGAACTAGAAAATAAATCAAAAAAGGAATGCAAAACAATGCATCAATAAAATTAATATTACCTCTGCAAGCAATGCGTCGAGGTTTTTGCCTTTGTACCGTTTTTCCATGGGCATTGTGGTTTGGTGAAACCGTTCTCCTTGCTCATCGGATTCGGTAGGGAGTTGTTTGATAAAATCGTCAAAATGAAAATGAAGAAAATGCAGCTTTATTGTCATCGATGCGCCGATTATCTCAAAATAATGCAGCATTTCTTTCACAAATTCTCTTGCTTCCGGTTCCGCGTCTCGATCCCCTCCCAAGACTCTGGTGCATACACTAGGGTGGGTCGCTGATGTATGGGACAGAAAAAAAAGTGATTTGATCATATTCTAATAGTGATATTATATTGTCTTATTTCTAAACAAACAATAATTGGCTAAAAAAAGTACAATTATGTCATATCTTTTGCCCGCGCAAGAATTTCAAAATTTGAAAAACAAGAAAACAGGTTATTCTTTTAATTACAGTTTTTATTAAAAAATATCAAGTCTTATCTAATATATAATTAAACAAAAATAATGCATTCAGCTCATAAAAAATAATATTTAAAAAAAAAAACTATGTGAAGGATATAAAAAATTAACAAAATCAATTTATTCAAATTTCAGGTCAATAAATACAATAATAATTATAATATCTATGGTGCAAAATCAAGCTTTGTGTCAAATTTTGGCATAGATTTTCTAGACGCCAATTTAGCCAGGACTTTTTATTACACAATGTCATCGCTGCTTCTGTCAGAACCTTAACTGACCGCTCTACTGCTTGTGTATGACACGGCAGTTTATTAAAAATAAAATGTTCATTAGATGTTGTCATTTGCATTAAATCTTCATTTGAATAGTTGCGAAGAATTGGTGGGTCAAAGTCAATTTCTGGCCAATTTATGATTTCATTGTAACAGATCGCATTAAAATTTATTTCCGGAACTTCGAAAACACGTGGCTAATTTCCTGTCACAGGCGAATTTCTTGCATTCATTATTTTATTCACCGCTATTTCTCTCAAATGCTATTGTTCATCGGTTAATAAAGATAAGAGCAAATTCTCTGGGTGTGCGAAATAGGCATTTCGCTGAATTACAGGATCAATGACAACTTTCAGTTCAGACGGCAGATATCTTGAATTTTTAATTAATTGAAAAAAGTTTCGGGATCCACTCTGAAGAGTTGGGTGTGCTTTAACATGAAACCATACGGGTGTATAAACTTTGACAACGTAGTGAGAGCATGAGATAATTTACCTGGTGATTTATGTGCCAAATCGTCAGGACATTTCCCAGTGATTACTGCAGTACATATATCTTACAAATATTTCTGATCTGTACTTAAATCATCTGCGTTGATCACTGGAAGTTGGCTGGATATAGCAACGTAATCAACAACAGGCTTTGTTTCACAGTTTTCCAAGAGCTTACCTATAGGTCCGTTATATGAACCCGGTCCAGAAGTTTTGCCATCAAATTTATTGAATAAATGCCTTAAAGGTAGTTCATTTAAATGCAGGATATAGATAATCCATTGTAGAGGACGCTTCAACCTCTCTTCAAATAGTCTTATTATTCCTCGAAATTTTCCTGTTTTTGTTACAGTACCGTCACAACCAATTGCCAATATATCATCGATGCAGATTTTGTTAGATTTAAGAAGCGCATTTATAGCCCGCTCGATGCTATTGGCCGTACCTTGTAAAGGAGTAGCGTATCCCACGTACAGGGAGCCCGGCTCTTTTAAGACAGATATATGTTCCTCAACTACAACTTTCCTATATTTCTTGTTACCTTTGCTCACTATTTCCAGCGTTTTGTCTTTACGTCTATCGAAGTAAATAGCAGGCATATTTTGATTACATTGTTTTTGTAAAAGTTCATTACGTGTTTTTTTTCTTTCTCTTCTAATTTTTGATTTGTCTGTAACTTCAATGTCAGAAGATATATCATGTAATACTGCCGAAGAAATTGCTGCAGCTGCTCTATCAGATACGCCATAACGATCGGATGTTTTAGCTACTGTAGGAAAGCTGCGAATAGTCTTTTTTGCCACATGCTGTGAAGTTGAAGTCCTTACAGGTGGCGGTGACGGAATACTTTCTTCGCTATCACTTGTAGGGGAAGAAAGTGTATGATCTATTCGTTCTGTTTAAGCTTCGATGATGAACAACTTTTCAGGTTTCGAGAAAGCTTCTTTTGTAATACTATTGTCCTGTTGCGATCGATGCCACTTATCATCATTTTTCGATCATTTCTTTGATCGAATAAGAAGGGTTTTTCTTCATTAGGAACTTTCTTATCTCGAGAGAAACTGCACAGTTGTAATGAACATTTGCAAGAACATATTTATTTATTTATTTATTTATTTCATTAATCAATCCGAAGCCAATAAGGCCTAATGATTGATAGATATGTAATTACAATGACATGAATACATCCTTAGACTAATTTTATTATTAATACCTTAAATAAAAACTAAATCTTTATACATAACATTTCAATCACTACCAACAAGGTCTTACAATTTAATAACAACGCAATCAGGATAAATTGTTTCAAAAAATTGATACGAACACCGGAGGAGTCAAATAATAGAAATAATATCATGGATATATAGGAAGACAGATTTGTCAGTTCAACACACGATCAGAAATAATGTTAAATAATGCTATAGGTTTTTCACCACTATTTCTTTAAATTTATTTACTGAATGTGCAAAATGTCTCTTCATCATAAGGAATAACTGTTTGTGAGTTCCATAATCGAACCACACGTACTGCAAACGATCTTTGCATCAACAAGGTATAAAATCTAGGGAATACCAAACCCCTTACCCTACTTGAATTGGCGAAACTAAATCTATCTAGAAGATATTGTGGTGCACCATACTTAAATGTTTTATAAAACAGAGACAGTATTCGTAGATTTATAAAGTTATCAAAATCTACACCTAAAAACTTAATTAAGAACGGGGTTATGGGATTACGATCTAGATACCCTATACCATATATATATCGTATCATCCTGTGAAAACATAGTTTTATTTTATGCAGATTATCCCTGGAAGATCCACTGTAAACTTCTAACCCATATAGAAGTAAAGGCATTATAAGGGTGTGTCCTAACTTTTTCCTTATAAAAAATGGTAATCTGTTGTTTATTGCATATAGTCTTTTAATAACCATGGATACTTGGATATCAAATAACGCTTCACTTTTACGCAGGAAATCAGTTTTTTTATCCTCTGACAATCTTTTTAATGACTTCAAATGATTTTTACATTTTGCGTGGAAAGCTTTTAACAATTGTATTGTCCTTGTATGCGTTACAATAGGAATCGACGCCTTTCTCCATATATCTTCAACCTTTTTGGTCACTATGTCAGCTATTTCAGAAAATGAAGGCTCTTTTTTGCTTTGTAGTTTGGTTGCGTTGCTAATTTTTTTGTTTTTTAATTGTTGTCTTTCCCATTCGTAGCATTTCATAACGTCTTGGTACGTTGGTAATACGTTGGTTTTTAAATCACCAATGCTTCCAAATATTGGGCATCTATAAGATTTACTTCTGCTTTCCATACTGTTACAAAAACACCAATCACTGTTGTTATTTCACATCAATAATGTAATAAATTAAATTGAGTACTTACGCAATATATGTTTTAAATAATTATCACGAATAATATTAGATAAGGAAAGGTCTGACAACTGACAAGAGCTGACTTCTCTGTAAACACAGACAATAACTAAAGCACTTTACGTTGCAAAGAATCCAGCACCCTGCTACGGCATATAACGGTAAAATTATCAGTAATTTACTTATTTGCTTGAAGTTGCAAACAAAACAACAACAATATTTGATGCTCGCCTTCTACAAATCACACGTACAAGAATTTTTGTAATATATATTACCGTACTCTTTATGTAGTTTTATTATTTTTAAGTCGCATACATGATTTATATTTCGTGTATTTTTTACAAGAACGACAAATAAAATTGAGTATTTTAACAAACCAAGGAAAAACGTTTAATTTCGGTGCGCGGGCTCTTACATTTAAAATATTTCAATAATATTTTAAAGACTCCTATTTGAACTAGTAACACAACAAAATTTTGCTATTAGAAGACGATCTAAGACAAAAAAAATTTTACCCCACCCTAGCATACACGCTGAAGGTAAATCCATGCCATTGAATGATTTTCATCATTTTCACTTTTGCGCGCTACCTAAACAGTGTTAAGAATCATCTCTAGGAAGTTTATATTTTCTAGAAATTTATTTATTGAGATCTCAGGTAAATTTTTGTAGTTGATTGTTTCCTTGAATTTTGAACGGTTTGCTACCTATGGACCTGAACACGGGAAAAAAGGTAAAAAAAAATCGAATTTTTTTAAGTTTTTTGCGATTTTGATCTGGAAGGTGAAGTTTTTTTGATTTTATATGTTCGCAATTTTTGTTCTTTATGAGAAGAGCTACAACTTTGCCTCAGAGAGTAAATTCTGAACGGTTTGCAAGATATGAGCCCGAGAAAATGATCACTTTTTTGCGAAAATGATACCGTGGCCCCAAATCTTTGGCGGCCCATAAAAGAAAAAGTGCATGACTTTGGGAAAAATTGGGAGACACGGGTCTTTTTTTTAGTCTTTTATCACGTAGTGGTGTCCGTATATGGTTATTTTGCCATGACTTAAAAAATTACACACAGTGTAATTGATGCTTAATGCTTTGGTAAGCAACTTTTTTTTTTTTTTAAACTTTTACAAACACTCACCATACGGTTTTTACCCTTATGAATTTATGTATAAAAATTGTGAAGAGTTTCTATAAATTAAATGTCTGTCTATTATTATATGTTTTATAAACCAAAGTATTTGTGTATATGGGATGACTTGTCCGTTGCTGGTACACACAAAAAATAAATCAGTTGGAAATCGAACGAGTGTGCCATGATTTTACCACTACAACATAAATTTAATCAACATTAAAAAATATCAATTACACTCACAATACTTTTTCTGTAAAGACTACTAAATATACATATTAAATTAACTGAAAATCAGTTCAAAAAATTACAACTTACTTTTCGTTTAAAATAACTGTATTTTTTGTTTATTTTCAACTGTTGAAAAATGAATTCACAAAATCATTAAAAACAATATATTGTTTTCGTTTATTTCAATACTCAATATAAAGGGTCCGCCAAATAACTTTTTTTTTTGAACTCCTGAACCAATTGGACTTTGTATGGCGTCATACCAAGGTCTTTATGCAAAATTCGTCTCAATGATGTCTCCGAAATGTTCAATTGTTGAGAACGACGGTGAATTGATGTTGATAGCGCTTCACGCACACTTTCTGCCACAGCAGCAATATTCTCGGGTGTGCGCATTGTTTTTGGCTTTTCACGCTTTGGTTTAGTGATGAGGATGCCAGTTTCTTTCACTTTTTTCACAAGATAACGAACATACGGACCGTATTCGTTCAGCGGAAGGATAAAACTATTTATCTGTCAAATCAGACATGATCTAAGTGTTACCATTCACGAAATAAGCACTAGTTGAAAAAAAAACGTTAGATGGCGGACCCTTTATATAAAACATTTTTGGTTTTGAATTTAAAATTTTGACTGAATATTTTAACTATTACCGAAAGTCCGTTGTTTTGTTTATTGAATAACAGACAGAAAGTTAAAAAATATATTTCTTTGGTAATTCAACTGTTTATACTATACCATTAAAACAACTTTACCGATTAAATTTTTAAATAACTGTTGAACTTTTATGGAAAAGTTTTTGTGAGTGTATGTAAGTAAAAAGGTCTATGTTAATGTCTAAAAATTTGTAATCGTAACCTCTTGAAGATATTTGTGCAACATTAATCAGGATTCCCTGCCAATTTAAAATCTAAAATATTTTAATTCGATTATGGTAATAGTGAAAAAAAACTACATTGCTATATTTTACACCGTTTAAATGCTGTTGTAAATTAATATTATTTGGAATAACTAAATTGCTAAATATTTAAAAATTTTAAATACTTTTTATTAACTCTATACTAAGAATTTAATGCTGAATATTGGTTGTATCAACTATTGCTATAAATATATTGTAACATATTTTCAGTCGTAACTCCCAAAAAGAGCAATATGGTATTGTTGAATCAACTTTGGTGATAACAACCAATAAAAAAAACAAAATCACAACCAATTCATTATCACAATACACAAATATATATATATAAAAAGAAGTGTACATTTTGATTGTCACTCCATAACTCGAGAACGGCAGCATAAAATAAAAAATGGCTGAATACGTTTTGTAGAACATGCAATGAGAATAGTTTTAAAAATAAAATTGTTTAAAAATATTTTCATTTTCATTAGTCATTTTCATATTAATTGTGTGAATATCAAAAATTTTTCCTTTGTTAAACAGCATTGCTTGGATACGGGTACATTCTTCTTCGAAATATCAATCCACCACGACTTTGTAACGGAGCCAGACTTTCAATGAAAATAAAATTTGAAGGCAAAACAAACGTTTGTCGGGTCAGCTAGTTATTAAAAAAAACAAGAAATATTGCTAGTTATAACCGATATATTGGTAAAATAAACTATATCAATTTCAAATAAAAAAATATAGGAAAAATAATTAAATATTTTTAAGAAAAATAAAATTTCGTGAATTACGTTTTAATAATATAAAAAGGGCTATTATTGCAGAAAATATTAGGTAAAGTAACTAAATTTATACAATCATTGTTTTACAATCTTATACAATAGGTCTCTTATTGGTATGTGCAAAATAATCACGAAGATTGAAAAACTTCAATATTGAAAAAATGATGCAACAGAAGCAAGTCAACTCTAGGCCTAAATTTTGTGTGGTTTATGTGAAGAAGAGCATAAATTATGTCTAGTCATTAGAATCGGAGGTGTTTTTTGCATACTTTTATAGAAAGCATAAAGTATAAAAATAATACAATTTAAAAAAAATGTTGTTTCATTTGGTTGTATTTTTTTAATCAATTTGGTCGCAAATACTGAATATATAGTGCTCCCCGGTAGGCTAGTTGGTAGCGTGCTGGCTTATCAGTGCGGGGGTCGTGGGTTCGATTCCCACTAGAGGCACTGGTCTGTTTTTGCTACAACGCGCCGAAGGCCATAGTAGCTTGTGCTCGGTTAGAGTAATGGTATATAATTTGTAATTATATGATTATTAATTAATAAAATAAAAAAAAAATACTGAATATATAAATTCGGTCGGGTTGCCCTAATACATTTTTTTTTCGCTAAAAACATTATAAACACTATTAATTTTCAAATCAGACTAGAGTAGTTTCTATCTTTTTTTAATTGACATGCGTCATCAGTGATTTTCCATTTTTAAATTGTATTATTATTATTTGTGTCTTATAATTGTCAGATTGTCACTATATGATAAATTTTTCAACAACCTGCGGCTGTAAGAATCAAACTACACTCAAAAAAATAAGATAGTAGAAAAGTTAGTAAAACGTCTTGTAAATCAGGTATACTATTTTTTAGCAAAATTTTTTGCTAAACTAGTGTTTTCAGCTAAAATTTTTGTTATACTTATTCAGCACTTAACTGTTTTATACTAATGCTTTACTAATATACTAATGTTTTACTAATTAATTTTGCTAGAAAAAAATTTTGCTGATAAGCACATTAATAGTGTGGACGACAACCAGATTGAAAGATATACGCAGAATGAAGTAGATGTCGCGGCATGTCAAGATGTAGTAGAGAAGAGGAAAATGATACTAAAAAGTACAACTCTAATAAGACATATAAAAAAATCAACCATGGAAGTTTTTGTATCTGTTTTTCATACATAAAACAAAATTGAGGATTAAAACAACTTAAATTTTGTGTTGTCACCAGCTTGTGACAATAATTGTCTATTAATTAAATAAAAGACAAAATAAAATATTTAAATTTAATATGTATTTCTTTGTCTTTCGCTTTACTCTGTAGACAGAGTAAAGCGAAAGACAAAGACACACATCTCAGGTAGATTTTTAAGGTTCCCTTTTCTTATTGCAAAAAAGGGTTGTTTTTTTTGTTTCGTTTGTGTTTGTTTATTTTTTCGTTTCGTTTCTACAATTATCTTCGGCAGTTGCGTCCTTTAAAAGATAGCATCATTAAGACAATCATTGATGAAAGTAAATGAAAGAAATTTTTTTTATTTACTTTCATCATAATATCTGAAAATATATTTATTTCTATATATTTTCAGATATTAAATTAATTCATGTGGTCAATGTGGGAAAATGAAAATTTTTATATTTCGCAATTATTGTTAATTATTTTTAAAAGAATCACAAAAACATGTTTTATGATTTTCAGAAAATAAATGAACTAAATTACAATTTTTCTACAATTTTTTGCGTTTTTTTCAGTCTACTAAAATTCAGCAAAAAATTTATTAATTTTTAGCAAGGCTTTTTTATTTCTAATCTACTAAGTGTTAGCAAAACTTTTGCTGAATCTACTAATTTTGTTGCTAAAAATCAGCTCGCTAATTTTCAGCAAAAGACTTTGCTGACATTAGCAATTTTTTTGCAAGCACCCTCCTGACTGAAATTTTGCTGACACAGCAAAATTTTTTGCTGACTTTACAAACTTTTTTTTTTGAGTGAACGCTTCGTATTACATAACAAACGTAACAATTTGGTAATTGTAACTGAAAGTTTAGGTAAGTTCACAACAAATTCAATTAAGAGCTGCAACCGGATAATGTGATGTAACTTCGGATGACACAACCAATTTATTTTTCTGTGTGTAGGTTCTATTTCTTTTGAATATTAAAGATATGTTTTGAAAAGTCCTTCAAGATTATGACCTTACTTGAAATAACAAGTATCAAGTGTATTATAACAGACCTACTTACACACAGTCACACACATGCATGCAACAATGTATAAGTATTATACACTCATAGAAATAAATATGCAAAAATAGCAGAAAAATCTACTAAAAATTTGTTAAAAAGTACGTTACAGAGAAAGCTACTCAAATTAGCAGATTTTTGTGCAACATTTTACTTTTTACTAAATCAGTGAAAACAAAACTTAGGGTTCTGATGAGATCTTTAGCCAGATCGAAATACTAGTATCAACCTAGCTAATATGTTTGATTTGCTTTATTTTTGTAAATATACGGAGATTGAACGCTCATTATAAATTGAAAATAACATAAAAATAATCTCGATGTATATAAAAACAAAAAACTAATATAACTGTAAAAAACTTAGATTAGTTTTTTAGTTATATTTGAGATAAATTTTAGTTTATTGAAAGTAGGAAAATACTTGAATAAAATCCACAAAATCAGTAAAATTAGCAAAAAAAATATGTTTATTTTACCAGATTTGTCTGCTACATCATGTTGTACTAATGTTTTAGTAGTTTTTGCAAAAATGTTGGATAACTTTTTCTACTAGTGTATAAACTCAAATATATATATTTGTATCATTTTCATCATTTTGAACTAATTTTTTGTAGTTTTAGCTAAAATGTTGATTAATATTTTTCTATTAGTGTATAAACTCGAATATATATTTATCTAAGCTTTATATGAAAATCTGTGTAAAACGTGATGCTGAGCATTGCTCTTTAAATATTATAGTATTTGATGAGTTTTGAGCCGTTTGGTAGATATTATTTGCACGCGCTTATTCTGGCAGTATTTACAAATGTTAAGTACTGTCTATATGGCAGAGCTTCGAAAGAATTTATTAAAATTAATCTGATTTCACGAAAAGTCATATTTAGTATTAAGAAAATGTTTAAGTACCATTAGGAAGCTTTTACATAAAGTTTAAGAAATTTTTCATTCACTTTGTGAAGAAAACTTCATTAGTTAAGTAAAAAATTCAAGCAAATTCTCTCTGTGTAGTTCGCGTTATATCGCATATCAAATTCCGACGTTTTTAGCAAAACTAAGAAAAATACCCAAAGTTTCAACTGCTATAAGTTTTTAAGTTTTTATCAGATTTTCAAAAATCTTATTTCGTATGAAAGATTGATTTTCTGCTTTGAAATATTTGTTAGAAAATCGAAAATTTTTTTTGAATATTTCAAAAAGAACATCTTAGATTTTTTTTTAAAAAGAATTCTTAAAGAAAAATCACTAATAAAATTTAATGTATCTTTACTCCATTTATATCTCTGCTCCTACTATAATTAGAGTAAAAATATATGTTATGCCTAAATTCAAATATTTGCAAACATTCTGTGTACATTAAATAGGCATAAAATATATAAATGTGCATGCTTAAGTGCTTAATCTAAATTTTGAAGCCATTTTATACCACTCATTGTTCCCACACAAAAAAAATATTTGTCTACTTTTTTCAATTAAATTGATTTGTTAAAAATTTTAAAAGCTGACAATTAAAATTTAATTGAACCAATTAAATATTTGCTCAAATTCGGAACTTGCTTGATAATTCTTTATTCCCCAGGAAAACTTTGGCAATGGGTGCGACAAAGTAATGCATTACCTTGTAATGTGTACTACTTAACTGTATCATTATTGTTAAACAAAAAGTAATGAATTATCTATAATGAGTTACACAATGTATTACTTTGTAATGAATGATTCTTACCTTCAGCATAAAGTAATCAGTAACCAATAGTTGGTTACATAATAAATACATTACATTGTACATTGTATACTCCTTACATTCAACATTATTTAAGACATAAGGAGTCACCGACAGTTGAACACTCATAAATTACCTTTTAATGATCTCACATTACCTTTTACATTACTTCAAAACATAAAATAATGACTCATCAATTACATAATACATGAATTATACACATAAAGTAATTATTAAACTATTTTTTTGAAAACCTATTTATACACACATTACTTTGTGATTTTTTGTAAGCATGAATTTTTCATAGAAGCAGTTTAAAGAACTATTTTGACACTTCCCTTATGAAATATTGGATCGATAAGAACTAATCCGCAAAAAAAAAAATTCAAATTTCCCATCAGCTTATGTTTGGTCGTGAAACGGTTAAATAACACGCATTATTTTCTATACAATCTTAGCTTATTCTTACTAATTATTTAAGCTTCTAAATGACTTATTTCTAATACACTGCCCTAACAACTGCAGTTTCTTACGGTTAATAACACAGTGCAACACATAAATTGGTTCCTCTTTCGTACCCGGTTTTTTTTTGAAGTGTATATCGAAACTAAAAAAAAACCGGAAAGGACTTGGCCAGATTACATCGAAATTTTTTTTTGGACACCCTAAGTTTTTGCACCCAAACATGATTTTTTTAAAAAAGGAAAATTTTTATGGAATCCATATATCATAAACCGTTCGGAATTTTGTTTTTATGTCTTTGGCAAAGTTGTAGATCCAAACCAAAGCAAAAAAATTCTCATATGGACCGACCCAAAAAAATTGCATCCACTGCATCAAAATTGCAAAAAATTGGGAAAAAATGCTATTTTTTTAATGTTCCGTATGAGTGCTATTTGTAATGGCTTAATTAAAAACACTCATACGTTACAGTGGGTTATTGAAATTATCGAAACGACAAACATTGGCTATGCAAAATAAGTGTGAGCAAAAAGATGTGCTTTCTAGGGTTAAGGAATGTTCGTATTAAGATGACATGTACTAGAGAGTTGTTTATATTGTTGTTAGATATAATTTAGCTGAAGAAAGATTTCTTAAATTTCCAGTATTTAAGCCATTTCAGGACAAAATCATGAAAAAATCATAAAAAAATAGCATTTTTTCCCAACTTTTTGCAATTTTGATGCAGTGGATGGAATTTTTTTGGGTCGGTCCATATGAGAATTTTTTTGCTTTGGTTTGGATCTACAACTTTGCCAAAGACATAAAAACAAAATTCCGAACGGTTTATGATATATGGATTCCATAAAAATTTTCCTTTTTTAAAAAAATCATGTTTGGGTGCAAAAACTTAGGGTGTCCAAAAAAAAAATTTCGATGTAATCTGGCCAAGTCCTTTGCGGATTTTTTTTAGTTTCGATATACACTTCAAAAAAAAACGGGTATGAAGGAGGAACCAAACGATGACCTTAAAAATGCTGCACTGTGTAATTATTCATGCGTTTAATTTTGAATTTGTTATAACTTCTACAAAAATAAGTTAATTCGTAGATATTTGGGCTTTTCGAAAAGCTTAATTTAAGGTTCTCTCAAACAGTCACCCCCTAAAAGTAGTGCATTCTGAGTTAGCGCATCAAAATGTCAATCAAAAGTTAAAAACTAAAAATATCAATCAACATTAAACGAAATTTAGATTGTGACGGAAACACCAGTATATGTCAAATCGTAGAGTTTGCTATAAAATTCTGCTAATATGTGTTCTTAAAAGAAGTTTGAAGACCTCGAGAATCCATAAAAAAAATACTTAAGCTGATGATTTTAGGGCCCGGGTAACAAACAAGCCAAAATAAAAAAAATAGCTTTATAAAATATATAAAACATAATATGAGAAGCTAATTTGTAACAAAAATTATAATCTATTTGTCAGTATTATTATCAAAATAAAAAACTCTATTTATAATTTTTAGATTTAATTATTTTTTTCTTTTTGTGTAATATTTGAATATGTTTCCTTTGTTTTTTTTTTTAATGCTACTAGTAAAATGTTAACTAGATTGTTGGCCTTTAAAATCTTCAGTTTAACATCTTTATAATTTTTTTTATAGATTCTTCATGTATAAAACAAGATGATAAATAACACAAATTCGATGATACTAGTTCGGATCAATAACTCCGTGACTTTTTCAATGAAACACAGTTTTTTTTGGAAAAAAAAATTAATTTTTCAACATAATCTCCTTTTAGCTTAATACACTTAGTCCAACGTTTCTCCAATTTTTTTATACCTTCCAAAATAGGATTTTCGAGTTCCATAAAATAGGCATTTGCTTGATCAATAATTTCATCGTTGGAGCTACATATCTTTCCACCGAGCCATTTCTTTAGGTTTTGAAGTAGGAAATAGCCACTGGGGTCTAAATCCGTAGAATGTGGCGGATAAGGTGCCCAGTCGTAGCCCAATTCATGGAATTTTGCAATTGAGACTGATCACGTGTGCACCCGTGCATTATCTTAATGAAAAGGCACTTTTTTCTGGGCCATACGGGGTCGTTTTTTTTTTTAAATCTTCGTTAAATCGGTCCAATAAGTTGGCATAATATACACCGTTTATTGTTTTTCCCGTTGGAAGGTAATCGATGTGGATTATCCCGTGTGCGTTCCAAAAAACTGTTGCCATCACCTTATTGGCCGACAAACTTAACTTGGCCTTCTTTGGAGCCAGTTCACCCGGAGGAACCTATTGTTTATACTGTTTCTTGGTCTCTGGAGTGCTGTAATTTATCCATGTTTCATCCACAGTTACAAAACGCCGCAAAAACTCGTTCGAATTGCGGTAAAACAACTCCAAACAATCCTTTAAAGTTGTCACACGATTACGTTTATGGTCAATTGAGAGCACACGTGGCACCCATCTTGCAGACAGCTTTATTAAACCCAACTGACCATTTAAAATCGAAACCACACTGCCATATGAATTCCCAATGGCATCAACAATCTCACGTACTTTTACTCTTCGATCGGCCAACACCATATCATAAATTATTTCAACATTTTCGGGTGTATTGACCTCAATTGGCCGTCCAGAACGTTCAGCGTCATTTGTACTATTTCATTGCTTTGATTGACTGTTTTTTTTCCAAAAAATAATGTTTAATGAGCACTCGAAATTCTCTCTTTTTTTCATTTTTAAAAAAATCCACGAGGTTGTATGTTTTGAACAGCTGTTAAACGCAAAGTAAATGACTGAACTTACTCAAAATATAACAGTAGACTACTAACAGGTGGTACTTGATGGGAGCAGTGTTGCATTGCATATAACTACGAGGGAAGTTCGAAAAGGCACGGACTTATTGATCCGCCATCGTATTTGACAGAAATGAAAATTGTATTGTTTAATTATGCGTTAAAATTCAGTAAAATTCACCTGTTCCATCGAATTCTATCGAAATGTGGTTCTATTAAAGATAGCTTTTCGGTTATTTTGCATTTTAAGAATTAACTATCATTTAGTTATTATTTAAATAAAAAAAATCATTTTTTGTTCTATGTAAATTCGAATAATTTTCCATGACTGCGTATGCGCTTACGCAAAGGCTCTACTTCGATGTTATGACTGTTATAGAGAGCTGTTAAAATAAGATTTCCGAAAAGCGAAAAATTTGTACAAATTAACTTATTTTTGTGGAAGATATAGCAAATGTAAAATGATATACATTAATAGTTATTATCCGTACGAAACTCAAGTTGTTAGGGTAGTAGAAGAGAAAACAGTGTGGTAAAACTTTTAAACCTTAAAAGACATTTTCTATTATAAATATAGCACATGTTTTAAACATATGCATTAGGGCTATAACCAAATTTTTGTCACAGTACCACGATGTGAATAATGTTGTATTATTAACGAAAAAATTACTACGGCTCATTTTGCAAGCTATAATAGTGTATATAAAATAAGGTATATAAAATATATAAGGTATATAAAATGGTTAAAATTATAATAAATTTCAGCGTTTATCGAAATATTTACGACTCAAATTTAGCTAAATAAAAATTGGAAAAAATTTATGTTTGCATTTTTTTTTTTTTGAAATTAAAAACAAATTATCTGTTCGCGGGAAACTGTCCATCCACTCCTATTGTTAAAGGCGGTTCTATTTTTTTTTTTGGAATTATATAAAATAAAATCAAAATAATGTATTTTTTTTATAAAAAATTTAAAAAAATATACAAAATTTCATCACTGTTGGTGGGAAAACATTTTTAAAAACAGCGAAAAAGTAAAAACGTATTTCTGTATAGGTTTTATGATTTATTTGACTATGCTATGTCAATTTTTCATATTTGCAAAAATATAATAAAAAGTTATAGCCCTAATCTGCATTGTTAATTTGTTAGTTTTGAAGGTGGATTAAATATTCTTTTAAAAGTTTATGTAATTATAATTTTAGAAATGTCAGGAATGTTCAAAAAAATATATAACGAAAATAGCTATTAAAAACAACAAAGAAAAAAAAAGACACAAGTGTAATTATTTTGTTTGCGAAAACTGTAAATAATAATCTGACTTCAGTAAAATTGTACTTAAAACAGAAAACAAAAATCCTGCATTTTTGTTTTCTGTTTGAAATACAATTTAAAGAATTTAAATTTCTACTAACAACATTAAACGCAAAAGTTAAAATTTGTGGAAAATTATTGTTATAAATGCAATAAAAACACACAAGGGCTGATAAATTGATGATTTAACTGAAATTTATTACTATAAACAAATTTTCGTTACCCTTTGTGGAATTAATGATAATGATTTCATTGATCAATTTTAAATGCTGATCAATTTCAAAGGTTTATGTGGCCTTTTCTAGGACGAAATTTTATAAGATTTCATATAATTGTTTTTACTTGGGTATTATATAAAATATAATTATCGTATGGTTTCTTTTAATTTTGAAAACATTACCCGATTAAAAAAACTGATAAGGAGCTTTATATTGTTTTATCTTAAATAATATCACCCAATAATTAATACCCCGAGTAAAACACTTTTTTATAAAATAATACATTATTTTATATACACTTATAAAGGGTCCGCCATCTAACTTTTTTTTTAACTAGTGCTTATTTCGTGAATGGTAACACTTAGCTCATGTCTGATTTGACAGATAATTAGTTTTATCCTTCCGCTGAACGAATATGGTTGTGTATACGCTTAAACAACGCTGGGAAATATTGCGACATTACTTTGAAAATCATGGTAATGTTGCAGAATGTGGGCGAAAATTGCATACGAATTTTGGAAGAAGAGAAGCACCGTCAGCTCAGTATGTGTGTTATCTTGTGAAAAAAGTGAAAGAAACTGGCATCCTCATCGATAAACCAAAGCGTGAAAAGCCAAAAACAGTGCGTACACCCGAGAATATTGCTGCTGTGGCAGAACACACTTGCTGTTTTGCGCCCTGTTTTTGAAGATCGCATTATCAGCCGCAGAGCTGATGTCGTTTGGCCACCTCGGAGCTGCGATTTGACACCGTTGGAGTATTATTTGTGGGGTGCCGTCAAAGATAAGTGTTACGCCAAAAAGCCAGAGACAATTGACGCTTTAAAGGACAATATTCGTGAAGCCATTGGTGAAATACAGATGCACACAATCGATAATGTGCTTAAAAATTGGACCGATCGTGTAGGCTACTGCATGGCCAGCTGAGGCAGCCATTTGAATGAAATTATTTTCCATTATTAACCGAAAGGATTGTACTTTCAAATAAAAAAAGAAATTTGAGAAAATATTAAGTAGTTTTTTTTTATAGCATTTTCAAAAAAAAAAAGGTTATTTGGCGGACCCTTTATGTTTTTGTCTGCCAGTATATTTAACCAGACAAAGTATTATAAATTCATATATAAAAACAACTTAGTCGAAAAATTTTAAAATGATGTCATATATAGTTGCGTCATATTGTATATCGATCAATATGTAGTATTTCCATGTTGCATATGGAATTAGATACAATGAGTCCAATTTAATATGACGTTATATACAGGTAGACAATGTAGAATAAAAAATATATATATTTAGAGATTTAAAAAACACAGTTTAATTTTGGACAAAATTGTATATTACCCCATACAGGTCACGCTGAAAATATTTGTCAATCATATTTTGAGTATAATTACACTAAAACACTATTATACTAAAACATTCGAACAGTTGCCTATCTCATTTTATGTTTAATTTTAATATATGTGTGCTTTTGACAAAACTACTTAAGTCGACTTAGAAAATTTCCTCGAAATTTTGTATGTTGAATATGTTGAATGGTTCTTAAATTTATACACCTTGCATCAAAAAAAAAAAAATATATATATATATTACTTTCTGTTATAAAATATGAATTAGTTTCATGTGTAATATTTTTGATTTTTTACTTTCATTTTAATAATGAGTAGAAACATATTTAAATTAAAAATAAAACAAACTTTGTTAGCTTTCAAAGCAGTTTATATTTAATTTAATCATATTTATTATACGTTCTTCTGGAACAACAGAACGTATGATAAATATTATGTTGCTTAACCGTATTGATGCTCTAATTGATTAAAAAATAAATATTTCAATTCTCATTAAATATTTAGACAATATTCAACGAATTGTTTTTCTCCAAAACAAAGCTGAATACGCTCTAACTTTTGGAAGCTATTATTTCTTTTTAAACTCGTAATTTTTAGACTAATTATTTTTTAACTAATTATTTTTTTTTATTTTTAGACTAATTATTTTTTCCTTCTGGTAATGGCTTATTATTCATATCCTTTAATGCATATAGGTAACCCATTATAATTTATATTTACATAAGGCTGCCAGTAATGCATAAATCATTACTTTTAGGGCATTTCATATAAAAAATTTTATATTTATAATATAATATAAAGGGTAATACGTCCAAGCCTTCGAGTTTGGATTAAAATAAAAACTGGATTAAAATATAAACTTATCTCTGTGGCCAAAAGATACCCTACATACTACGTTTTCATATGGTATACAACACTTTAAGATATCTAATTCCGTTTGGGCTCCAGAGCACTATTTTAAAACCATGTCCATCTTGGGGCTCCTTCCCCTATTGTTAAAAATATTAAAAGAAAATGTTATTGTATAAATAACTTATTATTTGTTGTATAATTTTGTACAAATATGTTTGTCTTATTGTATAGAAATTCTTTTTGTTTTATTTTTTTGCATAATATATTTTTAAAATGTGTTAATTGGTTTTTTTTCTGCTAAGGAATGCTACATGTGGCATTTTAATTCATTGAAAAATGTTTATCAAAATATTTTTTGTTCGTTTTTGATTTCATGTGTAAGATTTTTGAGTTTTTACTTTAGTTTTAGATTTTTTTTAATGTGAAAATAAAGTTGTAACTTTTTTTTCCATGTTTGTTATTCAATATTTTATGTTATTAAATTCCATAAAATCCTCTTTAGTTTTTCCAAAGTTTTTAGGCATTTCGAAAAGAATTTTATGAATAAAATCAAATTTCCAAATGAAAAGAAAGTTTCTTCGAATTATAAAGTCGTAAATTGTTGCATGTGACTACACAGACAAATTTATTTCCCTACCATTTTTCAATTAAATCGGTTTGTTGAAAATTTTAAAAGCTGTCAATTAAAAATTAATTGAATCAATTAAATATTTGCTCAAATTCAGAATTTGCTTGACATTTTTTTATGTTATCGATCAAAAATAGTATTTATGTAGTTGTTTTTTATAAATGTTTATGTATTAGTAATAAATATTATAAATTAATTTCAATTATATTCATAATTAATTATTAGGTTTATTGCTTTATTAAGTTAAACAATTTAGTTTCAGTTGTTTAAATCTGAATATTTATTTATTTTGAAACATTATCACAAAATTGATAATGTAATTTTTAAAGTTTAATTTCGTTTAGTAAAAATAAAAAAATTTTTTTAAACTGAAAGAAAATGTAAAAATAAAATAAAAATTATTTCAAACAAAAAAAGTACATGGATTTCAACAAAAATACCAATTTCTGCAAAGAAAAAACGCAAAAAAATGTTTCCCATAGTCAATACGCTTTAATAGAAAGAAAAAACTAATTTGTGTATAAATAGATCTGCTAACTAAATGAGAATTGCATGCCGCTTTAAATTCAATGTTATACAAGTCAAGCTATAAAAAATATTTGGTATGGCAGCAACAATTTATTTATATTTTTGTTTTTGGGAGTTATACGATATTGATCACTTTTTAATCAAATAAGTTATTTATTATTTAATTGAAAAATAATTCAATGAAAGAGCTATCAATTTCTAATTGAATTTATCAATTTTCGTTGTCGGCGGAATTTCAGCAATTAAAGTTAATGAATCGGTGGTTTTCGTGATTGAAATTGGTTTTGTGAAAGGCGTGGTAGAGAAGAATGAGTGTATTTTCTAAAAATCATAACTACATTGTAAATTTTCAATTTTTCTGAATCAGACTGCGCAGTTTCTGGTATTGAACCTTCGTCAGTGACATTTTTTTTTGCATAATGTAATATTTGTTATGTTTTTATTTGTTCGATTGCGTCTATATGAAATTTTTCTGTGCAATCATTGACTGTGGTATAGATAAACTGATTTGTAATGCCACATGCACTCGCACTACACGTTAGACAGCGCGCTTTAGCGCACTGAGCTATCGTCAGGTCCAGTTTTTTTGTGATTAAAACTAGTTTATTCAATACACGGTGTTTTTGTTCTTGCATATATAATCTCAGAAGTACAACTCCAACAACACAACAGTTCTATTTTTAGAAACTTACCTCACTCTAATGTCCACTGTGGGTTTTTATTTTTTTGAGTGTAAGGTCTGTATGGGTTATTAATGTTGAAGCAAAATCCGTAGTTGCATGTAATTAGTTCTGCAAATATTTCAGATTTCAATTAAGGTTTTTTAAAAATAAAAATTTCAATAAAAACCAAAAATTTATATTCCCAGACTTTAAGAAACTTTTATGAAATGATGAAGTTCTATGAAATCTTTGTCATCAATTTGTATAATATTTAAGAAAATTTCATTAATATGATGAATAATTGATGACAGACGTTTTATGAAATACTATCATCAATATAATGAAACTTTTTTTTGCTCTGAGTGAAGCCCGCTCATAGCTACCACAAGGTAACAGGGCATTCTGAATGTCCTGGAGGCAGAATCAGAAAAACCGATTGTATTTTATTTTATACTCATGTCATTACTAAAGCATATGTAAAATATCTTTTCAAAATTCAACAAAAATAATTTGTAGGGCGTTTTGGGTTAAGACCCAACATTTTCACATATGTACGTTTCAATATGATGTATTTTTGTGTAAAAGAAAAAATTTTATTCCATCTCTATTAAATGCAATAAACTTCAACTCGATGAAATTATTGCAGAAAACAAAATCACATCTGAATTTTAGTTATTTGTTGGTGTAGACTCTCATTCGTTTGTTTCTTCGTCTCACACAAATGCTTTTACTATATTCCACTGAAATTACGTTGAACGTTAAAATGTGCAATTGTTTAAACTGCAATAATATAAAAAAAAAAACTAAACAGTGTAGAGCAAAACTAAAACCTATTTATTATAAAGCCCACATTACTCCTGCGGAAACACTACGATGTCGTGTTTGATATGTCATATGCGCAAAACGAAAATAGAAGATAATATTGTTGTTTCGTATCTATTTAACATATTAAATGGAGAATAAAAGAGAAAATCTATTCCCTGTAACTGCCACCCGTGAATTTAATGCGTAAAAAAGCGACAACAAACTTGTTGTACTATTTTTAGACATTACACTCTACAAAGATTAAGTCTCCGTTCGATTAATGAAGTCTTTGAAAATAGTTTAAATATTGCTCTTTTTACCTTTTACTTTACGGAAAAAACTATAAATAAAAAACAATTTTTCTATTAACAATTGTTTCTATTATGATGTATAGCAGATATTTTCATTATTTTTAGTCTTATAGTAAATAAATAATAACATAAAAACCATATTGTGAATATTTATGGATTTTTTATTTACCAATATCCTGCAATATTCTGCATTCAATAAATTATTGTTGTGTTTTTTATTATTTATACATGATGCCACTTGCAAAAACTTTCAATAACCCAATAAGGATTAAATGGAATTTGCCGGCAGAATTTTATACAAAAAGATTTAACTTATTATATTTTATTTAAATCAAATTTTATAATTTAATACACTGTCCGTAACGAATTTAAGTAATTTTTTTTATTTAAATTGAGCAGTTTTTAAGTGCAACTGAGCCGTTCCAAAAATTGATTGGATATCGTTGAAAATAAACATTGATATTCAAAGTTCCTGTGATATATGTGCTTTATTAAGTTTTTCATAATGCGATGTAGTTCGCGTTAAATAGCGGTTCAAAGTTCGATTTTTTTATAAAAACTAAGAGCAATGTCTATTTATAGTAATTAAATGTGCTAAAGTCCCAAAACTTATTTAACAAATTGTGAAAAGCAATCTGATGTAGGCGTTGTCCCTATCCGGATTTCATTCCTGCCCAAGGAAATCTTCAGGGGACTTTGTTATTAGAATTTCTAGAGATATTTGTTATGTTAAATCACAAACTCAATGAGAATTTCATGTCCTCGTCTAGGAGCGAGATTCAAAATTTAAAATATCAAAGAAAAAACAAAAACAACAACAAAAAAGTGTCACAATTGGCTTTGTCATCTTCCAAAATACTACTCTGTTTTTTTGACAGACCTAGCAATGTAGTGACGTTTATTCAAGTAAATCGACAATAGAAAATCATATGTTTTCTATTAGTGTCAGTTACATTTAAATTTGCACAAGCACCTGCATATTTGTTATTTAAATTTATTTTCATCGGGATAAACATTAATTGCATTTATAGTAATTAAATGTGCTAAAGTCCCAAAACTTATTTAACAAATTGTGAAAAGCAATCTGATGTAGGCGTGTCCCTATCCGGATTTCATTCCTGCCCAATTAAATCTTCAGGGGACTTTATTATTAGAATTTCTAGAGATATTTGTTATGTTAAATGTCTAATGTTTAAGCTGCTCTAACCTTTTAAGTTTTTGTCAGATATTTAAAAATCGTTTCTCGTATGAAAGATTGGATCTTCTTCAAGACATTTAATTTTTTATTTATTTATTTATTCATTTATTAATTAATAGTCATATAATTACAAATTAAATACTATTTCCCTAACCGAGAACTAGCTACTATGGCCTTCGGCGCGTTGTAGCGAAAACAGACCAGTGCCTCTGGTGGGAATCGAACCCACGACCCCCGCACTGATAAGCCAGCACGCTACCAACTAGCCTACCGGGGCGCACTCTTCAAGACATTTGTTAGAAAATTTTACAGAAAATTTCCTTCTTTCGCGTATATTTCAAAAACAACATCTTCGATTTTTCTTAAACAATTTTTGGTGATAAACCATATTGTCTAGTACAACATATCCAAAACTCAGAGTGGGCTCTCCATGGTTTCGAAAAATAGTTAGAGTTGAGTTAGAAATTCTCATATTATGTTCATAAAAAAAGTAATAATAAAGGGTCCGCCATCTAACGTTTTTTTTCAACTAGTGCTTATTTCGTGAATGGTAACACTTGAACGAATTTTTGTTCACAAAAATTGAAGAGGAGGAAATACAGCTGCACACAATCGATAACGTGCTTAAAAATTGGACCGATCGTGTAGGCTACTGCATGGCCAGCTGAGGCAGCCATTTGAATGAAATTATTTTCCATTATTAACCGGAAGGATTGTACTTTCAAATAAAAAAAGAAATTTGAGAAAATATTAAGTAGTTTTTTTTATATCATTTTCAAAAAAAAAAAAGTTATTTGGCGGACCCTTTATTAATATTGTTTAATACACACAATTTTTATCTTTCGCAGAACTCAAGACTCAGAGTAATGTAGACAAAATTGTTTTTTTCCAAACACATTTCGCTTGGTGGTAAATAAAGCGGTATGTTAATTCCGCCAAAAAGTACATCAAATAAAATATTTTTATTAGCTTAATACTAAAATTTAAAGGTTATTAACTTTAAATTTTATGGAGCAAACTAAATTTTGACTACTTCAAAACACGTAATAATATAAAATTTTTAGTTCTGCTAATTTAAACGTATGTTATGATTTCCCACAAATAAGGAATCAAAAATCCATTTAAATATCATAAAATTTGCAGTTCTAATGTACGACAATAATTTTTTTTAATGTATTTTATTTTTTTTGTTTTTGCAATATGTATTTTGACATGTGATAAATACAATGAGATCTACACTTTAATTAAATTCAGGCAAAAACTGTAATTTAAATATTTTTAATTTGACTTAACCTTAAAATCTCTATAATTTTTGCGCCTGAAAAATATATGATTAACACTAATGAATTTAGTATGCTTAGACATCGGCTAAAACACACACAAAATGTCATTCATATCATAGACAAAAATGTTTAAAAATATTTTCCTAAAAGTGTTAAAAACTTTTGAAATTCGTTTTATATGCTTTTCAAAATTTCGATTTGTTTTGCAAATTCTCAAGAAATATTCAACGGCTTTGCCACTTTGACACTAAATATTGTTCGCTGAAGTGTCGAGTTTATGTGAAATTAACCAAAAGCTAGAGGCAATAAACTAAATAATTAAATTTTTCCAGGTGTTGAAAATATCTTTGAACAATAAAGACCACTATTATATTGAAATGAATACCGTAGATTCCAAAAGCTTAACAAGTTTTTAATATTTATAATTAAGCTTCACGAAATTGTACTTAAACTTCTTAAAAACAGGATGTTTAATGAAAATTTGAAATATTACGGAAACTAACCGAAATATTTAATATTATTCTTTTACCAGATTTGTGTTTAGAATATTATAGAAATGATGTGTTGCAACTAGAAATGGTAGGTCTTTTCGACATTTTTTAGTCTAATTAATCGAATAAGCAATAATTTTTAGTTTTTAAAAATTTAAAAACATTGATGCTCCCAAAGAAATTTCGTTTTGCTTAAATTAGGAAATTTTTAAAAATATATAACTGTTATGTAATGAAAAAAAAAATAAAATGAATATTGAAGTGAACGGTATTAGAATAATTTTAAAATGATTTTGATGACTTTAGCTTGTTGTGTATTTTTTATAAAATTTTTGAAAAATCCATATATTTCAATTTAAGTTAAATATTTAGTTGTGTTTCCATGAGTCCTTCATTGGATTCGAAACTGCTACTATCAGCTGCTACCAAGTATGCCTCTTTGTATTATCTCAAACAGATCAAAGCGATCTCATTGTTTTTCCGACAACTTTCTGATGTGCAACTGTGAATTTTGAGGCGTTGTTGTTATGTTGTGTATAATGAAATCATGTATGGATTGACATGTGTGCTCATATATGGATTAATATACAATAAAACTAGTTTAAGACGAATCATCGGTTATTAGGAAGTAATTTGGAAGTTCTTACGTTTTGGTAACCACTTTAATGTAAAAACATCTATTTACACGAACACGCTTAAAACGATTCATCGGTTAAGACGAACTGTTCTTACAACCTTACAAACAAAATTTCATCAAATTTTCCATTTTTAAAACGAACTATTCAAAATTTTCGAAATTGTCTAAAATATCTGTGAGTTTTAAACCGAACGCAAAGAAATGTTTTCTCAAATGTATTCAGAGATACCTTTTTACGAAATCGAATGAAAAAATTTCACAATTTTTGAAAAGTTTCATAAAAAATTTTAATATTTTGAGAACAATAAAATTACCAATATAAATTACCAATATTACCCGGTTAATAAGAATTAACTTTTTTAGTACCGAGGTACTAAAAATATTAATTCTTATTAGTGTTTCTTAACCGGGGTTTATTATATGTCGATTTTTAATAGGGAATTATTATAATTTAATGAATGGTTAATTTACTTATTTGTAAAACAAAATCGCGTACAAAATGATTTTACCACCGTTTACATGGAACCGGTTCTAGAACAGGTACCTTGAAGTCAAAGTCTTAAGTTTGACTGTCACAGAACCAGTTCTATAATGCCATCTAGAACCGGTTCTAGAGCAACCTGTTCTAGTTTGGAGGTAAAGAACCTATTGCAAATAGGACAAACTCCATATAAAAAGAATCGGTTGTACAACAGAAATTAGAACCTGTTATAATACAGTATAAGCTGTTCTGCAACCAGTTATTTGGATTTTACTCGGTTTTGTAGAGCAGAAGTATTAAAAAAAAATGTAAATTTCGCTGAATTTGATGATTTATTAAGAACATAAAAAATGGCTTCTAAAAATCTAAAACGAAGAATCGATCTGGAATTTAGTCTGTTATTTTTCCAGTTTTAATTTTCTAAAATTTGTTAAAAACTGTTAACTATAGGCAAAAGTGTCCAATTTTCCCGACTGTCCTTGGGGTGGTAGGTGGTGCTGCATATGGAGGTCTCAACCACTCCCATTTTATTATTAAATATTTCTCAAATTGTTCTTAAGCCGTGACCAAAGTGTCAAGTAGATAATTTTACTGGAAGTACTTTCGTACACCAATTCCATACAAGTCCGACCAGTGTGCGTTAGCCACCACACGAATGAGTGACTGCTTGTATTTTGTTTTTGTATTGCATGTATTTTCTTATTTTTTTTTCGTTCATGTAAAGAAAAACGTCATCAAGAAACATGGCCTGCAACGTATGAGCGTTTTTTAATTCAGACATCTTAAATAACGCTCAGGTATTTGAAAAAAATGATGGTAATGAATTTTGAATTTCTAAACTACTAATCCTATCGGTACGCATGAAGTCCGAAATTTTAAAAGAGGTATTAATGTTTTGTCACCTTGTTTTAGTAGGTAGAATGGTTGTCAAAGTTTAAATCAACGTGAGTAGATACAGTGGACGAAAAATTATAAGTTCACTTATCAAATCGTGATTTCTTTTAAAAAATATTGGCAATATTTTAAAGTTTTTGCTACCATATACACTCTAAAAAATGATTGTAAATTTACTACTATAAAACGAGTAAAGTTTCATGTATTATTACGCACATTCGGTAAATTTAAACACAAAATGCGTAAAACTATTTTGTGCACACTTCTTTGTACAATAATACACACTTACAGTATTTTTACCAATTAAGTGTTTACAATTAAACACATTATGCCTAAAATTAGTATTATTTTGTTAAATAAAACTTTTACGTACAAAGTTTGTAAATATACTAAATTATAATAGTAATAAATATTTTGACATTTTGAAAAATTTAAAAAAATTAAACAAGTTAAAAAAAGCTGATAAAATCTAAAAATTTGAATGTACAAATGTAGTGTTTGTGATAGTGAATTAAAAAACTTCCTAAAACATTTATACATCCATAAATAGAAACGGAATTTCCAAGTGTTTTAAGCTTAATTGTGGAAATTATTTTCAAATTATAATATATGTATAGAGCTTTAAAGAATTAAATTCTTCATTCGATTTATTTAATCACTAAATTCAATCGTTGGGAATTTAGTCGATTTTTATTCAATCGATTTAAAAAAATCGGTAAACTTGAAAAAAGCTCAAATGGAAAAAAGAGCTAAAAATTAAAATAACGAAAAATATTGACGAGAAATTGAAAATAGTTGTCCGTGTTCATTTATCTTTCATCAGGTAACAAAATTGTCTGTTATGTTTACTTATGTCTCAATGTTAACAACAATAATATAATCAAATAACTATTAAACAAAAAATTCAAAAAACAAAAAAGACAGTAACAATAAAAAATATAAATCCCAAATAATTGTTTTTTTTTTTGTTTTTTTTGTAGTAGTGGGTATGCTTAAGCTGGTACAGTCAAAAAATGTAGCCAAGAATAAGGCATCATAATCATCAAATCTGATTATGTGGTTGTACAATTGGTGGAGATGGGATTTCGAATGTTAAAGCCACTGAGTGCGACCTTAAACAATAAACAGCACTAAAACGACCTGAAAATAGCAAAAGTGTAGTTAAAATTAAATCAACCAGGCAGCAGCAACAAACAACAGCATGTTAATCTACTCCTGGAAAATACTTGTTAAGGCAGCCTTTAAAAACCAGAACTATTTCTTACAATACAACAAACAAGTAGAACACGTTTTGTATATTTTTTTCGTTTTAGGATAACTGAAAAAAATTTCAAACATTTTTAAGATTTTCACTAAGGTGGTCCAAAAAATAAAAGTTGGAGTGCACGAGCACCACAACTCTTAAATATATATAGTGTTTAATATCTAAATTTTAATCGGAGTCACGGAATTCGCAAAAATTGAAACTTTCAACTTTGATTAAGAAGTTTTTATGTATTTACCGCACTAAAAATTTATTTTTTGCATGAATATATATTTGTGGAATGTCCTCTTATGTGAAATAAGTTTTTGGTTAACAAATGAATTTTAATAAGCTACACAGGCAGAAAAATACAATTCGGCACAGTGTTGGCAGAGCGTCGGCGATGGTCAGTTATGCATTCGCAGAGCGTGCGATTTACAATCTTAACAGTATTGACCTGTTACCCGATTTATAACAGTGGCCAACCGTTGGTGATTCAAAAAATTTGGCGCTTTTAAAAAAATTCAATTATTTTTCAGATATATGTATAATAAAACGAATTTAAAAAGCAGCAATACAGTTCGGTGTTAGTCTTATACATCATATTTAAATGTGTAAAATATGGTGAAATATTAAATAAAAAGCTTCTTATTGGTTGTATTATTAGTAAAAACAATATTGGCAAAGAATTTTGCTGGTGGTATTGGCAAAACATATGCTTTGCAAACAAAATACTGTTTTCCCAGTTACAATATTAGGTTTTACCTTTGGTAATTTTCATCACGGTTGGTTTTACAAAAAAAGCAGTGGTTTGCCTGTAACATTTTTTTTTTTTTTTGATACTGTTCGCAATTTCTACTTGGGTAGCTATTTAAATCATAGGGAAAAACCAAAAAAATTCAAAATTTTAAGTTCAGCTTCAAGGATATATATTCTCCTTTACAAAATTAAAAACAAAATCATATATAATGAAAGTCCTTATTAAGTAATTATTTCTAGTTAATATAGTAAGTAAGTAAACTATTAAAAGTTTGATTTTTCAATGAGATCGCTTTCATGCAATTAGAAAAATACCACAAAAATCGATTTGTTTTGTCAATGATTGAAAACAGCGAATAATTTAAAATCTACTAAGGGGTCCGCCATCTAACGTTTTTTTTTCAACTAGTGCTTATTTCGTGAATGGTAACACTTAGCTCATGTCTGATTTGACAGATAATTAGTTTTATCCTTCCGCTGAACGAATATGGTTGTGTATACGCTTGAACAACGCTGGGAAATATTGCGACATTACTTTAAAAATCATGGTAATGTTGCAGAATGTGTGCGAAAATTGCGAACGGATTTTGAAAGAAGTCAGCTCCGTATGTTCGTTATCTTGTGAAAAAAGTGAAAGAAACTGGCATCCTCATCGATAAACCAAAGTGTAAAAAGCCAAAAACAGTGCGTACACCCGAGAATATTGCTGCTGTGGCAGAAAGTGTGCGTGAAGCGCCATCAACATCAATTCACCATCAGATTTGAGAATTTTTTTCATATAAGATATAAACAGGTTGAAATTTTAATTAATTAATAAAAATATGTATTTTTAAAAATGTTAAGTTTTCTTCTTTTATTTAATTCTTCTTATTTTAAGCGAGCTTCAGATAATTTAATTATTAAATTTTTCCAATATTTCGTCTCCACATTGGGCGAAGAAGCCAAAACAGGAAGTCCAAAAAAATTTACCACAGCTGAGCTTGGTAAATTTAAGAAATCGGCGGCTAATCAAATTGGGGTGTCAAATCTTAAGTCAGCCAGAAAATTTCGCGTTTCCAAGGAAGAAACTCGCAAAATTTTACCCCAATTAAACGTTAAACACTACCAGAGGAAGACAGTAAATTGAGGCAACTGACAAAAAACTTCAAATAATTTTAAATTATGAAAAAAAAATTTCTTTTGCTTGGAACAACGGAAGTATTAATTCAGTATTTCATTCTGATGACTTGAAAAAACTCCCGAAAAAGTACGGTAATCACCAAAAGCGAAGTTTGAACCGAAAGTACTGGTGTGGGCAGCCATTTCGGCAGAAGGTATATCACAACATTTCATTCAGGATTAAAAAGATATGGCTGTAAATGCGGATGTTTACATTAATAAATGTTTAGTAAAACTGGAAAAATTTATCAGAGATAGACACTCTAAAGACGACATATTATTTTGGCAAGATTTAGGAAGCTGTATTTATGTAAAAAAGACGTCAACGTTGTGGGCTCTGTGGTATAGTGGTTAGCGCGTTGGACAGTTACACAGATGGTCCCGGGTTCGATTCCCGGTGACGGCAACATAAATTTAGAAAACAAAATATATATGAGTCTTCTATCCCTCATATGTATCGCAGCGCCAACCTTCGGTGTTCCCATAGCACTTAATCCCACCGAAGTAAACTAATAAATCAGGGCTATGAACCAAAAAGCTTCAATAAGTTCGCCAACTCTCCATCAGGTGACAAGCAACAACTGTTCTAAGACTTATCATCTCGCGAAATTATAGAGTTGCCCTGTTTGAAGACCTTTATCTTTCTCCGCCTTTTATTTCTCCACTATTGCCTTTCAAAAGAAAGCAACACCTTTAAAAATAGGAAGAGTGTTGCTTCTCTTAAAAAAAAAAAAATGAATGTGATGAATATTGTCCAAAGCATGATTGGGGAGATATCAAGCATAAAACACGCCAAATAGAAGATCGCGGTCCGTTGGCTCTCTGTAAAAAGTTTATTAATAATTTTTAGTCTATACTATGTTATAAAAAAAAATAGTTAGTTATTTAAGTTGTCCACTTACTAAATTGGCATACGTTACAAATGTCGGCAGCTGTAACCCAATAATGTGATAGTGTTTATTATTACCCAAATTCGGTTTTCGACAAATTCGGTTGTCACAACGAATCTGTTCTCCATGTGTGTGTTGTTTGTTACCAAGCAGTGAACCAACAAGAAGAAGTCATTGTTATTGTTAGTCAACCTTAACTTTGGCTTAAAGCAGAAATAGCAACATCAGCAGCTCTCGTGCACACACAAAAGTCATTTGGGGTTTACTGCAATGCAACATAATCTGCCTCAATATAAAAAGAAATCAAATGTGAAACCAGCTTTTTATATTAATAAATTTTTGGTTGTTTTCTTAAAGAAGGGCCTGAAAAGACTTTAACTTTAAAAATTTTTAAAAGAGGATTTTGTACACAATTTTGTCAATAAGTCTTAACAACTTATCTCAAAATATTGATATGAATGTACGGTTATATTTTAGGTCAGTTAAGGATTTAATATATAGTTGATTTTAAAATGATGTAAGTTTTGTGATAATTTTAGTTATTTTGTTAAAAAAAAAGTCGCATTTTTGATATAGAATTTAATTGCAAGCATGAGGAGAAAGTTTGTAACTTTTATATTTTTTTGTTGCAATTATCAAATGTTACCTATCCCAGGTATATAGTACACAAACAAAATATAAAGAAATTAATTTTTTTCATTTTTCAAAAAAGTTTGCGCATAAAAGTTTTTGAAGTTTGATCAAATTTTTTTTGTTTAAGGGGTTTTATAGCTTTAGATTTTTTTTTCTATATTCTATGTAAAATTTGGAGAAAAATCGCGTAAATACAGAAGTCACAGCTTGTTAAACAAACAAGCTATATATATTTTGCAGGATCAATATTTAATTTAAACTCTTTTTTCTCAAAACCAGATATTAAAAATTGGGAGCCACTGTGCAGTCTTAAAGAGTCGGCTGATTTTCAATCGGGGTTTTTTTTTTGTTTTTTAGAGGACTAAAATATTAAATCCTTAACGTAGAGACATTTCTAAATTTTTGCCTAGTATTTTTTTGAACAATAATTTTCTTGGGTGTTTTTGAATTTTTGAGTTTACCCTCGTACCATTTTAATGCAAATCCAAAATTTAAAAGTCGGGTACGTTAGGGCCTAAAGAATATATTCGTGTGTGAAATAATTTTATTTTTTTCAGATGAGTACCCAACGTTCAACGATGTCAACCGATTTTGCCTTTAAAAAAATGGACTACCACACACAGAGAAATAAAGTGCCAACCGAATTGAAAGAGTATTTTAATGGTAAAAACTTTTAAATTCAGTTAGTACAACGATATTTTCATTAGACTTCTGAATTCAGTTAGTACAACGATATTTTCATTAGACTTCTGAATAGTTTGGGTGTTGCAACTGAAATTCTGTTAAATTAACCGAACTTTGTTGTAAAAGCTAACGTTCAGTTGTACCAATCAACTGAAATTCGTAATAACCGAATTAGAGTCGAAGTACTCGAATTTCAGCTGGCAAACAGCTACATTTTTCTCTGTGTGCAGGATTGGCATGGTAGTATTTTTAAATTATAAATTATATTTTTTAGAATAATATCAAATATTGAGTTTTTCTATCGCAAAAATAACTCTTTGAATAAATCATTTATTTAGTTCTTAATAATTGCTTAAGTACTGTCGTTTTTTTGATTTCCCGATAATCAAGATTAGAAAAATAAACAAAAATCTAAAAATAGAATATTAGTGTTTGTTAGTATTGTCACTTCTGAGTATGTTATACAATAACAGAAAAGCTTATAGGAAAGAAAATTGCAATTTAGCTGCATTACATTCGATGCCATACTGGGGTGTGATCGCTAAACGGTTATGACTTGGTATTGTTACGTTTGTAATGCAAGAAGAGCGCAGGTTTGATTCTTAAATAGTGTTTATAATTTTCTTCTTAACCTAAACATTTCAAAAAAAAAAAAAATTAACTGTTATGATGCATATCAAACTTAAAGGACACAAACGTTTTTAAATTTTACGAGCTTCGCAGATTTAACAAAAAGGTTAAAGCGTAGTTTCGCGATATTGGTATTTAAATTCTTAAAACAGCGAGCGCATTACGTAAAAAGTAATCTAAAATATGTCGTGGAGTAATAATGAATTAATGGTGAAAAGGTGTTAAAAATGCATTTTTGGAAAATGCATTTCATGTGGGTGGAAAATGACCCGTAAAAGCGATTTTATATTAAAAAGAGTTGTAAGCCTAATGATGAGATACATTAGCCACACACTGAGATAATTATTTGCATGACATTAATGAGTTTTAGCATTAGATCTATAAATTGTCACTGGATCTCGTCCATTGAAACTTTTCTTGAAATGAATGCAGTTTTTAATCAAATTTAATGAACAATTTCGTATTATTTATTAAAAATTTCATACTTTTTCATGAAGTTTAACAAATTTTTTATTATTATTGAGAAGAAACCTTTATTAGTTCAGTGAGAAAACTTCATTAAAACTCGTCTAAGTAATGTTCTCTGGATACGTTGGGTGCCATTTTATTTTAGTAATAATCGTTAATTATTTGTAAAACTTATCACTTTCTTCGGGCTCCTTCAAAGCCAGCAGATTAACGCCTCAAACATGAAAGATTCTCTACTGCATATATGTTCATTCATTGACAGCGATTACTTAGTATGCAAAAAAAATCCACAATATTTAGATTCGCTACACTTCGATTTAAAACACGTTTTCTTGCTTTGTTGCTTATTTTGCAAGAATGAAGAAAAGTCTATAAATGATCAATTGCCTGACTGTTTTAAGTGTTTGTTAGCTGGTTGCATTTTATGGCAGCCAAAGTGTTTTTGCTTTTACTAGCGATTGATGGTAGTTATTTCCATTTATTTTCTTCTGGCTTCTAAAGCTGCTGCTGTAAAAACTGCTGGTACCAGCGGAGTGCACTCTGCAGCAGCAATAGTATATTTTTTCTGAGTTTTTAAACACAATCAATGTAGATGTTGTTACGATATTATTCACTCTTGTTGCTGGTGTGGTTTTTGGTTGGTTGTTGCCTTGTTGTAGGGTTGGTAAAGTAAGTAAGTATGTGTATGTGTGTATATGCTAACCAATTAAGTTTTTCAGGGATGGCAAGCAATACCATTAAAAAATCGTTAACGGTTCAATTGACTGTCGTTATATCTAAAATACTGTTAATGAAATAATTGAAATATCTTTACCGATATTACTAAAATGCCAATACCCTTAAAATACCGTTACCAAAATAACTAAAATACCGTTACCTGAATAATTGAAATAGCATTATCTCTAAAATACCGTTACCGAAATAATCTAACAAGATCAGAAAAAATAATCGTTGTAAATAGATATATTTTTCACAAATTTTACCACAAGTCAGCTAGCCAGTTATTGGAATTCGGGCATAATAGGTATAAAAATATCAGTGTGCGTTAGAGTACCCAAAAAAGCAAAAGGCTTACAGCACATTTTATGATACGTTAGGTTTAAAAAATAAAAGCTGCGAAAAAACCGTACTCCTGTTGTAAAAACAATCCACGCCGTTTTGACCTTTAACCTAAAAAATGGACAAAAATTGGTTAATAGCTTTGTTGTTCTGCAACTTTTCAAATAAAGGGGTTTCGTTAAAAAAAAAAGTTTTTTTTTTTTAAAGGAGAAGCGACACAGGAAATTCTTCCTATTAATTAATGTGTTGCTAAGTTACTGAGACGTCTTAAAAAGGGTGATTTGTTAAGAGCTTTCGGATTTGAATTAAAAAAAAACACATAAAATTTAGAGAAATGTATGAAATATTTATTTGAGTCAACAGAACGATCTATATAATTTAATGTTAAAGATGATTTCTCATGTAAATGTTGACCGCGTCTGCGCCTTAAGTGGTGCATACGCTGGGTCCAATTTTGGCAAACTCTCTCCAACATATCGGCCGGTATTTCACGAATAAAATCTTAAATATTGAGTTCCAGTGCGTCAACTGTTTCGGGCTTGTCCCTATAGACATGAGCCTTAACATAGCCCAACTAAAAATAGTCTAAAGGCGTCAAATCGCACGGCCACAAACGTGAAAGAAATTGTTCACCGAACTTGCCTATCAATTGGGCCATTGTTTTGCGTGCTGTGCGGCATGTGGCACCGTCTTGTCTTGTAATTTGATAATTAAAATAATTAAATAATTTAAATAACATTTATCCTATAAAAAATGTTTGTCTCTATACAATTTAAAGATTTTTTCTTATTTGAATTTATGGCCATCGAGTCACCATAACATTCTTTTCCCCTGATTAATATCTTCGAATTATATTTTAGGCCTATAACTATCTCTTTCACTCTTATACACTATATAAACAACTAACTCAACAACTCATTCAGTTTGCATTTGTGTCGAACTTTTTTACACCTAAATTCCTAAAACCATCATGATTTCTTCTCTCTGAGCGGATGCCAACACACTTTAACAAAAATTTACTTTCACTGATAAAAATTGTTTAAGCATTGTACGCAGAGTAAATCTCCAGTCTCCAGCCGCAAGTGCGATTTTTTTTTATACGATATTTATTACACACACCCACATGATTTTATATCTATTTAAATGGCAATATAAATTTTCGAAGTTAAACTGCATAATTTCCCCTATTAATTTGTTTTTATCGTAAATTATATTTTTCAATTTGTTTTCCCCTTCACATATATAGACATTAGTGTATATTAAACTACGTACTTTTATTTTAAATTTTATTCTAATACTAATAAATAATTTTATTTCATTCGTAAGGACATTTGTATTTAGTATTGTTTTCGAAATAAATTTTACTATGTTTGTTGTTTAGAGTTGCCCCGGGATAATTTATTTAGTAATTACTGGGAAGTTCAGTATTTTGAATTAGGAATAATTTGAATAGGCAATAGTTTTTTTGTTTTAACTAAATTTTAGCTTATTTAATTTTATTTCATAAATTTTCTACGGTGACTTTAATAACTTTTAACTTTAACTACAACGATTTAATACAGTAGTAACTCGATTCTTGCACATACTTGATACTTGCACACCTCGATTCTTGCAATATACACTCAAAAAAAAAGTTTGTAAAGTTAGCAAAAAATTTTGCTGACTCAGCAAAACTTTAGTCAGGAGAGTGCTAGCAAAAAAAATTGCTAATGTCAGCAAAAGCAAACAAAATTAGTGGATTCAGCAAAAGTTTTGCTAACACTTAGTAGATTAGAAATAAAAAAGCTTTGGTAAAAATTAATAAATTTTTTGCTGAATTTTAGTAGACTATAAAAACGCAAAAAAATTGTAAAAATATTGTAATTTAGTTAATATATTTGCTGAAAATCATAAAACATATTTTTGTGATTCTTTTAAAAATAATTTACAATAATTACGATATATAAAAATTTTCATTTTCCCACATTGATGTCATGAATTAATTTAATATCTGAAAATATATAGAAATAAATATATATAACATAACAAAAATTTTCTTTCAACTACTTACATCAATGGTAGTCTAAATCAGCTATGCCCAACGTCAATGTATGCGATTTGTTCGAGTGAGTTGGGTACGCGTAAAAGCTATTTTATTGTTACTTTTGTTTATTAGGATGGGCCGAAATATCCGCTTTTGTAGAACTTTTGTAGAACATAGAGCGAAATATTTACAATTTTTATGTCTGTTCTTGGTGAGGGAAAAAATATACGAACTAATTTCTTCTGTCCTACGGGTAATTGTGTTCCTTGATAATGGTACTTTTTCTAAAATAACAATAAAAGACGCTTTTTCAACATCATTATTTACAATGTTTCCTGCAACAAATGTTTTTTTTAAATTAGCAATTAAATTTCTCTTTCCGCATCTACAATATCGAAATATTCTTTATGGCAAGACCTGTAATGCCTTTCGACATTAAATTTATGAATACGCTTAACATTCGTTGGGCATCCCAAACATACTGGCTCGCCAACGCTGTTTTGTGTAATCAAAAAATCATTTTCCCAAACCTCATTAAACATTTTGAGCAGTACTGTACTTCACTTTCTGATTTGCGTGTACTACCTTCTCGCACGAAGTCTGCATGACAACTGATCAACAGTCGTTAAAAAAACAAAACCAAACGCAAGCATTGCACAAATGTTTTCTAGCTGACCCGATTGATTACTAGGTTTCGAGTACACAAAGCTCTTTATGTGTGCATTTCGGCCCATCCTATTGTTTATCACTACACCCAAAATATTTCTTAGTTGATTTATAATTTAACCATACTAGTAGTAACAAATACTCATTTAAATGTTGCATCCATTGTTTATAGTATAAACAATGGATGTATAAGATAAGTATAAACTTTATACTTATAATTTCATCAAAATTTAAGTTTTTTCAATTAAAATATTTTAAATTTAAATTTAAAGTTTACAATTTTTAAAACAAAAGTCAAATTTTCTATGCTTACGAAAATTCGTTATATTTATTAAGACAATTAAAAATTTTTGACACAAAAAACAAATATTTATTAATGATCAAGATAGTTAAAATTAATTTATTTAAAATGAACTAAGAATTTTTTTAACTATGCGACTATTCAATTTTATCGGTGTAGATTTCGCGTATGTGTGAAAGCACAAAGCTCTTTATGTGTACATGTGAAAGCACAAAAAGCTGTTTTCGCTCGCGGGCATATGGGGTGGGCATAGCTGGTCTAAATGATGCTTTCTTTTAAAGGACGCAACTGCCGAAGATAATTATAGAAACGAAACGAAAAGATAAACAAAAACAAACGAAACGAAATAAACAACCCTTTTTTTGCAATAAGAAAAAGGAACCATACTAAGATGTGTGTCTTTGTCTTTAGCTTTACTCTGTCTACATGTCTGTATATGTTTGTTTGCAATTGGACCACACTAGATTATTAATCTATTAACATTTATTATAGAAATACATATTAAATTTAAATATTTTCTTTTGTCTTTTATTTTATTAATAGACAATTATTTTCACAAGCCGGTGACAACGCAAAATTTAAGTTGTTTTAATCCTCAATTTTGTTTTATGTATGAAAAACAGATACAAAAGTCTTCCATGGTTGATTTTTTTATATGTCTTATTAGAGTTGTACTTTTTAGTATCATTTTCCTCTTCTCTACTACATCTTGACATCTGCTTCATTCTGCGCATATCTTCCAATCTGGTTGTCGTCCACACTAATAGCAAAATTAATTAGTAAAACATTAGTATATTAGTAAAGCATTAGTATAAAACAGTTAAGTGCTGAATAAGTATAACAAAAATTTGAATTTAAGCATTATCTGTATTTTTTCTTAAAATTTTAGTTATATATTGAATTATTTTTATCTTTATGGTATATTATATATATATATATATATATATATATGTATGCGTAGCGCATACTTTAGGGACATGGCCAAAATTGTCGCCGGAATATGCGGTGTATAGAAAAAATTGTCCTCATCTTAAACGCTAGATGTATGAAAAGGCGCGAAAATTTTGGGGACAGTCCCCAAAGTAAGGAAATGTCCCTAAACTATGCGGGGGAACGAGTAAATGTCTCTGGACTATACGCTGTGCATACATATATATATATATATATATATATATATATATATATATATATATATATATTTTAGAATTTTTTTAATTTTGAGCTAAGGTTTGTTTTTTTATATAACAGTTTTTTATTTTCGATATTTCGCTACTCCTTTGTGTAGCATCTTCAGGAAAATTAATAAATTAATAAATTTTCAAAAAATTTTAAAGTTTGAAAAATTTTTTGAAAGTTTGAAAACATATTTAAAATACTTGACAAATATTTCTAAAACAAAAAATATAAATAATTAACACTTAAAAAATCTATTATGTAATATTTGTTATAAATTAATGTAGTATGTGTTATTTCTTTTGTAATAAATATTTATAATTCTGAGCTAAATTTTCAACATCTATCTTAAAATTAATTCTATTTGTTAGTGGTGTATTAATTATCTGTAACATTTCTAATAAATAACGACGTTTGTAATTTTGTTCTGTATTTAAAATTGAAACATTTTCAAAGTCTGGATAGTGATTATATCTTGAACAATGAGAAGATAATGCTGTTTTTTGTAAATTAATATTCCTATATTTCTGATCTGATCTATGTCCAGCTAATCTAGTTCTCAATTTATTTTTCGTTGTACCTATATATACTTTATCACAATTCTCTACAGTATTTCCACTACATGGTATTTTATACACTATATTTGCCATGTCTAATTTCTGTATTCTATCCTTTGTCCTATTATATAATTTATTAACTGTATTGAATGATTTAAAAGCTATTCTATATCTACTAGTATCGATGATATTCGATCTTTCTAAACATTCTGATAATCCCGGTACATAAATCATAGACTTGTAAATTCTCTGTTCATTCAAGTTATTTGTGCTGTTATTTCTTCTAAATTTATACTGATTTATTAATGAACAGATTAATTTTATTGGAAAATCATTATCCATTAATAAATTCTTAATAATTACCTCATTCTTCATGTGAAATTCTCTGTCACTAATAGTTAAAACCCTTTCTATTAAATTCTTTGCAGTATTAATGATTATTCTCCTATTATGTTTTGAATAAAAATTAATAATTCTACCTGATGCGGTTGGTTTTTGATACCAATCCATTATCAAATTGTTACCTCTTCTAACTACCAAAGTATCTAAATAAGAAAGTCTTGAGTCGCGTTCCTTTTCCATGGTAAATTTAATATCCGTATTAAATTCATTTAATGCAACCAACATATTATCTATTGCATTCTCAGAAATAACACAAAATATGTCGTCAACATATTTTGTTATTATATTTGGTTTGATATCAAGTTTCTCAATACATGTGTCCAGTAATTTATCCATAACTATATCAGCAACAATTGGAGAAGCAGGGGATCCCATTGGGAGTCCTTTTTGTTGGAAATAAATCTTCTCATCGTATTGAAAGTATCTATTATCCTCTATACAAAATTTTAAAATACGTAAAAATAGGTCTTTATCAATAGTCGTATATTCTTTGATAACATTCCATTCTCCTTCTATAATATTAATTGCTAAACTAACAGGGATACTCGGGAATAATGAAACCACATCAAATGAAACTAATTTTTCATCATCCTGAATTCGTTTGTCCAATAATCTATTCTTAAATTCAATAGAGTTCTTCACATTATACTTAGAATGTTCTGTAATCTTATTTAAAATGTTAATAATGTATTTACATAGTTCATATGATGGAGAATTAATGAAAGAACAAATTGGTCTCAATGGAAAATTATCCTTATGAATTTTAGGTAGTCCGTATAATCTAGGTGCCGTAGCAATATTAGTCTTAAGTTTATTTTAAGTTTTATTTATCTTCTCATTGTTCAAGATATAATCACTATCCAGACTTTGAAAATGTTTCAATTTTAAATACAGAACAAAATTACAAACGTCGTTATTTATTAGAAATGTTACAGATAATTAATACACCACTAACAAATAGAATTAATTTTAAGATAGATGTTGAAAATTTAGCTCAGAATTATAAATATTTATTACAAAAGAAATAACACATACTACATTAATTTATAACAAATATTACATAATAGATTTTTTAAGTGTTAATTATTTATATTTTTTGTTTTAGAAATATTTGTCAAGTATTTTAAATATGTTTTCAAACTTTCAAAAAATTTTTCAAACTTTAAAATTTTTTGAAAATTTATTAATTTATTAATTTTCCTGAAGATGCTACACAAAGGAGTAGCGAAATATCGAAAATAAAAAACTGTTATATAAAAAACAAACCTTAGCTCAAAATTAAAAAAATTCAAAAATCAGAAATAAGGTTAAATAAACGAAAATAATTATATATATTTTATTTTTTTTTATGTTGTTGTTACTGTAGTAGCCTTAATTAACTGTATATGGCCCTAAGGGCTCGGTTAAATAAAATGAAGAAATAAAAAAAAAAAAAAAAAAAAAAAAACACGATTTTAGCAAAAAAAATTTGCTAAAAAATAGTATACCTGATTTACAAGACGTTTTACTAACTTTTGTACTAACTTATTTTTTTGAGTGTAGGAATATTTTTCATTACGCACTCAGTACTTGCGGCATCCGAAAATTTTGAACTAGATACTTGCAACATTTTTGTAATATATATATCAGCGTTCAATATTTGCTTAGAATGGGCGGAGCAAAACAATGAAGCAGTGTAGTACTGAACAAGCGACTTTGTACAAAACAAACAAAAATTTTAAATTTCTTTAATTCCACATAAAATATGTATCTACTGTTACACGAATGCGTTGAACTTAAGTGTTTTGAATTGAAATATTAAACTTAAACTTTTATTTTGTATGGGAAATTAATACTCGGTACTTGCGACAACCTCGAAACTTGTACCGAGCCCGGTTTTCATTACGTGCAAGAATCGAGTTTCTACTGTATAGTAAGTGTTTTTTGTATTTTTTTATTTATTTTCGAAGATTTTATTAATAAATTATGTGATTGTGTTATGTTAAATTAAAATGGCATTCTAAGTTTTTTTATTTACGAAAAGTGAAGTCCTAGGTTGGTAGATTAATGTACATTTTGGGCTGGCGATACTATTATGCGCATGTGGGTTTTGACTCGGATTAACATAAACATCTACACCTAACCCATATTAAACATCAACGTTTTTCTTTTCTTGAAAAATATTTTTTTTTTTATTTTGTGTATGTTTTTTTTAATCTTGCTACCTAAAATAACATTCTATATTTTCGATTCGAACGTAGCAGCAAGTGGACAAGAACACACTCCAAACGACGAGCACGGCCGGACCTATTAGGTAGACCTCTCCCTTAGCTAAAACCGGAGTTGTAGGGAACCGTTACAGTATGTTTCACTCTAAGCTACATATATCCAAAAATATATACAGTCAAAGCCCGGTATAACGAATGATATGTTATCAGGTCCATTCGTTATATCGAAATATTCGTTATATCGCAACAACTTTTTTACTAACTCGACTGCGCAATTTATCATGTCTCAAAATGCCGAGTTTCTTTAAAATGAAAAATAAAACTGCAAATGTGGGTGTGCTCCTAAATTAGTAGGATCTCCTACAAAAAATACTATTTTCATTCGAATTATTTTTATTATTTTTTTTGTGTTAATTTTTACATATTCTGTACCAAGTGTTTGTTATATCCAGTGTAAATTTTCATAAAAATCGTCAATGCAAACAATTTGCTCGTGTGTTATATCGCGTCTTCGTCATACAGAGCATTCGTTATAACGTGCTGAGACTGTGCAACCAAATAACACCTTACACAGAAAAAACTAAAAACTGGTTTCAATTATAAAAATTTATTGATTCAATTAATATTTTAATTGATTTTGCACCTATCACGGCAATGATACTATCAATTAAAACTTTTAGTGAAAATTAAGAAAGAAAAAAAGTTATAAATAACTTTTACAAAAAAAAAAACATGATACTCACAAAAAAAATGTGTGAACGATACTTTGGTATGAGTATTTTTGGCAATGCTGAGTCTCTTTGTATGTTTGTGTGTGTGCTTGTTTTGTTTGTAAACTTCAAATGTATTTGGTATTTTATACTAAAAATCTTCTATTTAAGCATACAGTGTATGAAAAAATAATATGATAGTTACGTCGAAAATAACATATGAATTTTTATATTTAAAAGTTAATTAAAATATTAATTGATTCAATTAAATATTTGTTTAGAAACAAATTTAATTTAAATCAAGTCTTTAATTAGATATTTTAGGTTGATAATTTTTTCTGTGTATATTATTAAATACATTTTTAATAAACTTTGATCATTTTGAATTAATTTATTATTTCGTTTAAATTTAATTTTCCAATGAATAATAAAGAAATAATATGATTCTCATAGCTTTTTTAACTCATTAGGCCTTTAAACTAGTTGCTGTAGTGAACGAAATATTGGCTTTTATCAGCAGAATATGTGACTTCAATATTTATGTTGGACAATGTTTTTTATTTCGCTATTGTACCGGCAACACTGTTTCGGTTATGGTATATCGTAACCGATAAAACTAAAAAAAAGTAACAGTAATTGTAATATAGATCAAAATTATACCGGTACGAAAACCGTAACCGTAATTTTCCAATTTTCATATATATTATGGGTACTTTAGTGTGCATTGAGATTATCTGAATAACTAAATTAACGTTACCCTTAAAATACCATTACCGAAATAATTGAAATCCTTTAATAACGTTGCCGAAATAACTAAAATACCGTTACCGCTTAAATACTGTCCCCGCTAAAATACTTTTACCGAAATAAGATAAATACCGCTAATGCTAAAACCCGATACAGATATAAAAGAAAATAGCGTTACCCTTACCGATACCCGCATCGATTCGTTTGCCATTCATGCTTTTTTTGTTTGTTTATATATTGAAATGTAGTTTTTAAGAACTTGACGTATGTACATAAAACATATTGCTATTGTTTATGCAGCAATAAAAGATCAACAGAAAAACTCAAAAAAAAAAGAAAGAAAAAATTAAAAAAAAGCAAAAAAACAACACTCTACACATTTTAGCTTGCAGAAGATGAAGTTAAAAACCCAAAGAAAATAAATGGTAAAACAATTTGTAAATTTAGGTTAACACAAAGCATTGTTTAACAATACACATTTACAATACATATACACTGGTTTATATACATGCCACCAATCCATTGATACTTATTGGTGTATTTAACAATTGTTTAACAAATGGCAAACAAACAAAATTGCTAAAACTACACACACACACACTGAATTCAAATGTAGAGTACAATAGAAAAAGGTCAAATCTCAATATTTGCACTACATGTACTACGTATATTTCAGTAAGCCAATTGTTGATATTACTGCGTTTAAACTATGCCAATAAAGTAGATTGCATTTAATGCAGAAACATTTAAATTTTAAGGATTGTTTTCTGGAGATTGTATCTTAGAAGGCAGGGTTTTCAAATCTATTTTTACGCCTAAAAATTCAATGGAGTAAGTACGTTTCTTATCGAATATTTCATACTTTTGTCTTCTCTATCACATATCCAAATTGTATTGGCTGTTCGCAATGTGATACCTCAACTATGTTACTTACAAAATTTTGGTCATCGACATTTTTGGAATAGGTTACTAGCATCAGTACCTATTACAAGAACTTATCTTACCCTAGCCATTTTTTTATTTGACTTGTTTTGTAAATTCGCTTTCGTCGTGAAAATAACAAAACCACATTATGGTTTTGCTAGTTCAGCTACTAAAGTGAAGTTAGCCCATTTTGATATCCCACTTTTTTTAGAACAAAAAAAAGTGGGCTAACTTCACTGCAGTACACAGTAGAGTGAAGTTGGACCATTTTTTTACTTAAATTACAAACTTAACTTTAAAAACAAAAAAACAAAAAAAAAAAAAAATGCATAAAAAGAATAAACAAACTGAATAATAACAAAAACCAGAAAAAAAAAAATTAAAATATATGCACGAGCGGAGCATTGATGTGAGTAGTTGAAATATGATTTTGCTCTTTTAAGCCAAAAGGGGGCCGGTTAAAAAAAATATATATAAATTCTTAGGAAAATTTGCTCATTCTAGTTTGTAAATATGTTATTAAATACTATATCAGAAAGATGCAAAAAAAAAAAATTAAGGACGAAATCAGGATACAAGGATATAAAACTGAACCATATGGGTATCCTTTAAAAGAGGGGAGTTTAAAAAAAAAGTTAAAATATTTAGGAAAATATCCTCACTCCAGTTTTAATATATGTTGTCAAAAATACATCCCAGATTTGTGAAAAAAATTTCAAGGACGAAATCAGGATACAAGGATATAAATCTGAACCATGGGGGTATCCTTCAAAAGAGGTGAATTTCCAAAAAAAGTTAAAATATTTAGGAAAATATCCTCACTCCAGTTTTAATATATGTTGTCAAAAAATACATCCCAGATTTGTGAAAAAAATTTCAAGGACAAAATCAGGATACAAGGACATCAAACTGAAAAACACAAGATACTCATCTGCGATAATTTGTTTTTATTCCTTTTCTTATTGCAAAAAAACGGTTGTATATTTATACAACCATTGATGTGAGTAGTTGAAAGATGATTTTGTTCATGTTGTATATAATTATTTCTATATATTTTCAAATATTAAATTAATTCATATCGTCAACTTTTTGTTTAAGATTTCCAACAAATAAATTAACTTAAATAAAAGTTAATAAATATTTAGTAAAAGTTTTATTAACTTTTAGCAAAGATTTTTTAATTTTTAATCAGATAAGTGTTAACAAAACTTTTGCTGAATCTAATAATTTTGTTGCTAAAAATTTTGCATTAATTTTGCATTGATTTGCATTAATGCATCATTGTATGCATTCTTTACTGCTTCATTGTATTCATTATTCACTGCTTCAAAGAAGCTATTCCGGGAAGCACAACGAACGCCTTCCCTAATTTTTTTTTATTATATGCAAGGCGGCTAGGTGCTATTTTGAGGCATACACTTACAATATTTTTTCCATACAGACTACTGAATTAAATTAGTTGAAAATCAGTTAATTACTACTTATTTTTCGTTTATGACAATTGTATATATTTTTGTTTATTTTCAACTGTTAAGAAAATAATTAACAAAATCGGTAAGAACAATAGATTTTTTTCGTTTATTTCAATACTCATTCAATATAAATACTTTTTGTTTTAAATAGAAAATTTTAACTCAATATTTAAACTAATACCGAAATTCCGTTTTTTTTTTGCTTATTTTGTTTATTCAATAACAGACAGAAATGTTAAAAAATGTATTTCTTTGGTAATTTAACAACATATTCGATTGAAACAACTTTAGGGATTAACTTTTAAAATAACTGTTGAACTTTTATGGAGAAGTTATTGTGAGTGTACAAATGTATTTATTGCTTTCAAATCGAGGTTTGTTTTTTGCTGTGAATAAACAAGTTCACTCAAATAAAAAAGTTAGTAAAGTGAGCAAAAAATTTTGCTGAGTCAGCAAAATTTTATTCAGGAGGGTGTCTGCAAAAAAATTGCTAATGTCAGCAAACTCTTTTACTGAAAATCAGCGAGCTGATTTTTAGCAACAAAATTAGTAGATTCAGCAAAAGTCTTGCTAACACTTAGTATATTAGAAATTAAAAAACCCTTTCTAAAAATTAATAAAATTTTTGCTGAATATTAGTAGACTGAAAAAAACTAAAAAATTTTTTAGAAAAATTATACTTTAGTTAATTTATTTTGCTGAAAATCATAAAACATATTTTTGTGATTCTGTTTAAGTTAATTTACAATACGTTACAAAATATCAAAATATTCTTATTCCCAAATTGACGATATGAATTAATGTAATATCTAAAAACAATAGAAATAATTATATATAACATAAACGAAATTATCTTTGAACTACCTACATCAATTACTGTTTAAATGATGCTATTTTTTAAAGGAACGCAAATGCCGCAAAAATAACAAAATATGACATAAACAACCCTATTTTTGCAATAAGAAAAAGGAAACATAAAAATCTACCTAAGATGTATGTCTTTGCCTTTCGCTTTAGTCTGTCGACCTGCTGTATATTTGTTTGCAATTTGACCACACTAGATTATTAATTTTAATAAACATTTTGTTTACAGATACACATTTAATCTTTATTAAATTTAAATATTTTATTTTGTTTTTTATTTAATTAATAGACAATCATTTTCACAAGCCGGTGACGACGCAAAATTTAAGTTGTTTTAATCCACAATATGTATGAAAAACAGATACAAAAATCTTTCATGGTTGATTTTTTATATGTCTTACTAGAGTTGTACTTTTATGATTTTCCCAACATCGTGACTTGTTGCGACATCTAATTCATTCTGCGTATATCTTTCAGTTTGGTTGTCGTTGACACTGTGCTAATCAACACAATTTTTTTTATTGGGGATTTTTGAATTTTATTCATCGTCTTCTTAGACAGTGTGCAATTAATACTATAATTAATATGCACATATTTTTCAATTGTTTGAGATAGGCGTGGTAGAGAAGATTAAGCATACTTTTCTAAAAATCATAACTACATTGTAAATTTTTTATTGAATTAGACTGCGCAGTTTCTGGTAACACAACCTTCATAAGTAATCCTTTTTGACAATATTGTAATTATTTGTTATGGTTTTTTATGTTTGATTGCATCTATATGAAATGTTTATTTATTAAATGCAATCCTGACCGTGGCTTGAACCTGCTTTCTTTGCCACATGCACTTCGCACTACACTTAAGACAGGCACTCTAACCACTTGATCTAAAGTCAGGTCGATTTTTGCTGTGGCTTAAAACCAGTTTAAATTACACAGGGTCGATTTTACATTTAATTGTAACGGCAGAAGACAGCTAAGACAAACACCATAACAATTCACAATTGTTAGAAAATCATATGTTATCTAATTTCCACTATTTTCCCAAATTTTGTGAGTTAGCGACAACTATGATGTATTTTTTTTTTTTTTTGTACATACGGTAGTTTGGCTATTCACGTAGTTAGGGAAGAGTTGCCAGGTAGCAAATTTTCTTTAGCAAAATAAATTAGTAAAACATTAGTAAAATATTAGTAAGACATTAGTTCAAAACAGTTAAGTGCTGAATAAGTATAACTAAAATTTTAGTTTAAAACATAATTTTAGCAAAAAAATTTGCTGAAAAATGTATACCTGATTTACAAGATGTTTTACTAACTTTCTACCAACTTATTTTTTTGAGTGTACTAGTAGTTGTTGTTGGTCTTGTTGGGCAAAACACAAATACGTGAAACACGTGCATCGCACAAATTTTAACTTAATTTTGTAGAACTTTTATCACAACACAAAAAAAATTTTAATAATATAATTGAATAGGAAAATGGAAAACTTTTATATTTATTTGAAAAACAAAAACATAAAAGAGTTAAGAAAGAGTATCAGACAAGAAGGTGAAAGGACTTTAAATTAAACTACCCAGCAACACATTATTTCAACGACTAATTTTTCAATGGTCTCTGATTTTATAAAATTTTGTGAGTATATTTGGCAGTGAACGCATATTTCAAAAACTATTTTTTATTTCGAAAACTCGTGCAACTCTGAAAAACTCTAAAGCATTGAAATATCACAACAGAAGGGGTTGGGGTATCATTCAAAAGGCCATCACTTGTATTGTGTGAAAGTTATTGAAAAATTTCTTTATGCATAGGAATAGCGAGAATTGTTAAGTTCAGAAATTTTATAAAAAAAAAATATAAACAAAAATTTTTTAATAATATTTTTTATAAAAAAAATTCAAAATAAATTTTTGAAAAAATTTCGCTTCAATTTTTTTTTTTATAATTTTTATACAAATAGTTAAACATGTGTTCTAAACACTTCGAAAATTTCAGAGTGGAACCTCTACTACTATTAGAGATATCTGCAAAAACATATAGTATGTCACCTGCATTTTACTGATTTTGCAATAAAAACTTAAAACAAGACTTTTTCCGTAGATATACTACACATTTTTCAGATACATATCTAAAAAACAATTAGAGATTCCGCTCACTTCTTAAGGTAGTTGTTTAAAAATTGGAAAAATTTTAAGAGAAATTTTTTTAAAAAATAATTTTGAATTTTATTTTTATTGTGAACTTTTGCACTATTCCTATGCAAAAATATTTTTTTAAATATCTCTCATACAACAACAGGTATGGCCTCTTAAATACGATATTTCAAAGCTTTGCGATATTTCAAACTATGGCCACAGTTTTTAAAATAAAAAAATTGTTTTTGAAATATGCGTTCACTGTCAAACATAGTCACCAAATTTCATTTAAATCGGAGACTATCGAAAAATTAGTCGGTGAAATGAAAATGCTCTATTACATTCTGGCACTATCTTACAAAGCACATATTACCTCCAGTATAAATGCAATAAGGGATTTTTTTTTGAAAATTTTTAGAGGGTACACTAATAATATTCCATGCGTAAAAATACAAAAAAAATTCAAAATAACCAAAAATGTTGTAAAATAAACGAAAATCTGTTAATTTTACAAAAGATTTCGATGTTTTGACATTTCTTTCGCATTTTTAGCATGGACTATTATGAGTGTATTAAATAAAAATTTAATAAATTGTTTTAAGATAAACTTTTTAAAATAAAGATGTAACTTGTAATTTTTCTATTACAAACCCTATTATTTTAACAAGGAACTGTCCATCAAGGTATCTACTTACCTCGGTAACATGTTACTCCTCACTTGCAGGTATCGAGTTTTCAGAAACTTTTTGTTTAAATCTGTTATTTTTTTATCGTACATTATTTTAAAATTGTTAAATTTGTAGTAAAAACTTATTTATATTAAATTTTGTATAGAAACATTTAAACACATTTTAAAAATACGAAAAAAAATGTCAAAACAACAAAATATTTGTAAAATGAACAAATTTTCTTTTATTTTAAAAAACTTTTGGTTATTTTGACATTTATTTGTATTTTTACGCATGGATTATTAACAGCGCATGTATATTTGATGATAGTAATGGCCTAAGTAATTCAATTTAAATTGTAAAGGGTAAGGAGTTGAACTTATTACCAACCTGTTACCAAGGTTTTGCTGGGTAGTATAACAAAGAACAAGAAGAGCAATTGATTAAAAACAAACAAGTTGTTAAGCGTATTATACAGTTTTTATAATATATATATGATCTACATGATTTTTTTGTAAATTAATTAAGTGTAAAATTAAAAAAAAAAAAAAGTGAACGAAAAAAGTAAAAAATACACTCAAAAAAAAAAAGACTGTTATTAGAAAAATTAGATAAAATCAAACAAAATTTAAGCAAATTTTTAGCTGAAATTTGTTTTTTTTTAGCAAGTGTTTTAGTTTTATGTTTGCAGTAAAAACCAAACATTAAACTAATTTTATACTGATTTATTTTGTTACCAAAATGGTGCTGATAAAATTATAGTGTGTACAACAACCAGCTTGTCTAAATGTTGTTTAGACAAATAAAGATATCCTTTTAATTTTATTATGCAAATGAAATCTTTTGAGTTTTTTCAAGTCTGCAAATATTTTTTTTTTTTGCTAAAAATCGAAAATCTTTTCTGACTTTCGCTTTTTTTAGTGTAAAACTTGTAGTATTTATTTTATATAAACAGTCGTAAGTGTTACAAGTTTTTTTCAAAATTCTTTTTATTATTTTATACGTGCACAAAAAAAAAACTTTTTAAAAAGTATAATGGCATCATGTCACCATGAATATTGTTATTCTCACTCTTTTAAAAGTGTTTATGATGTCTTGTAAAAAAAAAAACTTTTAACAAACAAACTTGACTCTACATAATTTTACAATTAGACTTAATATGAAGTTTTTCTTTGATGGATTTTATTTTATGAACCCTACAGACAGAAATTAACTTTTATTAAAATACTTTGCAAGTTGAAAACAATAAAACAATAATCAGTTAATTTAAAAGAGGATTATATTGTTTTTTAATTAAAACCTAAAAAACATTTAAATTAATTTTATATCTGTTTAAACTAAAATTATATGACAGATAGACATAGTACTTTTTGCGACACACATTAGTGTCGACAATATTAGAGATGACAAATTTAGCTCAAAGTCAAAGGGGAAAGCTATCCATAGCTTTTGGGTGTTCTTAGCTCGGATTCAAATCTTTAGCACCCAAAATTTCTTTGTACATTTAGAAAAATCGTATTGATTTTAGGAAGTTCTTTATGGATGTAAACGTTTTTTTATAAAAGGCAATATTTAAGTTGAGATAGAAGTTTTTGCAACAATTTTATTAAAATGTTTAAAATATTATTGAAATATCTACACACAGGGAAAATATTAGTTGGAAAACGATCAATACTATTGAATTTTCGGTACTCCATAAATATTTTAGTTGTATACGTATAAATTAAATAATTATAAATGATAGTCTTTCCTTGTGCATATTTAAATATTAGGACGCTTAATTGGTTATCTCAGTTACAATCAGTTAGTTATAACACCTGATTTTAAAAATAAAATATAATTAGAGAAACTTCCAGTAGATACAACTATTAAAATTTATTGTTTGATTATCACCGTAACAAAAAATTATTCCAAACACCTAATTTAAAAATTTAAATAATGCTAGCTATACTTTCAGTGGACACAACTCTAAATTATATTTTGAAATCACCATTCATTTGTTGTTACACCTAATTTCGAAATTAAAATATCATTATTTATACCTCTAGCAGACCCAACTATTCAATATAATCACAACTTCCACTTTTTATCTGCAGTACCAATAAAATAATGTTTACGAAAGAAAATTTAATTATTAGCTTTTTCTGTCAAATATATTATTCAAAATTGAAAATTAATTTTGAGTTCGTTTTCAAATAAAAAAAAAAAAAAAAGAGAAGGCTAAATAAAATTATTATAAAAACATGCAAATTTATTATAAAGGGTGAATTAGCCAAGCGTAAACGTAAACGTATTTCGGTGTACGAAATTTAATAAGTAAAATAAGAATAGAAGATATTTTGTGTATCTTGTTGTTTCATTCATATTCATTAAACATATAGAATACGTAAAAACACAAAGAAAATCTAATCAAAATATAATTTTGTTGTCCGTTTACGTTTTCTATATGTTTAATGCATATGAATGAAACAACAAGATACACAAAATGTCTTCTATTCTTATTTGACTTATTAAATTTCGTACACCGAGATACGTTTACGTTTACGCTTGGCTAATTCACCCTTAACACAAAATATTGGATGTCGCAAGTATTAATTTTCGTGTACTACAGCATTGTAATTTAATAAATATCAACTGCCTCTTATTTATATACTTTAGAAGAAAAAATGGCCAAAAGTGTGAAATTCCACTGGTTTCAGAAAATCCTGAAATCAGCAAAGTGTGCATTAAGCAGAAACTCCAATATCTAACAAGGTATTTCTGAACATTATGAAGGAGAATTCTGCGGTTGAAATCAATAGTTTAATGAAAAAAAAAAAACATTAGACAGCACTTTGCGACTAATTCATGGCGATGTTCTTGGGATTGAACGATTTCTGAGCCGTGTGCTTAAGTAGAACTTCTAACGGGATTGGGTCTGCAATGCAAATGTTTTTCTAAGATAAATTTAATGTTTAAAAGTCTGAATCAATTATAAACGATGAATCACGTTAACTCCTTCGCGGAAATAATCTAGATTAAATATCAGTGGGAGTCAATTACTTAGGAAGAAAATTAATTAGTAAAATCGAGAAAAAAAAGTTTAACTTTGATTAAGCACTGGCAATATTTTGGTGCCAAATAAATTTAGCTGTTTTATATAAATTTCCATATAGATTTGCTTACTAATCAACTCATCACAAGGCCTTGCGCTTTATAAAACAACACAGGAAGTTTGAAAACTACATAATGTAGTCGCAGAATATTTTAAGCCTTGAAATTAATTTATTTAAAATATCGGTTAAAAAGCTATTTGATTTGGTGCATCATTTTAATTAAGATCGAAGAGAACCCATCGGGAGACCCCCCTTGTTAGCTAAAAAGAAGATTAAATGCTGAAGCCTTTACTAATATTACGCTCAGGAAAACATGCACCCATTAAGCGTTGGGATGTAGCCTCAGTCCTCCAAATTTTTTAGAGGTCATACTGTTTTAATAATTCATTAATTGTGATCAAAAATTATTCAATCCCAAAAATTTGTTTTCTACAGACAAATAACAAAATGAAAATAAAACTTTTTGTTAATCGAATATACAAAAAAAAAGTCGATTTAATTTTTCTCTACAAAAATGCATAAGAATATTAAGATTTTTCGTTAAAAATTTGTTTGAATTTAAAGCTTTATATAAAAGGTTTAACTTCTATTTGCATTTTAATATCATGAAAAATACATATTTTATTTTTATATTATTGGAAACAGTGTATTATTTAAATTAATTCGATAGGATTTACCATATAATTTGAATTGCATCAACAACCTGATTCGGTGGGTACAAAAAAGATTTCGGTATACATAACTAACCCACATAATTACCTCAACAAAAATTTGGGTACTACAATCGACCTATCAAAATAATTAAAAGATAGTACATGTGACTACGAAAATTCGGTTGGCAAAAAATTCGGTTGGAACCACAAATTTGTTTTCTGTGTGTAGGTTTATTTTATGCTTAATAAAATTATTAATAATTTAATACATACACACATATGCACAAATATTTAATAATACACATACCTGTAACGAAAAAAAAATACTCAATTACACAAGGGAACAATGGTTCTGTTGATTAAGAACTGAATATTGTTTTTAAGGTTATTTGGGACGCTGAATCCAAATCTGCACTTGGTTTTTCTCTATCAGCTCGACTTTTCGAGATATACCGTTATGTTCAAAATTAAGGCACTTCCGCTACATATATTGGAATAACTTGAAAACGGTTCACCATATTAAATTAAAAAAAAAACCGAAACTCGCAAACAATATTCTCTTTAAGCCGTGCTTACATTGTTTTTAAATTTTCCAAGTAGTTTTAGAGATATCGTTCAAGTTTTGAAAAAAAAATTAAAATTTTTTAAAAAAAAAAAAATTTTTGTTCTTTAAAAATTCCTAAAAAATAAAAATGGGACAAAAATCACAGTTTTGGTCTAGAAACAGTTAGTTAAATATATTTCGAATGAAATGAGCTTTATTTCATTGCAATCGGTGCACAACTTTTGATTTTGTTCACGATTTACTGAATTGATATAAATCGCGATTTCCATACAAAAATAACAACTTTTGATTTTGTTCATTTCTATCAGCTATACTTTTTAATTTAACACAAAAAGAGAATTTTAAAGAAAAATAAAAAATTTTAATACACAAATATTACAATGTAATTACAACTCATCGAAAAATTTTCTTTTATAAGATTTTCTTAAATAATGTTGTGTAGAGGGATTATTTTTAATGCTCCAGCAATAGTCCGCCATCATATGCTCTGTTACGGTAGTATGAAATTGTTGTTCCTTGGGTTAACAGATTTTTTTGATTTAATCGAGAAGCAAGAATTTCAGATGCTTTTTTAGAGAGTCCAAGGTCTCTCACTAAATCACTAAGCTCCTCCTGATTAAATTGCTCGCGTTCAGAAGAAATATCTAAATGGAAATCATCTGATCCACATTCAGAAATTGGTGAAGGAACATTTTGTCGTAAGTCGTGAAAATTGTGTGTAGATGGTTGTGGTTCTGAATCCTCACTAGAGTACAGGACTGGTTGGGTAATAGACAACACGTTAGGATAAATCCATTTAGACCGGTTTGTTTTATTAATGCCTGTTATGTTGACAGCGCAAAAATAACAATCATCATAATGATTCGAAGATCATTGGTGTTTTATACTTGAACTGGGTCCGTTGCTTGTTTGCCCATAACCTTAAATACTCTACACAGTTTTTACATACAGTATTAGGAATCCAGTACTTGTCACGGGTTTCCATGGTAAATCCGAAGTAGTCAAAATAAATTTTTTTAATAAAATCTGACACACTTTTTCCTTTTTTTTATAAACGTGTATTCGCCACATATGTTACAAAAATAGTTTGGATTGATTTTACAGGTGTTTCTTGACGTAGTCATAACCCAATTTTGACATATATTTCAAAGTAACACAGTTTTCAATAAATAAAACAAGGGATAAAAATCAAAAGTTTTTTGTGTTCACTGATGAAATGTTCTAGGTTAAAATTTTTTAATATTTTTTGTCGTTATACTTTTCGCTTTCGTAAACACTTGTTGAATGAGAAAAATTGGTTGAATGAACCGATATAAATACTTCGTAGTTTTTTACTGAAGTACCTAGAAAAAATTATATCCACAATTTTATTGACAGTCACTTATGAATGAACACATGTGTTAAGGGGAATTTCTTTAAAAAATCATCCGTTACCAACGGTAAACCACACATCAATAAAAACAAGTGCACTTTTCCTTTTTCTCTTTAATTGACTGTGAACTGACTAGGTGTCATAAAGGAACAATACAATTTATAGGCGTTATGAGTTTGCTACAGCAACCATAGAAATGAAATAATCTTTTTTTATTACTTAATTTTTTTAATTCTTAGAATCATAAAAAACTAACTTATTACATACAAACACTTACACATTAGAAAATGTTATTTTTGTATGGAAATCGCGTTTTATATCAATTCAGTAAATCGTGAACAAAATCAAAAGTTGTGCACCGATTGCAATGAAATAAAGCTCATTTCATTCGAAATATATTTAACTAACTGTTTTTAGACCAAAACTGTGATTTTTGTCCCATTTTTATTTTTTAGGAATTTTTAAAGAACAAAAATTTTTTTTTTTTTAAAAAATTTTAATTTTTTTTTTCAAAACTTGAACGATATCTCTGAAACTACTTGGAAAATTTAAAAACAATGTAAGCACGGCTTAAAGAGAATATTGTTTGCGAGTTTCGGTTTTTTTTTTTAATTTAATATGGTGAACCGTTTTCAAGTTATTCCAATATATGTAGCGGAAGTGCCTTAATTTTGAACATAACGGTATATCTCGAAAAGTCGAGCTGATAGAGAAAAACCAAGTGCAGATTTGAAATCAGCGACCTTAAATTAGTAAAAATTTGCTATAAATTTCAAATCAACACAAAAAAAGTTCAATTTTGTTCCCTTGTGTTATTAATTAAAATTTTAAATTATAATGTGAGCAAGATTATTCAAGTTTAAGATCATTTGGTTTTTGTTAAACAAAAAACCGTGCAATATTTATTTATTACTCAAAAAAGTTTTTGCCTGCTAACTTGTAGCAGACTTTATCTACTGACTGGTCCTTACATGTTTCATTTCGCGTCACCGAAAATCATCAGAGAACCAATGTAGAAGGGCTAGAATATTCTACCCAGAATGTTCAGAAGATTTATTATATAAAGCTGGAATAGACCCAATGAGTTTAGACAAGGATAGCTCAAATAATTTTATAATACAAGATAAAGAGGAAATGCTTGACACTATTGGTTACTTTCTAGAGTCAGTTCATGCTTATAAACCAATCAATCAAAAGAATAATATGCAAGTTCAGGTTAACAGCTGTTTTAATTACTTCTTGGAAACAAAATCCACATTCGAAAATAACCAAATCACCATAACTAATTTCAATGATGAAAAGCCATCTAATAATTTAAACGATATACAAGCTGAAGAATACTTTGTAACAAGAGAAAAATCTTTATACATTTTTTCAAATCTTAGGGCTAAATTATCCACTGGTTTTGATGAAATACCAAATATAGTTTTAAAGAATTTACCGGATGCTATGATTATTGAATACTGTAGTTTATTTAATAATATGCTTAATAATTCTTATTTTCCAAAGCAATGGAAGAAAGCAAAAGTAGTAATTTTGCCAAAAAAATACAAAGATTTAAGTAATCCAAAAAATCTTCGTGCGATAAGTTTATTACCCAACATCAGCAAAGTATTCGAAATGTGTATAAACAACAATATTACCAAATTCTGTAAGGACAATTAATTGATTACCGAAAAACAATTCGGATTTAAATACAAACACTTAACAACTGATGCTATACATTTACTTACATCGTATATCAATTGGAATTGGAACAGAAAACTATGTACGGGGGCTTGTTTAATAGATATGGAAAAGGCGTTTGACAGCGTTTGGATCCCTGGGTTGATATATAAATTAATTAATTATAAATTTCCACTGCATCAAACTATACTCATATATAATATGATTAGCGAAAAAACGTTTTTTATATCTCATGAAAATCAATTGAGCAGAAAAACATTTGAAATTACTAACGGATTGCAACAGGGAACTGTCAATTCACCCATTCTTTTCAATTTATTTATATTAGACTTACTAAGTAAAATAGAAAATATTATCTCCTTTTCGGATGATATTATTATTTATCACGCTGACAATACTATTGAAAGCATAAATCAAAACCTACAAGAATCCTTTGATGTCGTAGAAAATTTCACTATTGATTGGAAAATGAAAATCAACGCTAATAAATGCGAATCAATATTATTTAGACCTCCAGTAAATAAATGCAATAACAACATTAAGAGAAAATGGAAATCGTTTGGTATAAAATCAAATTTGAATAATACAAATATAACTAATAAAGATACGGTAAAATACCTAGGTATTTATTTAGACAAATTTCTTTATTTTAATATCCATGCTAATGAAATTATATTGAAAGCTAGAAATGCGTATTTTATGTACAAACCTTTATTTTATTCAAGATATATTACTCCAAGAGTTAAAATTATCATGTATCAATCATTAATAAGACCCATTATTACATATGGTTGCCCAATCTGGTTTAATATTTCACCCTCCTACATGGAAAAGATACGTGTTTTTGAGAGAAAGTGCCTAAGATCATGCACATCATTATTTAGATCAGCCCAAAGCAATTATACAAAATATATTTCAAATAAAAAATTGTACAACACAGCAAATATAATTAGAATAGATAATTTTATCATAAATTTAATTAAAAATAATATAATAAGATGTACATTATGTACAGAGAATAATCTAATTATGGCGCCATACTATACAAATGAAGGATATATATCTCAAACCTTAATACAAGGGTTTGTACCTCCTGAGGCATTTTTGTACCTCGACAAGTTAAATATAATACAAAATGAGAATGGCATTCCTGTTTTCTACCATAATTATAGACGGGCAAATATTAAAACAGTTAACTGCAGTTCTGCAGAAAATTATAATGTCAGATATGATACCAGTATAGCTTATAGAGATTTCTCATTACAAAAGTCTAAAACCAAAAGTTTTGGTGGTTATCACAATAAATAATTATACTTTTCTTTTTTTTTACATTTAGACCTTAGTTTTTTTTTTTATCTTTTGTAAATATAAAAGTAATGTTTTTTATAACTTTTTTCATTACAACAAATATAAATATATCCTTCATTTGAAGTGAGTAAAATTATATGTTTTTGTAAAACGAAATATACATTAATATCAACAATACTTGAGAGCCCGTTTAAGGGACAGTGTATATATTGTAAATTTTGTAAATTATTGTTAACTATTGTTTATTATAGTTTAAGAATTAATGTTACGAATAATAAATTAATAAACATTGAAAAAAAAAAAAAAAAATACCGTTACCCTAAAATATCGTTTCTGATACAAGTAAAATACCGTTAACGCTAAAAAAGCGTACCGAAATAAAAGAAAATAGCGGTACCGTTACCGATACCCGAGTCAAATCGGTCACCATCCATGATGTGATCTCATTTTATTAGTTTATTTTTCATGTACAAGGTGGCGCAAAAATAACCTTCCGATGTTTTTTGGCTGTAATTTAAAAAAAAAAAATTAAAAACTTTGATTCTTCTTGTGGATTATTTTTATCTGGTATTTCGATTTTTTTTACATCAAGTCGAGAGTATGATGTCATGTAAATGGCCGCCGCCACAGTTGATTGTCATTTGAGCCCTTTTTATGGCATTTTCTATCACTTTGGCCAAAACTTCCGGCGATAGGTCCTCACATTCTTGACGGATATTGTCTTTAAGAGCTGCAAGAGTCTGAGGCTTGTTGACATAAACCCGCGACTTCAAAAAGCCCCACAAAAAGAAGTCTGGAGCGGTCAAATCAGGCGATCTTGCTGGCCAGTGCAAATCGCCTAAACGGGAGATTAGGCACCCGGGAAATGCATCCTTCAGCATATCGGTTGTGGCACGTGCAGTGTGTGCCGTTGCACCGTCCTGTTGGAACCACAAGTTTTCCAATCCCAATTCATCAAGTTGCGACAAAAAGAACTTGCTGATCATTGCTCTGTAGCGCTCACCATTCACAGTAACCGTTTGGCCCGCGACGTCTTCGAAGAAAAAAGGTCCGATGACTCCTCCAGCGAAAACAGCACACCATACAGTGACTTTGAGCGGGTGTAATGGCTCTTCGTGGGTTACACGCGGATTTTCAGTGCCCCAGAAGCGTAAATTTTGCTTATTTACGTACCCGCTAAGATGGAAATGGGCCTCATCACTCATGATTATTTTTGATGAAAAATCATCTTCCTCTTGGTGGTGATTAAGGATGGCTTGAGCGTATGTTACACGCGATTGGCGGTCAGCAGCTAACAGCTGATGCACCGTCTGGACTTTGTACGGAAACATCTTCAAATCTTGTACCAAAATTCGCTGTAAAGACCGTCGACTGATACCCATTTGCGTGGCACGTCGTCTGGTCGATGTCGACGGCGCTTCCATGACATCCTCGGCCACAGCAGCAATATTCTATGCAGAAAGGCTACTCCGGGGTCTGCCACGCCTGGCAGCATCTCGTGTTGTGCCAGTCTCTTCGAGGCGAGCGGCTAAACGTCGCAGTGTTTCACCAGCAGGCGTTGGACGGCCAGGAAATGTGCGACGAAATTCACGTTGTGCCAAAGTCACCGACCGATTATTGGTCAAATAAATAGTCACCAACATTCCACGTTCTGGAGCAGTGTAGCGTAACATTGTTTATTAACGTGTATTTCGCATGTGTTTACTACACAAATGTCAAAACAGAACTGACATTAGGGGCCAATCGCAAAATTTATAGCATTTTCTGATAGGAGGATTACTTTTGCGCCACCTTGTATATGCCAATATAAAAATAAAAACATTTAGGTTGTCGCTGAACGCTCAAAAATAAATAAATATGTGAAATTTCTATTTATTAAAAAAAAAACGGAGTGATAGACTTTAGAGAGCTGCCATTTAGGATGGCGGTCCGAAAAATATCCGACTTGGTGTATAGAAGGTGGCAGTAGTTTCAAGAAAATAACTTTGGTGAAAAGTGGCAACCGCATAAAACACATGTTTTTAGTTTCAAGGCGCCACGTTGCTTAGTATTTTTTTTTGTCGTCATCAAAAATAAACGATCTCAGTAAATTTGTGGAGATAAATTATTTGCCAACACTAAAGAGTTGGATTCTGTGGTTGATGGATATAGACAGTTCTTACTATAAATAGGCAATAGAAGCTATTGAATATCGCTGGGAAAAGTTTTTAGAGATAAAAGTAGATTATGTTGAAAAATAAAGAAAATCTTTCTTTCAAATTTGTTGTGATTTCTTTATTAGGTCGCCTAATTTTAGAACCGCCCTCGTATTCTTACCTAAAGGCATTTACTTTTTTCAACATGTAGGATATTTTGCGAAGGGTTTCGACGATTTCCTTAAAGAACGATTGTAATTAAATAAAATAACGTTTGTAATTAAGAAATGCAGATAGTAAGCTGCTGTCATTACTGATAGTCCGAAAAGTAATGACATGCCATTACCGTTTCTAAAATGGGTTGTTCTTAAATTGGCTTAAATCCTGAGTGACATGGAATCGTACGGTTACTTTATTGAATCTACTAACAAAATTGTTACATTAATATTATGAAAGATTCTTCTTTCAGTGTACTCCTCTTACTTTTTATATAAAATCACAGTGCCAGAACAAGAAAGAACAAATTAACAATTTGTACAAAAAAAATTTGTAAGAAAACAAAAACAAAGGTATGAAAAACTCATGGCTCTTCAGGCACTTAATCGAGCTTAAAAATAACAAATTCACAGCTGCAACTCATGGATAAATCAAAAGCACACACTCTCATCACACAAATTAAGTTATTGTTTGAATAATGGCATGAAGATAAGTATGGTGATTGTAATGATAATAAAAAAGATGAAGAAAGAGTTCAAGAAGTTGTGCACAAAGTGCAAAAGTTTGTAAGCAAGTAGTCAAAAAAGAGGAAGGTGAGTTACATTTGCTATATGCAATAGGGCTAGAACTTTTTACAATTTTTTTTGCAAATATCAAAATTGGCACAGTACAGACCAGTTGTGGTAAGACTGTTTTCGTTGCGTGCCACAAAGAGAAATTTTTTTTGGAAACATATGTCGCTTATTTATTTTTTTAAATCACTTTTTGTATTAAAACCTTTTAGTGTCATCTTCATAGAACTAGTTTTATTACAGTTGTCCAATTTTCTAGCACTTTTTCACTTCTACGATTATGAGATTTTTTTCATTAAAGCATTCTAACTTATTTCAATTTAAAAATGCCAAGAAAATTGTACAGAATCGTAGAGGAATTTTAAAAATGCACTAAAAACTGTACCACATCATTTTGCGTTGTATTTCAGAAAATATTAGTTGAATATTGAATTTATATCAGTTGTTTTTCAGAAATGATCAATTGAATTTTGGAAATTATGAATTGTTTTTATATATTGTTTTTGAAATGTATTTCAGGAATTATTAATTGTATTTTAGTACAGATATCGTATGAAGAGCTTATTGTAAAAACTTGATAAGCCACATATATATATTTGATTGTGTGCGCTCCGGTAGGCTAGTTGGTAGCGTGCTGGCTTATCAGTGCGGGGGTAGTGGGTTCGATTCCCACCAGAGGCGCTGGTCCGAAGGCCATAGTAGCTAGTGCTCGGTTAGGGTAATAGTATATAATTTGTAATTATATGATTATTAATTAATAAAAAAAATATATATATTTGATCGATTTTCGCTGTTTTCTAGATATCCATTAATTAATAACACAGGCCTACAATGATTTTGGTGCCGCTAAAAATAAAACAGATTTCAAGTACGTTCGGTACCCTGATAAAAAATTGATACTTACTTTTTTAATGCTACGGCATATCGATATTATCATTTAATCAAAGAAATTAATTGACTATAATGACATTAAGTATAATAAAATACATTTTTTTAGGTTATGACCGATCGATACAAACCTGAACGTAGCTTAGCGATTTTGACAGCTAACCATGACGTCTTGTGGACTAATTAACAAAATTATAACATAGAATTAGCGGCACCAAACAAAAAATTTTTTTTGTAGGCCTGTGTAATTGATAGAAGTCTTACTTAAATATTACCTGCAAGTACCTAGAGCGGAAAAAGTCATCTTTGTTGGATTTGGTAACCTTTAATAGGCAAAAACAAACTAAAAATAAAATGAGGATTATCAAGTTTTTACAATAAGCTCTTCATATATTACATATAATTCAGAAATTATCAAATGCATATCCGAAATAATACCTGAAATACATTTCAAAACACATGTAAATAACAATTGATTGCTTCTAAAATTACCAATAATATATTTAGAACATATTTTTAACTCTGAAATAAATTACACAGTTCAACAAAATCAGAATAATTTGATGCAACGGGGTTGCGACTTATCATTTCTAAAGAAATATTTGCAAAACACTTTTTTGAGACAATTTAAATTTTTGATGAACTTATGCTCTTAAATTTAATATAATAATTATGCTCTTAAATTTAATATAGTACGCGTTTTGATAGGTGTGATAATATTCTCTTAGCATCTATTTAAAATTGAAAATTCTCATTTTTCACGATTTTGTTAATAAAATATCTAAAATGAAAATAAGATCCAAAACTTTAATACGTACCTTTAGTGACTATTACGAGGTTACTTAATTTATGAAAAACCTTGGGTACTTTCCTTTGTTTAATAAAAAAAATTGCTTAAACTACAAACATTTTATATATTTTTATGTCTAAAAAATATGGAGTCTGTGATAAATCTTAATTAAAAAAATTCAGATAAAAACATTTAAATATGCTCAACACGTGTTTTGTAATCAATATCAAAAAATTCAAAACTTAATTGAAGTGCGTTTACTTAAAAAAAAAACAGATTTTAAAAGACTCATGTTCAAAAATTTATTTTTTTTATTTCCCTCTAGTAAATACATACAAAATTAATTTAAAAAAAATGTAAAAAAAATTTGAATTTCAGGCTGAATTTTCGGAAATTTTTTATTTATTTGCCAATTCATTTTTCGAATTTCAGAGGCTAATACAATTTAAGTAGATTATATTACATTGCATGATAAATAATTTCATAATTTCAGCAAAAGCGTCCCTATTTCTCGCTTCGCTCAGGAGATTCCCCAAATCTCGGATACCAGTCCATTATTGTATGTTATTAAGCCACGTAGTTTCTTTTCTTCCTCTAGTAGGTCTATCTTCAATATTAGCTTTCGTAATGGTTTGTAGAAGCTTATATTTTGGGGTTCTCATAATGTGACCCAAGTATGCCGTTTTTTTTAGATCCACATTTCGAAGTCTTCCAGTCTCTTTACGTCAACTGCTTTAATAGTCCACACCTCAGTTGCATGTAAGAGTACTGACCATACATATGTTTTGACGAATCTAAGTTTTGTTTCAATGTTAATGTCATGGCTGGTGAGAACTTTCCTATATTTTAAAATGCTTCTCTTGCCATTTAAATACGGCATCTTATTTCTTTTGAACCGTCCCACTGGCCATTGATTGTAACCCCCAGATACTAAAAGCTCTGTACTTTATCGACATAGGAGTTTTGGGCGCTACGAAATAACCCCCAATGAAATAACACCCAAACGACAAAATGAAATAACCCACAATGAAATAAATCCCAAAAAAAAATTAAATAAATCCCAACAAAAAAAAAATGAAATAATACCCAAAAGAAATGAAATATTCCCCAAAGGTGAAAATGAAATAACACCCAAAATTTGGGGGTTGTTTCGTAATGAAATAACTCCCAAAGGAAGAAATGAAATAACCCCCAATGAAATAAGCTCCAAAGAAATGAAATATGTCCCAAATTTTTTTTATTTTTTGTTTTTATATATTTGATTAGATGGGGTGCAATAACGCCTTACGAAATACGGCCTTAAAGGCTTTATTTCTCAATGGAAAGTGAAATAAGGCCTTTATTTCCAAAAAGGTTTTATTGCACTTTGAAAGTGAAATAAAGCCGTAAAGGTCTTATTTCACTTAAATTTTTTTTTAAATGAAGCAATAAAATTTCTTATTCTTATATATATTATATTTTATTGAACAATTATAAAAAATTTCATATTAACAAAAATTAATAGAACATTAATAATTAATCCCACTTCTGGAAACGAAATAAATCCCACCAAAATGAAAAAAAATCACTTCAATCATTACACATTTTTGCAAATATGATGATAAGCAAAAATTAATAGAACATTAATAATTCAACATAAAATTTAACTGCAACAATATTGAAAATCTTTGCTTTATAAAGTTTTTCTGCGTGGCGGCCTGCGGCCGCTCTTAGGGGTTTTCTCCTCCATGGGACGCGGCAGGTGGCTTCGCTGAATAAAGTTTCCCTGCGCGCGTCACACTAGGGAAGATAATGAGAAAACTGTATTCAGCGAAGCCACCTGCCGCGTCGTATGGAGGAGAAAACCCCTAAGATCGGCCGCAGGCCGCCACGCAGAAAAACTGAACAGTGTAACAAAAGAATCAAAAAATACAAAATAAAGGCTTTATTGCACCATTGGCTAAATTTCAATAAAGGCCTTATGTCACTTTCAAAGTGCAATAAAGCCCTTTTCGCAATAAAGGCCTTATTTCTCAATTGGAAGTGAAATAAAGCCTTAAAGGCCTTATTTCGTAAGGCGTTATTGCACCCCACCGTAACAAATATTAAAAAAATTTCACTTTTAGCAAAATTAAATATCCCCCAAAAAATATGAAATAACCCCCAAAATAATTGCATATGAAATAATCTCCAAAGAATTTAAATTTTGGGCTTTATTTCATTGGGGGTTGCTTCATAATGAAATAATCTCCAAACCGTAAGATGAAATAATCCCCAAAAAAAATGAAAAAACCCCCAAACAATTTTACACAATTTTTTTGGGGGTTATTTCATTTTTGGCCGTTGGGGGTTATTTCATTGGGGGTTATTTCGTAGCGCCGGAGTTTTGTATTCTTAAGGTGGTTATGTTGTGGTTACTTTTTCTGCTTACAATCATATATTTCGTTTTTCGGATTTTATCTTCAGGCCATATGCTTCACTGTATGTAGTAGGCTTGTTAACTAGATCTTGAAGTCCAGACATGTTATCAGCCAGTATGGTGGTGGCATCGGCATATCGAATATTATTGAGGAACATGCCGTTCGTATATATTCCTATCCGTACATTACATATGGATTCCTGAAAGATTCTTTCGGAGTAGATATTAAATAATAATGGGGACAATATACAGCCTTGTCTGACTCCTTAATTAAATGCAATTTAAATTGACATCATGTGCTAAAACCTTGCACATTCGATTAAGGGATTTCATAATATTCACAAAAAAGAAAAAATAACTGAAGTTTTCATTTTAATTGCAAGAATATCATACATGCTTCACCCAAACGCAATTAATTCACATGGTTTTTAATGCCCAAAGTCCATACTTTAAAACCATATTAAAAGTTATTCGTAGTTATTCCGGTATATGAATTAATAAGAAATTTTAAAGATAAAACTAGATTTTTGATAAAAGTTAAATTAGCGAATATTTCGAAAAGTGGAGTTGATATTACAATTTTGTGTTCACATTTAGAATACAGTTTTAGCTTTCAAATACAATTCATAATTTTTGAAAAACTATTAATAATTCCTGAAATACAATTGAGAACTCACTAAATACAATTAATAATTTCTGAAATAAAATTGATGATTTTTAAAAACAATTAAAAAACTCAATTAATATTTTCTGAAATAAAATTGATAAAACTAAAGTGCAGTTGATAGTTTTTTAAATTCAATTGATAATTTTGAAATAAAATTAACAATTTCTGAAATAAAATTATAACTTCTAAAAGAAGCACTTGAAGATGGCGTATTTGTCATCGGAAACACTTCCGTACATCTAATATTTAAAACTATTTTTTTCCGAAAAACATTTTTTTTTAATTAATCATAACTAAGTAGAAAGAAGAGTAATTGTTGGCATTTTGTAAATCTTTTTAAAATGTGATTTACAATATTTATGAAAAATTTCATCATAAAAAAGCTTAACTCATTTTTGTATCGATAATAAATCTTTAAAACTCTAATAATTACATTAACAGAATTGTTGCTGGTTTTCTAATATAATAGATTTTTTTTTAAATAATTAAGCAAACTCCAGGTGCCACCCAAAACTTCATAGTTTTGCCAGCCCTGGTATATACCATAACGAATTATAAAGAAATTCGTGTTTACTTTTTCGCTAGAGGCAAAAAAATTTCATCACTGATGAAATTTTGAATTTGTATTTTTTAGTTTTTAATAAAAAATATCATATTTTCATTTTGTTTCTTTATATGTCCAAAGAAATTTAAAATTATTTTGCAATTCGGAGTGAAGGGAAAATATTGCACTAACCGCAGGAATGTTTGTCTATAAATATATAAAAATTAATAAACTTTTTTCTTTTAATTGATTTACCTAAATTATATTTTTGTTCTTAATTATATAACAATTATATATCGCCGGCTAGCCTGCTGTAGTGCTATGTGGTATTTTGATTTATTTTTTTATTGTAACATTTAGCGCACCGCTCTGTAACAGAGCAGTATTTAAGTAAATAAGGTAGTAAATCATTAAGACATAATGATGTCAATGCAATATCTTAAAAGGATAAGATAAATCAGTTTTTTTCGCTCTAATGAAAATCACATATTAAAAACACATAGCACTACTTGCAGGCAAGACGATATTATACCAGGGACCGTAACGGTTATAAGTGATATCAAAAAAGTTCCTTTATAAACGTTATTTTGTGGCTTAAAAAGAAAAAAAAACATCCAAAACAGTTATTTTTCAACGTAAAAATAAAAGATCGGATGAAACTCTTAAGAAGAGAGTTTTATTTCGCCTTCATTAAATAAAACTCTTTTGAGGAGTTTTATTTTTTCCGTCTAAAATAAAACTTATTTGAGGAGTTTTATTTTAAAACTCATTTGAGGAGTTTTATTTTAAAACTCATTTGAGGAGTTTTATTTTTTCCGTCAGAGAATTGTTTATGTAAATTGACACTCAAAGCTTGCCGTTTGCCAGATCATTGCAATTTGTAAGGCAGTGTAATCTAATTACTTGCATTGCAATTAAAACAATCGTCATTAAAATGAAAACATGTGGGTTTTTAGTTTGTTATTGTTTGATTCCTATTATTAAATGGTTGTTGTTTTATTTTTTATATATGTAGATATGGAACAAGAAAGCGAAGGAAATGATAATGAGGATGAAAAAAGCTTTCTATGAAATCGACAATTTTTCTCCAAGGCCCTTATCGATTGATAAACCTCTTTTTGAGTTCTGGGAGGCTAAAAGAATACACTATCCGTACTTGTATACATTGGCAAAAACTATACAGTGTGTACCTGCAACCCAGGTAAGCGTGGAAAGAGCATTTTCTGCTCTTAAATTGGTATTAAGCGACCTGCGTTCAAATCTTTCCTCAGAAAATTTGGAAAAAGTTATGTTCGTTAAATTAAAAAAATACACACATTATAGCAAATAAAGTCAATAAAAAAAGAAGAAAATAAACAACATGAGTTTTATTTTAGACGGAAAAATACAACTCCTTAAATGATTTTCAAAATAAAACTCCTCAAATGAGCTTTATTTTCTGACGGGAAAAATAAAACTCCTCAAAAGAGTTTTATTTCAGACGGAAAAAATAAAACTCCTCAAAAGAGTTTTATTTAATGAAGGCGAAATAAAACTCTCTTCTTAAGAGTTTCATCCGATCTTTTATTTTTTCGTTGAAAAATAACTCTTAACTGTGGAGTTGAGATCGTTTTCTTAAGATCACCATAGATTCTGAAAGAGCACTTCAATGCGAATCAATTGGTATATAATAGTATACGTCTCCGTTGACTCTAACATAGAGAGTTTTTGAGTTAAAGTTTTCTAGATAACTGTTATTTTCGGTCTCTGTATTATACCATATGATAAAAAATTAAATGACTTCTTAATAATATACAATTTTTTTTATTGATTTAGAAAATGATGGATGGTGGATGAAGATTTTTTTTTTTGCAAAATGACCCAAAATAATATTTTTCGTTAATAACACAACATTGCTCACCTCGTGGTACTATGACAAAAAAATTGGTTATAGCCCTAATGTGGAATTTCAATTAAGGCTTGAGTTCCGAGCATGCCATTCTTCATGGTTGAATAAATGACAGTCTTAAAAACCAATAGAAGCTTCCATTATACAAATATAAGTAAGAAAATGAAAATTATAAGAAAAACTAAAATAAAAAAGAAAATGATTTCTTACATGTCTGTTTGTTGTTTGCTATAAAGATGCCTGCATTTTTGCTTTTTAACATAAAGTAATGGATAATATAAATGTATGTAAGTTTTGTAACAGATATGCTACTGAATGTTTGAGTTAATATAAAAGTACACTAAAAAAAAGTCTATAAAGTCAGCAATATTTTTGCTGGCAGGATTTTTGCATAAATTCAGCTAAATTTTTGCTGAATTTATTAATTTACTAATTTTTTGCAAATATTAGCAATTTTTCTGAAAAGATTCTCACAGCAAAAATGTTGCTGACTTTACTGACTTTTTTTATGTGTATGTGTCTTTTTACATTTATTTGGTCTATTACATAATAGTTTTTGAATACACTGGTTGCCAAATTTCCTTATTTAGAGTTTTGTTAATTGGGAATTTTATTAGAAAAAAACTGGGGAATATTAAAAGATATTATAATTTTTTTAATTTAATATACCTAAAAAAATCAAAAACAATAACAGAATTATATTCGCATTAAATTCTAGGCCATACTTGGGTTCGATCGCTAAACGGTCACGACTTGGTATTGTTACGTTTGTAATGTAAGAAGAGCGCAGGTTTTGCTTCTTACAGCCGCAGGTTGTTAAAAAAATACTTATCATAAAGAGACAAGCTGACAATTATAAATCCACAAATAATAATACAATTTAAATGGAAAATCGCTGATGACGCGTGTCCATAAAAAGGCAGAAACTAGGCTAGTCTGATTTAAAAAAATAATAGTGTTTATAATTTTTAGAGAAAAACGTTTTTTCTTCTTCTTAACCTCAACTTTTCTAAAAAATCATTATACTATGATCACTTTTGCAAACGAAAACTTTTTTGCTTCAGCAACATTTTTTAGATGTGCCCACATATTATATCAAAAGTTGTCTGCATTAAATATGGGCCATAAATATGAACACAGACCTTGTTATTTAATTCCGTCAAAACAAAACAGATTGATTTCTTGCGAAAAGTTTTAAATGCAAAAAACTAAATGCAAAACCGCCAAATTTTAAAGAAATTTTCCTCGAAATCTGTACCATTGATCAAAAAACTAAGTACGCCATTGAAATTAGCATATCCGATATATATAATCAGTGGTCAGATCTCTCTCTTTCTAATTAATTTGTTACACCATAAAGCATTTTTTAGTAAACCGAAATTATTATTTCAGTTTTTTAAATAACTGTCTTAAAATGATTGTAATTTAGAGACTGGGCCGTTTTTTATGATACTTTGTTTTGCATCACAACTTAGCGGTGTTGTTGATACCTTAAATTATGCAAGTTCATTAACATTGAGAAATTTCTTTCGGTTTTATTTGTAGAAATATTTTAAATTTTTTGGGCTTAATACTAAAGTTGAAAAATGATTAGTACTTTTTTGTTTTTTTTTCCACTTTGTTATTTAACAATAAATTTTTTTTTTGTTTTTTGAAAATAAAAATGATTTTTACAGTTATATTAGTTTTTTGTTTTTATATACATCGAGATTATTTTTATGTTATTTTCAATTTATAACGAGCTTTCAACCTCCGTATATTTCCAAAAATAAAGCAAATCAAACATATTAGCTAGGTTGATACTAGTATTTCGATCTGGCTAAAGATCTCATCAGAACCCGAAGTTTTAGAAAAGCTAGGTTCGAGGCCATACTCTACATTTCTTTATTTGTTTTCAAATTTATTAATTGACCACTTTCAGGAATGTGTTGATAGATCTATTTCGGGAATTTTCTACGTTCCGATCATCAGAACACGTTTTGAAAGAAGTGACAATCGTATGCAAAACATCAAACATTCATTTTCTCACTAAATGAGAACTAATACATGAGTCGAAGTTAAAAATTATCACCATTGATCAAAAATAAATTAAAAACTTGTTTGTTATGTGCACCGTCTGCGTAAATTGAAAACAAGTTTTCAATTTATGATGGGAACATAGAAAATTCCCGAAATAGATCTTTCAACATATTCCTGAAAGTGGTCAATTAATAATTTTGAAAACAAAAACTCTATAGATTATTTGTTAGGACAATATCCTAATAAAGAACTTGAATAATTTTCATTTTCATTGCACAATTAAAGGTCGTAAAAAAATAATATTTATTTTTAATAAAAATTATATTAAACTTCCTTAATTTTATTTTTATTAAAGTTTTTTTATAGTTGAAAATAGAAATACATGTCTTGTTTTTTGTACAGCTGAAAAAAAACATTTTAAATTTCAAATATATTTATTTTTGTTAAAAACCAAAAATAGAACGTTTTCCGGTTTGTGGTTTAAAGTAACCGAATCGGAACCCAAAGTTAAATTTTAAATTGTTGGCTACTCTACAACATGTATAAAAAAAGTGCTACTTGATGCTGGTTAGTGGTTGCCATTGGTGAATGTGTTGCAATGTTCCTTTATTTCAATTCATAAAGACACAAGTGCCTACTGTTCTATTTTTCGTTCGTTTATTTAGTGTTTTTTTTTACATTCTTTTTAAATTTAAATTTATCTTTTACAAAAATTATATTTGTATTAGGGTTATAACTTTTGATTTTTTGTTCTACAAATAACATTTGCATTAAAAATAAAGAGACTGTATTATAACCCAAACAACAACATATTTTTAAAGCAGACGTTCCCTGAGTGTAGCTACAAAGTCAATTAACAAAAATAGAATATTAATATTTCGCGGATTTATAAAAAGTTCACGCATAAACCTTTTTGAAGTTCACAAAACAAAGTTTTGCTTAAGTGATCTAAAATTCAATATTTCGCAAGAATTTTTTAGATTACGATGTGTACCGATCTAAAATTTTGACATGAGCATATAAAATTTGATCCAGTAATAAAATTTGAATGGTAAAACTCTGAAAAATAATATTGCCCACCACGTAGTGACAGGTACAAATTTTGCAAAAAAAAAAGTTCTAACCCTAATGTATAGTTAGTAGAACAAGTAATTTAAACAATTCTTTAAAAAAAGGCTGATATTAATATATACGAAGCACTTAGCATGTCCTAACAGGGAAACATACACCTTAAAATAGCTTCAGAAAATTTACAAAAATGGAGCAAACAAAATATTTTAATTACAATGCCTCTTTTGTTCTATTATTTTTTTGTAGAACAAAATGTTTCATGTAATAATGTAGCAAAAAAAAAAACAGTAAAATTATAAAAAAAAATTAGAGAATTTATGCAAAGTAATAATAAAAGCAATTTCTTTGTCTAACAGGAATTATGCAAAATGGTGGAAACAATTACATCTTATTTACATGTTCCTCCTTAAAATGCGTTTATTCTTTAATATAAAGATAAATAATAAAATTTTTATATTTCAGATAAAAATGAAAATACATTTATTTCGTACAGGAGTTTTAATTTTGAATATTGTTTTTTTGCTCCCGCTAACCCTCTAATTGTCTGAGACTATCGTTAGTAGTTGAAATATTTCTAAAAATATTTCGACTTTGAGTTTAAAAAGTTTATTCCACAAGTTTTAGCCTGATGATGGCGCTGGGTTTGATCCTTAGCCACAAAACAAAGTAACATTTTTTCACATAGAGCAATTTAGAAGCAAAAAAATACTTTGATCAGCTAAAACATAAAACAACCACTGACTAGCCCTTATTTGGAACGAAACTGCTGCAGTCTGGTATATCCCTACACTGATAGAATTTTCCTTCATAGTATAGGTTGAAAAATTTTGTAAAAATAAAACAATAAAAACAGAAATAAATTAAACTAAATTAAATTAATGCCTGTTAATTATATTTAAACGATTTTTTCAATCATTAAAGTTCTAAATATACATAATTTAAAAAAAAGTACAATAAATAAAATATTTCTTTTTTATGGATAAAGAAATTTTATTTTCAAAATTTGTAATCTGTATACTACAATAATCATAAAAAGTGCTAATTATAAAATATCAACGAAAATATTTCATACAAACTATGAATTATATTCATTAAACACATGAAACTTTCATGACGATTATTCTAGGATTAATGAAAAAAATTTCATATACTTTATGAAATTTTCATTGGGTCAATGAAACCATTCATTAAAATTGATTCAATGAAACACCTTTCATTGACTCAATGAAACGTTTCTTTGGGGACTTTTTTTATGAAAAAATTCATTGGATTAATGAAGGAATTCATTAATACCACGCACAAATTTCTATCAGTGTAGTGTCCGTTAAACTTTTTGAATAAAAATGTTTTCTTCTTTTTCTTCCTGTAAGATTAACGTTGGAAAACATAATTTACTACATTTTTAGTTAGCTTTATTTATCGAGCAAAAAAAATTACCGTTTTTGAAAAGTAATGATAATGAAAGTGATTCTGAGTGGATCAGTGTAATATCCCAGTCCGAAAAAGACAAACTGACCACCGCGGGAAACTGGTAAGGCGCTTTAGCAAGTGGTACAAGTGCTGGCCACAAGAGCTTTCGCAATCCCAAAATGATAACATCATTAGACAAATGGTCCATCTGTTCAAAAAGTCTCGGACAAGCACTGGGGTTACAAAATTTTCAATGTTGTCAAAATGTTGGTAAAATCAAAAATTTGTTTTTCAAAATAAAATTAAAAAAAGTTTTAAGCTTAAAATTACTTTACTTTATTTTTTAACTTAAAACGTAAGTAAATAATAACTGCTGTGTAACAGTTGGCTGATTAACAAAAAAAAAAAGTTGGTCTTTAGACAGCTTTTATAGAAACAAAAAATCAATTTTATATGAAATTTTTAAAAAGTGTAAAAAAATCACAAAGAAATTGTTTGCCTGAAACCCGGCTCGAACTTGGAACCTTCCGACTTAAAACTTTGTTAAACAAAGCATCATTATTTTTATGGAATACATGCTTTTAGTGGTTAGATTTTTGAGCCGTTGGTAATTTCTGACTGGATAGCACTGGCATAGTGGCTCAGCCAATTCTTTGCCAATGATTTCTTAGTGTGGCCACTAAAAAAAATTGTAAAACATATGCTGGCAAAACGCTTTTTGGAAACAATGGTAAAACGTCTTAAACCAGTCTTCTGCCAGTAGTTAGCTTACAATTCCTCGGTCAGCCAGTGGTATACCAATGCTTGATTTTTTGTACAACTGTCATTTTCTGACTGGGAGGTTACAAAGCTATCAAACTTTTTTTATTTTAACAAAAAACAACTTTTTGCTTAGTCATTAAACTATTTTTTTGTAAAGGTATAACACGTATATCTAACACATTCTCATGACTAACGTCCTTTGATAGCAAATGTCAAAGAGTTTAATATCTATGTAATCTATTCAGTATAATAAAATAACTGATGGTATAACTGATATTTTTCTTTATTACTAACGTCAGCACAAGCTCATTGCACCATCTGAAATTCAGTCATTAAGATGGTTAATATTCATATCCTTGTTATATTTGCATGTGTTTGCTGTCTCTTTTGTGGATCATTTTGTTTAAAGGTTTTTTTTTGTCAAATTTGTATGCTCTTGTGTTTTAAATTTGTGCAGCCGATTTGTTTGCCATTATTTAGAACATTAAGTCTCATTTTTCAAATTTTGTTTGTAGGTGATATGTAAGTAGATAGCAAGCAAGCACATTCGAGCGGCATTTTTTTTTTTAACTTTCGATTTTCATCAATTGTTGTTGCGGTTCCACAGTAACTAAGTCTGAAAGTTAGGTGGTGTGAATTTGAGAGAAAGCGGATAGCATTAACCCATGGCGCCCCGCGAACAAAGTTTTCGCTTTCTGAAAATTTTTCTTAAACTGCTTTAATAAAAATATGTCCTGCGACACATAATTTTTAATTAATTTTGCCATACCAAGTGCGAAAATATAAAAAATGTTGCATTAGGAAAGTAAATAAAACTACTTTTCATTGGAGCATAATTATGGCAATATTGGTTAAAGAGTCACTTGTAACTTTACATACAAATATCTCGGAAAACAGAAGATTTACCAAGTAATGTCGTTATGCTTTTCAATTTTATACATATGATTATTGATTTTTATGAATTGATGTTTTGATTGTTGTAGCAATAGGTCCAATAGTTTTGTGGTGCGAAATTTTAAAAAAATTGGATTACTTAACCCTTGACGACCTGCGTTCAAAGCCTTTGATATATGAAAAAAATTAAAATTAATTTCAAAAAATATTTTTTATTATACATAATCTCTAATCTCAGACATAATTATGATCCAATGAAAGCATGTTTTATGTAGTATTTGAGTGCGAAAACAAAAAATTTTAAAATAATTTTTAAAAAATTGCTACAATAGAGGGAAAAATCGCATTTTTAATGAAAATCATATGACAATATCTCGAAAAATGTTAGTCCGAATTTAAAAATTTTAAAACATACCAGCAGAAAGTGATTGTTTACATCACTTTTTGTTGTAATTTCTAAAAAGTAGTGAAAGAAGCAATACATTTTCAACAGTTTTTATTATATCAGTGAATTTTGATTAAAATTTGATAAAACTTGGATTAAAAAAAATGTTGCTCGAACGAAAATTAAAATATATATATTTTTAAATAATTAAAAGTAAAATTCATATAAAATAATTCAAACTCGGAACTTGGCTTATTAGCGCTTCCTTTAAACGCAAGAACAACTCATTCCCGGCCCAAAATGAGAAACAGTATAAAAGTGGACTGCTTCCTTACTGCATCATCTGATGCATAGCATCTTAAAATAACAGAAATAAAAAGCTAAATTTAATTGCTTTTTACAGTTATATTAGTTTTTTGTTTTTATATACATCGAGATTATTTTTATGTTATTTTCAATTTATAACGAGCTTTCAACCTCCGAATATTTACAAAAATAAAGCAAATCAAACATATTAGCTAGGTTGATACTAGTATTTCGATCTGGCTAAAGATCTCTTGCTTTTTGTTATGGTGTCAAAAAAGTAATGTAATGCGCAATAAGTTTTCAACTCTTACTTATTATCTTGACGAATTTTGATTAAAATTAGTTAAAACTTGGATTAAAAAAGTTCGATCGTTCAAAAATGCAAATATATATATTTTTAATTTATTAAAAGTAAAATTTATATAAAAAATAAAAAACTCGGAACTTGGATTATTGATTGATGCGATACTTTTAAGCGCAATAACTACTCATTTATTTCCAGCAGAAAATGGGAAGCAGTACAAACGGTAAAAGCTTCCTTACTGCTTCGTAGGATGCATAGCATCTTAAAAAGCAGCAATGGAAGGCCAAATTTCAACGGTTTTTTAGATCGCTTTTTGTTGCGATTTCCAAAAAGTAATGAAATGAAAGTGAAGAGTTTTCAACACTTATTATTTTAGCGGATTTTGATTACAAAACTGATTTTGTTGGTTATACACATTCAATATATATATATATATATATATATATATATATATATATATATATATGTATGCACAGCGCATAGTTTAGAGACATTTATTCGTTCCCCCGCATAGTTTAGGGACATTTGCTTACTTTGGGGACTGTCCCCAAATTTTTCGCGCCTTTTCATACATCTAGCGTTTAAGATGAGGACAATTTTTTCTATAGACCGCATATTTCGGCGACAATTTTGGCCATGTCCCTAAAGTATGCGCTACGCATACATATATATATATATATGTCGCATATTCCGGCGACAATTTTGGGCGTGTCCCTAAAGTATGCGCTGCGCATACATATATATATATATATATATATGTATGTACAGCGGGATTTTGCTGGGATTTGTGTTCAGCATGCCAACATTAATAAAAAATTATGTGTTGCTGACACAATTTTCTCCAAATAACTTTTAGACCTAATACTATAATAATCTGAACAATAAATTGAAGTTTTCCAAAAAAAGTTTTTCTTTATAAAAAAAAAATGCCGCTCTAAAGCACATATTGTCAGAGAGTTTCAAAAAATGTCTGCAGCGTCATTATAATCTAAGTGATATTGAAATTTGATATGAATATTTTCTTTCTTCATGTCTTTTTTAAGAAGGATGTATGTTATCGTCATATTTTGTTCATTCTTTCATATTAAGAAGAGCATAAAAAAGACATTTTCACATTTTCCAAAATAGTTTTAATGGAAGTTGTTTTATACGTATGCAGAGTAATTTAAATGAGAAATTCTTTTCGATTAACGAACGTTTCTTTCAATTGACTTAATTTCATTTTAAAATAACTACAAAAATTTGGTTACTACGTCTCAAATTCGGTTATTACGAATTTCTGTCGGTTGGTATAACTGAGCATTAGTTTTCAACCAAAGTTCGGTTAATTCAACTGAATCAAAATATTCAGAAATCTAATGTAAATATCGTTGTACTAACTGAATTTGTAAGTCGGTCCAATTAAAATACATTTTTCAATTCGGTTGGTACTCTGTTTCTCTGTGTATACTAAAATGTAACTCGCAATTAATAGGACTATAGTATAATTGAAATAATAAACCATTAGTTTACAAGGGAGATCTCCTGGAGGTTAAAATCTGATTGCGTTGCAAATTATATAATGTGCTACTAACAAAAAAGTATACACAATAATTCAAAAGTCTTTAATATTAATATTATTATTCTTTAATATTATTCTTTATTTTATTGCAACGAACGGTTTTGGGTTTTCTAAAACTTCAAATATCGGGATAATAAGTTTGGTAATACGAAATTAAACTGGATACTGTTCTATTACAAACCCTATTATTTTAACAAGGGCATGTCTATTCCAGGTACAAAACACATATTACCTCCAGTACAAATGTAATATTTTTTGACAGTTTGATTTTTTATTATTTTAATGTGGCTCAACTTCGGCACCAAGAAGAAAAGAGAGGCACTTTAAATTAATTAATTACTTAAATTTAAAATAAAATTGTGATTTCTTTGCGAGAAACTAAACAAATGCAATTAAAATACGGATTTAAAGCAACATTAATAAAAATATGCAGTACAAAATATGCATTAAAGCAAAATTAATAAAATATGCAATAAAAATATAGCAAAACATGCAAAAATATGCATTTATAGCAAAATACGCAAAAATATGCCCTAACGAATGAATACCATTTTAACGCAAATTCTTTGATTCGCAAAGATATTTTATTTATCGTCTTCTCAGGCTTAAGGGAAAAACTATGAATTTGTATGAAACTCTGGTTCCTGGTTATCCATACACTTAGAGAACTTCTGCTTTAAAAATATGTAGTTGTTTGGGTTGTAGTTAATACAGTTTATTTATTTTTAATGAAAATGTCAGACATTTGTGAAAAATTATGTTTTTTTGACTTTTAATTGTGCAATGAAAATGAATACTATTCAAGTTCGAGGCCATACTCTGTATTTCTTTATTAGGATATTGTCCTAACAAATAATCTATACAGTTCTACCTTTGGTAGATATTCAATACACTTGTTTTGTTTTTCTCCTTTTTATTTGTACATTTGTTTAGTTTAAAAACAAAATGTAAAGGGGAAGTAAACAAGACCGGCCTTTGTCTTTCTTATTTTCTTTTTACTTATTTTCTTTATTAACATGTCCTTATTCAAAATCAAAAACATGTTTTAAACTACTTGATATAATGAAGAAAATAATAAATATTTCTAGACAAATGTTACACTTTTCCACCAGATTAATATTAGGTAGTTCTGTTTAGAATTTTTGAATATTAACTTAAAAACCAGTAAACTTTTTGCAGCTTTTGCACATAATTAGCAAATTGTTGTAAATTGTGGCATTTATCTCGTCAAAAATTGGGTTTCAAATAAATTTGTCCACGGGTCTTAAGCAATTTTTGGGGGCTAGTCATATAATTTATGCTGAAATATTTGGTAAATTCAAAAGTAATGAATCGAATTTGTAGTGTACGATAATACGGACCACTTACACAGAAACAAATATTTCCCCTACTACTATGCAGTAAAAGTAGCAACTGAAAACGGTTTAAAAACAAAGTTCTCAGAACCTTTATATTTAACATTTTCAACTTGTTAGAAAAGGAAGTATGTCCCAAATGGTGCATTTTTTATACCAATCATAAAAGGAATACTCGATGATAACCATAATGATGATGACGATAAAAGAAGATTATGAAGATGATAATGATGAGCACAGGAAAGTCATATGAAATAATGTTGTAAAATAAAAGAAAATCTACAAAAATAAAAACAACATTAGCTGGTTTGCAGTAAAGAGCCATAAAAGTGAAAAACATAACAACGATAAACACAAGTATATATAAAACATGGATGGTAACCGCTTCGAATACAGGTATAGGTTAGGATAACGCTATTTTCTTTTACTTCGGTAACTGTATTTTAGGGTAACGCTATTTCAGTTATTTCGGTAACGGATTTTTGATATTAACGGTATTTTATTTATTTTGGTAACGGTATTTCAGCGGTAACGATTTTTTTGTTATTTCTGTAACGTTATTTTAGGCATAACGATTTTTCAGTTTTATTAGTTATTCAGGTAATGTTAATGCACACCGATATTTTATACCTATTATGCCCGAGTTTTACTGACTGGCTAGTTTATGATCAAACTTTGGGAAAATGTATCTATTTACTGCAATTTCTTTTAGATCCTGTTAGATTATTTCGGTAACGGTATTTTAAGGGTAACGCTATTTCAGTTATTTCGTTAACGGTATAAGGCGATAACGGTATTTTAGTTATTTCGGTAACGGTATTTTAAGGGTGTTCACATGTTAATTATATCGGAATAACGGTATTTCAATTACTTCGGTAAAGGCATTTTTGGGATAACGGTTGAAAGGGTTATTTCCTGCCATCCCTGGTATAAAACAAATGAACGAGTCAGACAACTGGAATGATAGGCTGGCTAGTAAAGCAATATCAGCAGCAGCATGAACTATTAAAAATTGCAGCCTATAACTACGAAACAAATGATGTTCCTTTGTACGTTAGTTTTAATACGTGTATTCATACAAACGGGCATAATGAAAGATGGTATGAGTTTTATGACATGACTTTAACGTCAACAACCAACATTGTTAGTTTAAATTTAAGGCTATCACTGAAATAGAATTGACCAAGGCAATTCTACTTGTTGTTTAGCTTTAGTTTAAGCTTAATATAAAAACAACTATAACTATATGTTATGTTTGCAGGGATCTAAAAGAATTCATACATTGAGAATTAATTTTCAAAACTAAGAATATTTCAGTAAAACTTACTGCTTACCCAAAAGCAGTTTTGTAAGGCATTACATTCAAAATATTTTATGTAAAGTAAAACGAAAGTTTATTTACTTACATTAATTTTGTGCATTGTTGGGAAATTTTGTGAATATTAATAAATTTTCGTAATTGCGATTGTAACTTTAAATTCGTATATTAAGAAAATTCTTTAAGATAATTTTGTAGATTGTAGCACTACGATTTTTTTTTTTTTGTAAATAATACAAAACTTTTGCAAATTTATGTTTGCTCTCTCAATTTTTTTTCTTGTTTTCTCAATGTTTTTAATTTTAAGTTATTTTGTAAATAAGAAGCTTATTAAAATAACGAACTTTAAAGAAATCGCACAAAATTTTTGTAAATTAAACTCTTACTCTCTCAATGATTGTAACAAAAAAAAAAAAAAACTTTTGCTATAAAATCTCGTATTAAAACAAGAAGTGTTTTCTTACAATATTTTTTAACTATTAATTATTAATAATTTCGACAAATTATTCGTGAGTGAATTGTGCAATTAGGGGATGATTTGTATAATAAAGGGAGCGCTCCTGATAGGTTAGCGTCTGAAATCTAAAATAAAACAATTCACGGTAAGTACTTTTCCAATTAATCATGAAATTTTATGTAAATCGAAGACAATCAATTTCACTAAAAAAACAATGAAAGTCCCTAACATCTTTTCCATAAAGGAAGTCTTCCAGATAAGTTGGCGTCTGGAATGCTATATAAAACTAGTCACGATAATTACTTTTCTTATTGATAATAAAATTCTTTATTTATATAGGGAGCGCTCCTGATAGGTTAGCGTCTGAAATCTAAAATAAAACAATTCACGGTAAGTACTTTTCCAATTAATCATGAAATTTTATGTAAATCGAAGACAATCAATTTCACTAAAAAAACAATGAAAGTCCCTAACATCTTTTCCATAAAGGAAGTCTTCCAGATAAGTTGGCGTCTGGAATGCTATATAAAACTAGTCACGATAATTACTTTTCTTATTGATAATAAAATTCTTTATTTATATATTTTTTATAGAAATCGAAGAAAAAAAATTAGGTAAAGCTCCGAGTATTCCTAACATCGTTTTCTTATAATGAATGTTTTACTTGTAAGATTTCTCGAAAATAAATAAACTTTATTTTCGTTGAAGACCCAAAATTTCTTAATTTTACGAAATATTTCGCTTTCTCCAATCAACGAAACATTTTGTAAGTTCATAAATTTTATCGTTTATTTGACATATAATATACGAGGGCGGCCCAATAAGTCCGTGATTTTTCGAACTTCCCTCGTAGTTATATGAAATGCAACACTGCTACCATCAAGTACCACTTGTTAATAGACTATTGTCAATTTTTGAACAAGTTCAGTCATTTACTTTGCGTTTAACAGCTGTTCAAAACATACAACCTCGTGGATAAACAATGAGCTGTTTAAAAAATCAATCACTTAAAATTAAAGAAAGAATTATGTCTAGCTAATCCATTTAAAGAACTTTTAATGAAAACTGTTGTTGCCAGTATTCCAATATTTGGTAAATTTCGAAAATGGTTCAACCAAAATTGTGATTTAGAGATTACATCTGCTATCCATTCGGAAACAGCCAAGCCGATTCTTGAGAAAGTTCGACAAACATTAGTAGATTTTCATGTAGCGCAAATCAAAATTAATCATCGAAGAGCAGATCACTTAGAAGTGACGGCATTGGTTCTCGTACTTTTAAATGCGAACCCTCACTACAAGTTAAAATCATGTGGAGCAGACCATCAAGCTATCTGGCTCTCGCAAATTATATACATCTTCAAAATTATGCTCATTTCAAGATATCGGAAACATTAATGGAACAATTTGAATCCATGCTTTTATATTTTATAACATTATATTTAAAGTATTCTTTTACTTGCATTGATATATACTCCAAAAAAATATATGGATTTCTTGATGAAACTCGATGACTTCTCACAAATTGCATTAAAATGGTCAATAATATCGTAGATGGAGCTAACAATTTAACACATCTTTATTCAGTTATTTTGTAAGTCACCGTTTGATTATATTACTGTTCAGAATTTAAAAACTCTTATTAATATTTGAATAAACATCCCGGTTAGGCTTTTCAAAGCCTATGAGTGGCCAGCCCACAAGAGTTTTTTAAAAGCAATTAAAATAGATGCAAATATACAATCAACTTGACTCAACACCGAACAACTTGTTGGTAAAATTTTGAGGCTGAACGATTCCTGCTTAGTGAAAAATAAAAACAATTTAAATTGTTTAGCTTTATTCGCAGTGGAAATAAGTGATTTTAATTAATATTCATTGTTGTTTAATAGAAAAAAATAAATTTGTAATAAGAATTACAAAATTAAAAATTATGTTGTCTTCACTTAAGAATAATGATTTAGGGTTTAATAACATCTTTGATAGGAACTTTAAAGTGATGCTGTTCGACAGGGCCATGTGGACCAACAGATCCTGGGAGCCAGAGCGGGGTTCTCAGATATGGTTCACAGATGGCTCAAAGCATGCGAATGGTGACACTGGTGCGGGTGTCTATGGACCAGGTTTCCAACGGGCCTTACCCATGGGTAGATACCCCTCCATTTTTCAGGCAGAGATTTTTGCTATCTGTGTCTGCGCGGAGGAGTGTCTACGAAGGGGCACTATTAGATCTCGCATCTACATTCTTTCCGACAGTCAGGCGGCATTAAGGGCTTTAATGTCCTATGAGGTGTCATCTGGTCTGGTCATGGAATGCATTCTGGCTCTTAACCGACTTGGCAGGCGCAACTCGCTTACCTTAGGGTGGGTTCCTGGTCACGAGGGGCATGAGGGCAACGAGAGGGCAGATTGTCTTGCTAATTGCGGGGCCCTTAGGCCCTTTATTGGCCCTGAACCATTCTGTGGTATACCTTTGGGGTATGTTAGGGAGAAGCTCGGGTCGTGGAGGGAGTCAGAATTCTCTCTCTATTGGGAAAACTCTCTTGGCCAACGACAGGCTAAGAGATTGATTTCTTTTTCCAGTGCAGGATCGAGGAGACTCTTGTCCCTCGGGAGGGGTGAATTGAGAACCCTGGTGTCTTACCTGACTGGACACTGCAATCTCAGATACCACCTGCTCAAAAGGGGTCTTTCGGACACGGATGAGTGTAGGTTTTGCGAACTGGTAGCTGAGACATCAGAGCATGTTCTTTGCGAATGTCCGAGGCTATGTGAAAGGCGTGCCAAGTTTCTTGGCAATCGCTTTGTCTCCCCTTCGGACATTATGAAGATTTTGCCTAATAGGATTATTGGCTTTATAGGTAGCTTGAATCTTTAGGGTAACTTTAGGCAGCACAAAAGACCTAAGTTGGTCGCGGTGCATAGTGCCATATAATCTAATCTAGGGTTTAATATGTTTTAAACGGGTTATAATAGAAATCAAATTTTTGGACCATCTTTCTCAGAGGGAAAAACAGTTTAATTTTGCGTGTAAAAAAAAATTCTGAAAATTTTTTTGTTGAAAAAAAAACTACTTTTTCGACCTCCCTAATGTTACATTGGGAAAACCTTATTTACTTAATTTTTCTATATAATCGAATACTAAAGTCCGATTTTATACAATTTCAAAAGTTTTGTTTATGTTGAAAAAGTCACTTAAAATATACATACGTGTTTAGACGGTGAGGGGAAGAAGCAGGAGATGGAATTTAGATACAAAAACTTACACCAACATTTTTGTTGATGCAAAAACCTTCAAAAATTATTTTCAAAACGAACTCTAATATTAATACATACATGCACACAGAGAAAAAATATGATTAAACATGATTGTGGATACAAAATAATCATATTATGATCATAATTATCATATACATAATTATTGCTGATCATATTATGATTACCAATGACAATTTTATAGTCATTTAGAATCATAATATGATTGCTACGATCATATTATGATTGTTACGCATTGTAATAAAAGCATGATACTCTTAAACTATCATAATATGATGCTCTGTTTTCTGCGTGTGCATTTTATCATCAAACAAGAATAAGTCTGCGAAAAGTGAACTATCATGTATATCAAGCGATAGCTCAGAGGTAGACCATCAGCTTGGCATGACCAAGTTCCTGTAGTCAAACTTCACTCCAGCTGCAATATTGTTTTTTTTTTTTTTTTATTAAATAAAAACAAATGAAAAATAACATATTTTTCATTAGTTTAAAACTTGCATTGATTGTTATTAAAAGTCACAACTGACTTCCTAAGAAAAGCCAATGTTAAATTCAGCGATGAAAAACTCAAATTTTAACAACATCCGATTCAACAGTTTAGTGTTTCTTTACTCTTTTTTCCTCACCATTTTTGTAGGGAGAAAATCCTACTAACGAATAATTTAGTTGTGTTCTTTTGGATTAGGAAGCTACACCACTAACCACTCTTTGGAATGGATATATCAAAAGACTAAACAAAAATAGATAGGTGCTTCTTTGGAGCTAAAAAAACGCTAGTCCAAATTACACCAGCTGATTGAAATTTTATAATAAAAGCAAAATAAACTTTTTGTTTTTTGAAAAATACTACAAACTTATGTAAATATCTGGTTCTGTCCTTAATGGTTTAATTCTTTTAAAACATTGCCATATATTTTAGTTATGGGAAGTAAATACGGCAATAAGAGTGTACTTTTTTCAACAAGTACTTCGACGATGAGCTCTTTGTTAGCACTGCATGGCTACACAAAAAATAAAGTATGGGTATTCATTAGGGTGGAGTGAAAATGGCCAAAAAATTTTTTTTTAATTTTTTTAAATCTCCTGTATTGTTAATCGATGACCCTATAGAATAACTTAATTCATGCAAAATATCAAAGCTTTACGACTTTATTTAGAGGTGGCGCACGAAGAGTGAAGTTTGAAAAAAATAGAGAAGGTACTCGTAATACTACTACTTTTTAAGTTGTAGTTAAGTACCATTAAAAAATCTCTATTTCCCACCAACTTTATCACTTTAGTTCTTTTCTGGCTAGATCTAGCGATTATATTTCATCTAGATATTACAAAATCGCTATTTTGCATCTAGTCGGAAAATTTCGCTATTTTCTATTCTTCTGTACAGATTTTATCCACTTTTCCTACTCATTTATTTTCATTTCTCGGTATTTTTTTTCTTGGCGTTTTTTAAGTTTTATCATTTTTATATGCACTTTTTTGAAGTACAAAAACTTCAACCATGGGCTAATTTATTAAAACAAAAAAACCAAACCGTTTCAGAATCGGAGGAAGATGATATTTGCCTGAATGAAAGGACAAGAAAATCTCAAAAAGAAACCAAAAGAAAATAACAGATGAGACATAAGTTGCAAAATCTTGCTTTAGCATGTGAAAGAACCGGAATTTCAGATCGATCTGCAGCATTTATTGCTAACGCAGCAATGCTTGATTTAAACGTTACGCAAAAAGCTGAACTCTATTGGTTGCGAAAAAATTCTGACGGCCATTTATTTTGACGGTCGCCAAGACAAAATAATAAAAATGGTTGACATCGGAAGACTATTACTCAAGAACATATCTCTATGATATCTGAGCCCAATTCTGAGTATATAGGCCATTTATCGATAGATTCAGGAAGAGCAGCTAATATTCAGAAGAATATTGTTGTCTTTTTGGAAGAAAAATTGAAATTTCATTAATTTTTGGTGGCTATCGGATGTGATGGAACGGCTGTCAATACGGGATATAAAAATTAAGTTATTGAGTTACTAAAAAAACATTTGAAACGACCTTTACAATGGTTTGTGTGTTTATTGCACGCAAATGAATTACCACTGCGCCATTTGTTTTTAAGTCTCTATGGAACGACCACAGGTCCTAATAGCATTTCCGGTGTTATAGGGAAAAAAAACTCGTCAATTGCCTTGATTTTAAACCAAAAGCTTTCGAAGCGATTCCCACAGAATTGCCGGATGTTAATATTAATTTGTTAAGCTCTGATCAGAAATACCTATATGAAATATGTTCCGCCATTTCGGCTGGCTTAGTATCACCAAGTTTAGCTAGTAGAGACCCAGTAAAATTAGCACACTCTAGATGGTTAACTTGCGCCAATAGGATTCTTCGTTTGTAAATTCGTACGGCTGAACCACCAGATAACCTAAAGCAACTAGCACTTTATGCATCAACATGGTTTGACATAAAGTCAAGGCCATCTTGTAAACACGGTCCAATTCATGTTTTAAACGTGGTTAAAAGAAGTTTATATTTAAGAGATGACCTTAAAAGTATTGTTGTAAAAACTAAGAAAGAAATTCATATTTCGCACACCCAGAAAATATGTTGTTGGCTATGCTACAAGATGATGCGTTACAAATAAGAGAACAAAACTTTCTTTAATTTTAAAAGTTTCCTTGCCATACTCAAGCAGTAGGAAGGTGTGTCAAGCTCGTCACTGAAGCTTCAATTTCTATCTGTGGATCAGAAGCAAGAGATGGTTTCATTCGCTCCAGAATAAAAGCAAGACAAGATATACCATTTTTTTGGGACCAAATCTCAATTTTTTCAAAATTATTATTTTTTTTTGTTTAATAATACTTATTTATATTAAATGTCCCAGCAAAACTTTGGTAATGGGTGCGATAAAGTAATGCATTACCTTGTAATGTGTACTCCTTACCCGTATCATTATTTTCCAACAAGAAGTAATGAGTTACCGATAATTGGACACTCATGGATTACTTCAATTCATAAAATAATGACTTACCGATCATCAATTACATAATGAATGAATTATAAACTTAAAGTAATTATTAATATATATTTTTGAAAATCTATTTATAGACACATTACTTTGTGATTTTTTGTAAGCATAATGGTAAGGTGTATATTTTTGATATCACGAACGAAAACACGAAGCACAACAACTCATCTACATGTTAAGCAATAAAATATTGTATGTATCGATAGCTCAGTTGGTAGAGTTCTCGTCTAACTAATTGTTAAATACCAGAGACCCCAGGTTCGAATCCCAGCATGACCAAGTTATTTATTTAATAAAAAAAAAAAAGTTTATTTAATTAAAAAAAAAATATCTGTAAAAAAAATTTTTTTTGCATTTTTTTTATGAAAGTCTATTTATAGACACATTACTTTTTCCCACCATGTAACCATATAAGTAACCAGTTACTTTACACACTACAAGGTAATGAGTTACCTTGAGGCTCATCGCGTGTAAAATTCATCAGTGAAGTAACGTGTAAAGTAATGCATGAAGCCCTATGGCGATACATTACTTTACCCATGATTTGGTAATGTGTGGTTTTGCTGGGGTACTTATGTTAGCAAATAAAAGACTGAAACAATTTGAATTAACTTTATATAAAAGAATTTTAAACTAAATTACTTTTATTTCAATAAGTAGTCTAATTCAAAAAATTAAATTCTTCTGCGCCACCTCAAGACCTTGACCTAGAGAGCTAAATTTTTTTTCAGTATGTTTAAGACTATGGAGCATCAATTCATAGCACAGGAGAAGCAAAATTTAAAAAAAAATTCACCCCACCCTAGTATTCATGTCAGATAATTTGCGAAATTGTACTATTGCTGACGTGAGGTACTCTTTTTATCAACCATAATTGCAAGAGCTGCGTTTTCAAACCAAGTTTTACATAGGCCATCCATTTCACAATAACCCAGGTAGGATTAAAATTAAAAAAGTCTATGAAGTCAGCAACATTTTTTCTGGAAGCATTCTTGAAGAAAAATCCAGCATTTTTTTTATTTAGAGTTGAATTTTTTAGTGCTATTTGTAAAATTTGTCAATGTTGGCAACGCTATGAAACATTACGCAAAACATACTTATGTTTTAAGTAATTTCCATCCTGACAATTTTACAATCGCTTTGACCCAGACAATTTTACATCATTTGTGGAAAACTATTTTCTTTTTTGTATTTGTTGTAGTGCTTTTCAAAAAGTTTACAATATTGCTTTTTTCCCAGATCAAAATTTCTGGCATGAATACCCTTAGTAAAAACAAAACAAATTTACACAAAAACCACGACCCCACACATACAACTGCACGCACACAGTATAAAACCAGTTAAGAATTACTTAATGCCAAGAGGAGAAGTAGAAAAACGGATGAACAGACACTAGTAATAATAGCGTCATAGCCGTCTAGTGATTTCAAAACTCCCTAAAGAGTGATGGTAGTAATGGTGGTAGCAGCTATCTTTGTTGTTGTCATCATCATCATCAGCACCATCATTATTAATATCAGCGACGTTGTAGTTTTGACCATTAAAAAAAACGTATAAAAATGTTGTAGTTTTGTAGACAAAATAAACTGTTTGACAGTGATTCTTAAAATGTAAGTCAATTGTAAGCGGGAATGTGTGGGGTTAAATCTTAAAGATCACCTTAATCAAATTTGAAACTTCTCAATTGAAAAGCAAAAAAATTTTATTCAGATTTCGATTTAAAGTCATCTGTAATAATAAAAGAAGAAAGAATGTTATTACGCGATGTTGTTCCAGATAATAGTATATCTAAAACTGTTCATTAAATACCTACACTACTCAACAAATTTCCACTTTTTGCAGAGCATATCTTCGAAATACATATTTTTAAATTTACTTACACTGAGAGAATTCTCTGCATGATATCAATGAATTTTTGCATTAGATCAATGAAATGTCACTGGAACTCGTCCATTGAAATTTTTAATTAAATTAACGGAGTTCTTCATAAAATTTAATTAAAAATTTAATTTTTTTTATTAAAAATTTTATACGACTAATGAAAAAGTTTCATTAAAAATATTTTCATTAAAACTATGAAGTTTTTTCATTAAGTTTAAGAATTTTTTTATTCACATGGCGAAGAAAACTTTTACAGCTTAGTGAAAAAATTTCATTAAAACTCGTCCAAAAATTCCCTCTGTAAGCTGATTCCAAATCTGTCAAAATTTAGCTTTTCACATTTGCAGTTTTTGAAGTATCGCGCTTTTTATATTTACATCACTCACCAGATTTTTTTCATATATTTTGCTTAATTTTTCGAAATTTAACAACAAAGTGATAAAATGTTTTAAAGAATATAAATCTACACAATATTATCTTACATTTGAGTAAAATAATGTCGGTGTTTGTTTCACGATATCTAAACTAGCCCAAAAATATTAAAATTAATAAAAATTCTCTTGTCGTATTACATATTTCTATTAAACCAATTTAATAAAAATTTTCTAAAGTCGACAAATTAGGTTGCAGGACGCCAAAAGCTAAATATTTTTGATTTTTCTTTAATTCGAACCACATACCTTTTAGACCTAATGCTACAATAATCTGAGCAACAAATTGAAATTTTCCGAAATAAGTTTTTCTTCATACAAAAAATGCCTCTTTAACACCCATATATCGCTGGTTGCTTGCTAAACAATTTTGAACCGCTTGTTTAAATAGAAAGTTTGTCAATTTCTGACTTTTTGTTTTAATAGGATTGATACAAATCAAATCTTTTTAGCCATGTGTAAAAACAGCAACAATAAAAAATTAGATCAATAGGAAAAGTTAAACTTCAGATTATACATTCAGACATGCCAAATGGTAGTATAGTATTTATTAGGTAGTATAGTATTTACTTGGGTTTGATTTTGTTCGAGTAAACGAGAAAGAATTTAAAATTACTCGAGTAACTCGAATATCTTCAATAAATGTATTTATATTTTTTTTGTAGGTCTTATACCTTATATTGGTTATAAACACGAAGCTAACACACAATTAATAATTAAATTAAAATTTTGAGTTGAGTCACTTTTGAACTAGGTGTGCGATGTCCATAATATTTCAAATTGTGTTAACTTGAATTGAAATTTTGTATATAAATAAACCATTTGAATAAAAAAACAGAATACTTTGAAAACTTTTTAAAATAAAAATTTTAATTTATAATAACTGTAACGGAAACAAATAAAGGGTGTCCCAAGAAGAACGCAATTTTTAAATCTGGCAACATTCGAAGTGTCATTGTTTGACATTTGAACAATTGTTATTGTTTGCTAGTAGAAGGTACGAGGTTAGTAAAAATGGAGCGTTACACGAATGAACAACGCATTCTCATTGTGAAATTGTTTTACCAAAATGGTGAAAGTTTTGCGGCTACAGTTCGCAAATTGCGATCAATTTGGGGTCACAATAATGCTCCAAAAGAGTCAACTGTAAAGAGATTAATGGATAAATTTGCCGAAACTGGGTCTGTTAGTGATGTAAAGACAACAACGCGCCATCGACCAGGTCGATCGACCGAAAATGTCGCAGCTGTACGTGATGATGTCGCTCAAAATCCATCCACCTCAATTCGACACCGAGCTCAGTATCGTGAAATGATAACCAGTTTTTTCTTGCCAGTTTTTTCTTGAAGAAATGAATGTGGAGGGCATGTGGTTCCAACAAGACGGCGCCACATGTCATACAGCCAGAGAAACAATTCAATTACTGCATCAGTCATTTCCCGGTCGTGTTATTTCGCGTTTTGGAGATCAGAATTGGCCGCCTAGATCGTGCGATTTAACACCATTAGATTTTTTTCTTTGGGGTTTTTTGAAGTCGATGGTTTACGCGAATAAGCCGACGACGACTCAAGCATTAAAAGAGGAAATTGGACGCTGCATTAATGAAATACCGCAGCATTCATGCAAAACTGTCATTGAAAATTTCATTAAAAGATCGCGTGCATGCCAGCAAAGCCGCGGCGGCCATCTGCACGATATATTGTTCCATACATAACCTCATTCTGTCTACTTTACGATATAGTAAAGTTTCACTATTTTTTTTAAAATATCTGTGTTTTATTTAAAATTTAAAAATTGCGCTCTTCTTGGGACACCCTTTAAATGTGTCCTATGTTTCACATTCCCATGAAAGTGAAAACAATACGACTTTTTTGGTGCTTTGACTTTCATACACTCCATTTTTTTTTTTGCTTTACTTTCCTGTAAATGAACCTTGGTGAAATTAAAACTAAAGTACTTTTTATCTTACACAAGTTTCTTAAAAGTCATAAGATCTCTTTATAAATTAAACTTTAGTATTTTTTCTATATATTTTCATTAAAATAATGAAGCTTTTACGAAAACTTATACTATATAAATACACAATTTTAAAAATAGCCCAATAATTTTATGATTTTTATTCGTATTTGTAAAAAAAACAGGAAGAAGAAGAACAAAATAAAAAACTAGTTTTCTTACTTTTATTGAATTTTTTTGTAAAAAAATATCTTTAAATTGAAAGAAAAAAATTCACTTAAGTTTTTCATACATAAACCGAAGTTATTGAGTCACTAAATTTTAAAATTAATTCCAAATTTTTCTGTAATTTTTAAAGAGCGACCACGATTTTTGTTTATGTTCGAAAAAGAAGTGATGCCAGCTTAAAAAAAACGGCGCTGCCAGAAATAAATTTTTAACCAAAGTTGTGTTTAGTTGTAGTATAAATATGCAATTAAAGGTAGATTAATAAAGACAAACTAATTGTTGAAAATATATATAAATTGTTATTATATTTTACACAAAAAGGAGAACTAAAAGTAAACAAATTTTGATTAAATTGTCTTTAATTCTTATGAACATTTTTATTAAATTGTGTGTCATCTCTGTATCATGATTAACATGTGTTACCAGAAAAAAATATAAAATAAACATATATGTTATTGAATCAGAGGTCCCAGTCGATTGGCGCAAAGCCGGCTTGGCGCTGTTGCCAACTTTGTTTAGAGCTCAAAACGCCATCGAACAGTTCGGGCTAAATTTATTTGCCGACTTAACTAGATTTTTGTAATTCAATGAGCGAAACATAGTTTTGAATGCTTTATATAATATTTAATTTATTGCTTATTTTTCCATCTAAGGATCAATCCGATTTTTATACTTAATGGGGCTTCTCTTAAATTCTCAATTATAAAAAATAACAATATGAAAACATATGTATTTCAGAGAGCTTTAAAAAAAAAAAAAAAAAAAAAAATATGTTTTGTTTCTAGATAACGTTTAAAACATAATTTTGGACGTATTCGTCCATCGGCTTGAGCAGCTGCCGATAATTTTTTGGTAGTCCGCAGCCGCCGATTGTTTTAAGTCGGACTGTACCTCTGTATTGAATTGATCAACAAATGTTAACAGCTGACAGAGAACATATGTTTTCGAAAATATTCAAATATAAAGCACCATATTTTTATTTCATGTGTTTTTCAAATCGAATCGCATTCAAAAAGTAATTAAACACAGGACATTGGCGAATATTCCATTTTTGTGCATAAATTTGTATGTAACTTTAAATAAATGAAAATAAAAAAATCTCTAAATGGTGGTAAATTATGTTAAACAAATGCATAAAAAAGTTAATAGAAATATTTTTTTTTTAAAATAAATGCAAGTTTCTTTATTTTTAACTACAAACAGTAAACTATATAATATTCTGAGTGTACTTAAACAATATGGACAATTATTTAAATATTGTCTTGATATTGTGTTAAAAATAAAAAAAGAAAAAATTAATATTTTAAACATAAGACCTAAAATGAAAAAAAATAAATGCATATCAAAGACATAAGGAACTCATTTATTCTTCTTTTTTATATATCCATATTTTTTTTCGCAATGATCTTCACTAGCTCCGAGCCATAGAGTACGACATACTGATAAACATAAATCATTTCTTGTAAATTATACTGCATATCGAAAATATGAAATTTTATAAACAAAATGAAAAATTAAAGAAAATGCAAAATAAAACCAGTAAAATATGTTTTAATTTAAGGAGGGAAAATAAGTTGAATGAAAAATTTATGATGAAAAATAATTTACACAAATATAAGAACACACAAAAAGCAACAGCAATTATTATTAAATAGATGATAAGTAAGAAAACTTTTAAATAAGTTTTGAAAATGTTTATAATAGTAGTTTTAAAATGCACAAAGGCTGTGTAAATTGTTTTTTTGGTAAAACATTTTAAAATGTAATTAAGTATTTATGAGCACAACAATTATAAAAATAAATTCTTTTTTGTGATAATACATTTTAATATTATTATTTTGTTATTCTGTTATAAGTTTTGTACTAAATTTTCACTTTATATACGTCATTATCTGCATGCAATGTAAATGTTACATTTAAATGATTACTATGTAAGTGTCTGGGTGAGTTGCAAAGTTTTGACCTACAAACTACATAAAAAGCTTCTATTAAAAAGTTTCTCTAATATAATTCTTTATAATACTACCCAGTAAAAAACGCTGCTTACATGCAAGCAGGTAAGCCAAAACGAATCCCTTACAAACCTGTTTACATATGCTATGATTTTTAAATGGCGAATTCCCACTTGGAAGCATTACTTTTTGACAAAATAAGCGCTGTTTTCAGCTCTTATAAAAAGCTGTGATTTCATGGCTTGCAGTGAAAGCATATTTCATGTTTATATTATTATGATTAAAAGTATTAATTTATTTTACATAAAATTCTGCAGATATTAATTTTTCGTTGTTAAAATTTTTGACATATAATATAATCATTTTATTCTTTTTTTACCGCTCCACGCGCTAGCTCGTCAGAAACAGTTAAATGACTAATTATTTTTTATTTTATACTCGATAACAGCAAACACAATCGAAAATCACTTGGAATAATTGGTACAATTAGTTTATAATACACGATATAAAACTTTCTGCATTACAACCTGCATCCATATAAGGGATTAGGGTAAGCTGCTTACAATCTGCATCCTTGTTAGGGAAAACAGTAAGCTCAAAATTTTTGTTTGTTTATTTTTATACGAAAATTATTTGTTTCCTATGCTGCTTATCTTTATTATGTAATAGTAAGCACTTATATCAGCGCATTTGTACACTCAAAAAAATAGTAAAGTCAGCAAAAAATTTTGCTGAGTCGGTAAAATTTTAGTCAGGAGAATGCTTGCAAAAATGTTGCTAATGTCAGCAAAATCTTTTGCAGAAAATCAGCGAGCAGATTATGTTGATTATTTACACATTTTAAGAAATTTTTTTTAAATATTTAGACACTTGCCTATAGAAAAATATTAACACTTTAAGAAATTTTTCGTATTAGAAAACTTTCTAATTTTGTGACTTTTTTAAATAGACCAAATTCATAATCTAAGACAATTTTTGCATACCCAAAATATTGATTTTAATACGTTTTTGATATTTAACATCTCTTAATTTCTAATTCATTTACTATAAAAATAACTGCTAATTTCATTTAAATTTAATTCTAAACGTTTTAAAATATATTTTTATATAAAAAATTCTTAAATTCGGAGATACAGGAAAATATTTAATGAGTTTTTTTGTTCACGTTAGAAAAGGTGTTTACTATAAGAACGTGGTGAAATTATTATTCGGGAATTACCCAAATTACTAAAATATTGAAGAAATAGAAACATTTCTTATAAAAAAAAATGTGTTCACATTTTGGAGCTATTGAACTTTGTTCACGTTTTGGAATAGTCAATGTATAAAAAGTGTTCATGTTTCTGGGACGTTTATGTTTCTGGATGTTCACTTTTCTGCGAGTCCACTGTACAACCCTTTTTTTTGGCAATAAGAAAAACGAAACATAAAAATCTAACTAAGATGTATGTCTTCGTCTTTCGCTTTAGTTTGCTGTATATTTGTTTACAATTTGACCACACTAGCTTAATAATCTCTATAAACATTTGGTTTACAAATTCACATTTAATCTTTATTAAATTAAAATATTTTATTTTGTCTTTTATTTAATTTTTAACGAACTTCCAACCTCCGCATATTTACAAAAATAAAGCAAATCAAACATTTTAGCTAAGTTGATACTAGTATTTCGATCTGGCTAAAGATCTCATCAGAACCCGATGAGATCTTTAGCCAGATAGTTAACTGCCTATTTGGAAGCTTAATTCAAAATGTTGGTATTAGCAATAACGGTATTATTCTGTAAGTTTAATTGAGCGAATGTTGGATGATGTGTGCCTAACCCTGAGTTTTCAGCAATGTACATTAAGGCTATAACTTTTTAATATTTTTTGCAAATAATAAAATTGGCATTAGCAGTCAAATAAACCATAAAAAACTATAAAGGAATACGTTTTTAGTTTCAAACGTCAAAAACGTTCAACCATCAACATCGATGAAATTTTAAATTTGCATTTTTTTATAAAATGTATCATATTTTCATTTTATTTCAAATATAGCACACCCAGTTCAAAAGTGACTCAACTTAAAATTTTAATTTTTCGGTTTTATATGCTTAAACTCTGCACAATATACTTGTTTATCTATAAAAAAAATATGAGTGTATTTTGTTGTTGTTAATTGTTGCTAAAAAAGTGTTATATATTTCTTTATGTTTCAATTGGTATAAAGTTGCAACTATTTTTTTTCGATTTCTGAAAAAGGAAAAATTTTGAGTTAAGTCACTTTTGTACTAGGTATGCGATATATCCAACTGTAGTTAACAACTAGGGGTGGAGGGAAAGTATACTGCCAACATCGATTTTTTTTTATTTCAATAAAAAAAAAATTCAAAAGTATATTTTTTCTAATTTCGATATATCTATATGATATATACTAAATATTTAGGCATACGCGAATATTTAATTTAATTTTAACCATTTTATTTATATAGCTTATGATATGAATGTAAATAACTTGTTAAAAAATAATTTTTTTTATTGATTGCGAAAATTAAAGTGTAGGGTGAAGTTTTTTTTTTGTAAAATGACCAAAAATAATGCAAAAGATTTTTCGTTAACAACGCAACATTAAAATAAAAACAAACTTAAAGATATTAAAAGAAACTACAGCAGCAACTAGGGCAACTCTTTGGGCATAATAATAATTTTCTTGTGCTTAACTGATATTTATTAATTAAATTAAAATTAAATAATTAAATTAAAATTAAATAATTAAATTAAAATTTTGTTCATTAAAACGTTTTAAATATATTTTAAAGCTGCACACATAGAAATAAAGTGCCAACCGAATTGAAAAGTGTATTCTACTGGTAACAACTTATTAAATCAATTTGTGCATGGAATTTTTTTTTTGGTCCGGCTTTCACTAAGTCTTGCAAAAATATTGATACTGAAAGACTTGCAAATCTATGCCAGTTTTAGCAATAAGACGTTCTTATTTTGTTGGGTTTGTGATGACCAGAGAAGACCAAAATGTAAACACCCTTGCTTTTATGGAAAAAAATATAAGAAAAAACGCAACAAATAGCAATACTGCAAAAAGGTGAAAAATTACACTTTTAAAGAGAAAAAGGAAAATGTTGAGAAAAAAAAAACATTTAAAGCCCAGAAAATTTGAAAAAATGCAATTTTAAAGCTCACAAATCTTTCGAAAAAGTAGTTTTAAACACAAAATTAAGAAAAAAATGACAAAATATTCAAATATGGCTAAAAGTGCAAAATAGAAAAAAAATTCTTCTCTGGTGATGCCAAATTTTATGGAAAGTGAAACATTTTTATTTGAAACGTGGGGAAAATCCTACACTTTAAAACATTTGTGGGATTGTCGCTGGATGATTTTTAATAGAAAAAGCGAAAACTTTTTTATATATGAAGTTAATCAAAGCATTTCTGCAACATTTGGTTGGTTGGTTTAAGTGGCAGCTCACGCTACTCGTGAGCATCAAGTAGAGTCAAAAAGCGACTCCGTTTTGAAGAGACCACACTACCCGTAAGGAACTGGTATCCGGAGTACTAGACCCACCCCGTTCGGTTAAGATAACGTATGAGATCACCGAATCCCACACGTGATATTACCGAGAGGTCGTCTAGTATATGGTCACCCAAGATCCGGAGTCGAATATTCTGCAGCGCCGGACAATCGCAGAGAAGATGCTCCACAGTCTCCTCCTCGCCCGGTATGCCGCAGCTGCGACAATGCGAGCCGCGTACAATCCCAAGTCTAATGCCATGCCTACCAATCAGCCAGTGACCGGTCAGAACAGCCGTCAGCCTAGAGACATCCCTCCTGCTCCTGCTCAGGAGAGAGTTTGTACGCGCTAGGTCGTAGTTGGGCCACGTAAGTCTCGCGGTCCTACAGGTATCCAAATTATGCCACCTGTCCCCCGCCCTGCGAAAGTAGTGCCGGAAAATTTCCCCCTTAACAGTCCCCAGCGGTGCAGCGACTGACACCGATGTGGAGACGTTTAAGGCAGATCCTGCCCTTGCCAATTCGTCTGCCCTTTCATTACCGTAGAGGTCCCTGTGGCCGGGGACCCAAACTAGAGTAACTTGGGATAGACAGCTTAGCCTGGACAGTTCCTCCCTGCACTGACCAACGAGAGCAGAGGATGTGACGTACGAGCTCAGGGACATTAAAGCCGCTTGGCTATCGGCGAAGATGCCCACTGTCCCTCGAGCCCCCCTTTCAGACAGGAGTCTGCAGGCTTCCCTGATAGCCAGAATTTCCGCCTGGAAAACAGTAGCATGATCAGGTAGCCTGAAAGAACATCGCAAGTTACACTCACCCGAGAAGACCCCGGAGCCTACACCACAACTCATCTTTGAGCCGTCGGTATATACCCTGATGTCAAAACCAAAAGTTGGATCCCCCATATCCCACTCCCGCCTGGAGGGAAAGCTAACCCGAAAAGGTCGGCAGAAATCCAATCTAGGAGTAACATAGTCGGACTCAAATCCCACACGTGGGTGAAGTCCATCAAGAAGCCTAGCATGTCCATAGGTCCTGGACTTCCAGGAACCCGTTGCAGCAAGCCGCGCTGCGCTGCTAGAAGAGACCGCCATTATATGCAAATCCACAGGGATAATGTGAAGCATTACATTGAGAGCCTCCGAGGGGCAAGTCCTTATCGCGCCCGTGACCCCAATGCAAGCAGAGCGCTGCACCCTATACAGACGATCCGTGACCACCCTCTTAGTGGTCGCAGTCCACCACACGATAGAGCCATATGTCAGTATCGGACGCACAATAGCCATGTACATCCACAGCACCATTTTCGGACTCAAACCCCACCTTGAACCAAACATCCTCCTACAGGAGTAGAAGGCTACCGTTGCCTTCCTGACCCTGTGCTCGGTGTTAAGTCGCCATGATAGTTTAGAGTCCAAGATGATACCCAGATATTTCGCATGATCAGAGAGGGTGAGCTCACAGCCTTGCAGCCGCGGAGGTCTGAAGCCCGAATTGGACCGAGTGGTGAAAAGTACCAGTTCTGTTTTACTCGGATTCACTCCTAAGCCACAACTGGTGGCCCAGCTACTGAGAGTATCCAGAGCGCTGGTCATAATATCGCTAATCACGTCCAAGAACATCCCTGATACCAGTATCACCACATCGTCCGCATAAGCGACAACCTTAACACCCTTATTATCCAGCGTGACGAGAACTGAGTTAATAACAAGGAGCCATAACAGGGGCGAGATCACACCACCCTGAGGTGTACCTCTCCTGACCTGCCTTGACAACTCGCTATTTCCCAGACTAGCACTGACAACACGGGAGTCCAACATGTTCACTATCCAGTCGCTGATGAAAGTTTCAGCGCCCAGATCCACGAGGGCTCCCTGTATTGCATCGGTCGTGACATTGTTGAAAGCCCCCTCTATGTCCAGAAAGGCGGCCAGTGTATATTGTCCATATTCCAAGGATCTCTCCACCACTCTCACAACCTCATGGAGTGCAGTTTCCGTTGAGCGTCCCTTGATATACGCATGTTGACTACCCGAAAGTTGAGGCGATCCCTCGAGTTTCAGCCTTATATGTACGTCAATGAGTCTTTCCAACGTCTTCAGTAGAAAAGATGAGAGACTGATTGGCCTAAAGTCCTTTGCAGCCTCGTGACCGCATTTGCCAATTTTAGGGATAAAAACTACTTTAACCTTCCTCCAGCTTACGGGCACGTAGTTAAGAGAGAGGCAAAGTCTGTATATCACAAGCAGCCAGGGAGTAATCAAATCTTGACCCCTCTGCAGCATTATCGGTAAAATGCCATCCAGACCCGGCGATTTGTATGGGGAGAAACTGCCAATTGCCCAGGCTATCCTATCAAGTGTAATTATCTCGTTTTCCATCCCATTAGAAACGCCCCTAATGCGGCTACGTTGGTCATTGTCCAAGGCATCTGCATCCAAGCAGCCAGGAAAATGAGTATTCAGAAGGATCTCCAACGACTCAGCCGATGACTCTGACCAGGATCCATCACCCCTCTTAACATAAGTAGGGTTAGAGTGACCCTTTGCCAGCACCTTGCTAAGTCTAGCAGTGTCCCTAGTGTTGTCTATGGATTCGCAGAAACCTCTCCATGAGTTCCGCTTTGCCAACGCCAATGCTTTCTTGTACACCTTCAGCTTGTCGCGGTATGGCTTCCACTGTCTGCTGGAATAGCTAGTGTTGAAAGCTCTTCGTGTCTCCCTCCGAAGCTCTGACAGTTCAGAATTCCACCAGGGAGGAAAACTCTTCCTTGCCCTAGTCTGAGGGCAGGAAGCTTTGAACGCCACATCAATGGCCTTTTCCAGGACCCCTACAGAGTCCTCGAGACTTTCGATTGTCCCTTCGACCCTTGGCCCCCTACACAGCTTCGTCCTAAGAATCCTATTGAACTTAGGCCAAACAGTTCTCCTAGGATTCCTGAAGCAAACGCTCTCCCTAACGTTCGCGTTGATATCGAAAAGTATCCAATTATGATCCGAAAAGGACTTCTTATCGGATACCCTCCACTTTTCAACACGTACCTGAGAATTACCTGAGATAGCTGTGATATCTAGAACTTCCTCCCAACCCCTATAGTTATCGGAACTCGGAAACATAAAAGTTGGGTTAGTACCAGAATTACATATATTGAGATTGTTAGTGTTAATAAAATCAAGAAAAGACTCACCTCTCTCGTTGATTTCAGTGCTACCCCAGATTGTGTGCCTGGCATTGGCATCACAGCCCAAGATCAAAGTATCCTCTGCAGCAATGGAGGACAACAGGAACCTCACTTCTTCTGGCGGGGCATCTCGATTGTGAGCCATATAGCAGGAGGCAATAGTGATGTTGCGGCCACCTGTCATTTCAACCTTCGCAACAGTAAGGTCAGCTGAGCTAAATTGAGAGCATAGAAAAATCTTTATGTTCTTTTTAGCTATTATACAGGATCTTGGCTTACCCTTATGATTGATGTATAGTGTTGAGTACGGGGCACCCTGGAACCCTTTAACCTGTGAGTCATTGACCCAGGGCTCCTGGATGATGCCTATGTCAAGGTCCTCCTCGGCTAGAAGAACCCGGAGGTTGTCTGTAGCAATCCGGGAATGCTGCAGATTAATCTGCACGACCTTTAGCTTCCCCATCTTTGTTCGATATATTGGGGGGTTCTTCGAGCTGCATCTTATCGAGCAGCTGGTTGGCGTCATCGATCTCATCTTTCCCGTCGACACCACCCGACCCAGAAGGACGGAAAACCTTAACCTTGGCCTCCCTTATACCAAAGAAGAGCTTGTTGCCCACCTTCTCGAGTGCTGACACACCCTGTTCGGAGATGACAAGCACGTAGCTCATGCTGTTGTTCTGAGGCTCCTCTGCCCGGATGACAGACCAGTCATTCATTGGAACCCCAGGATTTTGAGCCTTGAGGCATTCTAGCAGCCTGTGATTGTCCATTGCCATTTTTGGTAACCAAATTCTGGCACGAGGTCTAGCTGGAATTTCTGCAGCGGGGATTAGCTTTAAAATAAGGCCATCCCATGCATCACTTATCGTAGTGACGCATTTGCTGAGGAATTCCAGGGAGAACAAGTCCATACATTTGATTAACCTGTATCCCCTGTGAATTTCACTGGAGTCAAAACGAGGTACCGGACTATCCTTGTTGGAGATCACGTGAGCCATCACGAGTTCTGACAACTTGGATTCGATAGCACTCCATTCTGTTACTACAGGCGAAGGCAACCCACCACTGACATTTGCTAGAGCCACAAGCAAATGATCCCTTACAACCTCATTAAAGGGTCTACGAGAGGTAGAAATAGGCTGCGAAACGGTTCTCTGCTCGTGGACCTTTTTCCGCTTCGGCGATTTGTCACCCTCAATCTGTGAGCGATTTCGCTTTGCCCCTTCTACCTTCTTTGACGTGCCTGATGTGCTGGGTGCGGTCTCCTTTCGCTTAAGGTACTCATCCACCACAGCTTGGTACTTTACGCGGTCCTCTTCATCGCGTTCATGAACGGTCCCATTCAAAGCGTTCTTGGCAATTTTGTCAAGAATAAACTTCGCTCTTGAATACCTAGACTTCCATACGTCGCCTGAGGATTTTTTCTTCCGCTTACGCTTGGGTAAGTCACCTGCCGAGGTGACCTGTCCAGGCTGGGATATTGCCTGAGATGTTGTCTGGTGAGACGCTGGAGTACTATGGAGTGTACCCTCAGTGCCTGGGAAGTTGACCACCGTCTCCTGACTGGAAGCCAGAAGGTCATCTTCCGACGAGTTGCAAGGCAACCCGCTCACATTGTTTTTGTTGTTGTTGTTTTTGTTGTTGTTGTTGTTTTTATTAGAATTCATATTTTGGTCCCACGAGTAGGCACGTAAGGGGATGGACCGTACCATGCAGTGACGGCGTACATGGACTAGGCAAAAAAGTGTTACAACCAACCCGTGCCCTGGCGTTGGAGGGGAGCTGTTAACGACTAGTCATCTTTTACCACTAACTAGCCATTCAGGACATCGGCACTGCTACCAACCACCTTGACCTTACAAGTGGGGGATAAAGGAAGAGGATACAAAGGACTGAAGAAGGATTAGTAAGGTAATAGTGGGAGAGAGGAATTAGAGAGGGGGGAGGATAACCTTTAGTTCGTGTTCCTTGCAGCTTTTAGTACACTAAGACAAAGACCGGAGCAGGAGCACAAGTGCGCAATGTTCCAGTGCTTTGTATCAGCATACAAACCCCAGAACACTTAAGCCACCGCATCGCGACAAGATTGTTATCCATGGCGATGGATAACAATCTTGTAAAAAGCATTTAAATTCTGTTATCAATTCTAATTTTTCTGTTATCAAACTATATATTTTTTCCTCTACACTAAAATTTTGAAATTTTAAAATATTTTATGTATAAAAAATGCTCTAGTTTCTAAATATTTTTTTATTTAAACGTCATTTTCTTTTTAAAAAATATTAGTTTTTATTTATTTTAGCCCACAGAAATTTATAAAAATAATCTATCGAATATACAAAGAATATATCATAGATGTGGCATCACTTACAGCATATGGGAAAACAGTGGACATTAGAGTGAGGTAAGTTTCTAAAAGTAGAACTTCTGTGTTGTTGGAGTTGTACTTCTGAGATTATGTATGCAAGAACAAAAACATCGTGTATTGAATAAAACTAGTTTTAATCACAACAAAACTCGACCTGACGATAGATCAGTGTTCTAAAGCGCTCTGTCTAACGTGTAGTGCGAGTGCATGTGACATTAGAAATCAATTAATCTATACCACGGTCAGTGATTGCACCGAAAATTTTATATAGATGCAATCGACCAAATAAAAACATAACAAATATTACATTATTCAAAAAAAAAAAAAGGTCACTGACGAAGGTTCAATAGCAGAAACTGCGCAGTCTGATTCAGAAAATTGAAAATTTGTAATGGAGTTATGATTTTTAGAAAATACACTCATTCTTCTCTAACACGCCTTTCACAATTTAAAATATATTATTTTTTTTAAATTTCTCTACAAAAAAATTATTAGTTCAAGCTTTGGATATATTTTTGAAATTTTTATTAAATAGAATGGTGTAATTTTGTTCGTTAAATATTCTTGCTCCTTACTTGGCGAATAAAAAACGCACGGTACTCAAACATCGTTAAAATGTAAAAGTATTAAAAAACGGACTAAAAAAATCTAATTTAAATAACAATTTTTAAATTGGATGCGATAATTTGATGCCGTTTTCTTTATTTTTTTGATTGAATTTAATTTGCATTGTGTGTATTATAAAAAAGAAATTGTATGTACTATTCAACCAGTAGCAGCAAATTAAAAATTTTTTAAACACGATCTTGATGCATAAGATTTCTAAAAAAATTGTGATATACCAAAGCTAAATTTTTCAAACAAACTCTAAAATCGGTAGAAAAATTCCGAAGTCTTGTTTGTAGTTAAACTTGACTTAAGTTGTTTTTCTAGTCATCAGCTAAAAAAAAATTAAGACTTTGAAAATTGCAATATAATTTGTAAATACTCGATCAAAGCCAAATTTAGCTAAAATAAAAATGTTTCTTCGTACACAATTCCGACAAACAAAAAATCTCTTGAAATCAACAATCGATATTTTGTTATGACTGTGTATTTTACTATGATTACCGTTTTAAAATCATTGAAATAATAACACTCATACGCTATCAAACATTTTGTTTTGTTCTTAATGTTCCGTATGAGTGCTATTTGTAATGGCTTAATTAAAAACACTCATACGTTACAGTGGGTTATTGAAATAATCTAGTGTAGTCAGTGTTGATACGCTGAAAAGAATCAATACGTGATATATGAGAAACCTTTCGTATATTGTACAAAATATTTCACACCACGAAAATCTTTCGTTACGAATTTATTTTTTTGTTTTACGAAAGAATTTTGTTGTTTTGGACCACGAAAATTTTTCGTACGAAATTTTTGTGTGCATTTTTTATATTTTACAAAAAAGTTTGGTTGTGAAGAATTTTATTTTAATTTTGTTTGAAAGATTTTTAATGTGTCGTTTGCTTTGCTATGAAATGATTTTATAAAATAAAATATTTTTTTTTATTTTTAACAAAATATTCTTAGGTCGAGTAACGTTTCTAAAAACAACCAAAGTTTAACTTTAACCACAGATATCTTAATATAAAATTAACATTCAGAACTATTTTCATTTATGAAAAAATTAACATATATCATATAGATTATTTAAAACGAAGATATTTTAATTATATTAATAAATTTTATCCATTTATTTTTTTATTTGAGCGTGAAAAAACTAAAATTTAATGAAATCAGTTTTAAAAAAAATGTCAATTCACAATACAGGTGTACTATACGCAACATATTGGTTTTTGTTCTTTTCTCTTTTGACTTGAATTATTTTTGTATAATTCTATTACTTTTGTAATGAATCCAATCTTTAGCGTAGAGAAATCCTGTAGTGTGAATGTAGCTTTAATATTCTTTATTTCAAATGTAAATATAATTTATAAATATATTTTAAGTAAAATGCAGTATTTAAATTAATAAATTGTGCGCCGTTTTAGGTTGGTAGCGTGCTGGGTTATCAGTGCGGGGTCGTGGGTTCGATTCCCACCAGGGGCACTGGTCTGTTTTCGCTAAAACGCGCTGAAAGCCATAGTAGCTAGTGCTCGGTTAGGGTAATAGCATATAATTTGCTATTATATGATTATTAATTCATAATAATAATAATAATGATAAATTAATAAATTATTTGTTTACAGAGTTAAAACTAAATTTTTGCTTAATTTTGGCAGAGCTTTTAAATAAATAATTTTTTAAATTTATTTTGTGAAAACTGTTCAAATTGCTAGGAGCATTACACGCCATGAAGATATTCACGCCAAGATCAAAGACAATCAGAACAAATTTACAAATAATAAATTTGTCCATCAAATTTTAATTAACTACAAAACTTTTGTTTTAAAAAAAGTATAAATTTTTTTATTAAAGAAACTTTTTCATAAAATACCCCTGGGTTTTAAAGGATTATTTCAATTTATAACACATGCCTTTTTGTTAAACATACATTTAAAAAAAATAAAAATAAAAAAATACAGATATGGTCAAATTGTCCCTTTGTTTCCATAAACAAAGAAGAATTTTTATATAAAACAAATATGTACACAAAAAAAAAACACCATCAATTTAATTTATAAACTCAAATACCCTCATTTTTTTTTTTTCATCCCAGTTTTATTTACGCCTGTCTTTATATGACAATAAGTAATTAGTTTTAGAGTTTGGGTATTAATTATCTTAAATCAATACTTAAGATAACTTATATTTAAAGTTAGTGGTAAGAAATAATTTTTAATAAATTATTAAAATACATTGCGGAAGATTACAAGAATCGGGAAACTAACTCTGATAGGGTGCATCGCTTTAGTCTTCTTGAGCCTAAGAGCTCGTTATTGGGGAGTTGTCTGACATCATTGTTAAGATGAGATGTAAGTTGGATTGTATGTTTCAGGCTGGAATTTCTTATTACCTCTTGGACTGTGCTGACGTTTAGGTCACGGTGTATGCTATCATTTGATATGTACCATTCAGCGTTAATGATAGTTCTTAGTATTTTCGATTGAGCGCGCTGAATAATTTTTATATTTGAATTGCTTGCAGTTCCCCAGAGTTCTGCACAATATTTGCAAATAGGAGCTACTATTGATTTGTAAATGAGCAGCTTGTTTTGAATTGATAATGTTGAATCCTTTCCTAAGAGCCAGTATAATTGTCCATATTTGTACTTAACTTCGTTTTTTTTTACTGATGATGTGATCTTTCCAGGTTAGTTTGGAGTCGATTATCATGCCAAGATATTTAGCTTTGTTGTCATTTAGAACGGGAGTATTGTTTATCGTTATTGGATGATGGCCACTGATTTTTCTATTAGTAGAAGATACTTGTACTGTTTTTTTCACCATTTACTTGTATACCCCAGGTTTTAAACCAGTTTAATGTATTATCAAGCAATTGTTGAAGGTTTGATATAGCTGTTGTTATGTTTTTGTTTGATGAGAGTAGGATAGTGTCGTCTGCAAATGTTGCAATCATATCTGAGTTTTTTGTTGGGGTAGGAATGTCTGCTGTGTACAGGAGGTAAAGAATTGGCCCGAGAACACTGCCTTGCGGAACTCCAGCTTCCATTTGAATCATTCTTGAACATTCATCTTTATATTTTACATAAAAGTGTCTGTCACTTAAATAACTTTGTAGTATGAGAAAAAAAATCCGTTGGAAGATTCTTTTCCAGTTTATAGAGTAGGCCAGCATGCCATACACTGTCAAACGCTTTCGCTACATCAAGGTATGTAGCCACACAAAAATTTTTATTATCAATTTCTGATGAGATTTTGTTTGTCATTCTATGTATTTGCTGAGTAGTTGAGTGCTTGGGTCTGAAGCCGAACTGATGCGCTGGTATAAGGTTTCTATCTTTGAGTACGTGTTCTAATCGATCAAAAATAAGTTTTTCAAATAATTTCGATAAAAGTGGTAATAGACTAATTGGTCTGTATGAGGTAGCCCTTGTGTCATCTTTGTTAGGCTTAGCAATAGCGATTATTTCTGCAACTTGCCATACTTTAGGAAAATATTTCATTGTAATTATAACGTTAAAAATATTTCTGATAAAAATTAGACCCTTTGTTGGTAGTTCTTTTAGCAGTTTACCTGTTACTCTGTCATAACCAGGAGATTTGTTTGCATCGATTCGTGTTTTAATAGCATTTTAAATTTTATTAAGAGTAATATTTTTTATTTGACAGTTTGTAGTCGGAATGATTTTTGGCAGAACAAAATTTTGTTTGTCCATCGGATTGGAAAAAGTTTTATAGAAATGATCAGCTAGTACTTAAGCTTTCTCACTATGAGTTCTGGCCCACGATAGGTCAGATTTTTGAATTGGTGGTTGGTGAATGATAGCATTATTGATTTTTCTTGTAGCCCTCCATAATGAATAGTTTGTTGACCTACTTGCATCGAGGTTTTCGAGATAACTTTTCAGCTTGTCTTGTTTGTTCTTTTTTAACAAGTCCTTTAACTCCTTTGTTAATTTGTTTAGAATTGTTTTATCCAAAAGTGAACTTGTCGATTGCCATTTTTTTCTTTGCTTTCGCTTTGCTTTCATCTTGTTTTTGATAGATGCTGATATACTATAACCCTCATTTTTAAACTAAAATATATTTCCAACACATTTTTTTTTAGGAATTCTTGTAAATTGTAGTATTTCATATCAAAATTCTTTTAAAACAAATTAAAAAAAAAAAAAAATTAACAAATGGGTGTTTGTATTTAGAAATGTTGATGCCAATTTATTTACATAAATGCTCTATGAGACATGTTTAATATTACAAACAGAATTTTGTATTTTTTAAATTTATAAAATATAATGTTTTGATGAAAGTCCTCAAAGTACTTTTTAACGAAGCAACATTTTTAATACCATTTTTTTTAATCGGTCTTATTACGGTTGTCGTAGTCGTATTCGAGAGTTTCAAATTCATTAAAGTAAAAAACTTAAAGTAAATTCATTCGGTATGTATTGGACCTGAAAAGGAAAAAAGAGTTTAAATATTTTTCAATGCAGAAAATTAAAAATGATCGTGAACTATAATATGCCTACAAAAAAGAAAAAAAAACAAACACGAAAGATTTTCATTATTTTCCTTAAACTAGTCAATTCCTGCCTAAACTGAATTTTGTAGAATATACGAAATATTCGTATATATAACGAAAAAACTAACTGCGAAAGTTTTTTTTTTGTAATCTGTTGCATCGATTTTAAACGTATTTTTTTATTGCATTAATGTAAAAGAAAACAAGTGTAAAAATCAATTGCTTTTCGAATCAGCGATATTCGGTAACAACTTTTGAGTATACGGTTCTACAAAATTACATACCTTTAGGATATTTAATAAAATTAAAGCCCGGAAATTTATTGTGTGTTGTTGAAAATATTAAGAACTGAATATGGAGATGTGAAGAGTGTTTTTATACATGTATGTAACTTTAAGTAAGCAACATTTTTTTAACTGGCGGCCATTTTGTTAGCTGTCAAGTTATATATTTTTAGTTTGGTTTGGCATTTTAACATGAATAGACTGACACCTGAACAACGCTTCCATATTGTGCAAATTTATTTTGAAAATCATGGTTCTGTTCGAAATACGTATCGCGCACTACGTTCATTTCACGGTCAACATAATCGTCCATCAGATCAATTAATTCGATTTACTATGGAACCTTTTCGCACCACGTTTACTCTAAATAATAATATGCATCCACAGAGATGTCGTACATTGCGTACGTGAAATCAAGGAATGCGTGGAATCAGAAAGTTACAGTCAACGGTGACCGCTATAGAGCCGTGATTACGAACTTCTTCGATCATCAATTGAACAAGCATGATGTGCAGGAGCTGTGGTTTTAACAAGCCGGCGCAACATGTCACACAGCTCGTGCCACAATGAATTTATTGAAGCAAACGTTTGGTAACCGCATAGTTTCACGTTTCGGACCCTTGAACTGGCCTCCAAGATCGTGTCATTTAACGGCGCTGGACTATATTCTGTGGGGATATGTGAAGTCGCTAGTCTACGCCGATAAGCCCGAAACGATTGACCACTTTGAGGACAACATTCGCCCCGTTATTTCCAATATACGGCCACAAATGTTGGAAAAATTCATCGAAAATTTGACCTCCAGATTAGACTACGTCCGAGCCAGCAGTGGCGGTCATATACCAGAAGTCATAATTAAATTATAATGCCACAAGATTATCTTTCGAATAAAGTAAATTTCATGTCAATTTAAAATATTTGCTTTTGTTTTATTCCATTTCAAAGTTCTATACCTCTATAAAAAATAATCCCTTTATTAGGGAATCCATGGAAAATAAGTGTACAAAAAGCTAATCAAATTTGAAGTCCCTCTTAATTCCATTTGTGATGTATCATGGATCTCATGACAAAAAAAAAAATGTAAAAATAAAAATATTTCTGCACTATGATAAGATTAAAATTGTATAAATAATTCCAACTATGGTAAAGTAATTAAAGTAGATTTTAATTTTAAATTTGGGTCTTAGTATGCTTTGACTTGTTTTTTTAAGTATTGTGTATTGTAAATGATTTGTTTTTAGCAAATATTTTAAAAAATAAATATTTTGTAGAGGTTTCGTACACAAATTAAAAAATAAATGAGTGAAAATAAATCGAACTTCAAATTAAATATTTTGTTTTATAGTGAGGCTCAATTATTTTATATTAAAATTAATTATAAAAAAAGGGGTTTGAAGATCTTGTTATAAATATTTACTCTACCCAAGTTGTCACCTTCGTAATATTTTATGTTTTCTCTTAACCGAAGTAAATTTTGTTAACATTTGTTGCTAAAATAAATATCCCGATAACGTGATGCCCTATAGTTAAAGACTACGTTACTTACTTATTATAGTTAACGAAGTACATCATATTTCACTTCATCAACTTCAATACATCACTGGGAATGATTAGTAAATTGCCATCAAACGACCTACCCCGATACTGATCAAAGCAGGACTTATCGCATAACTAGTACAATTCGCAATTGCAGTGTGTTAAGCGGTGGCAATTATATTGAAAGAACTGGTCCCGTGACTGGTGAAAGGTGGTACCAATATATTTTTTTAAAGACATTTTTAGTTCACTGTTAAACAAATTTAAATTCTAACATCGTACTGTTTCGGATATTCAGTCAACTCGGGAATCAAAGTCAAAATGTGGCTAAAAAATCGCCCGTTTCAATTTTTTTAACCATAATACATTTTTTAATAACCAAATACTTAAATTGAACCTCGATTTAGATTCTGCACAGACAATAAAAAGTTTAGCAGCAATAAAAACAATAAAAGTTTAGAAGTACAATAGCTTGTGTCAAAATCTAACCTTTTCCTAACATTTATTAGCGTGTTTTTAAATAATTGACAACACTAACAACAACCGATAAGTTGTACATTAGGGTTATAACTATTTTTTAACAAAAAAAAATACAAGGTACCACGTATTGCACCATATTGTAACAATTGTCTTTTTAAGCAGGCGTGGTTTCAAAGGGGGGGGGGGTGTGAAATTTCAACCACCCCCCCCCCCTCCAATATGATATTTTTCAATATAAAAATGTACAAAAGATTAAAAAATTAATTAAAAATACTCTAAGTTACCCCCTTCACAAAACCTTTTCCTGGATCCGAGCCTCATTTAAGTCAAATCGGAACTAAAACCTTCCGCACCAATTCGAATTTCTAAAAGATTCCAAGATTTTTATTTTTATTTTGTTTTTAAGTAGTATAGTGCAATAGAAGAAATAAATTTCAGGTTTAATGTAGTTTATATATCGGAAATATTTTTACAACTCGTTCTGCACATATGTTGTTGCTGCGCTGCTGATAGGGTATTACAGAAGCTTCTGGTACCCAGAGTCATACTAGAGCCTTCTTAAATGTTATAAGTGAATCATTTAAAGATGAAAAATCAAACATTAAACACTGCTTCGCAAATAAATTTGTAAATAGGGTAAAAAAAACTATAATGTTTGATTTTTTATAAAAATTAAATAAAAATTAATCCAAAACTTCATTACGTTTGTTGCGGAAACTCTTTTAAAGATCGCGGAAAGGTAAGATAGTGGTTCTTAATATTTTTGTATGGTCTAAACTGCTATGCCATGTATTTTTTGATATTTAAAAAAAAATGCAAAAAGTCATAACCCTATTGTACATGCACAAAAGCCATGTCTGCCTTACATTTTCTGTGGTTTACTGTGTGTTTATTATGGATTCATGAAGATACTCACTACACTAAAAAAAAAAAGTTTGTAAAGTCAGCAAAAAATTGTGTGTGTTTATTATGGATCCCTGAAGATACTCAAACTTGGCTAAATTGCGAGTACACTAAAAAAAAAAGTTAGTAAAGTCAGCAAAAAATTTAGCTGAGTCAGTAAAATTTTAGTCAGGAGTGTGCTTGCAAAAAAATTGATAAAGCCAGCAAAATCTTTTGCTGAAAATTAACGAGCTGATTTCTAGCAACAAAATTAGTAGATTCAACAAAAATTTCATTAACACTTATTTGATTCAAAATTACGAAATCCTTGCTAAAAGTTTTACAAAATTATTGCTGAATAGTACTAGACTGAAAAAAATTCAAAAAATTTGTAGAAAAATTATGCTTTGTTAATCTTAAAATTTTTTTTATTATTGTTTAAAATTATTATTCTGATATTTGTGTTGAAAACAATGACAAAGTACTTTAATTGTAGCTTTTTAACGCTTAGAGAACGTTAAAACTGTAAATTGGTATTTATGAACAATTCATAAAGATCTTTAAAATTTGTCTTTCGAGCGTTTTGACAATGTTCAAAATTACAACCCTCAAAGCGGTTATCATTTGGGTCGTTTTCATAACGCTTAATAACTGTAAGCCAAAATGTTCTGCAAATACTTATTTAACGATTGAAAAAGCATTTCAAAAATTTTGTTTTGCAATGTTTTGAGAACGTTATAAAATATTATCCTCAGACCGTAAATTTGGGTTATCATTTTGCACATTCTCAAAACGCTTTAAATTTGTAATTTGGTATGTTCTGAAAACGCTTGTTCCATCATGAAAAATGCTTTTAAAACGTTTTAAAGATTGTATTTTTCTACCTGGGTACTTACATCAATTATTGTCTAAGTGATGGCATATTTCTAGAAACGACACAAAACGAAATAAAAAAATATGAAATACACAACCATTTTTGTTTGCAAAAATAAAACGGAAACATACAAAATTAAGTAGGATGTGTGCCCTTGTCTTTCGCTTTAGTCTGTCTTGCTGAACGTATATTTGTTTGTAGTTTGACCACACTGCATTAATAGTCTTTATAATTATTTACATTTTTACACATTTAATCTTTATAAATTTAAGTATTTTATTTTGTCTTTAATTTAATTAAAACACAATTACTTTGATAAGCAACAAAATTTAGTTTTTTTTGTTGTCGTCATTTTTGTTTAATTATGTATGAAAAATACAAAAATCTTAAATAGTTAATATTTTTATATGTCTTACAAGAGTTTTACTTTTCAGTATCATTTTCCTCGTCTTTACTGCATCTTGATTTGCCGCGACATCTACTTCATTGTGCGTATATGTTTCATTCTGGTTGTCGTCCACACTTTCAATGTGCTTACCAGCACAATTTTTGAGTAAGACATTAGTAAATGAGTAAGACATTAGAAAAATCTTAGTAAAACATTAGTTCAAAATAGTTAAGTGCTAAATAAATATAACTAAAATTTTAGCTGAAAACATAATTTCATCAAAAAATTGCTGAAAAATAGTATATTTGATTTTCAAGACGTTTTACTTACTTAATTGTTCGAGTGTACCTTCAGCGAACAAGGGAGAGATCCCAACCCGTATCAGCAGATCTTAATAAACATCGGATATGTTGTAGAGAATAAAAATTTAAGTTACCCGGGTTTTTTTTTATAGCTGCCCAATCTTATGTTTGGGTGTGGGGTCAAAAATTAAGCTATTTTATGTTTTGTCTGTTTATTTTCTTCTATTAACAGTAGCATTTAGCAAATTTGGTATCAAATTAATGTTTTTTTAAGACACTTTTGCTGGTGAATAAATTATGTTATGTTATTCGAAATAATGCGTTAAAGTTCAAATATGGCATTTTATTAATAAATTTTAGTTGTATTAAGTAAAAAATAGTGCATAGCAATGTCTGTTTAATTTAATCGAGGGTGTGTCTGAGTTTGTTCGGATATTCGAAACCGTTGCGTTTTTATGCGACTTTTCCCAAAGAGCCTTTTTCCCATATTTCAAATAATTAAAAAATGTGGCAACTCTTCGTCCAATTGTGGCAAAATGGGTATCAAAAAATTAGTTTTATTGAGTACTTTAACCGTGCGTACAAATAAATCAAGTTTTCGTAAAATAAAGACAAGTTTTCATACAAAAGCAAATAAATGTTTAACCCTAATTTTTTATCCTTAAACGTGATATTGGGCAGCTCTAAAAAAATTACATGTCTCTTTTTTGCTCCATTACAATATCGCACATCCAGTTCAGAAGTGACTCAACTCAAAATTTTTCATTTTTCAGAAATCCAAAAAAAATATTTGCAACCATATACCAATTGAAACATAAAGAAAGACATAACTGTTTTTTAACAACAACGAAATACACTAAAATTTTTTGTATAGATAAACGAGTGTATTGTGCATAGTTTAAATATATAAACCCGAAAAACTAAAATTTTGAGTTAAGTCACTTTTGAACTAGGTGTACGATATATTCAAAGTTCATTAAAATCCGCGATACATACCTTGAAGGTACAAAAACCCAACAAACAAACCATGTTGTTAAAACTGAACAGTCTTGTGAAAAAAGAAAGCACCGCAAATGTTGCGTAATTGAAAGACACCGACGGACATATATATATATATATATATGTATATATATATGTATATATATATATATATATATATATATATATATATATATATATATATATATATATATATATATTCCCGTCGTTCTTATAAGGAGCATAGGGGGATGGTACTGTCAATAAAGGTGGAAAGTTCCTGATTGCCATTCCCTTGGGAGTGGCCAGGAATGATTCCTTTGTTACAGTGTCAATGCAGCCGTTCGAAGCTAGCAAAAGTGAGAAGGCGACTAAGTAGCCTGATGGTTTTTAATAACGTCTCAGGTAAGTAGGAGAAACATTTCTCTGAAACTTAATGTAATAGAGTGCCCTGAGTTTCTTGACTCCAAGTCAGCGTCTCAGGAAGTAGGAGGAAGAGGCGAATCATTCCCTTTGAAAAACTCAACATCACAGCCTGCCTGGAGGGCAGCTGGCAGCCCCAGCACCAGGATCGGATGCGGAAGCCTAATCAGCTACTTCGTCTTAAACTTAAATGATTAACGAAACCGAAACAAACGACGGAAATACATACAATTAAAACGAGTAATTTGCAAAATATTTCACCTAGTTGATTGATTGGGTAATCGTAATAGTGAATGGTTCAAAGAAAATATTATGTTACGTTTTCGTTACGTTTTATACGTATAAGGTGGCGCAAAAATAACCTTCCGATGTTTTTTTTTATTATGTATTTATTATGTATAGCATTTTCTGATAGGAGGATTACTTTTGCGCCACCTTATATTTATGTCAAATGTCTTGTACAGCACTATTACATTTTATTTCAATATGTAAATGCTGTTTTATTTATTTTTGTTAGTTATTCCTCAAATTGCCTGGAATTATAAAGGTAAGTGTTTACTTGTATGGCTAAAGTAAATGTACAATTTTACAATCCACCAAATTGTCCACAACTACGTACAATAGAAGAATATTGGCCAATTATAAAAGGAACTTTAAAGAAAACAGGAAAGACAATGTCATCTGCAGAAGAGTTCAAATCTAAATGGAATTTGGCAGTCAGAAAATTGCATGAAAGTCTCGTGCAAAAACTAATGGACCGAATTTGAAAAAAAGTTCGATGTTTTGCTTACCAATCGACTTTTAAATATTGTTTTTTATATTTTGGTAATTACTATAGATATATATATATAATAAAAAAAAAAAAAAAACTTCAAAAGCTATCTTGGATATTTTTTTATTTAGAAAACAAAGTACTTCGATGTTGGTTATTTCAACCTTTATACCCTTATCATAGTATGTGCAGGATATAAAAGCGACGATATCTCGGACTTGTATAAGCTTTTTTTTAAGCATTCATGAGTTTGTATTAAAAATTTATTTAATTTTATGGACTTAATTTTGTTCAGGGACGTCTCAGTTATAACTTTTATTCAAAAAATTTGTTTTTTTTGTCGAATATTTCATTATTAAATATTTTTTTAATTTTTTTTTTTTTTGTTGACCATTTTTGATTTATATTTTCAAATCAAACAAAACATTTCAAAAACATGACTTTAATTTTTTCAATAATATTAAAAATTATTTGGTGATTTTATTACAATATTAGTGAATAACGATTATAAATAAAATTATTAAGCTCGGGAAGAAAAAAAATGCAGCAGTTCGAGAATCGTGCTAGTGTCAATTAGTTGTTAAATAGGATTCGCTATTAATTAAAAGCAAATTATTCCGAATATTTTATCAACGTATGGAGCACAACACAGGCGAGTTTTATTTTTTATAGTATTTACAATTTAAAAAAAAATTTCAATTTATAACGAGCTTTCAACCTCCGTATATTTACAAAAATAAAGCAAATCAAACATATTAGCTAGGTTGATACTAGTATTTCGATCTGGCTAAAGATCTCATCAGAATCCGAAGTTTTAGAAAAACAGAACTTTAACAAAAAATCTATTAATCATCAGTTTTGCTCCATTCTTGTCTTCTTAATAATCAAACACGTGGCTACGGTCTTTTCCTAACAAGCATCATGACGTTACTAAACTTTGAACCCAAAAATGTTCCATTGATATAAAAAAATTTTAGTTTTTACTCTGGCGCATGTAATATTTTTTACAGTTTTATTAGTTTTTTGTTTTTATGTACATCGAGATTATTTTAATGTTATTTTCAATTTATAACGAGCTTTCAACCTCCGTATATTTACAAAAATAAAAAAAAAATTTATAAAATATTTTAAAACAATAATCAAAAGCTTAACAGGAGATTTATGAGAAAATCCAGAAAAACTAAAAATTATAACATGTTTTCAATAATGCATTATTTATGTATAAAATATCTTTGTTTATATCACTGCATTATATAAAATTAAGATTTGTTCAAAAATGTTATTGTTATTTTTTTTTTTTAAATAATTATTATTTTTGGTCTCTGATTTTGTTGGATTATTACTGTTTATCTACTTTTAACTATTTATACACTTCCATGTATTTTCAACGTCTGTCGTTGTATCATTTACACTTTAAATTATGTGTAAAATGCCGTTTACTAAAAGTGGATTTGAACTCTACCTAATTTAAAATATTGTTCTTAATATCTAAAGAACACCAGAATTATTGTTAAAATTTTCTTTTTCTTCATTATTATGTATTCTGTCAATTTTCTTAACACTGTTGTTTAGAAATTTGCAAAAAAAAGACATGATGTTTTTAATTTAACCGGCAAAATGCAATTTACCCGCCAACACTATTCTCACATCGAAACATAAATTGCAACTGAGCGTGAACTGTTTTACCAATGGGTGTGTAACTAATTTAGTGAGTTCTACTGCAAGTTGAGTGAAACTTAAGGTATTTGTTAACAGTTAAAAGATGCCAACTATGTGTATAAAAAACACTGTTATTATTTTTTAAGGCATAATTCATCAAATTGGGTTTTTTCCGAGTATCGGGATGTATTGGGGATGACAACAAAATGCCAGCGAATTTTTTGAGGATACAAAAAATCAATAACAATTTTTGTTTGCACCCTGAAGCAAGCCTGGGGTGAAATTTCTTTAAGTCACCACTTCTTTCAACTATTTTAGGTGACTTTATGGTGACATTATCACTAAAGCTTCTACACTAGGGATATAACCAAATTTTGGCATAGTAGCAGGAGGTGGGCAATGTTGTATTTATTATTTACGAAAAAACTTTATCATTTTGCAAAAAAAAAACTTCATCCACCAAATTCATATTCTTAGTTAATAAAAACAAAAGTTTTTTGAATAATTCCCGGTTAAAAATCAACATATGTGTATCCATTTATGGAAATGTATGAACTCATTCATGTTTACATATGAAGACATTCGAGTTCATAAATGTCATATGTGATTCATACATGATCATAGGTGTTCATTCCTTCTTCCACAAAAAAAAAAAAAAAATCACCATTAGAATTAATACCAATACATTGTTTGTGCGCGAAAATTAAAATGTTGCCTATACTTTCAGGGTAGGCCGGTTTGAGGCTACAATCTTATTCCTTCTTCGGTAAAACAAATCAGCATTACAATTACCACCACTACATTGTTTATCTATTTTTAATGTCTTTTTGTTTAATATTATTATTAAATTTATTGTGGTTGACTGTTTCTGACAACTTCTTTTCACAAAATCTCAAACAAGAATGAAACTAAAAGAGCGAAAACGAAAATAAAACAACCAACTGATCATCTTATAGTTGGCGCAACTATAATATGGTTGTAGTTACATAGAGCAATATGATAATGAATGCTATATTATGATTGTAGACAATACAATAATATGATAACTGAAAAGAAAGAGTAATTTTTACTAGAAAGTGATGAAAGCAACCATATTATTGGTGGAATATGACTGATACAATAATAATTTAATTGAAACAACCATTTATGGCTGTAGGAAACATAGTTTTGTGGCCGCAATCATGTTACAACCATATTTTTTCTCTGCGTGTATAGAAGGATTTGAAAAATAGAGTTGATACCAAATCTCAACATTTCTCAAAGACTAGAATCGATGTTTATTGTTACTTTTGGTAGTACCCAGCAAAACCACACATTACCAAATCATGGGTAAAGTAATGTATCGCCATAGGACCTCATGCATTACTTTACACGTTACTTCATTGATGAATTTTACAGGCGATGAGCCCCAAGGTAACTCATTACCTTGTAATGGGTAAAGTAACTGGTTACTTATATGGTTACATGGTGGGAAAAAGTAATGTGTCTATAAATAGATTTTCATAAAAAAAAATGCATAAAAATTTTTTTTACAGATATTTTTTTTTAATTAAATAAATAACTTTTTTTTTATTAAATAAATAACTTGGTCATGCTGGGATTCGAACCTGGGGTCTCTGGTATTTAACAATTAGTTAGGCGAGAACTCTACCAACTGACCTATCGATACATACAATATTTTATTGCTTAACATGTAGATGAGTTGTTGTGCTTCGTGTTTTCGTTCGTGATATTAAAAATATACACCTTACCATTATGCTCACAAAAAATCACAAAGTAATGTGTCTATAAATAGATTTTCAAAAATATATATTAATAATTACTTTACGTTTATAATTCACGCTTTATGTAATTGATGATCGGTAAGTCATTATTTTATGTTTTGAAGTAATGTAAAATGTAATGAGGTCTCATTACAAGGTAATCTATGAGTGTCCAATTATCGGTAACTCATTACTTCTTGTTGGAAAATAATGATACGGGTAAGGAGTACACATTACAAGGTAATGCATTACTTTATCGCACCCATTACCAAAGTGTTGCTGGGTAGTTAAATATTGGCAGTTCAATTTTGATTTTTGGTTTGTTTTCTCATTCACAAAAAAAAGTCCAATAATTAAAATAATATTTTAACAAAAATAGTGCGTTTAAATATAAAATATTTCAATTGAATTTACATTAAATTCAAACTTACAAAGAAATACACGCATTAACTTGTGTACACTCAAAAAAAAAGTTAGTAAAGTCAGCAAAAACTTTTGCTGAGTCAACAAAATATTAGTCAGGGGGGTGCTTGCAAAAAAATTGCGAATGTCAGCAAAATCTTTTGCTGATTTTTAGCAACAAAATTTCTAGATTCAGCAAAAGTTTTGGGAACACTTTGTGAATTAGAAATAAAAAAACCTTTGCTAAAAATAATAAAATTTTTGCAGAATATTGGTAGACTAAAAACAACTCCAAAGATTTGTAGAAAAATTATACTTTACTTAATTTATTTGCTGAAAATCTCATATTTTTGTGATTCTTTTGAAAATAATTTATAATACATACGTTACAAAATATGAAAATGTTCATACTCCCAAAGTGACGAGTGAATTAATGAAATATCTACAATATATAAATAATTATATATAACACAAAAAAAAAATATATATTTCAACTACTTACATCAATGGTCGTCTAAATAATGATATATTTTAAAGGAACACTAATGCCGCAGATAATTATAGAAACGAAATGATTAAACAAACAAAATAAGAAGAAAAAGCAAACATTCAATAAGAAAAAGGAAACATAAAACCTATCTAAGATGTATGTCTTTGTCTTTGTCTTTCGCTTTAGTCTGTTTCCCTGTCTGTATATTTGTTTTCAATTTGACCACACTAGATTATTAATCTCTATAAACATTTAGTTAAGAAATACGCATTTAATCTTTTTAAATTTAAATATTATATTTTGTCTTTTATTTAATTAACCCTTTATAGCCTCATGTAACATTACTGTAACAAACCCCAAAATCCCGAAATAATACATACTGAATTTATTAGCTCGCTCAAATTTGTGTGACCCTAGTGTGACATTCCATTGATCAAATTAGTACCAAAAAAATATCATATATGGCGTAATTTTTTTGACTTCCGTCAGTTTGTCCCTATTCGTATTTGCATAATACGAATAGGGACAAGTTTGAAAACTTAAAATTTTATCAAAAAATACAAAAAGTGCGAAAAAAGTGAATAATATTTTTACTTATTGTATACAATGCATATTTTTAAATTTTTACATGAAAAAATTATATTTTTATGTTATGTAACAGCAATGTCACATACCCTAAAATGTCAAATTAATAACGTTTTTTTAATACGTTTTTTTTTTTATTTACCTTAACCTTTCCCGTACCATATTTTAATTTTTAAGTTCATGGGCTACAAAGTCGGTGACAACTTAAAATTTAAGTTGTTTTAATCCACAATTGTGTTCTATGTATGAAAAACGGATGCGCAAATCTTCCATGGTTGATTTTATTATATGTCTTACAAGAGTTGTACTTTTTAGTATAATTTTCTTTCTCTTTCCTACATCTTGACATGCCGCGACAACTACTTCATTCTACGTATATCTTTCAATCTTGTTGTCGTCCACACTATTTCCTATCAGCACAATTTTTTTTAGCAAAATAAATTAGTAAAACTTTAGTATAATATTAGTAAAACATTAGTTCAAAACAGTTACGTGTCGCATAAATATAACTAAAATTTTAGCTGAAAACCTAATTTTAGCTGATTTACAAGACGTTTTACTAACTTTTGTACTAACTTATTTTTTTGAGTGTATGAGGTCTGTTTTGTTTTTAGAAACAACAAAAAAAACTTTCAAATATTAAAATAAAACTAAGAAGTCGTTATTTTTACGTTTTGTCCGTTAAATATTGAATATTGTTCTAAAAAGCTGCAGTTGTTTTTACTACTTTTATCGACTATTTAAACAATGTTTAAAAATAAATAACAAAATGTATTGAATATAATACACTCACAATATTTTTTCCATAAAGACTACTGCATATACACATTGAGTTAACTGAAAATCAGTTAAAAACAGGACTACTTACTTTTCGTTTAAAACAATGGTATTTTTTAGTTTATTTTTAACTGTTGAATATTAATTGACAAAATTCATAAAAACAATAGATTTTTTTCGTTTATTTCAATACTCAATATAATATAACAACTTTTTGTTTTGAATAGAAAATTTTAACTGAATATTTTAACTATTACGGAAAGTCCGTTTTTTTTTTTTTTGCTTATTTTTTTATTTAATACCAGACAGAGTGTTAAAATATATATTTGTTTGATTTTTATGGAAAAGTTCTCGTGAGTGTAGAAAATAAGTAGTACTTTTTTTAGTCCTGTTTACAATTAAATTAATATATGTTTAAGGTGGTTTTTAACGTAATAATATTATGAGTGTACTTTTTAACTTAAAAATTATACACGTACAAAAATTAGCCAATTAAAACTTTATGCCCATGTATCATCACATTTTCATATTCATACACATATGAAAATCATAGCATCATATTGAAATGAGTAGAGGCATGTGTGTAATAGAAAAACTTATTATTATCCTTACAAGCAAATATCCATCCACTCATTATAATTATCATCAACATCATAATACTTATTACCGCGAGAAAATATAAGTAAGCCGACATTTTCCATTTATGATATGCGGGAAAAACTTTTTAAATAAACTTTGTATACAAAATGAAAAAAACTAACATTTACATTTTTAAATAGCGGTTGGTTTTGTTAAACAAAAACTCTCATGCAAATATTTGAAATGTAATAGGAAACCAATTCAACAAAAAAAGTTTTAAAAAAATTTTAATAATCACTTTCTAGGATATTCACGTTTGGTAGGTACAATAAGATAAGACAACAGCAGTAACCCAATATGTAAAAGGTCTGATGATAAGAGAACAAAAATTTACACAAAACTGAAATGTGGTAAAACACTAAACGCACGTGTTCACCTGCTTCAAAACAATGAGTTAACAATTTGTGGGGTTTTGGTGGTAGGCGGAAGATGTTTACCAAAACTAACTCAATGTCTTGTTGATAAAGGATTCTGCGCAATTTGTCAACAGATGCAACAAGTTGAGTGTAATAATGATTTAGGTTTTTGCTCTTATTTGGATTATAATGAAAATAACGAGATTTTTCGCTTTAAAATAAACTCAATTCAATAAAGGATATTTGAGGATTTACTTTACGAAAGTATAGTATTTCTTGTGAATCAACAAGTGTGTTAGTTTTATGAATGATTTTGCTTAACTGAAATCAAAATGTTCGTTTCTATACTCCTTATCTCGTTATGTGGATTGTCCTATTATAAATTGAAATAACAATATGAGATTTGATATTTTTGACATCAAATGTAATTGAAATAAACATCAAAGTGTCAGCAACATTTTAACCAATAAGTCGTTACGAGTACATATAGTTCAACGGAAATGCCAGTAACTACTAACTACTAAACAAAAAATAGAAAATAAGAAATTGAAATTTTAGCAGACAGACAGTAAAGTTATGACAACGTTAGTTAAGTGAGTTTATGGTAGTGTGGTAACAGGATGAACTAGTACATCTTTTCCCCAATATTATTGCATTTTTAATTTTTAAAAATAAATTACTATGAAAGCGGCTTGTAGGTCGAAAGTCGAAAAAACGTTGAAATTATTACGAAAACTTTGTTTAAATTGCATTTTAAATATAAGCTAGTTTTAAAATTGTAGGAAATTATAATTCTTTTTTCTCAATTTTATATAAAAAATGTATTTATCTATTTTGTAGGTGGCATTTGATAAATGCATCTTTACGCTATTTTAGCAATCAGTTTTAAAAAATTTCATTGCAGTATCTTCAAGCGTAAAGTGTATTCTAATTACTTATCTTTATTCTGAATCATTAGAGAGCGTCAATCGTATTATAAAAGGCTTCAAGAACAGTAATTTTAGGCTAATTTAACCACAGTTTTCTAGAAGCTGTGACGTGATGGAAAAATGTGGATGCCGGAATCAGGGCATCAAAGAGTATATAAAACACATACTGGCATTCAAACCAAGGAAGCTTGTCGAGGTGTGTTATCATAGCTTTTGAACGCGTCAACAGAAAATTAAAAACTTGGTGTCATTTTAAGGATCAAATCCTCTCCTTTAAACGCTGTTGCACACAAATTATTTTTTTACGCGAAAAGGATAACGAAATTGAAAAAATGTCCTTAGTTTGCGAATATATCAAGAAACCGATAATTAATTTTTCTAAAATGTATTTTTCCATTAGCTCAAAGTATCACTTACAACATATAAAAATTTCAAGTTGGAAATCAGAGGAGCTCAAAAATAAACGGAATTCTTTTAAATTTAATAGAAAAATTTTTATATATACATAGCACCCTACGACAAATTTCAATAATTTTTGGCTCACATGGCAAAAGCGATATGTATGTGGCGTTGTGGTGTAATGGTTAGCGCGTTGGACTTTTACACAGAAGGTCCCGGGTTCGATCCCCGGTGCCGGCAACATCAAAATAATATGTATGAGTTTTTTCTATACCTCATACGTATCGCAATGTCCACCTTCGGTATTCCCATAGCAATTAACCCCACCGAAGTAAAATAATGAATCAGGGCTATGAACCAAAAAGCTTCAATAAGTTCGCCAACTCTCCATCAGGTGGCGAGCAACAACTGTTCTAAGACTTATCATCTCGCGCAATTACAGTGTTGCCATGTCTGAAGCCCTTCATCTTTCTCCACCTTTCATCTCTATACTATCCCTTTCCAAAGAAAGCCACACACTAAATATAGGAAGTATTTCCTGAGTGTTGCCTCTCTTTTAAAAAAAAAAAAAAAAAATTTTCAAATTATAACTACAGATCAGTAAAAATATAAGTTATCGTCAGTTATTTTAAAATCTTTTCTTGAGACACATTTGTGTAAACTTTTAAAATTTCTTGTAATTTGAACTGAAATAATTTTGTATATAAACAATTAATTTTAGTAAAAAACAAGACATGCATTTTTTGAATTTTTTTTTGGAAAAAAAATCATAATTACTGAAGATGGGAAAAGGGTAAATACTAAATTGGTAAAAGACTTGGGCGACGTCAATTACATTTCATAATCATTCACTTTTTTCTATATCATTAATAATTTCAGAGTTGTGGGGTTAAACTCTTTCTTGGAAAATTTCCAATTTTGTCAACACCAGATATGGGACGTAATGCCAATAATTGTGTATTTAGTTAAAGGCCAATAACTTTTTTACGTCTAATTACAGGTAATTCTGTGTAATTGAGTAATTGCCCTGTTATTAAATACTCAGATGTTGTTACTAAAGCCCATGCTTGGATTAACAATTTTACAAATTTTCCAAGGAAGCCTTTAATATCACAATTGTGAGCGTATGTCTGAAATTATAATAATAATAATAATAATAGATACATTTCACAAGTAAATGATTGTGAAATGTAATTGACATCGCACAAGTCTGATTGGTAAATACCCTGCTATAAGGTTAATTTGGGTAAAAATGGGTCAATACCCGTAAAATTACCAAAATTTGGCGAACAAATACATTGAGCAGCAAAATTAAAAGGACTTAATAATAAATTTTATAAACAACAATACTTAAATATCCTAACTTAAGCCAAATGTATTCGACATTTCCATCAGTTATTCAAAGAACGACAAATATTTTTCTTTTTTATTATCATAAATTTCAGTTATTGAAATTTCAAATGAAATAAATTTCCAAAAATGTATACAAATATATGATTTTGAACAAATGTATGAAAAAATTGAAATAAGTATTTATTTGAAAAATAAACTCATGCTACTTTATTTTTAATTCAACTAAAAACTTTTTTTAAACCACAAACAGTAAATTACATAATATTTTGAGTATTCTTTTGAAAAAAATTCGTAAATTTGTGAGCTCCTCGGATTCTCAACTTGAAATTTATATATGTTGTAAGTAATACATATTTTTCAATATTGTTATCAATTTCGTTTAAAAAATAACATTTTACAATACTGTTTAAAGGAGAGCAACCTTGGGCGACGTCAATTACATTTCACAATCATACACTTGTGAAATTTTTCTATATCATTAATAATTTCAGACATACGTTCACACTTGTGAGCTTAAACGCTTCCTTGGAAAATTTGTAAAATGTTTAATACCAAACATGGGGATTAGTAACAACATCTGAGTATTTAATTACAGGGCAATTGCTCAATTACAACCAATTACATATAATTAGACATAAAAAGGTAAGTGGCCTGTAATTAAATACAGAAAATTGGTAATATGTCCCATGTCTGGTATTGATGAAATTTAGAAGTAAATGTTTGTGCAAGTGAATGTTTGTGCAATGTAATTGATGTCACCCAAGTCTGAAGGAGAGGATTCTATCTTTAAAACTACAACAAGTTTTGTATCTTCTGTTGACGAGTTCAAAAGTTATGATAACTCAAACATTGTACATTTCTTACATATTTTTAAAACCCCCCGAATTTGAGCAGCGGTTAAAAGCAAACTATAACGAATTAAAAAAAAAATTAAAAACACTTTATGTAATTTTCATCCCTATTTTCACAAATTTTTTGAGTACGAGTCATTCTCTATGAAAACACCGAAAAAAATGAAAAATTGTTGCTGGACCATTTTGGATTTTGTTAAAATTTTGTGAAAATGTTCCTAAGGGTTCCAAGAACCAAAATCCAAGAGGATTTAATTTTTGCACACGGCACTACCGGTTCACGCAAAATAAAAAAACTAAAAAGTCTTGTTTTTGTGCGTAGTGGTTTGAGCTGTTAAAATTTTTCTGCTAGAGATATCTATGTGGTGAATGCATCGTTTTAAAGCTGAAGGATTATAATTTCTACCAAAAATATAAAATTTGACTTAATTCATACACCCGAAAAATAACGTGGTATTGAAAATAAGCATATTTCATTGGTTTTTTGTGTTTTTCAATGAACTCCAGTGTCGGCGCTAATGAATATAAAAGCATAATAATTCTCAGATACAAATTAGACATGTCGGAGAAAAATACAAAATTAAAATTGGCTCAATCTGGCAACTCGTTATGAAAAAATCGTTACTTGAAATTTGGAAATTTTGAAAATTTGCACATTTCAGGCTACAATTTGGTCATCTTTGTTAGCAGATACAAACTTGAAAATTACAGAGTATTTACTCCCTACTTTTAACTTTATAAACCTTCAAGACCCGTTTAGTTATTTTCACTCCTCTCGGATTTACAGGGTTTTAAAGAAAAGCCTTTTTGATTTTTTGTATGTATTTTTATACTTCCCTCAATTGTTATATACAGAGAAATTAAAATAAAAAAATATTATGAGGTAACAAAGAATAATTATGGACTAAAAAATGTATTTAATAAATTCAGTAGATTTTTGATGTTAAAAAATTTTACAGTGGTGGCAAAAAATAGGCAAATGGTATATTTTTATCATTTAAAGTAGAAAAGTTATAGCTTAAATGTGGGTAATTAAGAATCGTGGAATAAGTTTTATATTATTTTTATAAAGTGTTTGTTCTTATAATATTCGGAGTTTCAAAGTTATCAGAAGCTGAAAACTTTCGTACTTTTAACTGACTGTGAGAAATCGGAGAGAAACTGTGGTAGTTTCTTGTATTTTTAATTGTGCAAACATCAATAAATCTTTTTGACAAAAAGTTTTCGATAGCATCAACATCAGGAATGGATACAAAAAAAAAATTAAACCAGGAATTTGGGTAGAACAAAAATCAAACATTGCTGTAGGTGTTAGGATATGATGATCCGCAGTTCGCTGTAGACTTGCTTTCCTTACAGTCTGCTTAATTGTACCTCCTGCACCGTCACAAGGACTTTTGCCATGAGAAGTGGCAAAAAGTGCCACTTAGCTTCTAAGCCGAAATCGTCTTTGTGATGACAAATGTTGATAAAAATTTTTTTATTATTGTAAAATTTTTGTAAAATTTTTGAAAACATAAAAAATCTACTGAATTTATTAAATATATTTTTTAGTCCATAATTATTCTTTGTTACTTCATAATACTACTTGTTTTTATTTTAATTTCTCTGTATATAACAATTGAGGGAAGTATAAAAATACATACAAAAAATCAAAAAGGCTTTTCTTTAAAACCCTGTAAATCCGAGAGGAGTGAAAATAACTAAACAGGTCTTAAAGTGTTATAAAGTTAAAATTAGGGAGTAAACACTCTGTAATTTTTAAGTTTGTATCTGCTAACAAACATGACCAAATTGAAGCCTGAAATATGCAAATTTTCAAAATTTCCAAATTTCAAGTAACGATTTTTTCATAACGAGTTGCCAGATTCAGCCAATTTTAATTTTGTATTTTTCTCCGACATGTCTAATTTGTATCTGAGAATTATTATGCTTTTATATTCAGTAGCGCCGACACTGGAGTTCATTGAAAAACACAAAAAAACCAATGAAATATGCTTATTTTCAATACCGCCTTATTTTTGGGTGTATGAATTAAGTCAAATTTTATATTTTTGATAGAAACTATGATCCCTCAGCTTTAAAACAATGTGTTCATCATGTAGATATCTCTAGCAGAAAAATTTTAACAGCTCAAACCACTACGCACAAAAACAAGTATTTTTAGTTTTTTTATTTTGCGTGAACCGGTAGTGCCGTGTGCAAAAATTAAATCCTCTTGGATTTTGGGTTTTCAGACCCTAAATATCATTTCCAGTTAGTTTGAGTAAAATCTAAGATATGCCAGCTTTGCCGATTTGGTGATTTCATACAGAATAACTCGTACGTAACAAACAAATTTTGTTAAATTTTCTAAATCAGGTGATTTATTTAAATTTTTCTACATTTGTAGCAAATTCTTAGGCGGTAGCAACCTGTAAAACTAAATTTTCCGCCATATAACGTTTTTTTAGTTAGATGGTTAGATGATAAGCGTGAATGGTAACACTTAGCTCATGTCTGATTTGACAGATAATTAGTTTTATCCTTCCGCTGAACGAATATGGTTGTGTATACGCTTGAACAACGCTGGGAAATATTGCGACATTACTTTGAAAATCATGGTAATATTGCAGAATGTGTGTGAGGAGTGGCCGTTACAGTCAATGGCGATCGTTATCGGGCCATGTTGAACGAATTTTTGTTCACAAAAATTGAAGAGGAGGATATTTTCAACATTTGGTTTCAACAGGACGGCGCTACGTGCCACACAGCCGAAGCTACACTCGATGTTTTGCGCCCTGTTTTTAAAGATCGCATTATCAGCCGCAGAGCTGATGTCGTTTGGCCACCTCGGAGCTGCGATTTGACACCGTTGGACTATTATTTGTTGGGTGCCGTCAAAGATAAGTGTTACGCCAACAAGCCAGAGACAATTGACGCTTTAAAGGACAATATTTGTGAAGCCATTGGTGAAATACAGCTGCACACAATCGATAATGTGATTAAAAATTGAACCGATCGTGCAGGCTACTGCATGGCCAGCCGTGACAGCCATTTGAATGAAATTATTTTCCGTTATTAACCGGAAGGATTGTACTTTCAAATAAAAAAAGAAATTTGAGAAAATATTCAGCAGTTTTTTTTTATAGCATTTTCAAAAAAAAAAGTTATTTGGCGGAAACTTTATTTCAAGGTGTCGACTTTACATACTTTTGAAAATTTGCAATATAATTTGTAGTTTTTTAAATTATTTCTGGCTCAGCATTGTGCATTGATGTTTTCTCAAGCCAGCCTATGAATATAACAACAATACGTCGATTTTATGAGCAGTTATGAAAAAAAAAATCGAAGCGGTGAAAACATGCAAACTTTTCCCTGTGTTTTCTAACTTAATTTTTTGCGTTTAAAAAAAAATCTCAAAAATATTTTTTGCCATAATAAGCATTTATAATATAATATGGCTGCAAACGTCAAAAAAAAAGGAAATGGTGAACCGCCCTAATAATCATGCAGATGATCTATTTATTTTGAAAGTAGAATGAGTCTCCTCGTTTTTTAAATGAGATATAATGGGGTTTGTACTTCTATGTTTTTGAACCTGTAAACGTTAAATTTAGTCCAATGTTTTTATACTCATCGCATCAGCGGACATCAAATGTATGTATACTTTAAATAAAATTAAATAATTATTGCGAAAACCTAAATTTATTTTGTTTTTTTAATAAATATTTGTGTAGTGAATAGAAGGCATTGAAAACTATATAGCTCCATTATTACCAAACAAATTTTAAAGAGGGACTCATTCCACTTTCAAAATAAGTGTTTCGTATTACGAATAAAAAGTGATATATTATTTCATATGTTGTTTTTAATCAAAACATGTAAATTTTATATAATATTGATTAAATTCATAAATTTTAAATATCCTTGTAAATTAACCCATTAATAGAGAATGACACTATAAAACACAATACCACAAACATTTAAAGACTGCATATTAAATAATGCAAACTTCTAAAATTCATACAATTTAGCATTTCAAAAATTAAATACGAAATCCTATCATTTATATAAAACTAAACTATGTAAAACAGATGTACGAGTTATATATGTCAGTTGAAATATTATACACTAAAAAAAAGTCAGCTGAATTCAATAAATTTTTTGCTGATATTAGCAATTTTTCTGCAAGGATCCTGCGAGCAAAAATGTTGCTAAATTAACTGTTTTTTTTCAGTGTACGTACATTTAAACTGCAATGAAAAATGTAGGAATGCTTGTCATATTTATTGCATTGTTCACTTTGAAAAAAAATTTAAAGGTTTTAAATTACAAATCTTTGTTTCTACAACTGCACAATGGGGTGTAAAGCTAATATTTTGGAAATAATTCAGCCATATCTTACTCGGATTGGCATGAAAATTCACACAGCCATAATCAATACAATTTCAAGCTTAAGTTTCAAAGAAGGCCCACTGGGTAGATCAGTCACTGAACAGTAGACTCTAAATTAGGACACCTAGGGTAGTTCAACGTTTTTAGAGCTTGCTAATTTTATATTTATAAACCGATTTCAAAAATGAAACATTTCTTTTGATACCTTTTAGACCAAAACCTTACCACAAATTACATTACATGTTGTTTTTGTTTTATTAAACAACTTCTTGTGAATACCACTAACACTTTTCAAAGCAATGGGTGTTGATTTGCTTTTTCGATTGGTAAAAAACCGGACCAGGTTATTGTAAAAATGAAAAATTTAAATTTTCAAATGTGGATAACTTTTGTACTTTAAGAGATAACCCACAGAAGTAAGCGTGTTTATTGTTGGATATTTTAAGCAGATTCCAAAAATGCTTTATTTTTTAAAATCGGTTGATGCATATAGAATTGGAAAGCTCTTAAAATATTTGAATAACCGAGGTTTCTTACTTTGGAGTCTAATTGATCAGCGCCTACTGGATCTAGTGGTCTCTTATTTAAAATATAAGCTTCAATTTACGTTGATTATATTATATTTAAATGCGTAAAATATAATAAAATGTAAAAAATAGATAATACTTCTAATTGGTTTCAATATTGGTAACAACAATATTAGCAGAAAATTTTGAATTTGGTACTGGTAAAACACATGCTTTGCAAACAATATAGTGTTTTTCTAGTACAATATTCGTTGAGCATTTGGTAATTTTTAAAACGGTGGGTTTTACAAAAATATCAGTGGTTTGCCAGCACTATTTTTTTTTGTACGGTTTGCAATTTCTCCCTGCGTATATTTACCAAATCAGGTAGTTTATACACTAAGCAGACAAATTCTCATTGATTTGATTTTTCCGTTGTGTGGAATGACTCGGTTAGAGTTAAGCCAATTATCTTTTTCTATTGCACCCAACTGAAGATTTGGGTGATGCCAATGAAACAATTGTATTGTCTATCATGGCAAAAGCAACAAATAAAATATAATAGGACAATATCATATTAGAATTTGGACTTGAGGTAGAACAATATTCTAACTAAATATATGAAAATACAGAAAGTCAAAAAAAAAATAGGATCTTGTTATGGGTTAAGGTTTAAGCTTTAGTATTATTTTAAAAATATAATTTGTACAAATTGGCAAACTTATAAAGGAAAATAGCAAAAGAAATAGAGATTATCTAAAAATGTTTACCAAGATATTATTAAATATTTCAGATGTGATGTCCAATTTAGGTTTTTACCCTTTAGTGCATGAAACTCGGTATTAAAAAAATATGAAAACTAAAAAAATATTTCAGCGTTTTCACGTGCTTTCATTTTTAACGACTTTATTAAAGGATGACGATAGTTACATACCCAGGAAAAAATTACACATTCCAAAAAAAAGGTGATGCCCACACTTGCTTGCATATCTAATTGCAAAATTTAGTAACTGCAATACCAAACACATTCCTAAGATAGATTCTTTCAATTCTTTAAATTTAAACCAGAAAATATGAACTCAATAACAAAATAATTATTTACTTAAAAGAAAATAACAATGTTATTAACTTATATGTATAACTTTTTGTACTCAAGAAGTAATCATATACTTTTTCTTAATACAAGGACGTTTTAAAAGTAGTTCCTCTTTTTGAAAAAAGAAGTTATACAATTTTAAAGAATGTGTCTTATATATTTTTCAAATAAAATATTATTTGCAGGAAAATAATACTAAAAACAGAAATCGCATGTTGCCAAAATTTTGTTAAACTGTGGTTAGGTATAAATTAGGGAAGCGCACGAGAGCAGAAAATTGTAAGTGAAAGTTGAAATTACTGACGTTATCGTAAATGAGTGTAAAAAATGAGTTCTTAAAAATATAAAGTAAATAGTTCTTCGATAAAAAAATAATCAATTCATTCTAAAGAATTAATTTTTTTAGTCTTATGCCCTGTTACGAGTAGGTAATCTAGTAAGGAATGCGTTCTGCCAAAAATGCTTGATTACAAACCCCCTTACCTTTTTGGAAATTTTTTGCTAGGTATATGTAACTAGTATAAAGGAAAAAATGGGTTTTTTTTGCTACAAATCTGAAAACAAAAAATTTTTCACAATTGTAACATCGAAAATTTGTAAGCATTGGATAGTACAACTTATTTCCATTAAATTTTTTTAAATTTTGAAGATATCACATTTCTCAAATATTAGCACAAATGGCGATGACACCATACCAATGAATATTAAAGGATAATTTCTTCTTTAAGGAATAAGAATATTGAAATGTTGAAAATGCATTTTGAAGACAACAGTCCTGTGACTTTCAGATGACATAAAAAGTTTTGTTAGTAAATCTTAATTCGCGATTTCATGACTTACAAAATATTGCAATAAACAGGGTTTGAAATTCTGCGGTCAGATTCGGATTAAGTACACCTTTAGAAAACTTTAGTCTAGTCTCAGTTTTCCAAATATTACACTCATAGAAAAAAGTCAGTAGACAAATTAGTAATGCCGTTAGTAATCCAACTTTACAGGTTTTAAACTAATTTTAAGTTTTAATTGAGATTTCAGTTAAAAATTTTGCTATTTGGACTTGACAAAACACTAAATATTTTACTAATATTTTTTTGTTGGATCTACTAAAGTCTAAAAATATTATTTTGATTATCAAACTAACAGAGGTCATATTGTGTCAGTATATAATTGAGAAGTGAAGTGAACACGCCATATTAAAAAATAATTAGAAAAAGAAGCAAATGGTCTTATAAGAAAATAATAGAACTTATAAAAAATATTGAAGTGTTTTTTAAAAAAATGGGATAGATTTGTTTTGTGCTGAATTGTAGGATAGTAAGTGGTTTGGCGTTTATAAAATAACTTATGTTTAATAACATTTATATAATATTTTTACATTATAATATATATATATATAAGCATGCACACCGCATACTATGCGGACATCTGTATATACACCCAAAATTGTCCCCTAAGTATGCGGTGTATCGATCCTGTGCTATCTTATACGCTACATGTATGAAAACTTTGAGGATAGTCCCCAAAGTAAGCAAATGTCCCTAGAGTATGCCGTGTATCGAATAAATGTTCCAACAGTATGCGATTTGCATACATATATACATATATATATATATGTATGCACAGCACATACTATAGGGACATCTGTATATACACCCAAAATTGTCCCCTAGGTATGCGGTGTATCGCACCAATTGTCCTCATCTTATACGCTAGATGTATGAAAACTTTGAGCACAGTCCCCAAAGTAAGCAAATGTCCCTAAACTGTGCGGGGAACGAATAAATGTCCTAACATATATGTATATATATATATATATGTATATATATATGCACAGCGTACTGCTGGGACATTTATTCGTTCCCCCGCATAGTTTTATTTTTACAAGTGTTATAAATTCAATAAAATTTTTCAAAAGTGGAGCTATTCACGAATTTGTCTAAGGGCGACTATGCCTTCTCAACTGTTTTACAAAAACTTAACATTTATTTAATCTGCATACAATAACTATGCACTGAGAGAATTATCTTCACTTCATTAATGAATTTCTTTATAGCTTTCATGAAAATTGTCACTGAAACTAGTCCATTGAAACTTTTCATAGAGACTATGAAACAGATTTCATTTCAATGTTTATAAAATCTTTGTAGAATTAAAGAAAATCTTCTATAATGGCTTCTTCCCAAAATGAAGCCATTATAGAATTTATAAAGCAGTTTAGTAAAAATGTTTAATATTACAACGATTTTTGAATTAGTTAATCTCTTCGTGAACGTCTTGAAATTATTAATTGGAACTAAACCAATGAACCGGTTCGTATGATTTTTTAAACAATTTTCTAGAAGTCCTCAATTAATATAAGTTTACAATGAGATAAAAAAGCACTTTATAAAATATGTTGAACAATTGAGAATTAAATCTCAAAACTATAGTTTGAAATGTATGAAAATTAATAAAATTATGAAAATTTATGAAAAAAATAATAATATAAGTCTTTGAAAAACAAAAAATTCCCCAAAAAAAAAAATCCGAATGTGCTCACCATTTTTTTGCCTTTATCCGATTTTTAGAAAATGGTCATATTTGTAGTTTACTAGTAAATGCGTACAAAAAAATAGCTTATTTTATTATTTATTATATAACTGTTTGGTATCGTAGGGGTGTGAGGTGCAAAGTCAAAACTTAGACTCAATATTGCGTTACTTATGCCTATTCCAAATTTCGTTGCAATTAAACCACTAAGAAGGAAATGAACGTATTATTTTCAAAGATATTTTGATATACCCCACTGTGCATACAACATATTGAAAGTACAAAAAAACAAATAAAATTAAAATAATTTACCTAATTCTGATACTTAATGCCTTTGCATAATAAGTTTTGATATTGGACTATTGCCAACAGAACCCGGTATCCATGATATATTTATGGTTAGTTAGTAGAATGTCTGAAAAATATGCCACCCGATGATGTTATAACACATGAACAGACGCTAACGTCAGAAACCCTTGCCTCCCTAATTTGCCATTCCATTGTACACCAATGCGTTGTGTATTACTTACAGTTGTTGGATGACCTTCGCGATACCAATCAATATTATATGGTTCTGTTGGATCACTAGCGACTTTACACTGCATTGATGCGGTAAGGCCCAAAAGAACAGTGGTGTTAACTGGTGGCAGTATGATTTATGTGCGAACTATAAAGTTTTTGTTGCAAAAAAAATGAAAAGAACAATAGTTAAAAAAAGCAATGAAAATATGGATTACCAAAAAAGGGATTAAATTCATTGATTTATGATATTTAGGGGAATAGAAGACAACGAAATACAAAAGTGTAACGATTTGCATTTCGTTGCTTTACACACTATTGTTGATGTTATGGGGAATTAAATCATAAAGATTTACATATCGCTCATTTTCAAAAATACTCTCATGACTCAAAAAACACAATATAGCAGAAAATGCGCCTAAAATGTTCAATACATCTCAAGTATTTCAAGTATATTTGCAATAATAAGAATATAGTGCTAAAAATACTAAGTAAACCCATAGTTACTATATGGGGGTAATACAAATCTAACCAAAAATATTCTCAGCTTGTTGTATCCTGTCGCATCTGTAACGTATGAGTGTTTTCATTAAGACATCAAATATACCACTTATAGGTAACCTTAAAAAGCAAACAAAATTGTTGGCAGCGTATGAGTGTTATTAATTAAAGTATTATAAAATATAACTCATACGCCACATAATATAAATAAAATTCAAATTTTATTATCTGAGTTGGAGATGGCAAAAGTGAACATGGTTGGTTGGTTGGCTTAAGTGGCAGCTCACGCTACTCGTGAGCATCAAGTAGAGTCAAAAAGCGACTCCGTTTTGAAGAGACCACACTACCCGTAAGGAACTGGTATCCGGAGTACTAGACCCACCCCGTTCGGTTAAGATAATGTATGATATCACCGAATCCCATACGTGATATTACCGAGAGGTCGTCCAGTATATGGTCACCCAAGATCCGGAGTCGAATATTCTGCAGCGCCGGACAATCGCAGAGAAGATGCTCCACAGTCTCCTCCTCGCCCGGTATGCCGCAGCTGCGACAATGCGAACCGCGTATAATCCCAAGTCTAATGCCATGCCTACCAATCAGCCAGTGACCGGTCAGAACAGCCGTCAGCCTCGAGACTTCCCTCCTGCTCCTGCTCAGGAGAGAGTTTGTACGCACTAGGTCGTAGTTGGGCCACGTAAGTCTCGCGGTCCTACAGGTATCCAAATTATGCCACCTGTCCCCCGCCCTGCGAAAGTAGTGCCGGAAATTTCCCCCTTAACAGTCCCCAGCGGTGCAGCGACTGACACCGATGTGGAGACGTTTAAGGCAGATCCTGCCCTTGCCAATTCGTCTGCACTTTCATTACCGTAGAGGTCTCTGTGGCCGGGGACCCAAACTAGAGAAACTTGGGATAGACAGCTTAGCCTGGACAGTTCCTCCCTGCACTGACCAACGAGACATTAAAGCCGCTTGGCTATCGGCGAAGATGCCCACTGTCCCTCGAGCCCCCCTTTCAGACAGGAGTCTGCAGGCTTCCCTGATAGCCAGAATTTCCGCCTGGAAAACAGTAGCATGATCAGGTAGCCTGAAAGAACACCGCAAGTTACACTCACCCGAGAAGACCCCGGAGCCTACACCACAACTCATCTTTGAGCTGTCGGTATATACCCTAATGTCAAAACCAAAAGTTGGATCCCCCATATCCCACTCCCGCCTGGAGGGAAAGCTAACCCGAAAAGGTCGGCAGAAATCCAATCTAGGAGTAAGATAGTCGGACTCAAATCCCACACGTGGGTGAAGTCCATCAAGAAGCCTAGCATGTACATAGGTCCTGGACTTCCAGGAACCCGTTGCAGCAAGCCGCGCTGCGCTGCTAGAAGAAACCGCCATTATATGCAAATCAACAGGGATAATGTGAAGCATTACATTGAGAGCCTCCGAGGGGCAAGTTCTTATCGCGCCCGTGACCCCAATGCAAGCAAAAAGTGAACATAATTTTGCGTGATTCACGAGAAACATGCATGATCACGAGTTAGTGTAATCGAAACCTGAATTTAATCACTTAATCGTAGGTGAGTGTGAGTAAGAAAAAAATGTGCGTGAGTCAAATTTTTGCGTAAGTAAAATTTTACAAAAAAAAAAGGGTTTTGCTTTTAACAAATATTTTCTTTAGATTTTTTCGCCGATTTAATAAAAAAATAAATTGTAAAATTACATTTTTAGAACTATTTTTAGTTAAACATCACAATTTGTCTAAATTATTGCAATTTATTTTTTCCCGGTAAATTTTTATTTCGTTAATTTGCGTGATTCACGTGATTCCCTCACGTGAGCGTGTTTGTAAGTAGAAAAAAAACTTCGTGAGTGATTGCACGTGATACAAATTTTTCTCTTATGAGCTTGACTGAGTGTGAGTCAAAATTCACTCACGTGCCCATCTCTAATATGAGTCAATACAACAATGTTCGATACGTTCTTCAGATATGTGACTATGGATATCGTTAAAAAAAACACAGCGATATTCATCGTTTCGATGATATTCGTATGTGTGCTATATTAAGTTTTCGAAATAATGTGTAGTTCGTATTCTATCGCATCTGAAAGTTCGACATTTTAAGCAAACCTAATAGAAATACCTAATGTTTAGAATGATATAACTTTTAAAGACTTTTACAAATCTTATCTCATATGAAAGTAGAATACCTACTTTTAGATATTTAACAACTTGTACATTCTTCTTAGAAAAATTTTCCAAAAATATTATATCGCAAAGATTTCAAAACCTACATCTTTGATCTTTCTTAAACAAATTTTAGTGATATATCATATTGTCTTATACAATATTTCCAAAATTCAGAGTGGGTTATCTATGGGGTCAAAAAATATTTCAGTAAGAATTTCTTATATTATTTTCTTAACATTCCGATAACCGACAAATTTTTTCAACGTTTAAAGACGACGTTAAACATTAATATGAGTTGGTGGCTCGTTTTAGTTTTGTTTTATTTTTTTCATATATATTCACACAATTTATTGCCGTTTTTTTGAAACGAAAAGTAGCAGACCTAATGTGGGATCAGTTAGAACTTCCTCTTGACAAACTTCGTTATTGTCGTCGGAGTGCGATTAATCCGCAATTTCAACATCTAATTCCGAACGCTAACGCCCGCCTCGTCATCGCGAAAGTGGTAAGCATAACTTATCGTATGCAGCGTTTTCTTCATTTGCACGCAGATGTTAAAATAAAGACCTACGACGATTGAAAACTACATCAATATAATACCAGTTACTAATTCTTTCCAAAAGAACAAACAAAATTATTAGGAGCAAGAAGTTTTTCTCTTTTTCTCTTCACAAATATTTATTTGGTTTCTACATTGAGTTCTAACACATAATTGCAAATTAAATAATCTAATCACTCACGACTCACTCTCAGAGATTTTTTTTTTCTTCTTTCGCTCACTTTAATTTTCACCTACTAAATAAAAGGTCCCTGGGGACCTTGTACATAATCTCCTTAGGAAATGTCTTTTCCCCGACGATAATATTAAAAGACTGCGGGTATAGTGTCAAAATTACTCGGACGTCTACATAAAATCGCATACATAAATGTCATTGGGTTTTAATCTGATCGACCAAACCGCTGTGAAATGCTGCATCTTTAAAAACCTAAAATGTCGCTAGGGATCTTGTCCATCATAGGAGTCTTAAAAAAGTAAAATTTACAATTTTGTTCAATATACACGAAATTATACACTCAAAATAACTAACTTGAAAATAAACTAGTAGAAAAGTCTAGTAAACGTCTTGTAAAACAAGTATACTTTTTCCCGGAAAATTGTTTGCTACAATTATCTTCAAAATCAGCGAAATTTCCATTCTTTTGATATTTCTGCTATAAAACATGTAAAAGTTATGGAACATAAATGAAATATATCTTAAATTAAGAGCTTTTATATGATCTCTTGATACTTTTTGTTAGATCCGGGGCACTATTTAATTTTCTTGATAATAATCAAATAAAATTTAATATATTAAAGTGCATGTGGCATAAGAAATCAGTTTATCTATACCACGATCAGCGATTGCACAGAAAATTTCATATAGACGCAATCGAACAAATAAAAACATAACAAATATTACATTATTCAAAAAAAAAAAACAGGGTTACTGACTAAGGTTCAATACCAGAAACTACGCAGCCTGATTCAGAAAATTGAAAATTTACAATGTAGTTATGATTTTTAGAAAATACACTCATTCTTCTCTACCACGCCTTTCACAATTAAAATTAAATAAAATTGCTTATTAATTATGGTATTAATTGCAATTGTCTGAAAAAGACGTTAAAATTCAAACTCAATATATTAAACTTTTATTTTTACTACAGCATCTTTGCTATCTTACCAAAAGCGTTGAACTTCATCAAAATAATTTTAAAGAAATTTCAAAGTCTTGTATTTTTAATAGGAACTTGATATACTTTTTTTTTTTTGTAATATATCTAGTATTTGTAATTTATTTCATACTACTTTACTCATGGTTTTCAGTAAAAAAAAGTTAACAAATTTTGATGTAAATACATTACTTTTAAAAATCATAATATGGAATTTATTCAATTATCTTTCAAATTGAATTTCCTTCACGTTCGTTTACATATATTTTGTGTAGACAAATTTGTTAATAAAAAATGTGTCTAACCAACTAAATACCAGTTCTGTTTTCGGTTGATTTTTTATGTTGTATTCCTCTTTTGACCGATTAAGAAGCGATAATTCAATTCGAAACGAAACACTGTGAGGAGAAAGGGTTCGATGGGAAATCACTGATAAACATACCCACTTTTAAAATTGACCCAATTTTCGTTTCTTGAGATTTTTTTTTTGGTTCAAAAAAAAACCAAACTGAAATAAGTTTTTAGTGCCAAAACTTAAAAGTGCCCTTGTACACATATAAAAAAAATGGTTATAATTCCATTGCAATCAACAAAATTTAATCATTATTCAATAATTTTAATTGTAAGTGCTGAAATGCATTATCAGAATAATTAAACTTAATTATGAATAGAAAATATATAATACTAACCAAAACACTGTCACATCATCCAAAATTTTGGCTTTTCCGGTTCAAGACGTACAAAATTTTTGTTAATAAAATAACTTTGTGGAGCGCATGTCAGTCTATTTATAGAATATTACCAGAAATATTTACACTGCGAAGTACAATAATGTGCAACAAATAATTATTCTTCATGTTAAACAATCGGTCACGATAGCAAACGTTGCGAAAAATATGTGAACAGAGTGAATGCGGAAAAGCGTAACGTAAAAATAAATTACTTTTTCAAAAAAGTACTAAATTTTGGAAAAAAATACTTTTGTTTAATAACTGTTTTTTTTTTAAATGACTTTTTGGAATAAGTACTTTTTATAATTTCTTTATTAAAAAGAATCAATATTTCTTTTACTCCGATTTCCTTTACGTTTTCTGCATTCACTGTGTTCACATTTTTTTTCGCATGGTTTACGTTCGCGAACAATAACTAAACCTGCAGAAGAACAATCTGTTACACATGATTGTTCTTCGCGCAGAAAAAAAATATGGTTGCGAAATGATTGCGGCCACAAAACTTTGTTTCCTACAGCAATAAATGGTTTTTTTAGTTAGACTATTATTGTATTGTCTACAATCATACTATAGTATTTATTATCTAACTGCAGCCATATTGGACTTGCGCCAACTATAAGATGATCAATCGGTTTTTTATGAGCGTCTTCGGTCTTTTAGTTTCATTCTTGTTTAATATTTTGAGAAAATAAGTTGCGAGAAACAGTCAGAACCAAAAAATTAAATTATATTGACCAAAAAAACATTAAAAATGGACAAAGAAAGTAGTGGTGGTAATTGTAATGGTGATTTGTTTTATGGAAGAAGGAATAAATTGTAGTCTCAACTCGGTCTGCGCTGGAAGTCCAGGCAAAAGTTTTAATTGCCGCGCACCCTTAAATAAAGTTATTGTTCATTAAAAAAAAGTGATAAAAAAGTGATTTATTTTCTAATTGTTTGTAATTACGCAAAAAATATTGTAAAAAAGTATTGTTATTACACAAAAAAATTTTGAAATAAAAATTTAAATAAATTGCACGTGCTCTTAAGTAACTAGTACGAAGTAATCATAATATGTGTGCAATATTCATAACATGGTAATAAATAATGACAAAATTCGTGTCCATGATCATAATATGATAATTTGGACAATTATAATGATTGCTGCAAACATGGTTTGGTCATTATATATGTATTGTGAAATTGTATTCTTAACAATATTTTTATGAGTGTTTTGTTCTGTAATCACATATATAACCAGTAAAGCTGACACAATATTTCACAACTCTTCAGCGCAAAGACAATTTGATTACATAAATTATTTTCAAAATAAGTTTTTTTAAATATGTGAATTATTAAATAATGTATCTTAATCCAACTTAAACATAATGCTGGGAGAATAGTGTTGAAATCATATTATGATAATTCATAAAAATTTCCAGAACCATAATATGATAATATTGGGATATATTTGGAACCATAATATGGTAATCTAATTATCATATTATGATACAGAAGCAGATAAGTGTATGGTTGTCACAACCATCATAACATGGTTGTCGCAATCATAAATCCAAAAATGTATGATGCTCTTCGAATATGGTTCTCTCAAACATTTTTTTTCTTTGCGTGTTACTAGTGTATATATTCCTTGATATTACAATCCATAGAAATAAACTTTTCAAGTATTACAATAAAGAATCCAAATTTTTGAATAATTGTCGGTCGTTGCAATAGTTTTGATATTTAATAATAGTGATAATACGCGGAACTAGAACAATTCGGTTGGCAAAACTTTAGTTTAAACTACAAAAGATTAAGATTATAAAATATAAATTTAAAACAACAAATACCTTTAAATTTCTGTTTCAAAGTAAAAATTATTGCAAATAAGGCGAACAAATCAAAAGTGTTTTTACCTCATCATTAACAGCGCCGGATTCATTTGAATGAACACAAATCGTCGGCTTAGTATTGTTTGCCGTATGTTTGCGGCAAAACCTATGCATATACGGCAAAACAATTCTATGCCGACGAAATGTAAAAACCAGCATCAGATTCGCGTCCGTTTGATATTAATAAATCTCTAGGGTTGTGTTTCTGTTTTAATTGTAAATGGGTGGAAATTTGTGATTTTGGTATTATAGCTACATATGTTGTTTGAGTTAAGTGTTAGAGTTTGTGGTAAGGAACATCGTTATGGCAATGAAATATTTCGTAGTTGCAATGATGCCGGGCGTTGTTGTTGGTGGTAGTATGAATGTTAATTTAGATGTCTTATGTTGGCACCATTTTGCGCAGAGCATATTTTGTTTTTGTTGTTTGTACATTGTCATTAATGTTTTTTGTTTGTATCCACACCATGAAGATGATAATGATGTTGTTGATATCAAGTACCCGTAACATGGTGTCAGGACGATTACAGCAACAAGCCGGGGTAATGTTGATTACGGCAATAGCGATAATAATCCTGATGATGGTGTCAATTGTGCGTTTTTGTAAATAGATAAAGTTTGTATTTTTTTGTACGACTAAACAAAACGTTGTATTTCCGGTTCGTTGGTTTGCATAGTGAGACATTTTACTTTAAAGAGCGCAAAACAACAAAATAATTGCGCCCAAAGATGTTAATTTGATGTTTGTTTTTTATTTACCAAAGAATAAAGTAAATTTTTATGACCACTAATAATGAACATGCACATTGATGTTGACTTTGAGTATGATACCGTAAATTACGGTTAAAGTTACAAAGTGTTGTCAATTCATTGTCAGAATTTACAATTGCATAAAATATTAATTGCACAATTGCCAAAATAGTTATTTTATGTTGTCGTTTTTGTTGCATTCAGGTGTATTTAACATTAAAATATAAATGTTTAGTTTGGTGCCCGTTAGGTTTTTATTTCAAAGCAATTATTTCAAAGTTACCAAGAGATATCAAAAATATAACATGTATGAATTTTCACCCACCAGCTATTTAACATTTAACACGCACAAATACACACACACATTTACATTATATTATGGTTAAGGAAAGTATGCACGTGAGATATATCAAAAAAATGTTGGAAATAATTCGGCAATTTCTTACATAGCGGTCCGATTGCACTGAAATTTAGAACAGCCATTACTGACTAAAAATCGAGTTTTAGCGTTCAACTTCACAGAGCCCGTGGTATGACAATATGACCTCCACAAGTTAAATACTTTTTGCATGAATTTGCTGAGTACTCGCCATTTTTTGTTTCTTATTCGATTTTTATGAAATTCCAAATTTGGCACGGGTCAGGTAGAGCTTTTTGCGAGTAACGGTTTTTAGAAAATCGGAAAGGAAACAAAAAAAAATGGTAAGCACTCAACATATTTTTTGCAATAATGCTTTACTTTGGGGGGCCATATTGCCACGCCAGGGAATCTGTGATGCTCAACGAAAAACTTAAGCTCGATATTTCGTCATGTAATATTGAGCTTAAGTTTTAGCGCTGCACTTCACAAATTCCCTGGCGTGGTAATATGACCCCCCAAAGTAAGACAAGTTTTACATAAAATATGTTTAGTGCTCGCCACTTTTATGTTACCTTTCCGAATTTCATTTGCTGTTCCAAATTTCATTGCAATGGGACCAATTAGTACAAAATTTTACTTAATTTTTAATTGTCAGGTTCTTTCTCCGAAATTTGAATTTTATCGAGTTTAAGTTTTGATATTGAACCTCTCGGACCCCTAGAGCCGGCAATATGGCTCCCAAAGTAGATTACTTTTTGAATAAAAAAATTTTGAGTGCTCGCCATTTTTTTGTTTCTCATCCGATTTTCTACTAACATATTTGTAATCTTCTAGTAGAGACTAACAAAAAACACGCTTGCATGTGTGGTTTATCTCCAATTAGTGTTTCCAATTATTCGACCTAGGCCATTATTCGGAATATAACTACAATGGATCAAACGGTTATACGCGTAGATCAATCGACAAATTTGGCGAGTAGTCGTTTAAAATGTTTTATTTTTCTTAAAGCTATTGAGCTTTGGTTGCTTATATTTCCGCTAGAGGGCGCTTTAAGGCAAACCAAACTTCAGAAATTTCTGAATGAAACGTGGTTATATATATCTGCAAAGTTTGATTGAAAAATTTGCAGCGGATCTATGACGTGCCATTAATGAGTTAAATATAAAATAAGTAAAACGAAAACAGCGTTGCAGGCAAAAATTTGGTAGAAAAAAATAGAGGCGACTTTTGATACAAAATTTTTCCCTGAAACGCTGTTTTCGTGCCACTGCCGTATTGTGTCCGCTAAATTTTTCACTAAAAGTGGTTTCTTATTCTTCTTTCTATAAAAATCTAACTAAAAAAACTTAGTAGTATTAAAGTACATACTCCTTTGATTTTAACGACAAAATATTGTGAGTGTTGGTAAGGGGAATACTTTATGCCCTAATCTACTAATTTTTATGGATTAGTTTCAAACCTATTAAGGCCCATTATGCTTAAAGCAAGCATAGAAAAAAAATTGGTACTATAAACCAAAATTTTAAGTTCTTTTTAAATTTAATCATATATTCATTTTATGTTTCAAAACGCTACAAAATTATTTTTTTTTTTCAAACACTTAAATGTAAATCAAGTCAAGGTTTACTATCACCCAAAACTTTAAATTTAAAACAAAGGTCTGTTTTATCATTTTATATACACTCAAAAAAAATAAGTTAGTAGAACAGTTAGTAACACGTCTTGTAAATCAGGTATACTATTTCTCAGCAAATTTTTTGTTTTCATCTAAAATTTTAGTTATACTTATTCAGCACTTAAATGTGCTGAACTCATGTTTTACTAATATTTTACTAATGTTTTACTAATGTTTTACTTATGTTTTACTAATTAATTTTTCTAAAAAAAATTGTGCTGATAAGCACATTAATAGTGTGGACGACAACCAGACAGAAATATATACGCAGAATGAATTAGATGTCGCGGCATGGCAAGATGTAGTAGTGACGAGGAAAATGATACTAAAAAATACAACTCTAGTAAGACATATAAAGAAAAATCAACCATGGAAGTTTTTTGTATCTGTTTTTCATGCATAAAACAAAACTGTGGATTGAAACTGTGAACTTGGCTTGTGGAAGTAATTGTCTATTAATTAAACAAAATACCATATAAAATATTTCAATTTAATAAAGATTAAATGTGTATCTGCAAACTAAATGTTTACAGAGATTATTAATCTAGTGTGGTCAAATTGCAGACAAATATACAGCACGTAGACAGACAGAAAAAGGCACATATCATAGGTAGATTTTTATGTTTGCCTTTTCTTATTGCAAAAATGGGTTGTACATATTATATTTTGTTATGTTTTCTTTTCGTTTCTATAAAAGATAGCATCATTTAGACAACCATTGATTTAAGTAGTGGGAAGATAATTTTGTTTATGTTATATATAATTAATTTTTTTGTATTTTTTTAGATATTACATTAATTCGTGTCGTCAATTTGGGAGTATGAACATTTTTATATATTGAAACATATTGTAAATTATTTTTAAAAGAATCACAAAAATATGTTCTATGATTTTATGCAAATAAATTAACCAAAGTATAATTTTTCTACATATTTTTTGAGTATTTTTCAGTCTACTAATATTCAGCAAAAATTTTATTAATTTTCAGCAAGGGTTTTTGAATTTCCAATTTACTAAGTGTTAGCAAAACTTTTGCTGAATCTACTAATTCTGTTGCTAAAAATCAGATCGCTGATTTTCAGCAAAGGATTTTGCTGGCATTAGCAATTTTTTTTGCAAGCACCCTCCTGACTAAAATTTTGCTGTCTTTACTAACTTCTTTTTGAGTGTAGTAAGAATGATATTGTATATTTTTCGTGCCCAACAAATGGTAGAAATTTTATTGGAAAAAAGCTTAAGCCAGTGAGAGGGTTAAATATGACTTTATTGTTAATCTAACCGATACATATTATATTGAAATTTATCCATTAATTAAATACTCGTACTATCGGTTTATGATAATTTTTTTGTATACTTTTTATACTTTTATACAATTCAACTACAATTTTTAACCAATCTACCATCAGACTGCAAACATATGCAAAATATTTTATTATGGAATTTGTGGTGAAAAAAAATTGAAGAAATATTGGCATTATGGTTAAATAATTAGCGTGGTAATGATAAACATAAATATTAAAACAATGGAGCTTGGCTATTTTTTACGTTTATTTATATAAACTTTTTTGTACTTTGTACATATATGACTGAAATAGTAAAAAGTTATGTATTGTTTTCTTATTTTTCCTACACGCAGAATAAAAACACTTCTAAATATGTTTGCAGGTAACTACACTAAAAATAGTTTGCAGTTTAAATTAACTGAAAATGTAATTTAACTAAATGATAAATCACTAAAAATTCGATGTACTTACTTTTCATTTAAATCAAATGTTTCTTGTTATATGTATATTATTAAATATTTTTAAATATTTTAAATATTTTTAAATATTTTAAATATTTTTAAATATTGTTAAATATTATTAAATAACTAACAAATCCGTAGGACCCAATTTTTAAATTATACCAACAAATAAATTTATACACATATTTAAAACAACAAATTGTTTGAAAGGTAAAATAAGAATGAACAGAAACTGAAAATTATTGACAAATAAGAAATTTGTAAAGTATATGATTAATATGCTTAAATATTTCAGAATATGACAAGTAACTTTTTTGCAAGTGTCTACAACATCTGCCCTTTTAAAAGTAAGGAGAAAATCTGTTTGGAAATTTACTTAGCCGTTGTGGTTTAAACGGTACAATTAGAGCAAGTTTTTGGGATGTAGTTTAACCTTGTTTATAGTTTTAACGAAGTTTAAACTTGAAATGCTGTTTTTGAGATCAAGTTTATTTTATTTTAATTGTAGTTTAACCGGCCAGCCTTGGCCGTTTAAACTAAGTTTTAAGCTATCAAAACATAACAGCTGTGAATGAAAATTATACACAAATAAAACAGCTGTTAAGTAAAGTCAAAAAAAAAACAATATAAAAGAAATTTTTTAAAAATGATTTTTATAAAATTAGTGTCTTTTTTATCCACCAATTGAATTAAAAATTTAATTTCTTTCGTTGAAAAATTGTTTGTCAGTCTGCTGCCTTCCATTTTTACATTTATTTTAGAGCCTATTTTATATTTAATTTCAACCAATATTAAACAAAAGTAATATTTAAGTGTTGGGCACAAATTAAACAAACATTTTTTTTCTACTCGCGTTGTTTTGTTTGTTTTTCATTTTTGACATTCGCAAGTGCTACCATATTTATTTTGAAAATGGCATTACTTTTTTTGGTGTAAAATATGATAATCTTATTTAATTTGAGATTTTTTAAACCATCACTGAAAAACATCATGGAGGCTTAAAAGCAGTTTATATCTTATTAAAGTTTACTAAACAGCAGTAAGACTAAGTTTGACAGTCCTCCCAAAAACTTATCACAGTTTATTATGACTCGAGATTCTAGCTTGTACACAAACAATGTTTATTAGTAAAAATGTTTTATGTTTTTTTTTGAATTATTTCAATTCTTCTAATTTTGGTTTCTACTTCTCATCAAGTATATAAAACAATACGGGTAAAGCGTTGATCTTTTGCCTTCAAAAATTATAATTTGTGTTAATCTTCTACCCCTTCTACATTGGTCCTCTAAAGATTTTCGGTGACGCGAACTAAAACATGAAATGACCTGTCAGCGGATAAAGTATACATTAAATTAGCGGACGAAAATATTTTTAATTAATAAATAATCATTACACGGTTTTGTGCTTAACAAAAAACAAATAATCTTGAACTTGAATAATTTTGTTCACACGATAAATCATTAATTTTATATAAACTAATTTATATAATATTTTTCATTTATTTTATTATCGTATAAACAACACACATGAAAACACTATATAAAAAACCGAATATCACTTTTATTGTTTACTTTCCACTTAACTTTTTCTCGATCATTCTTGTCAAGTATATATACCCTAGAGCGTAAGTTTTTTAAACTTTCGACTTTTATAAAAATAAGTCTAAAATTTAGGTGGTGCGGATTTGAAAAAAATCGTATATTATTAATCGAAGTTTTCAATTTCTCTTATAATATATTGAAAAATGTTAGTCCGATTTAAAAAATTTCAAAATATTCTTGTTCAGTATGCCAAAATTAATAAAAAAATTATGTGTTGCAAGATATATTTTTATCAAAACAATTTAAAAAAAAAAAAAAAAATCTAAAACTTTAGTAGCGGACCGCCACAGGCTTTTAAAATTTTGCACAAAATGGCTCTAACCCCTAAAACTATAATAATCTGAACAATAAATAAATTAAAAAAAAAAAAAAAATGTTCTTCATACAAAAAAATGCCGCTCTAATAAACTCGTAAATATGTTTGCATTATTGTTTGTTTTTTGTTTTATTTCTTGATGCCAGTTAGAATTTGATGAACACATTAAACAGCTGGAAGAAGAAAATAAAAATATTAAATATTATTGACTTAATAAATATATATCTTTAATATAAAACTTATCATATAATTTCATTTATTTAATATTATTTGATACTTGCAATAAAAAAAAATTTTGTTATTTTTTCTTTTTCTATGAATGGCGACACCACACTTACAAAATATACAAATACCGTCTACCTAGAACCGCTAGAATCGCTTCCACACTAAAACTACACAAATACAATCAAAAATTTGTTAAAAAAAATGTTCGCAAACTTTAAAATACACTACACATAAATTAAGGCACAGAGCAATGCAACGCTTGCTTTTGAAAACACAGCCGTTTATTAAAAATTTTACAAATAAATATTCCTATATTAACAGATGCGTTCTCAAAATCATTAAAAAAAACTAACTAAATATCAGATGAATATATCAAGCACGGCTTAAATTTGTTCATTTGGTAAAATGGGATAACTAATAAATTTAGTTAAATAACACATTTAAACGCAAACAGCAGAAGAAATTAGCTCAACCAAATTAGAACACGTTTAACAGACTCTTGAACTAATTTTTTTAATGATTGTACATTTTATTATTTTTTATTATTCAGTAGAGTACTATGGAGTGAAATGGTAACACAGTTTTCTTTGCTCTTTAAAAGACCACTCAAAAGATTGTTAGTAGTTCAATCGACACATCTTACAAAGTGATTAATGGAGTAAATCATTTACCGTCTAACTTGTCAACTAACTCATTTGCTAGTTGCATTTTTAAGTATTTGGGGTGAAGTGAGAAATTTTAGGGAGAATGGTAATATAAAAAGTACCAGAATTAAAAAAAAAATAATGAATTTAAAGGCAATTTATGTTTATTAGGAGATAAATGGAAAGGAGACGGATATAAAAAAAATATAAAACTAAGAAAATAACGAAGGAAAATTCAATGCAACTAGTACAAGAAAAAAAAGTACATAGAAAAAAAAGTAATTAAACTCCGTCCAAAAATTCTCAAAAAAATAACCGTACAAATAGTTATAAATTCAGTTATGGCAACGGAATATAGTACCTGAATTTGAGCCAACAGAGTTGTCGATGAAGTTGAGAATCATATTCTCAATGAGTCAGTCACCCCCTAGGATTAACTAAAGATAAGATAAATACGTTTCTAGAAATATATATATTTTTTTACCACGCCCCTACATACCGCCCTTTTTGTTTTTTGTGCACTGCGTAGCCGTTTGAAGTCCGATCGATTATCAAGAGCTATATTTCTCTCTTTTGTGATTTTTGACTCCGGCGTCAAATTCTAGTTGAGATTTCTGATATCTGGTTTCTAGAACATATTTCTGGAATCGTCTTAAACTTATCTTTAATCCTAGGGGGTGACTGACTCAACTTTTTGTTCTTGTATGTGGATCGACGCACCTTAATGTACATTAGGGCGTGTCAAATTTTAATTTTGTTTGATTTTTGCTACTCTTGAAGGGGAATATGAAAAAATAATGGCCACCAGATTTTTCAGAATTTTTGAAAGTGGTTAGAGGGTGGCTGAAAGGGATTATGTGCAAAAAAGAGGTTAAGAAACAAAAATTTCAAGTTCGATATAATTTTTAAAAATAGAAATTATATTTTTCGACCTTTAATTGTGCAATGAAAATGAAATTTATTCAAGTTCGAGGCCATACTCTATATTTCTTTATTAAGATATTATCCTAAAAAATAATCTATAGAGTTTTTGTTTTCAAATTTATTAATTGACCCCTTTCAATTTCCTTAATAATTTTTTTCTTATGCATTGTTTATAAAAAAAACAGATAAATTACTGATAAAGAGTTCTGGCATACTAAAAAAAATTATTCGAAATACAAGCTAATAGATGAAGGGCCATTCTGATGACCTTAAAAACAAAAATTCGAAATTTTCAATTAAAAAAATATTAACTTCAGAGATATGCAACGCATTGTTAAATAAATTTGTTCAGATAAGACGTTAAACCCAAATTTATTTGATACCAAACTTGTTTTTGACACTTTCGGAGAAATATAGAAAAAATAAAAATGAAAAAAATGCACATGAAATTTCACCGACAAGTAGAAAATTTAAAAAAAAAAACCAATTTGGTATCAAATGAAAAGTATTTTAAAAACTTATCCGACAAATTTTATTTCAAGTTTAAGGCTTGAATTTGGAAAATTCAATAATTTAATTTGTGACTTGGACCGCAAGAAATTTGTTTCAGTATGATACACACAGAGAATAAATTAGTTTGAAATCAGTTGAAAATATAGAAAATCCGCAATCTGAAAACGGATTATGTTTCCAGATGGTCTAAAACCGAACGAAAACGAAAAAAATTTAGGTGAAACTTTTTTTCGGTGCTAATCAAAATTTTCCAAATTTGGCCTGTCTTCACTTTATAACCCATATACGATGATGTAAATAGTAAATTAACATGTTGGTGAAAGAAAATTAATATTAAAAGTAAACTTTTTTACAATTTTCACATACAAATGAAATTTCCATAACAATTGTTTACCTACATTTCACCATAACAATTTTCATTTTGTGGTTGTATATATTATACAATATCTGCAAATGTTGTTTTTATTATTATTTTTCCCCATGCAATTGTTTATTATGCATTTAAAATTTTCCTGTTGTCATTTAAAAACAATTCGTACGCATTTAATGAGGATTTCCCCCGTCTTGTGAATACAGACCAAAAAAGCCTAGTATTTTTTGTCGCAGAACGAATAAATGTCTATAATGAGGATACTTGTGAAACGTGTTAAAATACACAACAACGGCAAATGTGCTTTATTACAGTTTTTAAAAGACTGTTTATTCACCCAGAAAACAGTCTCAGTTGTGGCCACGAAAAATCAATAAAAAAAAACTTTTTGCGTTTGTCTTTTCAGGGATTTGAACTCGGAAAATTAGACGTAGTTGACTGTCGCTGTACCCATTACTCCAAAAACACTTATTAAAGTTGGGTGCTATATTTGAATTTATATATTTTGTTAGGAAAACAAACATAGTCTAAAATTCATTTGCCAATACCAATCATTAGTTGCGTCTATAATCAATAGTGTCCGACCGAACAGTTCGGCCAGAAAATGAATTTGGTCTGTCTTTTTAATTGACAATACATTATTTTTGGTTTATTAATCGATTATAGGTAATTCCTAATGAAATAACGTCCTATCAAATAAATTTTAATGATTCTGACCGAATTTAAACCAATCCTTTTTCTGGGTGTTAGATTTGAAAAAAAAAACTTTCTCTAATTTATTATTTTTTAAAACCTTACTTAATGTTTGATATAAACTAATTTCGTTTTAATAAAGCTTTTAATGATAGATTCTTATGCTACATACATACTAGAATAAAAAAGGATTTTTTTTAGGAACTACTTGTATTTACCCAGGTAGAAATTTGGGATGGTACAAAAAACGAAGAGTTTCCAAAACGTTTGTTTTTGATGGTACTAAAATAAAAGCGTTCCCAAAGCGATAATTGCAAATAATACGAAAAAAAAGCATTTAAAAACATTATTTTGGATTGCCATTCGAACGTTCGGACAAAGTATTTTAGGAATACTTTTTATACAAAACTTACAAATATTTGTGAAATAAAAACACTGTAAAAACATTGGTTCAAAGCGTTTTTCCAACGTTTGTAAAAAGTACTTTAGAAGTGCTTATAGTACAAAATTTACAACGGTTTATAAAATAAAACCAATGTAAAACCATTGCGTTAAAGCGTTTTTCTAACATTTGCCAATAGTACTTTAGAAATACTTTTTTTTTTTGCGATTACAGCTGTTCTCTCTGTTATAATGTCAAACGAGTTGCAACAACAGTTTAGTGGATGCGGAAAACCAAATAAGGGTGTAGGCAAAGAAAATTTCAGTTCAACCCAAGTATATGAAGAATTAAAGGGTAATAAGTACATAACTTGTGAAAAAAGTATTTTTTTACAACATTTATTTTCTACAGATTTTTTATTACATCAGTTTGAAACTGAAACACCATCCAACATTTTGACACAGACAAGCCGCTGGTTGGCGACTGCTAAGTACAGAAACTGCTCAAAACAATCTATTTTCAATCAAATTTGTCTTTCGAGCGTTTTGACAATGTTCAAAATTACAACCCTCAAAGCGGTTATCATTTGGGTCGTTTTCATAACGCTTAATAACTGTAAGCCAAAATGTTCTGCAAATACTTATTTAACGATTGAAAAAGCATTTCAAAAATTTTGTTTTGCAATGTTTTGAGAACGTTATAAAATACCATCCTCAGACCGTAAATTTGGGTTATCATTTTGCACATTCTCAAAACGCTTTAAATTTGTAATTTGGTATGTTCTGAAAACGCTTGTACCATCATGTAAAATGCTTTTAAAACGTTTTATAGATTGTATTTTTCTACCTGGGTAGTTTTCAAATTCCATATAAATTTGAAATCAAAAACCAGAAGTTTTCAAAAACTAGTATAAATTACTTCTTTTGAAGTATAAATTACCTCTTTTGAAGTTCTGTTCTAAGTTTTTAAATGAATACAGCAATAATGATAATGTTAATGAGAATCATAAAAAGTAAAAAGCCTGATTCATCCTAGAGATTTTCATTAACACAATATGCGAATATACCAAATAGAATAGAATTCCGAAATATCCGGCTTTTCGCGATTTAGCAAATCCCAAAATGAGAAGATTTAGTAAATTCCGGAATTTTTAAAGTTTTTTTTTTTTTTTATGTGCAAAAATTTAAAATTAATTAAGTTTTTTTATTGAATTTTTTAATTTTTTCATAATTATGAATTTAAACAGCATATATATTTTTTACAGGTTCACTTCTAATAATCCCAATTTGTTCATTGTAAAATTGCTAAAAATATGTGTTTTTAATATATAAAATTTTAAATTTTAATTAAATACACGATATAGTGATATATATACAGGTTCATAATTTTTAGGTATTTTTTCTTAGATTATGATAGCATTATCGATATAATTTTCGATATTGTTAGCGATATTATACCGTTGCCAGACTCAACTTTGGTGGTTCTACTGTCCTTATTCCAGAGAATTGTATAGCGAAAGTGGCATTATAATTTTATGAATATACGATATTGTTAGAAAAGATACATTTATTTAAAAACCAAAAAAAAAAGTGCGCCCCTGTGGCTAGTCGTGGGTTCAATTCCCACCAGAGGCACTGGTCTGTTTTCGCTACAACGCGCCGAAGGCCATAGTAGCTAGTGCTCGGTTAGGGGAATAGTATATAATTTGTAATTATATGATTATTAATTAATAAAAACAAAAAAAAAAAAAGCTATAGTTTTTGTAACACAAGAGATTATAATATATCAATTTACCATCAAAATTACCGAAATTCCCCTGCGATAGGAACAGAGAGACACCAGATTCGTTCTGACAATCGAATTTCTTGCCAACCGAATTTTCTGGTGAAGAAAAACGAAAAATTCTGAAAAACCCCGGGAATTCAGGATAGCAATTTCCAAAATCCTGAATTCAGGGATTTTAAATATCAAGTCCGATTGGCATCCCTTTTATATATCCAAGTGTTCAAGGTAGCCAATACCAATATGGTTATGGTTATAAAACGAGAGTAGTTGTAACAGCATTTACTACAACATATCACCCGCACGCACGTATGATCACTAATTAATATAAATCTATAAATACAAGTAAGTAGAAAATTCATGTAACATCCATTAACACTTACAACAAATTCTGCCATAACAATGACAAAACAAAACATCCTTTTGATTATAGTTGAAGCTCATAGTATTTTGTTTACACAATAGCATGCAGTAGTAATACAACAACACAAAACTACCCATACACTAACTTACAGATACCCACACATATACTATATATAGATGGCATAAATCATAAGCTATAATAATTGCAATATTAAAAAATGTTAAAAGAATCCTTCCGTGCTGTTCATGAATAAGGCATTAACCAACCAACTTCCGTAATACGCATTTTCCTTTAACCATACAAATAGCACGTATTGCCCAGTCGTGCTGTTGTACAACAATGACCTTTTTGATTACTTACATCCTTAGTACCGTACATATTTAATGTTGACCGTTGGTACGTTTGTTCATTGGAACGGCCCCTTTCTCAAAGTCCTGTTTCGTTTGGAATTTAATTTTTTTTTTTTTTTTATTAAAAAGAGAGGCAACACTCAGGAAATACTTCCTATATTTAGTGTGTTGCTTTCTTTGGAAAGGGATAGTATAGAGATGAAAGGTGGGGAAAGATGAAGGGCTTCAGACATGGCAATACTGTAATTGCGCGAGATGATAAGTCTTAGAACAGTTGTTGCTCGCCACCTGATGGAGAGTTAGCGAACTTATTGAAGCTTTTTGGTTCATAGCCCTGATTCATTATTTTACTTCGGTGGGGTTAATTGCTATGGGAACACCGAAGGTGGACATTGCGATACGTATGAGGGATAGAAAAAACTCATACATATTATTTTGATGTTGCCGGCATCGGGAATCGAACCCGGGACCTTCTGTGTAAAAGTCCAACGTGCTAACCATTAAACCTGAACGCCCACAATTATGCATAATAGGAAAAAAAGAGTTATACAACGTTGCTTGCGCGACGTTGTCACACATACACTATAAGAATCTTCGTGTGGCTAACGATTACGAATGTTCATTTGTTGCTTTGTTCTAATTGTGTTAAAAAAATTCAGTCAATTGTTGTTAAACACTTGTTGAAGCAAGATCACGCTATGCAACATAAAAAACATAAAAATTTGCTGCTACTTACAAAAGCGTAAATGTCAATGTTGTAGAACAATTCTGTTGAAAATATTCCCTGAGGGCGTCAAACAATAATCAGCATTCAACAGAGCAGGTTCACGCATCACTGTTCCATAAAATAGGTACACTCATATCATTTTAAAACAACCAAAGATGTTTTCTTTTTTTTATAAATGTATTTTTACATTAAGGCCCTATTGTTTAATGATCAGTTAAAATTTAACATACAGTTAAACTGAAAATTTATATGGGAAACAACAACAAATGTGTCGGTTAAATATCCAGTTAGCAGCTAACGGTACATTGTGAAATTGATGCTAAAATATAAAATATGAGGATTGTAGAGTGGGAAAATAAGATTTTAAATGTTCTTAATGAAGCTGAGTGACTTTTATATAAAAACTATATATATATATATATTTTCACTGCAATAACATCAATTTCTTTTAAATCTAATTTGCTTTTAAATCACCAATACATCCTTATGTGAATTAAATTCTCTTTGTGAATAGCACTGTTGTAGAACTTTACGAGCTAATAGAATTTGAATTTAAATTTTATTTGTATTATATGGCGTATGAGTGTTATTTTATAATATATTAATTAATAACACTCATACGCTGCCAAACATTCAGTTTGTTTTTTAGCTGACGTATGAGTGTTATTTTTAAGGTCTAAGCAACGGTTTTTTTAAGGTTACAAGACGTTCACCGCAACATTAATGAGTGACTACATGTATTTTGTTATTGTTTTTTCGTTCGTGTGAAGAAAATCGTCATCTAAAAACATGGTCTTAATTAAAAAAAAAAAAACACTCATACTTTACCATGTATATTGAAATTAGATCGTTCGTTATTATAAACAACGTGAATAAAATAAAAATTGTACTAATTAAAAGCTTTTTTGTAGATTTACAAATTTTTTCCTAATGAAAAATTATAAAATAAATTAATTACACAAATTGTACATAGAAAAACCAGTAGACACTAACACCAACAATCGAATTTGTATACTCAAACACCCTCATTTTTAAATTCAAATTTATTTCCAACACATTTTTTGTACTTTTTCATAAAAAAAATCTTTAAAAAAGAAACTTCAAAATTACAAAAAAATCAACAAAAGGATGTTTGTATTTACAAATTATCATTGTTGGTGCCAAATTAAAAAATTATTTTTTGGATTTACAAAAATGCTCTATGACGCTTGTTTAACATTACAAACTGAGTTTTGTAATGTATTTCTTTGTATAGACTTTTTATGTTTTGAGAATTCATCAAATTGTTAAATACACCCAGAGTATAATGTAGGTTACTGTTTGTAGTTGGATAAAAAAAAATTTCAGTATAGTTAAAAATAAAACAACGTGTATTTTTTTTTTTAAATATATTTATTTCAATTTTTTGTTCAAAATAATTTACTAACATTTACCAATTTTTTCATTTCATTTAGTATTTTTATTTATTTAAAGTTTCATACATATTTAAAGTTTCATACAAAAACTGAATTTTGCAGTTTATTTATTTCCATTACAGTTATTTTAAATTTAAATTTTTTTTCTACCTGCTTCAAAAAAAAAATATTCGAAAAATTACTGTCTCTTTCTTTTATTGTAATGGTTTGTTTATATACAAAATTAGTGGAATTATTCCAAATATTCAAAATAAAATGAACAGTATGCGTACACTCAAAAAATAAGTTAGTTGAAAAGTTAGTAAAACGTCTTGTAAATCAGGTATAACATTTTTTAGCAAAATTTTTTAGCTAAAATCGTGTTTTCAGCTAAAATTTTTGTTATACTTATTCAGAACTTAACTGTTTTATACTAATGCTTTACTAATATTATACTGTTTTACTAATTAATTTTGCTAAAAAAAATTGTGCTGATAATAGTGTGGACGACAACCAGATTGAAAGATATACGCAGAATGAAGCAGATGTCGCGGCATGTCAAGATGTAGTAGAGAAGAGGAAAATGATACTAAAAAGTACAACTCTAATAAGACATATAAAAAAATCAACCATGGAAGACTTTTGTATCTGTTTTTCATACATTAAACAAAATTGAGGATTAAAACAACTTAAATTTTGCGTTGTCTCCGGCTTGTGAAAATAATTGTTTATTAATTAAATAAAAGATAAAATAAAATATTTAAATTTAATATGTATTTCTAAACTAAATGTTTACAAAGACACACATCTTAGGTAGACTTTTATGGTTCCTTTTTCGTATTGCAAAAAAAGGGTTGTTTTTTCGTTTCGTTTGTTTTTGTTTATTTTTTCGTTTCGTTTCTATAATTATCTTCGGCAGTTGCGTCCTTTAAAAGATAGCATAATTTAGACAACCATTGATGTAAGTAGTTGAAAGAAAATTTTTGTTATGATATATATATTTATTTCTATATATTTTCAGATATTAAATTATATCATGGCGTCAAAGTGGGAAAATGAAAATTTTTATATTTCGTAATTATTGTAAGTTATTTTTAAAAGAATCACAAAAATATGTTTTATGATTTTCAGCAAATAAATTAGCTAAATTACAATTTGTCTACAAATTTTTTGCGTTTTTATTTCAGTCTACAAAAATTCAGCAAAAAATCTATTAATTTTTAGCAAGGCTTTTGTATTTCTAACCTACTAAGTGTTAGCAAAACTTTTGCTGAATCTACTAATTTTGTTGCTAAAAATCAGCTCGCTGATTTTCAGCAAAAGATTTTGCTGACAATAGCAATTTTTTTGCAAGCACCCTCCTGACTAAAATTTTGCTGACTCAGCAAAATTTTTTGCTGACTTTACAAACTTTTTTTTTTTGAGTGTACTAATACAAAGAAAAAAGTTGTTTATTTTTCAAGCTTAATTTGAATGCCTATTGCCTTAAGTATTTATGGGATCTTTTCAGTGTTTTGCAAGAGGTTTAGGGGTCGAGCAAATCGATTTTTAAACAAAATACTGGTTTTTTTAATAAATTTTTTGAATTGTACTTATAACTTGGTCAATTTCAAAAATTTTCTTAGCTTCTAAGTCAACATTTAAAAAAAAAATATTCAAACTTTATTTTAATGTTCATCAACCGTAGACTCAAAAAAAGTTCGTAAAACGCTTTGTAAATCATTTCATTTTTCAGCAAATTTTTTGCTGAAATTGTGTTTTCAGCTAAAATTTTAGTTATACTTATTGTGCGCTTAACTATTTTGAACTAATTTTTTACTAATTTTTTACAGTTTTATTAGTTTTTTGTTTTTATACACATCGAGATTATTTATATGTTATTTTTAATTTATAACGTGCTTTCAAACTCCGTATATTTACAAAAATAAAGCATATCAAACACATTAGCTGGGCTGGTACTAGCACTACGATCTGGCCAAAGATCTCATCAGAACCCGAAGTTTCAGAAAACTGGAGCCTCCAGAATAGACAGAGCTTAAACAATAAATCTATTAATCATCTATTTTTCTCCATTATTGTCTTCTTAGTAATCAAAAATGTGGCTAGGGTCTTTTCCTAACAAGCATCATGACGCTACTAATCTTTGCAGACCAAAATTTTTCTATTTATATACAAAAATTTTAGTTTCTACTTTGGCTCAAGTAATACTTCTTTATAGTTTTATTAGTTTTTTTTTATATAAATCGAGATTATTTTTATCTTTTCTTTACAAAAATAAAGCATATCAAAAATAAGTGCTGATACCAGCACTTCGGTCTGGCCAAAGATCTCATCAGAAACCGAAGTTTTGGAAAAAGCTAGGACATAGTAGGTACGAGGAAAAGGATACGAACGAGTACATCTCTTGTCAGACATTTAAATAAATTAACCATGGAAGATTTTTTTATCCGATTTTCATACATAAAACAAAAGTACACAAAAAATGTGTATACATACATTGTAGATTAAAAAAAATAAATTTTGTGTTGTCAAAGTAATTGTCTACTAAGTAAATTAAAACCAAAATAAAATATTTAAATTTAATAAAGATTAAATTTGTATTTGTAAACTGAATATATATAGTAAAGGGTCCGCCAAATAACTTTTTTTTTTTGAACTCCTGAACCAATTGGACTTTGTATGGCGTCATACCAAGGTCTTTATTCAAAATTCGTCTCAATGATGTCTCCGAAATGTTCAATTGTTGAGAACGACGGTGAATTGATGTTAATGGCGCACTTTCTGCCACAGCAGCACGCACACTTTCTGCCACAGCAGCAATATTCTCGGGTGTACGCACTGTTTTTGGCTTTTTCTTTCACAAAGACACATATATTATGTAATTTTTTAAGTTTTCTTTTTCTTATTGCATAAAAGGGTTGTATATGCCATATTTTGTTACTTTCTTGTTCCATATCTAAAAGATAATTTGGTTTATGTTATGTATAATTATTTCTACACAGAAAAAGCTAAAATCAACTTTCAATTAAAATTCGGTTTAATTAACGAAATTGTAGTAGCTGACGTATGAGTGTTATTTTTAAGGTCTAAGCAACGGTTTTTTTAAGGTTACAAGACGTTCACCGCAACATTAATGAGTGACTACATGTATTTTGTTATTGTTTTTCGTTCGTGTGAAGAAAAATCGTCATCTAAAAACATGGTCTTAATTAAAAAAAAAAAACACTCATACTTTACCATGTATATTGAAATTAGATCGTTCGTTATTATAAACAACGTGAATAAAATAAAAATTGTACTAATTAAAAGCTTTTTTGTAGATTTACAAATTTTTTCCTAATGAAAAATTATAAAATATAATAATTACACAAATTGTACATAGAAAAACCAGTAGACACTAACACCAACAATCGAATTTGTATACTCAAACACCCTCATTTTTAAATTCAAATTTATTTCCAACACATTTTTTGTACTTTTTCATAAAAAAAATCTTTAAAAAAGAAACTTCAAAATTACGAAAAAATCAACAAAAGGATGTTTGTATTTACAAATTACACAAGGCAACAATTTTGAAAAAATTTTAGGGGCTTTGAAAACCACTATACAATTTTGATGTATTGTGGTCCCAGTAGTACAAATATGGTTCAATTTTGAAATTCTATGGAGAGGTTTTTTTTTAAAAAATTTTTAATTAAAATTATAAATTTTTTTAGACGTTTCTCCACATAATTAATGATAACTAAAAAAAATTAGTCCGATATTATTCAAATAAATTTAGAAAAACTGAAATTTACATAGCCTTTAATCCGTTAATATATTGCGTTTCAATCGGCTCAGTAGTTTCGGAGTTATAATAAAAAATTGAGGGAAAAAATATTTTTTTTACGTGAAAATAGCAAATTTTTTTGTTTTAAAAAAATCATAAAAAATCGAAAACGGCAAAAAATCGTTCAGATTTATTGCTTTATCGCAAAGCCACATGTAATAGGAACAAAATGAGATATCGATCATAAAAATCGATTGATTTTTTTCGAATTTATTCACAATTAAGTGAATTCGCTCATTTTCACCAAATTTTAGTTTTTTGTCTGATATACATAAAATTGAGTAGTTAATGTTCTTCTTTCGATTGATTGAATTTTGAAAACATTTTCCCCATGCTATGTACAAATTTTCACATCAAAAATGCATTACATAGTAACATTCGTGTATTTTTTGGCAAACCCTTACCTAGAATATACTGATTCTATTCTTCGGAAAGACATTTGTGTTGGATGAGCTTAAATGTAAATAAATAAATAAATTAAATAGTAGAAAATTTATATTTTATTATTCACATTTATTATAATAAATAAAACAAGAAAATAAATAAATAAATATGTATTATAAACTACAAACTCTGAAATTTTCTTTTAGTCGATTTTCTACTATTGTTGAATAACGAAGTGTTACTCTGAATACTCCAGCAAAAATCAGCCATCATGTGTGCATCCCAGCGACCCTGGTATCGTTCCTCCATTGTCCGGATATCTTGGTGGAATCGTTCGCCCTGTTCTTCACTCAAGTCTCCTAGATTTTCAGGAAAACGATCTAAGTGACTGTGCAGGTAGTGTACTTTGATGCTCATGTTGCATCCAAGATTCTGGAAGTGAGTTAACATCTCTTCAACGTGCGCAACGTAATCATCACCCTTGTTATTTCCTAAGAAATTTTGAATAACCCATACAAACGAATCCCATGCATTCTTCTCAATTTCTGACATTGAACTGCCAAATTCAGTATCGTTCACCAATTTGCGAATTTGTGGGCCATCAAATATGCCTGCTTTCAGCTTTTCCATACTTAGATTGGGAAACTTCCTTGAAATATACTGGAAACATTCACTATCTTTGTTAAGTGCTTTAACATATTGTTTCATCAGACCAAGTTTAATGTGAAGAGGGGGTAATATGATGCGATCTCGGGGCACTAGAGCCACATTTATAACATTTGGCGTACCTGGAACTAGTGTTTCCCTAGAAGGCCATTGTTTTCTCTTCCAATGTTCTGTTTTAGCTCTGCTGTCCCATAAACATATAAAACAAGGATATTTTGTAAAGCCGCTTTGTTGGCCTAAGAGGAAATTTACCATCTTAAGATCAACACAAATTACCCACTTATGTTCATCATACTTTATCTTCTTCATGACCAATGCAATTACAGAGTATTCTTCTTTTACTTTGGTTGAATGTGCGATCGGCAAGGAGTGAAATTTATTTCCATTATGCAAAAGGACACACTTCAAGCTGCGTTTTGATGAGTCGATAAATAAACGCCATTCGTTTGAATCATATCTCTGTAAGCCCATGGCAGTCATCAAACCAGAAATATCTGTGCAGTACACAAAGTCATCCTCTTCAGCAAAATAATGAAGTAAGTCTTTTTCTCGAGTACGGTAATACGAAACTTTAGTTTCTTTAGTTATGAGACCTGTTTCTTTCATCCGGGACGCAAGTAATTCAGAAGATCTTTTCGACAATCCAAGGTCTCTAATTACATCATTAAGCTGATCTTGATTCCATGGTCTCGGCGAGAAATGTTTGTGTGGGATGAACTCGTCATTTTCAGCTGTAGATGGTAGTGCTGGATCTGACATATCTGATTGGTAAGACATACTTGAGGTTGAGTGTCCTGGTGAAGATGAAAGCACATGACTACAGCTTGCACCCCGATCTTGAGCATATTCTATTTCTTGTGAATGTAGAACTGCAAGTGTAAACCCATCAGCAGACCTCGTGGGGTAAGACCATCGCATATGTTTTCCAAAACCGCTTTTTGTACTTAAACAAAAATAACACTCGGATGCGTGGTTCGCTGTTTCTCTCCATAGCATAGGCTTCAAAATTTCCAAGTGTCGTCTGTAAAATGAAAAAAAAAAATTGAAATCAGGAATATGAAGAATTCAAATTTTAATTAAGAAATATTGTAATTATAAAATATTCCAAATCTATTAATTTATACTTACTTTACGTTAGAAGACTTCATAGATAAGTTCAATCGACATGGAATGCATATAGTACTCGGTGTCCAATGCTGGTTCAAATTGTGCGGATAGATATTATAGCAATCTTGATATGACTTTTGCAATGAAGTTAAGAAGCACTTCCGTTTTTTCCCGGTGATATATTGGCCGCACACATAACAAAATAAATCTGGATCGTTTTTACATAAAAATGTTCTGGCTCATTTTTATTAATATTTGAAAATTGTTTTTAACTTCTAAGCTGTATGACTCTAATTTTTGTGTAGGTATTAAATGATGTTTGCGTTATCGCAAACACTTCTTGAATGAAATAAAAAGGGTCAAGGAGATCTTATAAATACTGATACTATAATTTGGGATAACCCTTTGTGTGGATACAGTTTGTGTGTGCTGCAAATTTTTTATTATTCCCAAGAATCCTAAAAAACATTAAGGACTTTTATGAAAAAAAAAAAATCATCCGTTACAGGTAGCTAACGGAAAATAAGAGCACTTCAGCGTACACGCACATTTATGAGCGTTTTATTACTATCCTACCGCAATCGTAAAAATTAAACAATCTTTTGTTTATTACTTATTTTTTTTAATTATTAGAATCATAAAAATGTCATAGAGGTTTTTCCCAAAGGGGTTTTGCCAAAATGCGTGTCGTAAAATGCACCTGAGTTTTTATGTTCTGCATTTTCATTATATAGTAGGTACAATTTTCTACAGTGCTTGTAAATATGCGATACCTTCAATTAATTGTAAATAAAAATGTAAAGCATGCATCGATTTTTATGATCCATATCTAGTTTAATTCGCATGATATGTAGCTTTACTACAAAAAAATAAAAAGTAATATTTTTTGCAGCTTTCGATTTTTTCCAGATTTTTGTTTTTCAAATTTTTTTTTTTTTTAGTATTTTTTTTTTTTTTTGCTAACAATTTGTTTCATAACTTTGAAACTATTGATCGCATTAAAACACGTTATTTAAAGATATTGTAAACCTTAATTTTTGTAAATTTAATTTGACAAAATCGGACTAGTTGTTTTTGAGTTATGACAACATAAGTGGAGAAATGTCTCAAAATATTGTCAATTTTACTTAAAAAATTTTTAAAAAAAAAATTATCCATAGAATTGAAAAATTTTACCATTTTTGTACTTAGGCAGCCATGATGCATCAAATCTATATAGTGGTTAGTCAAGCCTTTTTTTGCTGTTGACCTGTGTTATCATTGTTGGTGCCAAATTAAAAAATTATTTTTTGGATTTACAAAAATGCTCTATGACGCTTGTTTAACATTACAAACTGAGTTTTGTAATGTATTTCTTTGTATAGACTTTTTATGTTTTGAGAATTCATCAAATTGTTAAATACACCCAGAGTATAATGTAGGTTACTGTTTGTAGTTGGATAAAAAAAAATTTCAGTATAGTTAAAAATAAAACAACGTGTATTTTTTTTTTAAATATATTTATTTCAATTTTTGTTCAAAATAATTTACTAACATTTACCAATTTTTTCATTTCATTTAGTATTTTTATTTATTTAAAGTTTCATACATATCTAACTACAAAAACTGAATTTTGCAGTTTATTTGTTTCCATTACAGTTATTTTAAATTTAAATTTTTTTTCTACCTGCTTCAAAAAAAAATATTCGAAAAATTACTGTCTCTTTCTTTTATTGTAATGGTTTGTTTATATACAAAATTAGTGGAATTATTCCAAATATTCAAAATAAAATGAACAGTATGCGTACACTCAAAAAATAAGTTAGTTGAAAAGTTAGTAAAACGTCTTGTAAATCAGGTATACCATTTTTTAGCAAAATTTTTTTGCTAAAATCGTGTTTTCAGCTAAAATTTTTGTTATACTTATTCAGAACTTAACTGTTTTATACTAATGCTTTACTAATATTATACTGTTTTACTAATTAATTTTGCTAAAAAAAATTGTGCTGATAATAGTGTGGACGACAACCAGATTGAAAGATATACGCAGAATGAAGCAGATGTCGCGGCATGTCAAGATGTAGTAGAGAAGAGGAAAATGATACTAAAAAGTACAACTCTAATAAGACATATAAAAAAATCAACCATGGAAGACTTTTGTATCTGTTTTTCATACATTAAACAAAATTGAGGATTAAAATAACTTAAATTTTGCGTTGTCTCCGGCTTGTGAAAATAATTGTTTATTAATTAAATAAAAGATAAAATAAAATATTTAAATTTAATATGTATTTCTAAACTAAATGTTTATAGATAATAATCTAGTGTGGTCAAATTGCAGACAAACATATAATTGAATATTGTTTTTAATTGCAAACAAATTTTTAGAAGATACTAGTAAAACTTTAATTAAAATTTTTAGAAACACACATACCAAATTTCAAGTTCCTAGCTTTAGTGGTTGGGTCAGGCCTCCAATGGGGAGATTTTTCAATTACTGCCAATCTCATTAGGAACTTCCAAAACTCCGCCATGTACAGATGTCTAATCCTGATAAGGTACCCACATATCAAATTTCTAGTTAATGGCTTTAGTGGTATGGTCAGGCCGGCAATTTTTTTTCAAAAAATGGGCGAAATAGACGTAGTTATTGACAAATTTTGCGATAATTTTTATTTTATTATTTATAATTATTTAACGGAATTTATATATTTATTTATTTAGAATTTGAAAAAAAAAAAAAAAAAATTTTAAATTCAGAACTAGTACCAAATTTTAAGAGTTATACAAAACTTTTTTATTTGCAAAAAAAGTTTAGATGTTTTTTTGACGTCCCGTCAACAGACATGCATACGAGGTGTATGAGCAATAAGTAATTCATATAATAATATTATGCAGAACTATTGAAATATATATGAATGCCAATATTCAATGAATATTTTCTTCAAAACTGATACGAGTTTTACAACACTTAGAATATTAAGTATGTAAAGACGACAGCATTTGTAGTCAAAAACAAATGAAATTTCACTTGAAACAAATTACGACTCACTTTTTATTAAATTCACTTAACATTATTTGTCATTTGTTTTTACTGTTCAAAAAATTACTAACAATGTAGTTAAAATAAACCACATATGTTAGTAAAAAATAAGCAAACATTTATTTTTATATTTTTTAAATCAAAAAAACGAATGTAAAATCATGAAACAGTCATTTGATGTCGTTTGTTTTTTAAGTGAAGAAACTTTAGTACAACCGAAACAACTACAAATTTTTAAAGCAGAAGTTCCCTGAGTGTATGAAACTTTATGAGTCGATATAAAAAGAAAAATTGTTTAGAAATAAAACAATCAAAAAAAAAAAAAAAGTTTTCCGATTTTTAGATGAATTGAGTTTTGTTTTGCTCTAAAAATCCAAAACGATTTCGGAATTATTTTTTTTAATTTTTTATTTTTCATATTGTCTTTAACAAAATATATTTATTTAGTTAAACTTCTTTGATTTGCCTAATTCAGTTAAATAATAATAAATTAAAAAGTAAAGCAAAATTTGTCAATATTTAACCAAACTTACTTCACCTATTTTTTGAAGAAATCAAAATTTTTAATTTTTCGGCTGCGATATAATTTTTTCAGTAGCGGGGCAGTTGGCTTCGAAAGCAACATATATAGTATATATAGATTACATATTTTAACCTAATTGATGACAATTTGAAGGAATTAATTATAAATTATTTTCTTTTTAATGAATTAACAATCCTTTTGAAAACACTACATAATATTTCAATTTATTTGTGTTCTAAAAATACAGCCTTAATCATTATCAATGGCAGCAGTTTATTAATACAACTTAATTGTGTTGTTTTTTGTTCTTGTAGGTTTCGACATCTTAATCTCACTTAAGTTAAATACGTTGAACAAATAATTGAAGAGGAAGTGCAGGAGAAACTTTGCTAATTGCCAACTATTAAAAAGACATTTAATAAGTGGCCTTTTAGAATAATTAAACGGTTTTGTGTGGTTGTTTAGTAGAAGTAGAAAACATTGATGGAGCATTACATATATACAAATGGTTTTAAATTAATAAAATAAAAATTTTAAATTAATAGAAATTTTAAGTCACGAATTGTAACAATAAAAACACATACAAATTTTTCGCTTAGAAAATTTAAATAATTATGTTACACTAATTAGAAATAATCGTACTGAATGAACATGAAAATTTTCGAACATTAGTTTCGATTTCCTGTTTTCAAAAACCTTGGGCACCAATTAGTTTATACGTAGTTATAGTTTATACGTACACTTAAAGTACTATATAGGTTAATAAATGTAATTAATAACAAATGAAATTTCACTTAAAGAAAAGACGACTTATATTTCAGTAAATTTAACTAACACTGTCATTTGTTTTTTTTATGTTCAAAAAATGACTAACAATTGTAGTAAAAATTAACCACATGTTAGTAACAAATAAAGAACAATTTATTTTTTTTTTAATTTTTTAAATAACAAAAAACTACCTACTGTTAAAAATGAATGTAAAATCATAAAACAGTCACTTGATGTGGTTTGTTTTCTTAAATGAACTACAAGGTTATTAAAAAATTTAATTTGTTCTACAAATGACTGACATTTACATTAAAAATAAAGAAAATGTCAGTCATTTGTACAACAAATAAAATTTTTGACTAACCTTGTAAAAGGTCCACCATCTAACTTTTTTTTTTCCGATGCTGATTTTGCCAAAAAAATCATCTTTTCAGATGAAGCTCATACTGCATGGTCAGCCGAGGCAGCCATTTGAATGAAATTATTTTTCCTTATTAACCGGAAGGATTGTACTTTCAAATAAAAAAGAAATTTGGGAAAATATTCAGTAGTTTTTTTTATAGCATTTTCAAAAAAAAAAAAAGTTATTTGTCGGACCCTTTAGTTAATTTAAAAACACAACTCACATCAAATGACTGTTTTATGATTTTACATTCATTTTTTACAGTTGTTTTTTGTTATTTAAAAAAATAAAAAAAAAATGTTTGTTTATTTTTTACTACCATGTGGTTCATTTTTACTGCAATTGTTAGTCATTTTTTGAACATTAAAAAACAAATGACAATGTTAGTTGAATTTACTGTAATGTAAGTCGTCCTTTCTTTAAGTGAAATTTCATTTGTTTTTAACTGCATTTGCAGTGGTCTTTACCTACAAAGTGTTCTAAGTGTAGAAATAAATTGAAATATGTATTATAAGTTTTAAATACAAAAATGGAAGATTTTGCAATAATTTATTAAGATAAGAACAAATCAGGATTGGCAACCGTTTAATTCGGTTATCGGTATTGGATAACGGTATTTCCTTATTATTTCGTCAAGGTATGTCAAGGTTACCGATATTTCAAGTTCTATAGTTTGTTATTTAAAGGTTACCGATATTTCAAGTTCTATCGTTATGTAATTTTAAGGTTAACGTTATTTTAAGTTATTTCGTTAAGTTAGTTTAGGGTTATTACGTTATTTTACTTAATTTTTTAGTATTGTGCAGATAACAGTTATATATAGCACACCTAAATTAACAAGTGCAAAATGCTTTCCAAAATTTCAAAATCAGTAAATTTCAGATCGTAAAATTAGATAAACTTTACGATACTTTTTTAATTTTGAAGTAGCCAACTGTAGTTCATCAAAGTTCACTAGTTTTCAAATTTTTACAAGTTTTTGCAAAATCAATAACGACCGAGTAAAATAATATTATATAACCTTGTATAATGTGATCCAATTTTGTACAATTTAATATAGTTAAATATGACATCATGTATAGTAAGATACAATTTTACTTGTCACTGTAATTTTTCGTTATATTTAATTGTATCTTACAAATATTTATATCATACGTTATTAGACGGGCTATATATAATTAGTTAGTTAATATATAAGATTTAAAAAAAAAATTCAAAACTTGAATATCAACTTGAAAATTTTCATTATAATAAACATCACAATTTAAAATATCAATCTCCAAAAATTTTATTATTTACTTTAAATGTACATTAAATTTAAATGGGGCTCTTAATAATCTTACCATAATATCTAGTACAAAACTGGATCTCATTATACAAGATTATATTATATTATTTTTACTGGGGTATTTATAATTAACACAATTTACATTTATGAACTTTTTTGATCATTTTAAAATAATTTTGATTTTGAGCGAAAAAAAATATGTATTTCGTTAGGATATTTAAGGGTTATCGATATTTTAAAATTATTTCGTTAGGGTATTTTAAGGTTAACGGTATTTTAAGTTATTCTGTTAGATTAGTTTAGGGTTATCGGTATTTTAAGCTAATTCGTTAGTGATACTTTAAGGTTAAAAATAGTTCCTTGAAACGAAATTGATTTTGTATCGGTATTTTAGCGTTAGTATATTCAGCATATGTCTGGCAATTGTTAATGTTGGTTAGTTTTTTTTTGTAGGTAGCAGCAGCAACAAAGGCAACAATAAGTGGCCGTTAAAAGAACAAATTAAAGTTATCCTTCAGTTTGCAGTTGTACTTCAAAGATGTTGTTTTTTGTTTCTTCTTTGTGTTAATAAGAATTTAGTTAACTCATTTGGAATTTTTATTTTAAGATTATATTTGTTTATCCGGCAACTGAAACTCCATCCAAAGTAAATGTAAAAGAGAAATAAATTTACAAAATCTAGCAACAATGTTTTAATTACAATTTCTAGTGCATAATTAAGTCATTTAAAAAGAGAAGCGCTACTTTGTTTTTGTTCGGTTAATGTACGTTTACTTGAACTCTGAACTCGAAATAGTCTTGTTATTATGTTTGTTGTAACTGAAGGGGGAAAATGTGTAATTTAGTTTTAACTTTCGTCCCTCCTGTTATTATTTATGTTCACCAAACGAAAGTATTGATTGCTGTGACCAAATTTTTCGGTTGTTATAACAATCATTCGATTGCAACAGCAACTGTTCAGCCATGAAAATAGAATTCCGGTTGTCTGAACAGAAATTCGATAACAACTACCACAAAATTCGGTAGCCACAACCGAACCAGTCGATTGGCTACAAACATGGTTGCTACACTTACAAGAACTTTTCCATAAAAGTTCAACAGTTATTTAAAAATTTATTCGGTAAAGTTGTTTCAATGGAATATACAGTTAAATTACCAAAGAAATATATTTTTTTAAACTTTCTGTCTGTTATTCAATAAACAAAATAAACAAAAAAACGGACTTTCGGTAATAGTTATAATATGCAGTTAAAATTTTCTATTTAAAACAAAAAAATTGTTATATTATATTTAGTATTGAAATAAACGAAACATTAGATTCGAGGCCATACTTGGGTGTGATCGCTAAACGGTCATGACTTGGTATTGTTACGTTTCTAATGTAAGATGAGCGCAGGTTTGATTCTTACAGCCGCAGGTTGTTAAAAAATTTATCATTTAGAGACAATCTGACAATTATAAGACACAAATAATAATAATACAATTTAAATGGAAAATCACTGATGAGCCTGTCCATAAAAAGGCAGAAACTAGTCTAGTCTGATTTAAAAATTAATAGTGTTTATAATTTTTAGAGAAAAACGTTTATTCTTCTTCTTAACCTTAACATTTCTAAAAGAAACAATCTATTGTTTTTATTGATTTTGTCAATAAAAATTATTTTTGAACAGTTGAAAATAAACTATATAATACAATTGTTTTAAGTAGTAAGTAGTTCTTTTCAACTGATTTTCACTTAATTTAATGTGTATATTCAGTACTCTTTACGAAAAAAATATTGTGTGTGTATGTGTGACAACTCTTGTGAAATTGTTCAATTTCTTTTCATATTTAAAAACGTGATATTTCCACAACCCTTAGCGCTAGCAACCAAAAAGTGTCATATAAATATGATAGAGTCTAATGTCATATTTATATTATACTAACCTTCAAATTCTAAATTTCAATAGAATTTTAAAATCCCAACCATTTAACTTTAACAAAATAACTGGTGGGAATAAAAACATACAGACTTAAACAAACTTTCCAAAAGACAAACAATTGTTTTGCGTTGCAAGTGTAATTTATTTGCTTTCACATATTGAGAAGACTTGAGTTTGACTTGAGTTTGGTTTTTTTTGTAGTAGGGCACTTTGGCATAAAAACTTGATGCACAAGCAATAGAACCACAAACCGTCCAGGCAGGCAAGCATGCTGCAGACAAGTAAGTAGCAAGTCTAACGTCAGCTTAAACTAGCGAATTGCATTGTAGTAAAGTTAATCGACACAATAGATTTTATCTCATAAAATAGTTCTAGTTTGAAAGGGGCCTTAAAAACTACAAGAGTAACAGTATAAGGCAGAAAAAAAATTTTAAAAATATTAAAGTTTTATTTTTTAATTTCCTCCATTTTCCGGGCATGCTTTATAACAAGCAAAACATGATTGTCATTTTTTTTTTTTTTGTTTATATACAAATAAAACTTGTTTAGAATATTGTTGGCGGTTGTTGTGGGATCTAGGTTTTTACTGGCCATTGTTGTACTACAAAAATTTCAATTTTGATTTTGTAGTTTAAATTAGCCTTAATGTCAATAGATCAACTACAACGACAATAGCAGATATTGTATTACCTGTAAACAGTGTTGCCAATTCAACTATTTTAAGGTTAGATTTAGCTATTTTTGAACACACATAGAAAGAAAATTTTGGATTTAGCCTTTACTCAATTTTTTTAACAATTTTCCGTAAATTTTTAGCCATTTGTCAGCAATTTTTGCAATTTTCTACAAATCTGGGTGCATTTGTTATATCTGTTGAACTAAGTTTTTAATATTTTCTACGTTTTATAAAAAGACGTTGTAAATATAAATTTCTACACATTTAAAAGGGCGTTAAAAAAAACTTTTATTCTAAAAAATTGACAATTTTATTTAATTGTGATAAAAATAAAATTACAGTTAAACATTCCAATATCACTCAGCGCAAATTTGTAGAGTCGCAGCTCAAATTTCTGCGCTACAGGGTGTTGTTCACTATTTGGACGAAATATAAATAGAACATTTAATTTTAAATAAAACATCTAAAAATAGTACACTATCTGTGTATAATGGACGAAAAATAATGAACATTTCTACTAATAAACTAAAAAAAATTTTCTTCACAAAATGAACGAAAATTTTCCTCAAGTGAGAAGATCCAATCTTTCGATAAAGCTAAAATTAAAACTTTCAATGGACGAGTTCCAGTGCAACTTAATTTCTTTAATGCAAAAATTCCTTAATATTATGCATATAGTGTTACATTAATAAAAACTATTTTATAAAGACAAGTGACCAACTAGCTGGAAATGATTAATTAATTTCAAAATATAATTATCAATAGATAAAATTTTAAAATTATTTTGTTGCAATTGGCAAGTAAGTAATCATAATATGATTTTTAATTAAAATTTTTATTTATGCGACCTTTCAGTTTTAATTAAACAAAATATAAAAGCTACAGGCCAGTTCACACTTGGGATTTTTTCATTAGCATTGGAATTTCATTAGCATTAGTTAAATAATGCTAATGAAATCACACTAATGCCTGAAAAACTAATTACAATTGAGCAAAAAAGCATTTGTTTACAAAAAAAAAAAAAATGTAGTGTAAATTGTAACACTGAGTACGGGAAACGAAATGGAACAAGGAACTTACTTTATATTATCCGATAACATATGTTTACGTTTGTATTATAACATAAATAAGTAAAATAATAAAATCAACCTGTGGTTGTTTTTAAAAAATTGATCACTTGGGATCTCTCTCGAACCTAGCCTATTTATTTTATAAGGGTAATAATAATACTCTCGTGGAGCAAAAATTTTGTCCGTTTTGGTCTATGTCGCTTAGTTTTGGAGATACTGGACATTTTAAAATATCGCCATTTTGTAAAATGGCTTGTAACTCGAAAACTTAGCATGAGATCGCAAAGCGGACAACATTTTTGCAAACCTTACTAAACAACATTGTACCGACAACACAAATGTGTACAGTGTTCCGAATCCAATCGTTCCCCGTTTAATACCATATCGTTCCATTTTGGACCACTGTTCCATGCTATTATCGGAGTGATTAAATTTTTATTTTCACGTACGTTTTTGGGTAAACAAGTAATAGTTTTTTCATAAAAAAATTAATCTTTCGGAATATTTCCTAAACCTAGCATATTTGCATTCAGTCAATTGCATTTTTTTTTCTTTAATTAATTCATTACTAATGGTAATGAAATTTGAAATCATTACCATTAGTCAATGAAATCAAATCAATGAAATTCACTATCATTAATGAAGCAAATGCTAATGAAAATAATTTCATTACAATTGATATCAATGAAATTGTAATGAAATCATCAATTAATTCGTCCATTCAATTAATTAGTCTCATGTATGGGCCAGTTGTAGTTAATATAAAAATTAATATATTTCTCAATATTTCGACATTCGTCGAATGTCATGCTCAGGAGAAGTATCTATAAGATTTTTAAATTTTTTCATAAATGACAAAAAGTGCGTATTTAAGTATCAGGCGGGTGTTGGCTTAAGGGATTGTCTTTCATTAGCTGTTTCTACTGTATTTAATAATTTATTGAACAAAATCAAGAGCTTTGTCTTATAAAATTGTTTAGCTATTTTCAGGCATTGTTCATACTAAGTTAGACCGTTTTGTTAACTAAGTTCTGGCAAACTCTGACTGTAGCAACTAACAAGAAGTATACAATATGTAATCTTTCATGCGTCTAAATTAAATTAGTAAAGTTTTTAATCATGCTCCCATTAAAAACCAGTTTTTTTGAATATTTTTTAAGCCATTAAATGCTTCTAGTTCATATATCTATTTTGATTGCAAAAACAAGTACCCTTAAAGTACAGGAAAAGTACATTTTCTCAAAATGCCATGGAAACAAATTTATTCTTCTTTACCTAAATACACAAGTAGAAATCGCCATTCGTACAAATAAAAAAGTATTGCCCAACCACTTTTCATTCTGTAAAACCTTCCGTTAGAAATTACACAAGGCAACAATTTTGAAAAAAATTTTAGGGGCTTTGAAAACCACTATACAATTTTGATGTATTGTGGTCCCAGTAGTACAAATATGGTTCAATTTTGAAATTCTATGGAGAGGTTTTTTTTTTAAAAATTTTTAAGTAAAATTATAAATTTTTTTAGACGTTTCTCCACATAATTAATGATAACTAAAAAAAAAATTAGTCCGATATTATTCAAATAAATTTAGAAAAACTGAAATTTACATAGCCTTTAATCCGTTAATATATTGCGTTTCAATCGGCTCAGTAGTTTCGGAGTTATAATAAAAAATTGAGGGAAAAAATATTTTTTTTACGTGAAAATAGCAAATTTTTTGTTTTAAAAAAATCATAAAAAATCGAAAACGGCAAAAATCGTTCAGATTTATTGCTTTATCGCAAAGCCACATGTAATAGGAACAAAATGAGATATCGATCATAAAAATCGATTGATTTTTTTCGAATTTATTCACAATTAAGTGAATTCGCTGATTTTCACCAAATTTTAGTTTTTTGTCTGATATACATAAAATTGAGTAGTTAATGTTCTTCTTTCGATTGATTGAATTTTGAAAACATTTTCCCCATGCTATGTACAAATTTTCACATCAAAAATGCATTACATAGTAACATTCGTGTATTTTTTGGCAAAACCCTACCTAGAATATACTGATTCTATTCTTCGGAAAGACATTTGTGTTGGATGAGCTTAAATGTAAATAAATAAATAAATTAAATAGTACAAAATTTATATTTTATTATTCACATTTATTATAATAAATAAAACAAGAAAGTAGTGCTGGATCTGACATATCTGATTGGTAAGACATACTTGAGGTTGAGTGTCCTGGTGAAGATGAAAGCACATGACTACAGCTTGCACCCCGATCTTGAGCATATTCTATTTCTTGTGAATGTAGAACTGCAAGTGTAAACCCATCAGCAGACCTCGTGGGGTAAGACCATCGCATATGTTTTCCAAAACCGCTTTTTGTACTTAAACAAAAATAACACTCGGATGCGTGGTTCGCTGTTTCTCTCCATAGCATAGGCTTCAAAATTTCCAAGTGTCGTCTGTAAAATGAAAAAAAAATTGAAATCAGGAATATGAAGAATTCAAATTTTAATTAAGAAATATTGTAATTATAAAATATTCCAAATCTATTAATTTATACTTACTTTACGTTAGAAGACTTCATAGATAAATTCAATCGACATGGAATGCATATAGTACTCGGTTTCCAATGCTGGTTCAAATTGTGCGGATAGATATTATAGCAATCTTGATATGACTTTTGCAATGAAGTTAAGAAGCACTTCCGTTTTTTTCCCGGTGACAAATAACACATAACAAAATAAATCTGGATCGTTTTTACATAAAAATGTTCTGGCTTTCTGGCTCATTTTTATTAATATTTGAAAATTGTTTTTAACTTCTAAGCTGTATGACTCTAATTTTTGTGTAGGTATTAAATGATGTTTGCGTTATCGCAAACACTTCTTGAATGAAATAAAAAGGGTCAAGGAGATCTTATAAATACTGATACTATAATTTGGGATAACCCTTTGTGTGGATACAGTTTGTGTGTGCTGCAAATTTTTTATTATTCCCAAGAATCCTAAAAAACATTAAGGACTTTTATGAAAAAAAAAAATCATCCGTTACAGGTAGCTAACGGAAAATAAGAGCACTTCAGCGTACACGCACATTTATGAGCGTTTTATTACTATCCTACCGCAATCGTAAAAATTAAACAATCTTTTGTTTATTACTTATTTTTTCTTAATTATTAGAATCATAAAAATGTCATAGAGGTTTTTCCCAAAGGGGTTTTGCCGAAATGCGTGTCGTAAAATGCACCTGAGTTTTTATGTTCTGCATTTTCATTATATAGTAGGTACAATTTTCTACAGTGCTTGTAAATATGCGATACCTTCAATTAATTGTAAATAAAAATGTAAAGCATGCATCGATTTTTATGATCCATATCTAGTTTAATTCGCATGATATGTAGCTTTACTACAAAAAAATAAAAAGTAATATTTTTTGCAGTTTTCGATTTTTTCCAGATTTTTGTTTTTCAAATTTTTTTTTTTTTTAGCATTTTTTTTTTTTGCTAACAATTTGTTTCATAACTTTGAAACTATTGATGGCATTAAAAAAATTTGTACACGTTCTTTAAAGATATTGTAAACCTTAATTTTTGTAAATTTAATTTGACAAAATCGGACTAGTTGTTTTTGAGTTACGAAAACATAAGTGGAGAAATGTCTCAAAATATTGTCAATTTTACTTAAAAAATTTTTAAAAAAAAAAATTATCCATAGAATTGAAAAATTTTACCATTTTTGTACTTAGGCAGCCATGATGCATCAAATCTATATAGTGGTTAGTCAAGCCTTTTTTTGCTGTTGACCTGTGTTATCAAAGCCACAACTAAAATTTTACAATAAAAATACAATTTTTTTCCAAGGCAAATATTTTCCCAGTAGCACTCGCAAACTTCTTTGGCGATATTGTTTTACCAATATTACAACTATTTAGTATAATTATCGTTTTATTTTTTTTTTATTTTTTATTAATTAATAATCATATAATTACAAATTATATACTATTACCCTAACCGAGCACTAGCTACTATGGCCTTCGGCGCGTTGTAGCGAAAAACAGACCAGTGCCTCTTGTGGGAATCGAACCCACGACCCCCGCACAGATAAGCCAGCACGCTACCAACTAGCCTACCGGGGCACACTTATCGTTTTATATTTTACATTTTCCATCAGCAATAATTTATTAAAATGAACACAAAGTTTTTCGAATGTCCAAAGTTATGTCAATGGTGGCAACCAATGGTTGGCCGGTGTTATCAATCAGGTAACCGGACAATTTTCTCAATATTGTTATTTCCACTTTCTGCAAACGCATAACCGACTGTCTCCGACGTTTGCCAGTACTCTGCAGATTGTATTTTTTCTGCCTGGGTAGTCATTCAAAGGCGAATTGCTTTTTTTGTTTTTGTTGTTATACTACAGAAAAGTGTCAACTCAAAGGGTTTAGATAACCAACAAACACTTTACATCCATTTTACTCATTTCCTTTCGAAATTACAAAAATAAAATGAAAACTGATATGATGTACAATGATTTCTTAAATTCGTCTTATAAATCTAGAATAAAAATGTTTTGGATGCCATAATGTACTTTTTCTTATTTACTTCTTTAGTGCTTTTGTAGGACTTGTTGAAAAACAAATCATAGAAATTGGCTTTCTTGTTGAGTAGCAAATAAAGAAGATGTAAGTTTGAGCACAAAATTTATATAGTTTTTAACTAGCAAAAAGGATTGACTTAATGAATAAATTACCCATAAGTTTAATTTAAACGTTTTCTCATTTAATTGTTAGAATGAAAATGTTTGTTTTATAATTTGTTTGATTAGCTTTGAAGACATTTATTTTATTTAAATGGGAAATTGTAGCGGGTTGGAAATCAAATACTTATATTAAATATAATTTAATTTTATAATGCTTATTAAATGTTAAGGAGCAAGAATTCGGCATTTTTTAAAAGTCGTTTGGTTCGTTCATGTTTTATTTTACTATCCCAAAATGCCTTTTCCCTGGTATTTTAAACAAAATATGAAAAATGTGCATATCAACATTTTTATTTTCTTGAGTTCTCTAATGAAGAGTTCAAATATATCTGAGTTTCAGACACTATCTTACAAAAATTGGCATATCAAAGTTTTTCGCCCTTTACCAAATATTCAAGTTTCATCAAGATGTGAGAGTTTGGGTGATGAAATATTTTGGTTAAAAAGCCATAAAATAATTTAAATGAAAAAATTATAAAATATAGCTATCCAGTGTTTGCTAGATATTTTAATATAAATTATATTTTAAAAATAAAGTTTTTGCATATTTTTGATGTCACTTTTTTAAGAAAACATAAGTTAATCAATTGAAGAGCTTACTGCCAAAACTTGATAAGCCACATTTTTATTTTTAGTTTGTTTTCGCCTTTTAAGGGTTGACCAAATGCACAAAATATGACTTTTGCAGGACGTCTATACTGTTGGTACTTGTAGTAACTGTTTAAGTATGTGTTCTACCAAATATTAGTCAATGGATGCCTAGAAAACAGCGCAAACCCATAAAACATTAAATGAGGCTTATCATGTTTTTACAATAAGCCCTTCAATTATATATCATTCATTTTTTGAACGCAGACCAGAAAAAACATTTTTTTTTTTTGACCTCATGTCTTCCGATTTTCTTTATATTAAAAAAATATATATTCTCTATGGAGCCTATAACACATCGTCATATTAATTTTTTAAATTTTTCAAAAACTCGCGATTTTTTTTACGGTTCTAATTTAAAAAAAATAAAAAAATCCCAAAAAAGCCGTATACATGAAAGTTGTAACAGGATTTCGCTGATTCGAAAAGTGTTAGGTTTTTACCATTGGCCTCTTTAACGCTAATGCAACAAAAATCTACATTTAAAGACAACATTAATTTTTATGCAACTGCAATATTTAATAGTATTTTCGACATTTTTCTCGCAAATTTAAATCGAAAATTTAAAATTTTTTTTTATAAAATTAAATTCTTTTCTGTGACGAGAATGTCATCTAATTTCTCGTTTTAAAAAAACCTTACCCAATAAACCAAAGAACGATATAATAGCGAAATCGCTTTCACTTTAAAGTTTCTTTTTTTTTTTTTTTTTTTTTTATAATTTAACCAATACTCAGGGGATGCCCCCTACTCATGCAGTGCATTGTATTGATCAGGAAAATAAGGTATGGGAAGGAGGAAAGAGGGAGTAGTGTTTGTGGATATTTGATTTAAATTTTTCTAAATTGTAAGTAACAGGGAAGACTTCTGCGGGAAGTTTGTTCCACATACGAATCGTTCGACTAAAAAACGAATTTTCTCTGTAACTATATCATATTTCAGTAAGCTGATGATATAATTTTCGATACGGTTGTTTCAAATAGTTTGATATTTTTGATTGTTTTTTTTTTTCAAAATAAATTAAAAAATTTTTATTTACTTTTTATTTTATTTTATTAATTAATAATCATATATTTCCAAATTATATGCTATTACCCTAACCGAGCACTAGCTACTATGGCCTTCGGCGCGTTGTAGCGCAAACAGACCAGTGTCTCTGGTGGGAATCGAACCCACGACCCCCACACTGATAAGCCAGCACGCTACCAACTAGCCTACCGGGGCGCACAAAAAAAAAAAAAAAAAAAAAATTTCATAAAATAACAAAACATAGAGAAAATAGGAAATTGGAACTTTTATTATACCGTTTTTGCAAATATTGGCCAACATAATAAATGTCTTTGGTAAAATGCATTATTAACAAAATTAACATTAAACAACTTTTAGTTCTTGTCGGCTTTGGAAAGTTTCTGCTAAGAAGGCTGTATTTTGGACTTTGCATTTTAATATATTTGAAATGTGAAACAGTTCGAAGAATCTACTCAGGATAATTTTGCACAACTTTGGTAAATATTGTGTACTAAACAAATATGCAAAACGGAAAATTTTAACACAAAATTTTATTTATTTCCGGATCAAAAAAGTTGTGCTGCTCAACGTGAAATGGAGTTCCTGCAACATATATTGAAGCTTAAAAAGTTTTGCAATGTTTTTAGTCCTGTATTTTAATTATTAGCGGAATAATAAATCGAAATATAAAGAGATTATGATATCATTAGAGGTATCATTTTCGACATCGTTATTGCCTAGAATTGCGATAGTTTTTCGCTATTTTGGGCGATTTTTCTATCGTTATTCCAGATTTTAGAAACGATATCCTTTGTTATTTTAAAACAAAAAAATCGATAATTTTCGTATCAAAAATGATTATTGTATATGATAATTAATATCGATACAATTTGATTATGTTTCTAAATATTTTTCTAATACGACGAGTTCATTCCACATGTCTATTTTATACTGATATAATATAAAAAAATACACAAATACTGCAACTCAAAAATCGCTTTACAACTACCTCTGCTGGTTTTTATTGTCAAAATAATATTTTTAGACTTTTGTAAATTCAGCAAAAAAAATTAGTTAAAGATTTAAAAAAACAAATTTTTTAACTAAAATCTCAGTTTGAACTAAAAATTTGTGTAAAACTTGCAAACTAATTTACTAATTTTTCTACTATCTCTTTTCTATGAATGTACACAAAATTAATTTAAATAAATATTCTATAATTGAAAATCTTTTTCGTATTTTACTCACTTACAGCTTCCGCAAAAGTAGCATCGACCCTTAGACTCCGATGTGATAGAATGCTGATTTTATACGCTGAATTCTTTTCGATTTTCGTGAATTTGATTCCACATAAAAGTTAGTTGACATAACATACAAAAAAAAATTTATTGTTAAGGCATCCAATTGAATGTTCATGTGAAAGGTATATTAATTTCACGATTCTATAAAATTTCTCCCACTCAAATAAGCAGTGGCAATAGTAGCTGAATCTGGTGTTCTTCTAGTAGCAGCATAGGTACGTGATAAACCCATATAAGGGAATTATTCAAATGATACCTTCTTATTACTGTAACCGACAAAAGCCCTTGCAGATGCAATGGTATGTGCGGACATACCATCTTCTAAGAATAATATGATATTTATTTGATTTATTCGTATCGATTTATTCGATAGGTAAAGCCCAATATATCTTGGGCTTTATCTATCCAATATTCGGTGGTTTGTTCTTCTTGCAAGACTTCAAATTTACGTGGTTTTGGAAAATTTGTATGTTCATTATTGTAATAGGCACAAGCGAGAAGCACTAGGGTTAAGAATATTAAAAGGAATCTCATTTTATCGATACTTATTCCGTTCCTTGCAAATAACACTGTACAACACAAAAAAAAAAAATTACAAGGTCCGACCTATAAATTTTGATAGAAGAGACAAAAAAAAAGACACGTGTATCTGCGTTTTGAAAGTTTACATCTGGGTTTCATTTTATGGGGAGGTAAAGTTTCCCCCAAAATACAAATTTTGTAATGTCAATCGGCATAGAAAATCGAGTAAAGCTTACGTTTAAAGTATATGGTGTGTTTAGCAAATTTATGTAAAATGTTACGGAGAACATTTTGTAGAATATGTTACCCTCTAACTCCTCAAGGTAAGGGTATTTTTGTCCTTCAGGGACTTATAGTAAAATTTCACGGCGAATATTTTTGCGGAACATTGTAACCTCTTAAATCATTGTTTAATGGTGTTTTTTGCTTTTTTTTAAAAGAAGGACAAAAAGACCCTTACTTTGGGTAGTTAGAGGGTTAATATATTCTACAAAAATTTTCTCCGTAACATTCTACATAAATTTACTGGACACACCATATACTTTAAAGGTAGACTTTACTTGATTTTCTATCCCGATTGACAATACAAAATTTGCATTTGCCCCTAAAATGAACCCCAGATGTAAACTTTCAAAACGCCGATACACTTATCTTTTTTTTTTGTCTCTTCTATCAAAATTTATAGGTCGGACCTTGTAATTTTGGAAAAAATTTGATTTTGTTGAACAGTGTAATTATAGTTTCAGTTAAGCCCGTATGACACTGTATAGTTTTTGTATTGACAATCTAAATTAAAGCAGTACAAATATATTGTTACTCAATTTTTTAACTAGTGTAAAGAGTACGAACACATTGTGCCAAATTGTAGTAAATGTCAAAACAAATACTTTTGTTATCGATAAATCAGCGAAAAATTGGGATATCTGTCAAAAGTGCAAACGAAAATTTTGAACTTTATCTTGACATTTCTCACAGGCAAATAAGTTTGTTGTCAGTTTCTTTTTGGAACTGTCAGTTTAAAAAAAAAAAAACAAAACTGTTTGTTTACAAATTGTATATATGTTTCATTCGCACATTAATGTTGTTTCTTTCTCCCAATACATCTTGAAACTATACAAAAACTATACAGTGTCATAACAGCTTTAATAATACAATAATAAGAAACTTTTGAAATCACTAAAGTTAAGCAATTGTTTCAAATCTTTTCACTTATTTAACATCTTATTATTCAAGTAGTAGCGTTATATTTGTTATCACATCAATAAGATGGAAATGGTAATTTTCAAATAATTTTAATTGTGATAGTTTTTTTTAAGAACTTATTAAAAAAAAAATTCAGAGGCAGAGAAGTAGAAAGTGCGGAAATTTTTAAAAGGTAAGTAAACTCAGTGAAAATATGTGATTGTTATTTTAAAAATAATCTTGAAAACTGAAATAACAAAATAGTGAGAAAAAATCTCTCAATTTACTACCCGTCCGAAAGTTGGCCGGTGACATTTTAACAGAAATCTCTCACATAAGGCAAAGCCTACTAAAACGTGACCAATAAGTTTCCTAACCCTGATGTTAGAATGTACTTTTCTTAAGGTAATTCGCAATGTCATAACGTCATGTAGCTTTAACTGGGGTTTTTTAAACTTTCAGATAACTCGAAAACCTAATGTAATGGTGAAATTCTGAGTTCGAAGAATTCGTCAATTGAAATTCATTAGTATGGCATTCGATGAATGTCAACCAACTTTTATATCCAAGGGTAATTGAACAAATATTATATCAGCGTTTGTAAGCCCGAAACAAGTACTTTGTTATGGTTTCCTCGACGCTTTCGAAATTTTCCAATTTATCGCATTTATCCAGGTGGATATGAGTTAAGCTTGGACCGAGGTCTAATAGACCGAAGCATGTACTTTCTGATGAATAAATCAAAATTTGTGTATTCCATACAATAATTCTAATCTAACTTATAAGCTTTCAAAATTTTCTTCAAAGAGTTTTTCTCACAGCTTTAAAATTTGTTTTGTTTTCTCTGTTACATATCTAAATATTTTTCGAATTGGTTGGAATTGGTCCTTGTTAGCAGGCAAAAAGTACGAAAATTTACAAAGTTGAAAAAATTTATCGGAACTGAGGAAGCGGAAATTTGGAAATCCCTTTTATTGGTGTGTAACAGCCTAAATTCCCTTTATCTCCTGAAAATAATATTCGCCTTCTTTGGGCCACTTTCTTTGAATATTTAAAACATATTACAGATCGCAAAATGACAGAATTTATTTAATTTAACATTGAACTAAATGAAAGATGAATGTGAGGTTATAAAAAATTCCAGTAATCATGTATTTTCCATAGCTAAAGTATAATGGATATGGGTAAATTTGTTGGATTTGTAACAAATACCCGCATTACACATGCTTCTCTTTCGGGAGTTTATGCTCATACAGCTGAACGTAATTGGGAAAGGGATGCCGATATTGAAAAGATTGTGGTCCTAATAGGGATTAAGAAGCAATTGTCAAACAACTTATTCATGGCGTAGTTGGATCTAAATTAAAAACTATAATGGGTGGTGGCAAAATGGCCTTTTTAGATACTGAATTATATGCCAGTGGCTGGAGAAAAGATGGTCGTAATTTAATAAAAGAAAATGCAAAAAAAATCAAATAAGAATGTATATGTGGAGAATAAAGAAGAATTAGATAAATAAGGTCTTACATAAAGTGATATACCGGACTTTTGCAGGTTGTGCGAGGACGTTGAGGAACTGGAGACAGTTAAGCATATAATGTGCCACTGTCCGAGGTTGCAGGGTCCCAGACAGAAACTGCTAGGAGATAGATTTTACGACGAACTTGGGTGTGTCGCTGGATGCAATCCAGTAGAAATAGGACGGCTGTTTCTAGTAAGGGGACGATAGGAGCTTGTTCTGGGGAGTATCTATCCGTTTTTTCTGGATCTTTCTTTCTATCTATCTGTCAATCTATCTATCTGTCTATTCCAATTTTTTCTTACCTTTTCACTGAAAGGATTCACCGTATTGGTCTCCGAGTGGAGATGTGCCCTTGGGTACATAACCCTTTTTAACCTAACCTAACCTATCCTACATAAACTGATCGTTTATTGGGCATATTTAATGATGGTCATATGGATTATCATTTATAGGCCATTGGAAAGCAATACAGCACTCAGCCTACTTTGGAAGAAATGTCTAAGGCAGCTATAGAATTTATACAGTTACATGATGACAATTATGGTGGTAGAATAGATTCGGGTCATCATGCTACCAAGGTCTTAGATAAGACAAACTAATTTTCACAAGCCATAGCTTTAGCTCGTCAAATGACTAATGAGGAAGATACTTTAATTGTGGTAATCTCTGATCATTTTCATATATTTAGTGTAGCGGGTTACCAAAATTGAGGTTCACATATTTTCAGTTTATTATCCTCCGGTACAGATGTTATACAATATCTTCCTCTCACCTATGTCACTTTAAAAGGTTATTATGAATATTTTGATGAGGCCAAAAGTTAATGTGTTGATCCGTCTAAGGTATTAAATAACAATGCAGATGATTTATTCCCTGCTGCTGTACCGCTATCCACATAAACTCATGGTGGTGAAGAAGTGGATATATTTATTTCGGGTACTTGGTCTAATTTGTTTACCGGAGGCTACGCACAAAATACTATTCTCCATATTTTGGGGAATAGTATTTTGACATTATCTGCTTTAGAATGCAGACCACTTGTAGAAATTGTTTTTAAATAATAAATGTTATAAATTTATTGAAATTTTTTGATAAGATATATTTCTTTGTTATTATAATAAAGTGAAACTTATTCACGTGTTTTGGAAGGTATGGTAGGTTCACTATTGTTGCCAATTAAAATTCTGGGAATTGATTAAAAACTATCTTTAAAAGTTTAGTTGTTGGACAATTTTTATTACGCAGTGTGAATATACATAATCGCAATATTAGCATACTTTGGGAATTTTTCATTACCATTAAACTTTCATTACCAATAGTTGCATTTAATGCAAATGAAAGAAATCCGGACAATTTAGAACAGAATTTATAGAACATTTGTTTCAAATCGAAGCAATATGAAATGGAACTTGAAACGAGTGGAAAGAAAAGACTGGGAATCGAAATGGAATAGGGCAAGACAGAAATTGAGACATTTAAGATAAGAAACGAAATAAACTCCCGTTCCATTTTATTTCGTTTCTTATCTTCAAAATAAAAAATTCATTCAACGCCCAACATACTCGCAACAATTGCTTGTTTTTATTGAAATACTACCTCAAGTCATAGTTGCCAAATAAAAATTTTAAAAATGTTCAGAAACCAACATATTTAAAGCGCGTTGGACTGTTACACAGATTGTCCTGGGTTCGAGTCCCGGTGACGACAACATCAATTTAGAAAAATAATATGTATGAGTTTTCTATCAGTTATATGTATCGCTGCACCCACCTTCAGTGTTCCCATAGCACTTAACCCCACCGAAGTAAAGTAATGAATCAGGGCTATGAAACAAAAAGCTTCAATAAATTCGCCAACTCTACATCAGGTGGCGACCAACAACTGTTCCAAGACTTATCATCTCGCACTATTACAGTGTTGCCATGTTTGAAGCCCTTCATCTTTCACCACCTTTCATCTCTCCACTATCCCCTTTCCAAAGAAAGCAACACATTAATTACTAGGAAGAATCTCCTGAGTGTTGCTTCTCTTTAAAAAAAAAAAAAAATATTAAGCTAAAGTTTTTAATTTGATTGCTAATAATTGCATTTCAGTTGATAACAATGGAGCGTGCTTATCATTTAATAATTAGTATACTCCATGTATGAATATAAATGATAGCAATCAGGAATACACTGCTAAAATCACGTAAAAGGCTTTCAAACTGTCAAGTGAACAATATAGGGAATTTGCACCTTTCGCCAGTTTTCTAATTTAATTAATCAAACTTTTAATTGCAAAAAAATTGCATTCATAAAAGTAAATCTTTCACTGAAACGAATGTGAAAAAATGCACTTTTAAATCAAATACATTTTGAGCACTATAAACCACATTTTATTGAAAAACATTACAATAATTTAACCTTTTATTTATATTCATCATCGTCTTTTTTAAATTTGTCCACAATAGATCTCAAAGCAGGTGTAGGCTCCAATTTTTTAACTGGCACAAAATATCCCTCCTCAGAAACCATATGAATTGTGTTAGGTTCATAAGAACTTTGCTTAATTAAAGAATTCGAACGACCAAATCTAGGGAAACCAGGAAAGTTGGGACATACAGGGCAAACTCCTGTGCGACCAGGAGGACCTGGTGGCCCGGGAGGACCTCTATTTAAACCAGGAGCACCAACAATACCCACATCACCTCTAGGACCAGGAGCACCAACAGCACCTTCAAGACCAGGTAAACCCTGATAACCTTGACTTCCCTTATCACCCCTATGTCCGCGCCTCCCCGGGGGGCCAGCAGGACCTATAGGTCCAGACTCACAAACACAATTTTTAAGCATAGCCTGAGTATAACAATTCAAACCTAAAAAAATAGTAAAGAGAGCATATAATTAAACACACATTTTTATTGAAACACTTTCAAACTTACCCAAGAAAAACAAAATACCGCAATAAGTCTTCATTTCTTTAAAACTTCTTCCGCCAATGCTGCTGTAGTTTTCCGCTTTTGAAACTCAACTAACTTAATTCAGATGTTTTAACTTAGATTTATACTCCAAAAGAAAACAAATTGATAATGATTTTTCATATAATAACGAAATTTCTTTCAATAGTTTTAGGCAGACATGGGCGGCGTCAATTACATTTCAAAATCATTCACTTGCGAAATTTGTCCTAAAATTAATAATTTCAGACTTACGATCACACTTGTTGACTTAAACGCTTGCTTGAAAAATTTTAAATATTGTCAATTCCAGACATGGGACATAATACCAATATTTGTGTATTTAATTACTGGCCAATTACATTTGTACGTCTAGTTACATGTAATTGGGTGTAATTCAGTAATTTCCCTGTAATTAAGTCCTCAGATAATGTTACTAAACATGTTTTGTATTACTAAACCTGTTTGGTATTAAATTTTTTATAAATTTTCTAAGGAAGCGTTAAAGCCCACAAGTGTTAGTGTAGGTCTGAACTTATTAATGATATTTCCAATTTTCACTAGTGAATGATTGTGAAATGTAATTGACGCCGCCCATATCTGGTTTTAGGCAATAAAAAGAACTGTTTTTTCTTTGTTTAGATCTTTTTAAGGCATTAACAAATATTGTGAAAGACAAACAATTCTTTCAATGTCTACTAATATGATAATTCGTATGCGTTTTTATGTTGCATAAGATACATTTTTAAATATCTACTTACCCAGCGGAGACCCTAAACAATAAAAAAATTAGAAGACGGTTTCATTTCAATTAATTTATTACACATTCTTATAGTTCTAGCTTAAAATTTAATTTTAGTTTTGTTTAAAAGCTGGACGGCATTACTAGAACTTTGACGGGAATAAACTCACCGAATTCATTCATATAGTAGGAGAATGCCAGCGTCGGGTGGGTTTTGTTTTTTTAGTTGGATTCGTAGGCTTAGTGGGAGCAAAATTTTTGTACATTGAAGATATTCCAACAAGAATGATCGACATTGAGTATATTCAGAATAGTGTTAGAGTAGGAGAAAAGATTTTCTCGAGTTAAGATTTGTTGGCTGAAACAAGAACTTTATTTCGCCGCAACCAGCGAAGTTTTTTTTTTGTATATTTTGACTACGCCGTTAAATATTTAAAAATAAACTATAAATTAAAGAAAACCTTTTAAAATTTGTTTCATTTTTATTAAAAATCTATAAGAACATTTTAATTCTTATTTTAAAATTATTCAGTCTCAAGAAAACAAAAGATATTTTTTTTTATTTCATGACAAACCAAACTATAAAACTCACACAGAGTTTCAAATTTAAAATCATTTGAATAAAATATTGAAAAATATAATATTTGTTATGAAACTACATAATTTTAAGTTTTCTTAAAAGTTGTTTATGTCAAATGATAACATATTTGTCTAACGGATGGTGTTGGTCTATAAAAAATAAAATTCGAATCATAATAAACTAACGTTAACATGCATATTGTAGAAGAGTTTTTTCCGCTTGAGCTAGCGTGGGTATACGAAAAGAACTCTGTTATAAAAATGCATTTTAAGAATTAACAATAGAGATGATCACACAATACAGTTAAAACTAGATGTGGCCAAGAATTTGAACAAGGCCAATATAAATGCTTTGTGTGAAACAGTTTCATGATTAGTATGGAAATAACTGTAGAGTGAAAAGGTCATGAAATCTTTTTTTATTTATAACTACAACTCTCTTAGGTAAGTTCTTAGTTGTAACTTATACTCAATGAAAAAAAAAAAAAAAATGCTAATTTAATACTAATTTTTTTAGGAGTTTTAATAACCTATTCCTCGGCTGGTTCAACAAATTGTGGTTGTGTACCTGGTCTTCAGGGTGAAATTGGTCGTCAAGATGATACTGGTATATTGGGTGAAAGAGGTGATATAGGTAATTCTGGTAAAAGAGGTTTTCCGGGTGCTTCTGGTTTGCCAAGTCTCAAAGACGCAGTAGGTCTACAAGGTCCTCGGGGATCCTGCAGGATCACCACGTCCCCATGGTAGATGTGGCTGTCGAGGTTTTAATACACCTTTTGTTGATCAATCCTTTCAACCTGGTGATTATTATCTTACCGATGAAAGTGACTCATTGAATTATATGGGTGGAGAAACTATTGCTGAAGAATATATAAGTCGTTTAACAACTTTTAAGACCACTCCACATGCAAGTGATAGACCTCAGCCATCACCACCACCACCACCATCACCACCTCCCTAAGAAAAGGATCCTAACTTCTTCTTCTGGTCTTCATATGCTAGGTCCCAATAATGTTTTAATTCCAGTTAATGACGTCAATACTTAAGATTTATTTAGTCATATCACTTCAAAATATGCAAAAATACGCAGTTAATAGCAAAATATGTAGTTGAGAGCAAAATATGTGAAGGCAGAATTCGTCCATTGTTCTGAAATGGATAAATATCATATCCATTTTTCAATAGGATGCACAGGAAAAAACATGATACAGCATGTTTATGGTTGCCCTACCTACTTATTACATTTTGAATAGCTGTTCGATTTCGACACCTGTTGGTTGGAAATGAAACAAAGTGCAAGTGAATAAACAAAAAAAGTAATAACAATCTTATCTTTGGTAGACAATTGTAAATATTTAGTGATTTTTGGATTAATTTAATTAAATAAACTTTTCAAATCATGGTATATATGAAATCTTAATCCTCCATCGATCTTTAGAACTATGACATTTGTTAAATAAATGCATTATTTTTAATTGTAACTTTTAACTTGAAAAATATTTTGAATTATTAAAAAAAATTAATAATTTTTCGGACTTCCTTGTTAAAACTTCAAATATTATATTAATGGAAGTTTTTTCCAATTTTGACTGACTTCCGTGAGGTTAAGAGGTATGGACTCATACCATATAAAGCCATAAATTTTAACCAAACTTGGTATGGATGGTAAATGCCATATAGATATGACATCTTTCAAAATTTTATATTGGTAGCTCTTACCGTTGCGGAAATATTGCATTTTAAAATTTGAAGAAAAAAATTCGAAAATTTAACAAAAGTAGTCGTACAAAATCGGTTATGTTTTTTTAACGGTCAAAGTTACGTCATTCATTGCTATCTTATTTTAAAGCTACTGTTATAATAAAATAATTTTTTAAGGGTAAAATGAATTTTTGAAAAGTCCGCTGATCAAACCGCAGTATTTTAAAAGCTGTTTTTTCAAATTCTTAAAAAAAAATATGTTAATTACAAATTATTCCCCAATATGTCGTTGCCAAATCCCTTAATTGAACTCTTACCGAAACCAAAGTGATGAACAAAAATCAGAAAAACCATACTAAATGTAGTACAAAAAAAAAATTTAGCACAAAAAAGTATTGAATTGAAAACATAAAAATCAAAGTATTACAAATGAATTTGCACATAGTTGGCCATATCTTTTTAACGACTTAGGCTACGATATCTCAGTGTAAAGCTTCCTAAATCATGGTTGTACTGGTACCGAAAATTTATTCACTTTATTAAGGCAAAATGCATTTTTCAAAATCCGTGGTACAAGCCGCTGTATTTCAAAAACCTGGACTTCCAAAATGTTATTTATAAATTATTCTTCTATACCGTGGCAAAATCCCTATATGGTACTCCAACGGGCTCCAAAGTTATCGATGTTTTAATTATATCTTTTTACATTTGTACACACAGAGAATAAATTGGTTGGAATTCTATTGTAACCAACAAAATTTAATCATTATTTCAATAAACTATATTGTAAACAGAAAATATATAAAATGAATCAAAACACAGTCACATCATTCAAAATATTGTTTTTTTTATTTAACTCACTCTATCACTCTATCTAAAATATTATTTTCCGTTTCCAATTTTAAAATAATATAAAGTTTTTTTTTTTTGCAATAAAATACTGATAGCAGCAACCGAATTTCTGTCATACAAACAAATCTATTTTTAGGCAAATATTTAAGTTTTAAACTAGAAAATATTCAAGGTTGACATTAAAAAAACATACTTTAGTTAGGTTTAGGCTAGAGTTATAGTACTTGCCTGATAAACGGAAGTTCGCCGGTTCAAGCCCAGTTCAAGGCATAACTTTTTTTTTTAATAAAAAAAAATTTTGTTTAAAGCATGTAAATCTATTTATAGAATATTATATTCCAAAAACACAAAATATCCAATTATTACAATAAAAATTCGAAATGTGTAAATAAGTTTCGGTTGTTAGTATTAAAATAGTACGTGGAACCACAAAAAATTCGGTTGGCAAAAATTTCGGTTGCAACTATAAAACTGTTTTCTGTGTGTATGCATAACTTTGGACTCCGTAAGAATTCAAAAAACGGATTTGGCGTCGGCATTGTGGAATAATTTATAATTAACATATTTTTTTTTTTAAGAATTTTAAAAAGTCAGTTTTTTTCTGGATGTAACCCTGTCTCAACATACACTTGAGGATTATCATCACTCCAAATACGGCAGTTTTGTTTATTGACGTATCAATTTAACCAAAAGTGAGCTTCATCACTAAACAATATTAGCTTATGAAAATCGGGATCAACGGCAATCTTGTTTTGGGACCTCTGCGCCTTGCTAGGTGATCGTGTGGCTTCAATTGTTACACGAAACGTTTCATAGCTAATCGAATTAATTGCGTCAATCAGGCGTCAGTTTATTCATGTTGAAATGCCAAACCAAACTAAACATAAATCACTTGACAGCTGACAAAATGGCCGCCAGTTAAAAAAGTGTTGCCAACTAAAAGTTATATACCTGTATTAAAAACAACCCTTTATAAGTATTAATGTCATATGAATGAAAGTTCAAGAAAGTAAAATGCAATAAAATATCTTGTAAGATATTAAATAACAATATCCGTATATTGTTTTCCCATTTTTTCCGCAATCACATATACACACATAGACGGACCGATAAAACAGGATAGAAAAACTTTACTAAAAAGACAACAACTATAACAGTATGTCAATGACAATTTTTTAAAATTCATTTTATTTCATTTAGTTTTGTTTTTCTCTTTTATGTACTTTATATATAGCAAATGATCATCATCATCACCATTGTGAGTTAAGTAGAAGAAGAAGCTTTTAAACATTTATTTGAACTTTCTACAAGTATTTTGAAAATATTTAAGAAGTTTATATAGTTTATGTGTCAAACATACAACATGTACAAATATAAATATTTTATGTGTGGCATTAGGACTATGTTTGTAGTTTACACAGGAAGTAAATATATTTCTTTAAAACCTTATAAAACAAAACAAAAAGTGCATACAGCAATAAACTTTTAACTTGTCCACACATATTCTGCAGTAACTTTAGAGACATTAACAACACCCTTTAATAACACTGTGAAACAAGAAGTTGCATCCTTGTTGAAATCAACGGAAAATAAAAGAAGACTATCAGTAGACCAAAACACCCAAAGGGTTTTAAAAACTTAGCCCGAATTTAAATTGAATAGCTTTTTGAAATTTGACTATTTTTAACTGCTTTTTGCATTATGGGTGAAAATTAAAGAGTTTAAAGATTGTTTAATGCACACAAATTATGTTTCTACACATATATGATCATATACAAGCCCATACATGGTCATATATATTCATATATGATCCCATTTTTGTAGTTTATATCATTAATATATTAAAAAATCAAAGAATTTGTCTGAAAAAAATCTAACTTCAAATATCATAAAAATTAAAGCTGAGCTACGTTTTTAAATCTCTTTGAGGGTTTTGATCTACTGTTAGTCTTTTTTCATTTCTTGTTGGTTTAATTCTGGATACAATCGGTGACCCAAAATTTGTTGCACATAGAATAGTACATAGAGAACTTTACCATGATATGCAACCAACAGTTAGTTTCTTGTTATAATTTTTTCCCCCATAGTTTATTCTTGGTTTTTTTTGTGGAAAATCCTTTACTAATCGCATGCCATGACTCTGTATAAGTGTTACACATTAAATACACAACAACACGCTAACAGAAAAAAGTGTACAGTATATCACAAAAATAAGTATACAGCTGTATAAACTATATATTTTGATAAAAAATAAGCCTTTAACCCTCTAACTGGCAAACGATGTTTTGCAACAAAATTCATAGCATGAGCTGCTCTCGAAAAACTTATAATAAGTTATTCAACAAAATTGTTTATCGTTGCCTAATTTAGGCGATATGAGCCAAAATATTTTAGGGTGCATTTTGGAAACTAAAGCATATAAAAGAGAAATTTTGGACAAAAATTATTTCTCTTATTAAGATATAACCACACTCGAAAAACTATTTTTTTTCGGCTCCTATTTAAGAAGATAACGCTATTTTCGCTTTTTGGAAAAAGCGAAATTAGGCGAAAAAGTATCTAAAACTTAATTTATATTGTTCAAACTTCAACGCTTTGCTATTAATACTTAATGTCTTCTTTCTGCAAAATTTCATAAAAATTTCATAAGACGATGTCCTTTAGAGGAATCCTGATAAAATCCTGTGAGTCCTTGGACTAAAGTAAGGACTTATTATTAAAGATAAAGCTTCATGTTTACTTATATTTTATTATAAAAAGTTTTTAGTCAATTTAAATTGGTTTTTTAGATTTTTGAAAACTATATTTTTTTTATATGATTATTTTTGAAATTTTAAGAAATTTTGATTTTGAAGCTTTCTCGCTAGTTTTCTATCGGAATAATATATTAGTTTATAAGCATAAAACGCTTATTTGACGCATTTGTGGTAAATTTTATGAAGACTGCCCTGAGGCAGCCTTACCCGTTAGAGGGTTAAGTAATATAACAATTTATTTTAGTTCAATAATAATTCAATAATCAGGGAACTTCTGCTTTAAAAATATGTAGTTGTTTGGGTTGTAATACAGTTTCTTTATTTTTAATGTAAATGTCAGTTATTTGTAGAACAAATTCAATTTTTTACCAATCTTGAAATTCATTTAAAAAAACAAACAACATTAAATGAGTGTTTTATGATTTCACATTAATTTTTTGCAGTTGTTTTTTGTTATATAAAAAAATAAAAAAAAAAATGTTTGTTTATTTTTACTAACATGTGTGGTTTATTTTTACTACAATTGTTAGTCAATTTTTAAAAAATTGACAATGTTAGTTGAATTTACTGAAATGTAAGTCGTCTTTTCTTCAAGTGAAATTTCATTTGTTTTTGACTACAATTGCTGTCGTTTTTACCTACATAATATTGTAAGTGTATATTATTAAATATTTACAACAACAAAATAACTATAATTCTTGTAATTATGTAATTATATGAGATAAAGTTTAAAAGGTATGAAATCATCCCAAAAGTAAGTATAGATTATGTATGTTATTTTATGGAATTTATATTTAGTGGGGTACTACTTATATTTTATAACTTCGCGGGGTCACAGCTATTTACTTCTTAATCCAAAACATTATATTTCTTGAGAAATCAGCGTGGTCAAACTTTATAAGACTTTCATACATCTTTAAAAAATGTATATCTTACGCATTCTCGAACGGGTTTTAATACTGAAATGCAGTTGTTTATATTTAAAATAATATTTTTTTTATTTGAACATAAAAACTGTTAAAATATCATTGAGCCTTTTGGAGTTATCTAAATATACTTTATACAATTACAATTTATATCCCAAAACGTAACTAATGTAATACCACCTCTGACAAAGGATACGTGCCCACGCATCTTAAGTCTTAAATTTATGTAATAAATTGATCATGTATTAAATCTCAGCATATAAAATGAGAGAAAAATTAAAAAAAAAAAATAAAGGCTCTTTTGCAATTCTTATCAATTTTTGTTTTATTACATATGAAACTTCGTTGATCCTGCAACTTAAGCTTATTTATGCAAAAATGCGTTTTTACACGAAACTGTATTAAAAAGCTATTTGAATTATTTTGGTAAAAATTAATAATTTTAAGGCAATTGCGTAAACTTCATTAAACTCTTTAAACACAAAAAAGAAGGTGATTTATTTTTGTTTTAAGCCAGAAATAGTTAACCTATTTTATTAATGTTTAAAACATATTTGGTTTAGCATATATTTTCTTGCAGATTTATTTAATATTAAAATTTTAAGGATAATTCTATTCAGCTGCTTATTTATAAATGCAGATTGTAATCTTTTTGCTTGCGGGTTATATTTTTTACTTATTGCTTTTTATTGTATTATCTTTAACAATACAATACTATGCATTTGTGTTACAAGGGATGTATCCCGTACCGGACCGGCAGATCATAATGAACTTCTGATATGTTGTAGAGAAGGGATCCGTGTTTTTTTTTAGCTGCCCATTCTCATGTTTAGGCCTTACTAATTGGGGTTAAAAAATACCCCATTTTACATTTTTTTTTTGTTAATTTCGGTGTATTAAAAATAACTATAGACCAATTTGGTATCAGATGAAATGTTTTTTGAAGACACATTCTCTGCTGTACAATTTGTGCCCCAAGACTTTCAAGTATTTTTGTTATTTATTTATTTAATAATCATGAAGCCACTTAAGGCCAACCGATTACAGTAGATTTTCGACAGTTTTCATACTAAAAAAATAATAATTTGTATTTGTATTGTATTCTTTATTCAATCAAAATAATTAAAATAAATAAAGATATAAAGTTCATAACAATGACTATTAAGTCGTCTGTTATACTTAATTTTAACAATTATGTGTATTTACAATAATTTATAATTAATAATTAAATTCATCTATTATTATTTTTCTGTATTTTAATGCGCTATTTACATAAAAATAAAGCCTCTTCCATCCATTTCTCTTTCTCCATTTAAAATATCTATCAATTCACACTCGTTTAAATAATTTTTTCCTAAATGCCTGATTCGAAATTTTGCAATAAAATGAATAAGATTTTCATCTTCTCTCATATTACATAGACTGCACATTTTATTTTCAATGTTATCAAACTTATTAGCGTTTAATGGTAGCATATCACATCTGGTTTTCATAATTGTTCTTATTTGGTTTAAATTTATTTCGTTTTCAATGTAGCTTGTACCTTTACTATGGTCTAAATATTTGTAAAATCGGTTTCTACTTCTCAAAGCTAACTCACGCATTTCTGTTAAATTTCTTGATTTAGGTTGTTGTAGCATTGCTGTTCCTTGACTGCGCCATTCCTCTGATGATATATCGTTTGAGAAATTTATATTAAGTTCTCTTCCCAATTCGTTCATTTGATTTGCCCAGAAAATATTATTTCTCACTATCATTACCGATAGTTTGTGAAGTAATCTGTTTTGGTGATATTGAAAAAGAGTTTTAAATATGTAATTCATGTGTAAATTTAATGTATAAAAGTAACTAGACTCTGTTTTTGTTTCCAACGTAAGTGCGTAGTTTGGTGTTGAATCTGGTAATTTTAATATTCTTTTTAAAAAATACCGCTGCAGTAAATCAACGTCATCAAATAACCAGCATCCCCAAATCTGAGCTGCGTACGATTGGATGGATCGACATATTGACTGAAAGAGTTTCCATTTAGTTTAAAGCGTTATATCAGTTTTATTCAAAAAACTTTTCCAAGTTGCATTAATGCAATTTTTAGCTGACTTGTTTCTCTTTTGCAAATGTTTTTTGAAGATCATTTTTGGAGTAAGGATTACACCTAGATAATTATATTCATTTACAATTTTCAAATCTTATTCTTTGTACTTTATTTTGTCATGTGCTGAAAGACGGCCACCCTTTCTAAAAATTATCATTTGAGACTTGGTCATATTTACCTCCATGTTCTACTTATTGCTATTTCCAAATTTTTTACCATTTTTTGCATGACCAATATATCATCAGACAATAACACAATGTCGTCAGCATATAATAATAAACGAACATTTAAACCTTCTATCATTAAACCACCTCCTAAGTTATCTTGTAGGTCATTCAAATACAGGGTAAAAAGAAGTGGAGATAATAAGCAACCTTGCTTGACACCAGTGTAAGTGTCAAAGGAGTCTGATAATTCGGAACCTGTCCACTCTGCTGATCTTGTATGACTATAGATATTTTGTAGTAAATTAATAACTTTTGTGGAGATACCTAGGGCATTCAGCTTGTACATAAGCGAACTTCTTGAAACCCTATCAAAGGCCGCCTTAAAGTCCACAAAAAAGTCATAAGTTTTTTTCTTTTCACTAAACTTTATATTAACTATAGCCGTTAAATTGTATATATTATCTACTGTAGTTTTCATACTATTATCTTAATATTATTTAAAATTAATAGTATATCTATACTTTTACATTTATATTAAAAAATGCATTTTCAAATTCCTAAATTTCCCTATCACGAATATGGTTCATCTGTTTTCCCCCCATGAAAGTGGCAACGTAATAGCAACGTATATAGCTTCCTTAATGAATTATTGAGTATTACAAATTTTTAAATTGCGGTACAGATAGCGAAAAATGCCTATTTTCGTACTCTAAAATTGAGTTCCACAGTTTGGTAACTCGAACTACAAAAGATTGTTTCATAAAAAGTGTATAAAAACTGGGTAATAATAAAGAATGAGTTCGAGTTGAATGTGCAAACTCAAATCTTGAAATGAAATATGATGGCGATGCACCTTTAAATACTTTATAAAATAGAGTCAATAGCTTAATATTTACATAATCCTTAAAGCTGCATCCCATAAAATCATATACAGATGCCGACACGTGATCACGAACTCGTAGACCATACACGTACCTAATAATTCGATTGAAACATCTTTCTATTTTTAAAAAATTACCAGAGGAGATTCCGCTATAAACTTCTAAACCATACACAATTAGTGGCATTAGAAGAGTATGCCCAATTTGCTTTCTTATATTAATCGGTAGATGACATGGAATGCTACACACTCTACGTAAAGTTATCAAAACTCGATGGATTATAAAATTAATATGTTGGATAAATGATATGTTTTCATCAATATAGAAACCAAGAGTTTTAATACAGGAAACAAACTCCAAAGGAGTGTTATTTAATAAAATATTAGGAGCATTTCCTAGTTTATTATTAAAGTCAACCGCTTTAGATTTTGAAATATTTAATGAAATATAGTTTGTAGCACACCATCTGTCAACGTAAGTTCATTTCTTGATTCTGCAGTAGCTATTAATTGCAAATCATCTGCATACATGTAACCTTTTGACGAAGTCAAAGAGGAAAGAATATCATTAACATAAGTCAAAAATAGTAATGGGCCTAAAATAGTACCTGGAGGTACCCCTCTACTAGTAGTTTGGCTTGATGATCTATCGATACCAGTTTGTACAAATTGTGTTCTTTGTCTTATAAACGTTTCTACTAACCTACACGCAGTTGTAGAAAATCTAAAATTAGAATAGAGCTTATTAACAAGCACTTCATGAGATATTGACTCGAAGGCTCTACTAAAATCTAAACTTATCATAACCGCCAAGTGATGATTATCCAAACTACTTTGAATTTCATGTAAAATATCAAGTGTGTGTGTCGTTGTGTTATGTCTCTGTCGAAATCCTGACTGATATTCCGATAAAAGGTTTTCCCTGTTAATAAAACCTAACATCTGAGAATTCATCAAAGATTCTAACACCTTTGAGCAGATTGATAGGACGATAATCGCTACAACTAACTGGATTTCTTATCCTTGGGGTAGGTAAAATCCTAGCTTCTTTCGAAAGTAAAGGATAAACCGATGTGGTAAGAATACAATTAAAAATGTGTTTTGAGTAACATTAAATCTGGAGTTTTATTAAAAAAAAATGTATCAACTCTGTGTTAACTATATAGGCAATGTGGGTATCAACATTTATGTTTTCTTGAGTACTTTAACCCTGCATACAAAAAAATCTTGTTTTCGTAAATTAAAGAAAAGTTTTCATACAAGAACAAATGATTTTTTAAACCTAGTCTTTAACACTTAAACGTGAAATTGGGCAGTTAAAAAAAATACACTTCTCTTTTTTTGCTCCTTTATAACATATTCAAAGTTCAGTAAATTCAGTGAGTTCTGGTTGGGATGCCTCCCTTGTTAGTAAAAATATTTTCCAAAAAAAGAAACGGTATTGTTGTTTACAATTGTCGTTACATTTTTCACTTTCTTTACTTCGTATTCTTTCGTTGTTGTATTTATTTGATAACTAAAATATGCAAAAAGAAATGTTTTCTTTTAAGATGTAAAATTTTGTAGAAAATATTTATGTATGAATGTCTAAAATGTTAAAAGAAATCCAATTGTTCAAGATATATTTTTACCATAAATTTTATGCATTTTTTTTTCAAGTTGTTTTACATATTTAAATGTTAAATATTTTATTAAATAGAGCATATGTATCCAGTATCTATACACTGAGAGAATTATCTACATGATATAAATGAATTTATGCATAAAAGCAATGAAGTTGCACTGGAACTCGCCCATTGAAACTTTCAATTAAGTTAATGTAAGTTGTCATTAAATTATATGAAAGATATTTTTTTATTTACTTACTCAAAATTTTAATTACTTAATGAAGAAGTTTCATTAAAAATTTAGCTTCATTAAAAAAGTTCTTTCTTTTACTTTTGAAGAAATATTGCATATTGTTTACTGAATATTTTCATTGTTTTTCATCAACATAAATTATCTCTTAGTTTGAATGTTTCTCTTAAATATGGGCATTAAATCCATTTTTTTTAATTTCTGGGAATACATGCTGATATTAACAAGTTTTGTTAACATTTTTGAGTGCATTTTAAATGTTTATTTATAAAATTTAAAAATATAAGTGTTGTTGATAAGGCTGTTCAAAATGTTGTATTGTCGTTTTGAAAATAAAGATTTTAAAATATGCAACAAGAGAGAATTACAGTATCCCGAGTAAAAATAATATTATATAAACTATTATAATGTGACAATTTAATATAGTTAAGTATGACATCATATAAAGTGTGATACAATTTTACTTGCCAATGTAATTAATCGTAAAACGGCATATTTAATTGTATCTTACAATATGCTATACTAAACGTTAGCAGACGGGCAATATATGATTGGATTATCGGAATTAAACAAAACAATGTATTGCCCCATGTAAAACAAAAAACAAACAAATTGCTCAAGTTATGGAAAATAACGTATTTGTTTTGAAACATCATTCTCAAAATTGTAATATTAACACGAAAAGTTTCATTAAAAATATCTATTCAAATTATCTAAATTATCTATATCTATTAAAATATCAAACTCCAAAAATTTTAGATTGACATAGAAATTTTTGAATGTTAAGCATATAAAATTTAAATTTACCAGTACGTTAAATTTAAATTTACTCGGGCAATTTAAATTTAACGTACTGTTAAATTTAAATTGCCCGAGTAAAATTAATATTATATTAACTTATATAAAATATAGTTAAATTTAATATCGTTGATTATGACATCAGGTATAGTAATATAGAATTTTACTTGCCATATTTAATTGTGTCTTACAATTATATTTGTGTCTTAAATGTGTCTTACAATTATATATTATACAATACGCTATTTGACGGACAATATGTCATTGGATTGACAATGTATTGAACCATGTAAAAAAAATATAATTTTTTTTAAGTTGTGGAAAAGTGGCGTTTATGTTTTGAAAATAGTAAAATCCAAATAACTGATTGCAGAACAACTTATACTGTATTATAACAGGTTCTAATTTCTGTTCTGCAACTGGTTCTTTTTATATGGAGTTTCCCCTATTTGCAATAGGTTCTTTACCTCCAAACAAGAACAGATTGCTTTAGACCCGGTTCTAGAACCAGTTATAAAACTGGTTATTGGACAGTGACACCATACATTTCGACTCTCAGGAACCTGTTATAGAACCAGTTCCATGTAACCGGTGGTAAAAGAAGTTGTTCTAGAATAGGTTCAGAGGTAATCTGTTCTAAAAAAATTTTGCTGGGACACTACTTAAAATTTCAATATCAATACGAAAATTTTTCTTGTTCAAGTTGTGGAAAATAATGTTTTTCTTCATCTTATTTAACATTTTAATATCAACTCGAAAAGTTTCATCGAAAATATCTATTGAAATTATCTAAATTGAATATCACAATTTAAAAGATCAAACCATAAAAATTTTATTTAGAAATGTTTAGGTTAAGAAGAAGAATAAACGTTTTTCTATAAAAATTATAAACACTATTAATTTTTAAATCAGACTTGACTAGTTTCTGCCTTTTTATGGACAGGCTCATCAGTGATTTTCCATTTAAATTGTATTATTATTTGTGTCTTATAATTGTCAGATTGTCTCTATGTGATATATTTTTTCAACAACCTGCGGCTGTAAGAATCAAACCTGAGCTCATCTTACATTACAAACGTAACAATACCAAGTCATGACTGTTTTAGCGATCACACCCAAGTATGGCACGGAATCTAATGCAGCTAAATTACAGTTTTCTTTTCTATTAGCTTTTTCTGCTATTGTATATTATACTCAGAAGTGACATACAAATTCTGGTTGTTAATAATCGGTCCATAATATTTAGCACTTTCTATTCAAATTTATTTTCACTGTATTGAAACGTATCAAATGATATCAAACTCAATGCAATATAATCCATTTATATACAATACGCTCCACCATTTCTCGGATCAAATTGTATTTCAATTAGATATGAGGCTATAACAAATTGGACACATTTCTTTGTTGCATCATATTTTTTTTAATCGGGATACTACAATATTTGTAACCATGTTGAGTGTGCTATGTTTAGGTATGTTAACAAAGAGAATACCCAAAACAAAATATTCGTCAAAGTGAAAATACAATTTTACCATTTTTATTTTTCTTTAGGACGATAAAAAACTATACAGCACAATAACCTCTATTTATAAAATAATTATTTTAATTATACTCCTTAAAAGGATAATAACATTTTAGTTTTTATCGGACAGATTTGCGTATGAAACTATGTGTAAAGTTGTTAATAGATTTGTTTCAACGAATTTTCGTTAAAAATAAAAAAAAAATAGTTATTTAATACTCTTTTCTAAATGGATTTAACCTATTTTATACCACTGATCGATTCTGAGGGAATTTTTTTTAACGAAATTTGGTACAAAGATGTAACGGTGTTTAAATAGGCTTTTGCTGAAATTTTTGTAACCTCCTTGCGGTGGTATTCGCAATTTAAATTCAAACTTTAAATGCACTTAACGGGTAAATATTATAGTGTTTATTTATTGAAAAAGCAATATTTATCACGTGTTTTAATATGGCAACACTGGCGAAACAATTTTTAATTATTGTTTGTTTGTTGAAAGAAAATATCTAATTTTTCAAATTAGAAAAGAAAATATAGTAATTTTCTGAATATTAAAGTTTTTAGAAGTTCAGAAAATTGCTGACCTTATCTTTTAATTTTATATAAAAAGTAAAAATACATCAGATTGCTTTTCACAATTTGTTAAACAAGTTTTGGGACTTTAGCACATTTAATTACTAAAAATGCAATTAATGTTTATCCCGATGAAAATAAATTTAAATAACAAATATGCAGGTGCTTGTGCAAATTTAAATGTAACTGACACTTATAGAAAACATATAATTTTCTATTGTTGATTTACTTGAATAAACGTCACTACATTGCTATGTCTGTCAAAAAAACAGAGTAGTATTTGAAAGATGACAAAGCCAATTGTGACAATTTTTTGTTGTTGTTTTTGTTTTTTCTTTGATATTTTAAATTTTGAATCTCGCTCCTAGACGAGGACAAGAAATTCTCATTGAGTTTGTGATTTAACATAACAAATATCTCTAGAAATTCTAATAACAAAGTCCCCTGAAGATTTCCTTAGGCAGGAATGAAATCCGGATAGGGACACGCCTACATCAGATTGGTTTTCACAATTTGTTAAATAAGTTTTGGGACTTTAGCACATTTAATTACTATAAATGCAATTAATGTTTATCCCGATGAAAATAAATTTAAATAACAAATATGCAGGTGCTTGTGCAAATTTAAATGCAACTGACACTAATAGAAAACATATAATTTTCTATTGTTGATTTACTTGAATAAACGTCACTACATTGCTAGGTCTGTCAAAAAAACAGAGTAGTATTTGGAAGATGACAAAGCCAATTGTGACAATTTTTTGTTGTTGTTTTTGTTTTTTCTTTGATATTTTAAATTTTGAATCTCGCTCCTAGACGAGGACAAGAAATTCTCATTGAGTTTGTGATTTAACATAACAAATATCTCTAGAAATTCTAATAACAAAGTCCCCTGAAGATTTCCTTAGGCAGGAATGAAATCCGGATAGGGACACGCCTACATCAGATTGCTTTTCACAATTTGTTAAATAAGTTTTGGGACTTTAGCACATTAAATTACTATAAATGCAAATAATTTTTTCATTAAAAAAAATTTTACATACATCCCTATCCACGTCAACCTATAACCTTTATAAGACCGGTCTTCTTTATAGAAATTAATAATTTTTCAAAAATGTGCTTTAAAAAATGGTTAAAGTTGTATTTTTTATTTAGTATTTGATAACCCTGGAGCAATAGTTTTTAAAATTTTTAAATTCTTTGTATGGTTAAGACCTCATATTCTCACAGGTTTTCTTCTGCGTTGTCATATCTCCCTAATATCCAAAATTATCGGGCCTTAATTGTAGTAGTTACTTTAAAACAACGCCAGTAAAAAATGGGTTAATGCCCTTATTCAAAGTACAAATATTTAAAACAAATATTTAAAACAAAAGAGTTAATGCCCTTATTCAAGCGAGACATTGTACAAATGTTTAAAACAAATGGGTTGATGCCCTTATTCAAGGGAGACATTGTACAAATATTTAAAACAAAGAATTTGTGTTTAATATCCTGCTCAGAGCCATATGTCATGTGGTTATTTTATTTAATACTTAGTAGATTAGAAAATATTTGGTATTTGTTATTTGCTATTTGCTATATGCTTACTTACAAATGACATGCCAAGCTATGAAAGCTTTATTTTTCAACGTTAGCTTTTCGATATAACTTTATGATATTTGCTAAATCTTTAAAGTATGGGGTGATATAAATTAGTATTTTAAACCATTAAGGCTTAAATGAAAATCGATATAGAATAATATATTAAATAGATTTATTTAACATACAATTTAACATAATTTAAATACTTAATTGATTTAATTTATTTTTCGTATGATATATTAAAAAAAAATATATCTCTGATGATTTTCAATAGACAAAATCTGCATTTAATGATATTATTTTAATGAAGATGTTTTAATTAACAACATTGCACGGTTTTTTTGTTTAACAAAAAACAAATGATCTTGAACTTCAATAATCTTGCTCACGTCATAATTTATAATTAAAGATAAAAAAACGTTTGGTTATAATTAAAAAAAAAAAAAACTTTACCAAAATAGTAAACTTTACAAAAATAATAATCGAACAAAAAATGTTGTCTTTATACAGACAAGGTAACCTCTTTTAATCAGGGTAAAAACCCAACAAAATTCCCCTAATATACTGTTAGGGGAATTGTCAAAACCCCCCCAATCCAAGGGAAAATCCCTGCATTTAGAACACTGTCCTGTTTAGTCTATATGACGTTGGCCAAATGTAAAAAATAAAATTAAAAGTTATTTTTCTATGAAAAACTAAATGCAATGAAAATATGCATTTAAAGCAAAATAAGTAAAAGTATGCAATAAAAATATGCATTTTAAGCAAAACAAGTAAACCTATGCAATAAAAATGTGCGTTTAAAGCAAAATATGCTAAATATGCATTTTTAGAAAAATATGCACTAAAAAGTCGATGCCATTTTAATGCAAATTCTTTGATTCGAAAATATATTTTGGTTATCCTGTTCTAAGGCTTAAGGAAAAAAGCATGCATTTCCATGAACTTCCGCTACCTGTTTATAACATATCCTAAGTTCATCGCAATCGGCGTTAACCTATGAACGGACTCTTCTTGTTACATAGTTTTAATTATCTCGTAAAATATCTACCTCTACTAAATGATTTATATTTCTGTATGCAAAAATACCCCCACTTTGAAATTTGTCACAACTGTAGAGAAGGAATCCATCTTTAACAAATATTTTTCAAAAAAGTTGCTTTTAAAGATATATCCTAACGACTTATAGGTAAAGAAAAGTGACCTTTGACCTTTCCAAATAAATAATCATGTTGTATATCAAATCAAAGGTGATTTAATAAACTTTTAAATGCGACCTTGATGAGTTACGTACCAATAACACTTTTCAAGAAAATTACAATTAAATAAGTGCAACTTTGTTCATTTTTATAGTTTTTTTTGAATTTTAAAAGCCTCATATTTCCTAAAATTTTGCAGTTTTCTTAGTTTTCTGATATACTTTATATATACAAAAATCCAGCACTTTTGGACAAAGTGATGTCAAAAACAGCCATAATTTAATTTGAATGGAGATGGTTCAAAACAATTAATGATAACAGATCGAAAAATAAACTTTTGGATTTAATTTTATAAAATTTAAAAGTAAAATGTTCAAACATATCATTATAATATTTAATTGTATCAATTAAATATATAATTAAATAATTTCAAAATGTTTGAATACATTTTTTTAAAGCATATAATTCTTATAACCGTTTTACTTAAAAGGTGATATTACATGAACGAAAACTTAAGGAAGAAGAATTCAATGAGATATCTTGTAAAATATTAAAATACCATATCCTTAATTTAATTGCCAATTTGTTTAATTCTTAAATTCTTGTTGGACGTTTCTATTAAATTTTATAATTGTTATGATTTTTAAAAATTTTCAATTGCATTTTTAATTGATGTGATTACAAACTTAATTGGTTCAAATTCAATAACACCTTTAATTGTATTAACAATTAACTAATTAAAACTCGATTATAATTTTTCGTGTAAAATAGAAAAATAACAAAATATGGTTCTAAATAGAATAAAGTGAAATCCATATTAATAAACTGTGCATGGTATATTAGTTAGCTGCAAAGGAATACAAACTTTTTACATTTCTTTAATTTGAAACTTTTTCTTTACTTTAACTCAAAATGTTTACTGTGTTTAACTCAAAACAATTATTCCGACCAACGATTTAAACTAAATTAATTTAATTGAAATTACGTTCATTCAAATTAATATTGATTTTATTCAAATCCAAATTTGAATTTGAATAATACTTATTATATAAACCAAAAAAAATAAATAAAATAAATTCAATTAAAAAGTATGGATGAAACTTCTACAGGATGAAATATATATATATATATATATATATATATATATATATATTAGAGTTATTCAAATAAATTTGATTTTGGGATATCATCACTTTTTTAAAGGTTTTTGCATCAATAAAAATAATGGCGTTTTTATTTTTGGAAAATTCCATCTCCTTACCCGGCCTCTAGGCGCCTGAAAACGCGGATTTTGAGTGACGTTTTTAAAATAACCAAAACTGTTGAAAATTTAAAAAATTGCACTTGACTATTCGATTCTACAGGAAAAATCAAGTAGATAGGATTTTTCTTTACGCTTTTCTATTGTACCATACAGCTATTAGGGTCCAAAAAAGTAATTTTTTTTAAAAAATATTTTTTACTTTTTTTTTAAACGCACAATGAACGTTTGGCTCCCTCTGAGGAAGATGGTGCAAACAGTTTTTTTTTTATCACAATCCGTTAAAAAGATATTCAACCATAAATCTTTATTTTTAACTGAATAAACATAATTTTTAGTTTTGCAATTTTTAAATTTTATTTATTGTTTTTATTTTTAATTAAAAAAAAACTCGTGCAATAGTAGCCATTTCCTTTACTTTTATTTAAATTTTCATTGTATATAATTTTTAATCACAAACATTTTTAATTTCCCAATTGTTATCTAAAATGAGTGATTTGCTAATATTAACTGAAAAACGAATCAGAAGAATTCCAGGTATTTCTATTATATTCTAAATTTAATATACATAATATGTATTACATATTGATATATTTACCCATTTTATACTTAGACGTGCGGTCGTGTACTAATTTAGATGTTTTATGCCGGTTTCTTACTGTCCGTAATCTAAATCGCAGTCAAGATTGCTTTGGAATAGCTTCAACTGTTGTTGCTGAAATTGAGGCCGATGTTGAAAAGTTTAATATCTTTCCTAAACAGCGGTATTACCTTCGTAGTAAAATATTAAAACTTAATGAAGACTTTCTCAGTGCTAAAAAAAATTTTCAACCAAAAAGATTAGTTCAAAAACAAAAAGTTATCAGATTCCGTGACCAGCTCCTTAATTTTTTTCTTGTACCCAAAAATTTGAGCGAGCAGTGAAAAATCCAATTATTAAAGTATGTGCTGACAAGAAAATGGAAGAAGATGATCTGCAAGTTGATTCTGATAACGAATGTATGGATCCAAATTGGTTGCTTAATGAAGCAAATTCAAGAGTTTCAAAGTTTGTCTTTATAAGTCCAAAAATTTGTGGTCTGTTGGACAATCTGGGAATATCATCAAATTCTATGGCTCGCCTTTTCTTAGAGCTTAAACATCTAAATCACGTAGAAGGTAAGATATCATTTCCCACTATTTTAAGAAACCGAAATAAAAATCGTCAGGATTCACTAAAAAGACTTCAAGAATTCCAATTTCCCGACTTTTTAATTTTGCATTGGGATGGTAAACGAATGGAAGATAATAGCAAAAATATGGTGGAAAGATTGGTGATAAGCGTATCTGCCCCAAATGGGCTACAAAAATTGATTTCGTGCAATTTTATAAATGATGGTTCAGCAAAATCTATTGCGTTTGAACTAAAGGCACAATGTGATAATTTAAATATTACAAATAATATTGTGGGTCTATCTTATGACAATACAGCAGCAAATTCTGGTATTAAAGGTGGTGCAGCAGTGTTGTTTGAAAAGTCAATCAAGAAACAATTAAATCGCCGACCATGCCGACTTCACCAGAAGGAGCTATGTGTAGCTAATCCATTTAAAGAAGTGGTGATGAAAAGTGTTGGTGCCGGTATTCCTATATTTGGTCAATTTCGAAAATGGTTCAACCAAAATCGTGATTTGGAGATTACACCTGCGATCCACTCGAAAACAGCTAAGCCAATTCTTGAGAAAAATCTACAAACTTTAGTAGATTTTTATGTAACACAAACCAACATTAATCATCGAAGAGCAGATCACTTAGAAGTAGCGGAATTGGCCCTTGTACATTTAAATGCGAACCCCGGCTACAAAATAAAATCATGTGGAGCAGATCATCATGCCAGATGGCTCTCGAAAGTTATTTATATTTTTAAAATTATGCTTTTTAAAGATCATTTCAATATACCGAAAGCCTTAGTGGAACAATTTGAATCTATGCTTTTATATTTTATAACAATATATTTAAAGTATTGGTTTACTTGCGAGTCAACGATATATGCTCCAAAAAATGATTTGGATTTTTTGATGGAACTCGAAGAGTTCTCCAAAATTGAAGGAAAATATTTTTCCTTGATTGCCAATAGCGCAAAATCAACTCAATTAAGACACATGGATTATGTAAGTGAAGAAAATTCTATATTTGCAATTTTTGATGAAAGAATTTCTGTAGAAGAAAAAGAAAATTTGCGTATAAAGCTGTTAGGCAATAATAATCAAGATCAGTTTACACAGCTTTCAACAATTGATTCAAGTGTTAGTATTTTTTTCAAACGATTTAGAAGAATATAATAACAAAATATTCAATACGGTTACAGTGGAAGAAAGCACGGAAGATATTGTAAAGTTGATTAATGGTACTGATCAAATACTATATGAGAAAGATTTTATTGATGTCGTAGAATGCGAAGAAGTGGTCAGTAATATCGAAGATGCAACTAACAAGTTAACATATATTGATTCAGTTTTTTGGAAATCAACGTTTCATTATATTACTCTCCAGAGTTTAAAAACTCTTGTTAATTTTGGAATTAATATTTCATTTATGCTTTTTAAGGCCGATGAATGGCCAGCCCAAAAAAGTTTTAAGAATGCAATTAAAATAGCTGAAAATATACAATCAACAAGTATTTACACGGAACAACTTGTTGGTAAAATTTCAAGGCTGAATGATTCGTGTTTAGTGAAAAATAAAAACAATTTAAATGGTTTCGCTTTATCTGCGGTGGAAAAAAATTATTTGAATTAATATTTATTGTTGTTTTAAATAAATAATCAAATTTGTATAAGAATTACAAAACTATAAATTATTGTGTCTTCATTTAAGAATAATGATTTGGGGCTTAATAACTTTTTAACGGGTTGTGATAAAAAAAAATTTTTGTACCATCTTCCTCAGAGGTAGCCAAATATTCATTGAGCGTTTAAAAAAAAATCTAAAAAATATTTTTTAAAAAAAATGACTTTTTGGACAACCCTAATAGCTGCATGGTACATTAGAAAAGCGTAAAGAAAAATCCTATCTTCTTGATTTTTCCTGTAGAATCGAATAGTCAAGTGCAATTTTATAAATTTTCAACAGTTTTGGTTATTTTAAAAACGTCACTCAAAATCCGCGTTTTCAGTCGCCTAGAGGCCGGGTAAGGAGATGGAATTTAGAAAAAAAAAGTACGCCATAATTGTTATTGATGCAAAAACCTTTAAAAAAGTGATAATATCCAAAGATCAGAAGCAAAAAATTATTTTTGAATAACTCTAATATATATATATATATATATATATATATATATATATATATATATATATATATATATATATATATATATATATATATATATATATATATATATGTATGCGTAGCGCATACTTTAGGGACATGGCCAAAATTGTACCCGAAATATGCGGTGTATCGAAAAAAATTGTCCTCATCTTAAACGCTAGATGTATGAAAAGGCGCGAAAACTTTAGGGACAGTCCCCAAAGTAAGCAAATGTCCCGAAACTATGCGGGGGAACGAATAAATGTCTCTAAACTATGCGCTGTGCATACATATATATATATATATATATATATATATTATAATAATTTAAATATGTTGGCATTAAAATCTATGCCAACTTTTCTTTAATAACTTTTGTTATAAACCATTTCAGTGCCATATTTTTTTCTTGCTCTTACAACACGTTCTGTTTTATAAAACAATGTAAACTGATTCAGCATGACTAGCTAAAAAGCGTACTTATAACTTCATTAATTCCACACACAACAAAAATTTAATAAAAACAATAGACAGAGAGTATTAATTAGGAAAAACTTAATTAATTAAAACAAGTAAAGGCGTTAAATTACACTTTGACGAATCTTTAAATACTCTACACCAACAGTTATCAAATGAGGTTCCGTAGGAGTATTCCAGGGGATCCGCGAATAGTTCCAACAAAATTATTGTTTTAAACAAATTAAAAAAAAATCACAATATTTTTTGCGATTTTATTAATACAAATTAATACAAAAAAATGTTATTAAATAATAAAATATTTTTTTTGGACTCCATTGGTTTGATAAAGTCATTCCAGCTTAAAAGAGCTCATCAGCTGCAATAAGTAGAAGTTTTTAATAATTGTGCACCATAATTGATAAGCACCGCTCGAAGATTGTTTTTATATTTGACTCTATTAAAAGTTTTCTAATTTGTTTTTGTAATTTATATTTACCTTTGCACACAGAAAACAGTTTTGTAGTTGCAACAAAATTTTTTTCAACCGAATTTTTTTGGTTCTAACCGACATTTATTTACAAATTTCGAATTTTTATTGTAACAATTGAGTATTTTATGTTTATGGAATATAATATTATATAAATAGATTCACATGTGGTCAACAAAATTTATTTTATTAATAAAAAAAATGATATGCCTCGATTTGGGCTCGAACCGGCAATCTTCCGCTTGTCATGCAAGTACTTTACCTTACCTTAGGCTAGCTAAACCCGATTTAAATGTTTTTTTTTTTTTAATTTCAACCTTGAATATTTTCTCGTTTCAAATTTAAATAGATTTGTATGTACAAGAGAAATTCTGTTTCCAATCTTAATATTTTATTAGAGTTACCAATACTATTAAAAAATGTTATACTATTTTAAAATAGGTAACTAAAACTTGTATTTCAGATAGAGTGATTGTTTTTTTGCAGGCGAAACTCATATTCGATTTTAACTGCAAATACTTTATTCCAGGGATAAGACCTCCGAAATGTGGTTGGATGTTGGTAATAAAGGTAATGTAGGAGATAAAATTTTTAAAATATTGATAAGGAAAACCAACAGTTTGAATGATGTGACTGTGTTTTGGTTTATTTTATATATTTTCTGTTTACAATATAGTTTAATTATTTTGATGATGAATTTTAAGTACTTACAAGTAAAATTATTGAAAATTGAATTAAATGTTGTTAGTTTTTTGTTTTTATATACATCGAGATTATTTTTATGTTATTTTTAATTTTAAACGAGCTTCCAACCTCCGTATATTTACAAAAATAAAGCAAACCAAACATATTAGCTAGGTTGATACTAATATTTCGATCTGGCTAAAGATCTCATCAGAACCCGAAGTTTTAGAAATGTTAGAGCCTCCATAATAGGCAGAACTTTAACAAAAAACCTATTAATCATTAATTTTGCTACATTCTTGTCTTCTTATTAATCAAGCACGTGGTTAGGGTCTTTTCCTAATAATCATCATGACGTTACTAAACTTTGAAGACCAAAAATGTTCTATTTATATAAAAAAATTTAGTTTTTACTCTGGCTCAAGTAATATTTTTTTACAGTTTTATTAGTTTTTTGTTTTTATATACATCGAGATTATTTTTATGTTATTTTTAATTTTTATCGAGCTTCCAACCTCTGTATATTTACAAAAATAAAACAAAGCAAACATATTAGCTAGGTTGATACTACTATTTAGATGTGGCTAAAGATCTCATCAGAACCCGAAGTTTTTGAAAAGTTCGTTACAATGGAATTCCAAATAATTTCTTCTCTGTGTGTAATTTTAACATAAATGTTCAAAGAAATAAAATAAATATATATTTTTGAAAATTTAAATTTTGTATGAAAGTACCCAGCCAGAAAAATACGAACGGCAAAGCATTGGCCCAGTGCTTTTAACGGTGGTATGAGCGTTGGCAGAGCGTTGGATATCTGAAGATTTAAGTGCTTTGCCAATCCCAAAATGATAACACCGGGCAGGGCTTGGAAGTTCCTTTTTTAAAACGTTGGCAAAGCACTGGCAACGAGCGCTTTGCCAGTACCAAAACCATAATTTTAAAACGTTGGCAAAGCATTGGTAGAACAACCAATAAAGTGATTTTTTTAATATGGAATAAGTGCTTTGCCAACCCCAAAATGATAACACCGAGCAGGAATTGGCCGTTTCTTTTTTAAACGTTGGCAAAGCACTGGCAATAAGCGCTTTGCCAGTACCAAAAACGACCAATAAAATCCTACTTAGTAATTCACTTCAGTAAAGAGTTGTATTATTTCTTATTGAATGATTTTGGTAATTTGAACAGAAATAACAATACGCTTGCTTCAGCTAAGTTAATTACAAAATAACTAAATATTTTTTTATCAAATTATTTTTGTGATAAATTTGCACGATTTTTACTACAATTTTACTGAAGAAAGAAATTTGAAAATAAATTTTTTAAGTAAAATTTTAGTACAAAAACTATACTTTGGGCTGACTATAATAGGAGACCTTAATATTCTTAACTTCAAATCCTAAATTGCAATTTAGTTTTGAATTTTTCCACTCTTGTTGTGAACAAGGGATGTGGCAACGGTTGTAAATTTTGTAAATAAGTACTGGCAATGCACTTTTTGCCAATGTTGGGAAAGCGTTCTAAGTCAGTACTGTGCCAGTGCTTTTTATTTTTACGGTTGTAAATTTTGTAAATCAAGTACTGGCAAAGCACTTTTTACGAACGTTGGCAGAGCGTTCTAAGCCAGAGCTGTGCCAGTGCTTTTATTATTTTTACTGTTGTAAATTTTGTTAATTAAGCACTGGCAAATTACTTTTTACTAACGTTGGCAGAACGTTGGAAATCAGTGCTTTGCCAGCACTTTATTTGTTGGATCATTGGCAATTTCTGGCTGGGTAGTTAATCAGCAAAGCTTTTATTAGTCAAAAACTAAGAATAAGACTAAAAAAATCTATGTCTAAAATAATAAGTCTTTTAGAATTTTTTTTTTTTAATTGTATGTGGTTTTTGGTAATTCTTTCTTGATGTTTCGTACAGATTTCATTAAATACGAACGTGGTTAAGATTATTAATCGCATATTATGAACTAATTTGAAAGTCCTGACGTTTTGGTAATAATTACAATGTAACGTCTGTTAACACGAACTTGCTTAAGGGTTTTACTAGTATATATTTAAACATGAGCAACATTTACTTTTAAAGCTTTTTTCTCAAAACACGATATTGAAAATCGGTTGCCACTGTGCAACCTTAACTGGTTGATTGACTTTCAATCGGTTTTTTTGTTTATGAGTGCTGATTATGAAATGAACTTATTAATATATTATAAAATTATTAAAATATTTGCAACTTTTAGGTTTTTTGATGAAATTTTATTTATTTAGCAATTATGCGTTATTTTTTGGTTATTTCGGTTAAATGAATTAAAGTTGCTCAAAACTATCATTATTTAACTAAATGAGTTATTCTAATGCAAAATTATATAATTTGCAACAACTTTGGAAAAAATTTTTGTTATCTCCTATGTAAGAATAATTGTTCCAATTCACTTCTGTATAATTGACACACACATTTTTTTTCAATCTTTTTCTTATACATATATGATCGAAAGTTTTTAATGACATTTGGCACAAAATACTATATGTTCCATTTTTTTTTTTTTAATTATTTCCAAAAATGCCCTTTTGTCTCATAAAATGCCATTTATATTGTCTTGCAACCATTGTCTCAAATTTGTTTAGCAATCATTAGTTGCTTCTGCAAACAATGCAATCCACAATTCAGTTGGTGGATTGTATTGTTTGTAGAAGAAGTAATTTAGTGAAATATTTGATTGCGAATACCGTATTTGCAGTAACCTCTTTTCATTATGAACAAATTTTTTAAAAATTTGGTTCCAATTCTCTTTTATTATCACAAAATAAATTGTTGCTTCAACCGTACACAATTACTAACAGAATTATATATGAAAAGTTGATTTCCAGTACACCAGTTTTTTTTGCGTGTATTAATATGTTCTCTAAAAAATAAAAAAAAAGTCGCAGCACAAAATTGATTGGCACATCCGCGGTTTAAAGAATTAAGGGTTCAAATATATCTTTAACGATAAATATCATTATTACTGCACCAAAAAAACAAAATAGTAGAGCCATCCAACCATGCTGGCCAATTCGCACAATATTATATCCAGCTCAAAATGTACTCTAATCTACCAACCTACACTTAGGAAATTATGTTGGTAAAGACAACAGCAATTGTAGTCAAAAACAAATGAAATTTCATTTACAGAAAGAACGACTTACATTTCATTAAATTCAACTAACATTGTCATTTGTTTTTTAATGTTCAAAAAATGACTAACAATTGTAGTAAAAATGAACGACATAGTAGTAAAAAATTAACCAAATTTTTTTTTTTTATTTTTTTAAATAACAAAAAAGAACTGTAAAAAATTAATGTAAAATCATAAAACAGTCATTTGATGTAGGTTGTTTTTTAAATGATTTTAGTTAAAAATTTTATTGACTTACATTTACATTAAAAATAAAGAAAATGTATTACAACCCAAACAACTACATATTTTTCAAGCAGAAGTTCCCTGAGTGTGGGACTTCACTTTTCGTAAATAAAAAATTTAAAATTCGATTTTAATTTAACATACCACAATCACATAATATAATAATAAAATCTTTGAAAGAATATTAATATAAAAAAAAAAAATAAATATTAAAATCGTTGAAGTTAAAAGTCATTTAAAGTCACCGTAAAAAAATTTATGAAATGGGAAAAAATAATTTTTAATAAAAAAATATATATTGAACTTATTCCATTCATAAAATAATTATTTTATTATATTTGTATATTAATTAAAACTGACTATTAAAATTAACACTAATTTAAATTACTGAATTTCCCAGTAATTACTTAACAAATTGAACTCTGGCAACTCCAAACAAAAAAATTATAGTAAAATTTAATTCGAAAACAAAACCTAATCCAAATGTTCTTAAGGATGAAATAAAATAATTTAATATTATTGGTGAATAATATTGATAAGAAATGTCCGTAGTTTAACATATTACTGGCTATATATATGAAGGGGAAAGAGTAATCGAAAAAAATTCATTGCGATTGAATAAACATTAATAGGGGAAATTATGAAGTTTAACTTCGAAAATTTATATTGGTTTTTAGATTTATCTTAAAACATGTGTTAGTGTGTGTAACAAAATTAACATAACAAAAAATTCTCACTTACATATTTTCTTGACTGTTAGCGCCTGGAGAAGTTAGAGACTTACGCTACGCTGCGTACAATGCTATGCAACCTAATTTTATATGCGTTTGGGAGTAAGTGTTTTGATATCATCTCAGAGAGGGGTAATCATGATGGAGGAAATTAAAATTATGCAGGGGTAGTTAGATCTGTGAATAAGTTCGAAATAAATATAGATGAAATGTGGGACGGAGTTAGTTGTTTATATAGTGCATAAGAGTGGCAGAGATAGCAATAGACAAGTTGTAATACGAGGTAGTTAATAAAAAAATTTTAGGATGACTCGGTGACCACAAATTCTAATAAAAATTACGTTAATCACGTAATCAGCGTACCTGTGTTTGATGTGTAGTATGTATGCATGCATCTTTATTTGGAAATATAAAATTTACAATAAAGAAAAATATAAGTAACAATGACATATAGTCGTCTGTTATAATCAGTTGCGTACCCAGGGGGGGGGGGGGGGCCTGGGGGCCAAAGCCCCCCCCCCCCCCCCCCCCGAAATATTTTCGATTCTATATTTTATTTTTGTTTTGGTTAGTATGTAATAAATGAATTTATAATATTTTTTTGAGACTATAATTTTTCAAACTAATGATATATTAACTGAAATTGATCTATGGAAACACTACCATAAATACCATCAAATCCGCTAGATGCTATTCAAGATTGCAACAAGGAGCCTTTTCCAAACGTTTACATGTTTTTACATTTACTGATAGTAATTCCTGTTACAACTGCATCCGCGGAGAGAAGTTTTTCCACCCTAAAAAGAGTGAAAACATATTTAAGGAATTCTATGGGTGAAGCTAGACTTGGTGCACTAGCTCTTGCATCAGTGTATCGAGAAAAGCAGGGACCGAAAATAACAGTTATTTCCAAATTTTTAAACAAAAAACGCAATTAGAAGTAAATGTCGGAAAACTGTTTCAAGCATACCATTTTGATCCTTATGAACTAGTCTATAATAAAATGCATTGCTTTTTTTTTTTTTTTTTTTATTTAAATTTATTTTCATCGGGATAAACATTAATTGCATTTATAGTAATTAAATGTGCTAAAGTCCCAAAACTTATTTAACAAATTGTGAAAAGCAATCTGATGTATTTTGTGATTTTTATTTTTTCGAGCAAAAATAAAAGTTATTTTTTGGTTTTTATTTTTTCGGGCAAAATTAAAAGTTATTTTTTGATTTTTATTTTTTCGGGCAAAAGTTATTATTTGATTTTTATGTTTTCGAGCAAAAATAAAATTTATTTTTGATATTTATTTCAATTTCTTGAGTTGAAATTCCATAAGTTATAAATTTTTATTTTTATAACGAATAAATAACAAATAACGCAGTTATATTATATATATATAATATATAAATATATACATATAATATATAAATTTTATGGTTGCCTTTTGTAATATTTTCGAGTTTTATAATCAGTAAAACTTATTTTTAATATGTCGATTTTTTTGAAGAATTCTTGTTTTAAAAATGACGAATTTAATTTCCAAAAATTGGCGCACTGCTCGTACAAATAGAGATGTTTGTCTTGTAGTTAGATACTTAAAAAATGTATAATAATATATATTAATACAGTTATCACAAAACATAACATTGCAAAATATTTGCTGTATATCTATCATCACTGAAAAATCATAATTACAAAGCTAATAACTTTTATTTTTGGTAAAAAAAAAAAATAAAACCAAAAAATGACTTTTATACTTGCTCGAAAAAATAAAAATCAAAAAATAACTTTTATTTTTGCTCGAAAAATTAAAAATCAAAAAATAACTTTTATTTTTGCTCGAAAAAATAAAAACCAAAAAATAACTTTTATTTTTGCTCGAAAAAATAAAAATCAAAAAATAACTTTTATTTTTGCTCGAAAAAATAAAAACCAAAAAATAACTTTAATTTTTGCTCAAAAAAATAAAAATCAAAAAATTACTTTTATTTTTGCTCGAAAAAATAAAAATCAGAAAATAACTTTTATTTTTGCTCGAAAAAATAGAAATCAAAAAATAATTTTAACTTTTGCTCGAAAAAATAGAAATCAAAAAATAACTTTTATCATCTGGCTTTTATGAAAAAAGGAATAATTTTTACGGTCCCTGGAGAAAAGGTTGAACCTGACATTGACATTGACACTTTTGACATTGACACTTTTATGAAAAAAAATCGTTGAATTAAATTTTAAGAGTATATAAGGATCTTAATTAATATGATAGCTCACTTTAAAAATCAAAATAAAATTATTTAATTGATACATAAATTTGTTAAATATTTCAAAAAAAAAAATTGTTTGTAGATATAAAAAAACTAAAAAAACAAAGATATGTCAAAACTGGTAATCTTAATATTCTTTTCAAAAAATATCGCTGCAGTTTATCTACCTCTTCAAACAGCCCATAACCCCAAACTTGTGCAGCATACGACTGTATGGAACAACAGACAGATTGGAACAGTTTCCATTTTGCCCCAAGAGTAATATTTGGCTTGTTTAAGAAACATTTCCAGGTTGCATTAATACTGTTTTTCGAAGATATATTTATTTTTTCGATATGTTTTTTAAAACTCAACTTAGGTGTCAAGATAACACCTAAATAATTATACTCGTTCACTATTCTTATTTGTTCGTTTTTGTATGTAATATTTTCTCTCGCTGATAGTCTACCGCCAGTTCTAAATACCATGAGCTCTGATTTAACTATTAAATTATATAAAGACAAATTAATTTAAAACAATTAAGATTATTAAAATTTAATAAATAATGATTAAATATTTAAAATTCAAGAAAAAAAAACATTACCTAAGAAGAAATATTAAAAATAGATACAAAATTATTTTTTTTTAATTATGAACCTATTTTGGATTATCCAATTACTTCAAAATTATTTTTAAAACTGTTTATGATAATTGTTAAATATTCCGGTAAACAAAATAATATCACTGGTTTGAAAAAAAAAGTAATATCCACTATAATTCACGTTAATTATCTTGTTATTCGTGTAACAAAAAAAAATTTAAAAAACATTAATACAATAATATATAAATTATATATAACATAAACAAATTATCTTTCAACTAACATCAATGGTTGTCTAAATGATGACATCTTTCTAGAAACGAAACAAAAAGAAATGACAAAGTATGAACTATATAACCCCTTTTTTCAATATGAAAAATTAAACATACAAAATTATGTAAGATGTATGTCCTAGTCTTTCGCTTTAGTCTGTCTAACTGAACATATATTTGTTTGCAATTTGACCACACTAAATCAATAGTCACTACAATAAAATATTTCCAATAGTTCGTCTCCACATTGGGTGACTTCTTCATTGAACAAATATTACAATTTGTACCTTGAAGAAGTCACCCAATGTGGAGACGAAATATTGGAAATAAATTATTAATAAATAAATGATCTTAAGCTCGTTTAAACTAAGAAAATAAAATAAATTATGTACATATTATAAGGTCTCCGACAGCATAGTTTTGTTTCCGGTAAGGCCAACGGCTGATGACTTATAGCACTTTTACACAAATTTTTTCTAGCTTGTATGCATTAAAGCTGACCACTGCAGTTCGGCCGTTTTACGGTTTGAATGTCATTAAAATGTTTTTTAATCCCTGTTAATGTTTATAACCCCGTGTTTGTTACATTAAATATATTTCATAAATTAAATTATTATATAAATTGTTTGGTCAACAGTCAGAGGTTAAATATAAATGTTATACAATATTTCTCTCATAACAATACGAAAATTAATATTAAAAAAAAAAAAATCACCAAATCATATTTAAATATTAAATTATGCCATGGTTTCTTACTATGTATGTATTAATGTATTGTAGGCTCATACATAATTGTAATTAATATGTATTTGTAGTTTTTTTCTTTTTTTATATTCCCAGTAAAAATTTTAATTTTTTCCGCCCAAGAAATTACTTGCATTTTTTTTTTTGTTATTATGGCAATAATGAACGAATGTGTTAATGTAAATGGAAAAAAAAACCTTAAAATGGTCTTTAATAGTTTTATGTACGTACTTTACACGTGAATATTTACTGGTTTTGGCCGCTGGAATACTATACATTGGTAAAGGCAATTATTTGTTCAGTTAATATAAAGTTTTTTTTTTTGTTCCGTTTCAACTGTAATTTATTTTTGCGTGTTCTGTTTCATTTAATATGTCATATACTCAAACATGTTAACAATGCACTTAAGAAATATGAAGTAATATGGGAGTTTCAAAGAAAAATTTTATTCTAGCCAAAACTAGTTGGCGAAACACTTATGTAGTTTTACTGAAATTACTTCTTTTTAAGAATGCTAGACTTTTTCAATAAATTCGAAATAATGTTAAATGTTTTCATACCACTAATGCTGCCAGATGATTTTTGTGAAAAATTGTGAATATATCGAAAATTTTTGGAAAAAATCGTCAAATAAAATCACTCGTATATAGTTTTATTTAGTTACATTATTATTATTTTTTTTTTCATTAAGGCCCGGTTACTGAATGTCCCGTTAGCTACACTCAGGGAACTTCTGCTTTAAAAATATGTAGTTGTTTGTCGTGGTTTACAGTTTCTTTATTTTTACTATAAATGTCAGTCATTTGTAGAACAAATTAAATTTTTGACTAACCTTGTAGTTGATTTAAAAAAACAAACCACATCAAATAACTGTTTTATAATTTTACATTAATTTTTTACCGTAGTTTTTTGCTATTTAAAATTTTTTTTTTTTGTTTATTTTTACTAACATGTGGTACATTTTTACTACAATTGTGGTTCATTTTTCGAACATTGAAAAACAAATGACAATGTTAGTTGAATTTACTGAAATGTAAGTCGTCCGTTCTTTAAGTGAAGTTTCATTTGTTTTTAACTTCATTTTCAGTGGGGTTTACCTACACAGTATTCCAAGTGTACTAACGGGGACTTTAACTGATACATTTGTTATTGTTTCCCATTTAAATTTTCACTTTTACTGTTTGCTAAAATGGACATTCAGTTATCGGGACTAAGTAGAGTACTATTGGATAAAATGGTTACACATTTTTTCTTGTTCTTTAAAATGCCACGCTAAAGATTGTTTTATGTCATTCAAAAGACACATCTTACAGAGTGATTAGTGAACTAAACCATTTGTCATCTAACTTGTCAACTTACTCATTTGTTAAATGCATTTTTATGAATTTTTTTTCAAAAAATTTATTTTGGGTGAGAAGTGAAACATTTTGGGTTAAGTAGTCATATAAATAAAGTACCAGAATTAAACTAATAAATGAATTTTACCTCAATTTACGCACATCAGCAGATAAATACGAAGGAGAGGGATATGAAAAAATGTAAAACTAAGAACATAACAATAGAAAAATCCATGCAACAAGTACAAAAAAAAAAAAAAAAATCTCCGTTCAATAATTCTCAAAAACAATACAATTATAAAATCAGCTACTACAACAGAAATAAGTGCCTGAGATTGCGCCAGCAGAATTTTCAAAGAAGTTGAGAACAATATTTTGTTCAATTTAGGTGACCTAAATTTTAGCTTAAAAAAAGTTAGTTAAAAACTTAAACTATCTAGACTGTTGTGAACTCTAGGTAAGATAGCTAAAAATTTAAATAAAGCAATAGAATTTCCAAAAATATATCCGCTTATGTTTGCATATGATAAGGAACCCTCATACAAAATTTCAAGTTCCTGGTTCGGCCAGTCCTCTAAGGGTGTCCCATTTCGCGTTTCTATAGGAATTTCCATAAGTAATACTTAAAGTGATGTCTATGTGGGATTCTAAGCCAAGATACCAAATTTAAAGTTTCTAGCTTAAGCGGTTTGTACAGGCCGCCAATGGGGAGAATTTTCCCCTTCACGTCGCTGCCCGTACATAGGATAAGAGATCCACATAACAAATTTCAAGTTCCTAGCTTCATCGTTTTGGCCAGGCAGCCAAAGGGTAGACCTTCTCCCATTTTTAACCCCTATTTAACCAAGTTCCAATGCAAAACTCCAAAATGTAAAATTCCGGTGAGTTACATCTTATTCAAAGGAACATAACACATATATATTTAAGCTTCCTACCCAAAGGGTTTTGGGTAGAGAGCCAAGAGGGAGACTTTTATTTTTGTCCCTCCCCGTAGAAATTTTCAAAAATCCCGTCCTGACAGGCGTCTACACCGGTGGACGAACCTACATGATAAATTTTAACTTTTCAATAAACTGTAGGCGAATTGGGTATAAAATATAAGGTATTAAAGTCGTATGTTTGTGCATGCTCTAGCATTTTTTTTATTTAACAATTGGTTACCACATTTGTATATGAAGTTTTTGCTCGTTTTTGTTCAAATAAACATATGACAACGCTTATTTAATTTTGTCGATTTGGTGTCTGGCTTTTTTGTTTTTTGTATTTAGTAATTGTTCGACTTTGAGACGACTTTCTCCAAAGAGGTATAAGACCTCTTAAAGAAGTGCAAACCCTGGATAAACAACATAGGCAATATGTATGAGTATGAAAATATTGGTTTTCCCGAGTACTTTAATACTGTGTACAAAAAATATAAATTTAGTAAATTTTAGACATGTTTTCATACAAAAACTGTGTTGTTTTTGACCACACTTTCTACCCCTAGGGATTACGCTACCAAAAAAGAAGTGTCTTATAATTTGTTGTCCTCTTCAACATATCCAAATTTCGTTTAAAATCTGCAAGTTCAACACTGTGTAGTTCCTTATAGGTATTATTACTTACACTCATAATAATCCATGCATAAAAATACGAAATTATTGTCAAAACTACAAAAAATTTCGTAAAATGTACAAATTTTCGTGTATTTTACAAAAATTTGGTTATTTTGACATTTTTTTGTAATTTTACGCATGGATTATTATCAGTGTAGATTATATTAACTTCGAGATTTTCATTATGTTTGTCTATCGAAATAAAGATTGGCTTAATAAACCTACAATTTTTTTATTATTTGAAGAAAGGTCGGAATTTCTGTATTTAATAATAAAAAAGGGATCAGTAGATAAAAAGTCACTGTTTTTTTATAGATTCTTGTAAAGAAACCCACCAAAAAATAGTGCTTACCCAGAAGCGCTTCCAGAAGGCATTATTTAATTACGAAGAGCTTCCAAAGCAAATACAGAAGGCATGATTTTTGTTTGCGATGTACCACTTGGTATGTCTCTTTTAAGCAGCTAAAAAGTGCTTCTTTCACGCAAGAAGCAGAAGCAATAAATGCATGCCTTCTTAGGCAATAAGAAGCTCTTTTTTTGTATGTTGACAATATTAATGCTTCATGGTATGCATTCTTTATTGCTTCATTGTAATCATTATTCATTGCTTCAAAGAAGGCATTTTGGTAAGCACAACAGAATGCCTTCCCTAATTGCTTTATTGTATGCAGGGAAGTGAAGCGCTATTTTGAAAGCATACAAATGTAGTTACTGTTTACCAAATCCAGTTTTTTTTTCTGGGACATGAAAATTTCATCCCAAACGCTGGTCAAATCGTCCTTGCAATTTTTTTGCAAACAAATTTCGAATCTTTTCAAATCTCAAATTTTACTTTATGACCCATATACGATGATGTTGTAAAATAAATTAACATGTTGGTAAAAGAAAATTAATATTAAAAAAACACTTTTTTACCATTTTCACATCCAAATGAAATTTGCATAACAATTGTTTACCTACATTTCACAAGTCACACACGCATACATTATAGTCATTAAAAGTTTTCATTTTGTGGTTGTATGCCTTGTACAATATCTGCAATTGTTGTTTTTATTATTATTTTTTTTTTTACCATACAATTGATTATGATTCATTAAAATTTTCCCAGTTTGTATTTGCATGTTTTGCGTGTGCTTTACTTTTGAAAGAAATTTATACGCATTTAATGAGGATTTGGCCCGTCTTGTGAACACAGCAAAAATACCAGACCAAAAAGACTTGTTTTTTGTTTGTGATTTAAATTTGTTCGTTTCAGACTGTGTTGTCATGTCTGTAATGATGATTAGGGCAATAACTTTTTTAACTTTTTTTTCAAATATCAAAATTTGAATAAATAATAAACCATAAAAAGCTATGAAGAAATACGATTTTACTTTTTCGCTTGCGTCAAAAAAGTGCACCCACAAAGAACGATGAAGTTTTAAATTAGTATTTTTTTAATCAAACATATCACATTTTCATGTTGCTTTATAAAGGGTGTTTTTTATAGAGCTATATAACTTTGAAATGGAATAAAACAAAGATGAATTTTTTAAATTGACATGAAATTACCTTTATTCGAAAGATAAATTTCTGGCATTATAATTTAAATATGACTTCTGGCATATGACCGCCACTGCTAGCTCGGACGTAGTCTAATCTGGAGGTCCAATTTTCGATTACTTTTTTCAACATTTGTGGCAGTATATTGGCAATAACTCGGCGAATATTGTCCTCCAAGTGGTCAATCATTTCGGGCTTATCGGCGTAGACTACCGACTTTACATATCCATATAAAAATTAGTCCAGCGGCGTTAAATCGCACGATCTTGTAGGCCAATTCACGGGTCCGAAAGGTGAAACTATGCGGTTACCAAATGTTTCCTTTATTAAATCAATTGTGGCACGAGCTGTGTGACATGTTGCGCCGTCTTGTTGAAACCACAGCTCCTGGATATCATGGTTGTTTAATTGATAAACGAAATAGTTAGTAGTCATGGCTCTGCATCGTTTTAAAAGAAGTACTGAATAATGATTCCACCAGCCCATAAAGCACACCAAACAGTCAGTTTTTCTGGATGTAACGGTGTCTCAACATACACTTGAGTACTATCATCACTCCAAATACGGCAGTTTTGTTTATTGACGTATCCATTAACCCAAAAGTGAGTCAGGTATCTGTTTCTATATAGTTTTCTCTTAAATTTTACCATGTGTCTAAGCTGGGCAGCGTTCGGTAGGCTTCTTTATTTCTTTCGGAACATATTGAACTTTCGACGATTTAATTTGTCTATTGTGACTTTAGCGTAGCGGGACTACGCGAGGTCTGGCCAGAAAATTATTTGATCATTTTGATGATGTTTTTTGATCATTTTTTTAAGTTTTCCTTTTTAAGGAGTATTTTTTTTTTTTAATAAACGTTTGTATTTATTGCTACTCCGCCCCCACGGAACAATTTTGAGCTACTACCCACGGCTTCAGCGTCAAGACCAAACCAGCTTTTCTTTATACACTTTTATTATTCTTGTACAATATATATTTTTTAATGAAGAACTTTGTTTTATTATTTAAACCATGTGTCTATTTTCTAAACAGTAATACAATTTAAAAATTTTTTAGCTTACATAAAATTTATAAGTATAAAATAAAAAAGTACAAATTTTGGCTTCATTGCATTCCTATGGGAATGAGGAGTCAATTGTCCTAAAAGTGTCTGGTTAAAGAAGGACTTATCACAGGACTGGTATAATTTAATACTGACGTGAGTTAAGCAGTGTCAATTGTCCTAAAATTACCATTCCTGTGAAAGCCAGTTAGCCAAAATTTTTCCCATTGGAAGCTGTTTAGTTTTATACGATATGGCCTTTTTGCGACAGTCTTGTGGTATGCCCATCTTTGGTTAGTCCTGTGGCATGCCACTATGTGGTTTAAAGCAGGACAAATGACCTCCTCCAATGTTAAAGTTGCCAATTGTTTACATAGGGTAGGGTTTAGCAGAGGAGCGGTCTCTGGCACGAAGGGACCGATCCTGTGGCACACGCAGAACCGTTCCCATTCCGAATAGGGTAGTAACACAAACACCGATTTTATTATACTCAAATTAAATAAAGTTTTTTGTAGATTTATATTCTTAAAAAAATGATGACTTTGGCGTCAACTTTCGAAAAGATAAGCAAAAAAGTTAGTGTACTCGAATTTTTATAGATTTTTCTAAGCCAGTTTATTTTTTGGCCGTTAAGTATTCTTATAAATGTTTGACTGAAACTTTGTTTATGAAAATACCTATTTGTATTAAAATTCAAAAACTCATTGTATATAGTTACAGGCAATTACTTCTTTTAAAGTTCTGTTCTTACGTTGTTCAAATGAATATTATTCTATGTTGATAATGTTAATAAGAACCATGACAAGTGGAAAGCCTAAATAATCATACAGATTTTCATTAACAGAACATTAGACAACAACAACATGAGTATGTATCATAGTGACAAAAGTAGCCAAGTCCAATATGGTTATTAAATGAGAGCAGTTATAACAACCGTATTAATAACATTCACTACAGTAAATACAATGTTCGCCCACACACAAATCCACACACAGACATGAGAACACCAATATAAATGTATAAATGCTAGTAAGTAGGAAACTCATGTAACATCCTTGAACATCTGCAGCAAATTCTGGCATTACACAGACAAAGCAAAACATCCTTTTGACTATAGTTAAAGCTTGTAGTGTTTCGTTTTACTCAATTTCATGCAGCAGTAATAAAAAAACACACAAATACCCATACACTCGCAACCACACCCACACACATAATATCTATGACATAATATCTATGAATGACAAAATAATTATAAAGAAATGTATCAAATTTGATATATCCTTATATCTAATTGAAATATTACCATTTGATCCGAAAAATGGATTATATTATTTACATTGAGTTTGATATAATTTGATACGATGCAATCCATTAAAAATAAATTAGTTGAACTGAATACAGGTTAGATATTATGGTCCGATTATTAAGAGCCCAATTTAAATTTAACGTAAAGTTAAATTTTAATTTCATTTAAGATAATTTCAGTATATATTTTCAATGAAAATTTTGGAGTTGATATTCAAATTTCGAGTAGAATAATAAGCAAAACGTCTATTTTACACAACTTAAAAAAACGTTATGTTTTTTACATCGGGCAATACAATGGTTTGTTTAATCCCATAAACTGATTTAATTCTGACAATCAAATTATATATTGCCCGTCTAATAACGTATGGTATAAATATTGTAAGATACAATTAAATATAACTGTTCACGAAAAATTACAGTGGCAAGTAAAATTGTCATAATTAACTATATTTAATTTTTCAAAGCTGGATCACATTATATAAGAGTATATAATATTATTTTTACTCAGGCTATAATAATTGCAATATTAAACAAAATTGAAAAAACTGCTGCCGTGCTGATCAGCAATCAGGCATTAACCAACTAACTTAAGTAATACGCCTTTTCATATGCAAATTGCACGTGTTGCACATTTGTGCTGCACGAGTACATCCTTGGGGCGATACATATTTAATATTGACCGTTCGAACGTTTGTTCGTTTGTTCACTTCACCGCCCCTATCTCAACATCCCATTTCGTTTTAAATTTAAATACGTCTTTTTAATCGGTGAAAAGAGGTATACCACATAACAAAAATCAAACCGGAAACAAAAATATAAAAGTCAGTTGTTTAGATACAGGGGTGTATAGCTTTAGAAGGTGAAACAATTTAAATTTATGCTTTATTGGGTTTCGTATGAGTGTTATTTTATATAACTTGAATTAATACCAAGAATTCCGTTGGTTGTTTTACGTGACGTATGAGTGATATTTTTAAGTTGTTATTTAAAAAAACACTCATACGTTACAGTGTTAATACCTTCTGACTGGTGTTATTAAAGAAGAATACTTAAATTTTATTAAATTAAAAAGCCCAAAACATAGCTATATTGCCACGATGATCAAACGGACTGCAAATTTGTGTTCCAGTTTTTGGTAAATTTTTTTCATTTTCATTAACTTAAGTATTTAATTCTTTAAGAGCGATAATGCAATTATACTCATATATCAAAATATTTGTTACAACAACAATTAACTCCAAAAAAATGAAAACAGAGGAAATAAAGATCAGTTAACGTTTTTTTTTTTGCTTTCATTGATATTCTAAATTCACGTATGTCACCGCAAAACAACATTTATTCTCATTAATTCTGAGTTGCTGGTAGCTGACGCTTAAAACTTTTAATATAAATCAATTAAATATTTAATATTTTCTGCTTTTTTTGGAAAAAAAACTAGATCTGTTAAATCAATGTTTTGAAATTCAGAAATTTGAAATGGTTTGAACTTTGTGCTCCATGTCAATTTACAGGAATATCTTGAAACTTTTCAAAATTTTGATTTCACTTTATTCCATGCGATGCCTTTGCTTGTCATATAAATATATTTCCATTGAATTGTGTCTTTCAGATTTCATTTGAGCGATTAAGGGTTAATTATTGCATAGACATCGAAAAAACCAATGCTGAGCGAAACTCAGATTTGTTATCAAATTATGCTCTTTACTAACTAGAGAGGTCTTTTGCTCACAATCCTCAGATCACAATGAACGTTTCTTATTTCTATCCACTCTTTCACATACACAGAAAAGATTATAAGCACATGTAACGAGAGGATTTATTAAAATAAAATTAGGATATTAAAAAATAAATTATTATTTTTAAATCCTCAAAACAAATTAATTCTTTATTTGAATTTTATCATTTTTCTGAAGCGTCATTTTTAGTAGGTTTTTTTTGGTAAATGGAGTGGGTTAAAGGAGTCAATTTTTTGCAGTCATTGTACTATGAAATAATACACAACCTCTTATATTGTGACAGTTACTTAAAGAAACAATTGAAGAAACATACAGTATTTTTGTAACAGTTGCAGTATTTTAATAAGCAACTACGAAAACAGTAATTTTGCAGTAAACAGTTAATTTTTCTTACAATTTCGTCGAGTCTTTAAAAACTCAGAAACTACAAAATTTCGTCGAGTCTTTAAAAACTCTTGGTTTATAGTTGCTGTCATATTATCAGAGAAGACAAAAAATATCAAAATCCATTGTTTTTATGACAAAAAAATATTATAAAAATGGTAAAAAAGTATTAAAAAAAAATAAAATAAAAAATCACTTTTTAAAAGCAAAAACCTAAATTTTTGAGAAAAGCGCATTTCAAGTGAAGAAAATCTGCAAAAGGCGATTTTACCCAGCAAAAAATAACCTGCATTTGGTAAGTAGTAACTACATTTGTATGCTACCAAAATAGCGCCTTGCATACTATAAAGCAATTAGGCATACAAGGCATTCTGTAGTGCTTCCCAAAATGCCTTCTTTGAAGCAGAAATGTTTACAATGAAGCAATAAATAATGCATACTATGAAGCATCAACATACAAAAACAGAGCTTCTTATTGCCTAAGAAAGCATGAATTTATAGCTTCTAAAAGCACATGAAAGAAGCGCTTTTCATCTGCTTAAAAGCGACATACCAAGTGCTTAATTAAATAATGCCTTCCTAAAGCGTTTCTGGTAAGCACTATTTTTTGCGGGGTAAGTTTAAAAATCCCAAGACAAATATGACAAAATAAGCAAATATGACTAAAAATGACAAAAAAAAAAAATAATGAATAAAATCCAAAAAGATAAATTTGTCTTATCTGTTTACTTTTGATACACTCAGGGAAAAAGCTTCATCATATTTATGGAAAACTTCATTAATTTGAATAAAATTGGAATCGAAATATAAAAAACACTTATTAAATTTTTAAAATGAATTTCTAACGTAAAAAGTTTAACCTATTTAAATAATTATATGTGTCATTATAACTTTTGATTTTTAACTTTAAATGATGGTGGTTGATTTTTAGTAAAGTTAATTTTAAGTTTCAATGAAGATTATGTAAGTTTATTAGACACATTATTGAAATTTAGCTAGTGGTAGGAAGAAAAATGCGTCACTTTTGTTTTAAGGATTTGATGATTTTTTTTTTTTTTATTGAAAATATCTGAAAATCCGTTTTTAACAACAGAAAAAATTAGTTCAACTGAACTAGAACCCGTTTAACAGACTTTTAAAATAACTTTTTTTTTTGAGTGTAGCTATTATATATTATATTCGCTATCAATGATTATAATATTGATCCAAAACGCTCGTACGTTTTAGGTGCAATTCTTGTAAGTATCTGTTTAAATTAGATAATGTTCAACAATTTTCCGTCCCCCCCTCAAAAACTTTAACAGATGCTGAATTTTTATTTTTTGACTTCAATGACCTGAATTATAGCATGTTTGTTTTTGTATGTTTTTTTCTATTATTATTGTTGTTGTTGTTTAAACACATGTTCAAAGCCCAATGAATGAGTGACCCATACATATAATGTTGCGTTACCGGAAATCGCATGTATTTAAATTTAAAAATTTTTTTTTGTTCCATTTAGTTTGATGCCAACGAACTCAAACTACACACACGGAGATACACACATATGCAATCAAAGTCAACGCAAAGGTATTTAACCCTTTGTAGCCCATGAACTTAAAAATTAAATTTTTTTTTGGTACGGGAAAGATTAAGGTAAATAAAAAAAACGTATTACTTAGAAATGAAAAAATATCCTTTATTTATTATTTATTTGACATTTTAGGGATTGTGACATTACTGTTACATAACATAAAAATATAATTTTTTCATGTAAAAATGTAAAAATATGCATCGTAAACAATAACTAAAAAATATTGTTCACAGGTTTTCATAAAAACAACCCAATTTTTTGCACTTTTTGTATTTTTTATAAAATTTTAAATTTACACGTGTTCAAACTTGTCACTATTCGTATTATGCAAACTTCAAACTGACGGAAGTCAAACAAATTACGCCATCTATGATATTTTTTGGTACTAATTTGATCAGTGGTATGTCACAGTTGGGTGACACAAATTTGATCGAGCTAAATAAATTCAGTATGTATTATTTCGGTGTTTTTGGGGTTTGTTACAGTAATGTTACATGAGGCTATAAAGGGTTAAATCATAAAATGTAGTTGAGGTGTGTTGATATTCCATATAAAATGAACAATGTTCATTAGTGTTTTTTCTACTGCGCCAAGTTATACACTACAAAAAACTACTACAAGTGGGACCATACATACAGTGGGACCTCGCAGTATTACTAACAAAAATTAAGGCAGTTACAAAATCTAAAAAAAAGTTGCGGTAAAAAAATTTTTCTTAAGAAAAATTGTATAATTTTATATGAAAATAATTAAAATATATATTTACATAATGTGTGTAATAAAAAAAAAATCACAAAATGATTCGATTGCATCAACCGGTGTCTTCGGTTGTGTCTTCGGAATCTAATTGAAATTTTTGAAACTTCAGAAACAAAATTATAATAAAACTTAAACAGAGAACAAAATACAAATACAGTGAAATCTCCCGTGGGCGGACACCGATCGTCACAGTAGTTTTGTCCTTTAACGGGAGGTGTCCGCCCACGGGATAGTTGAGATAAAATGGTCAGGATTTATCTTCTATTAAATACGCTATTATGACTGTATGTATTTTTAAAAAAGAACTGGTGAATTGTATCCTGCTCATAGTTCGTTTGTCTCCATTTTTGTACATTTCCACAAAATTGTTTTCCAAATTATTTAATTTTTCGTATGCCACAAAATCATTTAAAGCGAATTTTTTCAAACGTGCTATTTGTGTTAGGGCTTTATCGAACGATTTTATTTTATCGATTTCTTTCTCTACAACATCCTCTTCTGAATCACTTGATATTATTTCTGGAGGATTTGTATTATCGAAGTTTATTACAATATCGTCATTTTCAGTGTATGTAATGTTATCGATATTTAAAAATTCTTCAACAGTTTCTGAAATTCTTTGAAAATTCAATAGAGTTGCTAATTTCACATCATCTTCTGGATCAAATTGGTCGGCAGTTTGGTTCTGATACATGAATCCGGCTTTGCGAAAACAGTTCTTTATTGTAGTAGGTTCAACTTTATTCCAAGCTGTTTTTATAAAACAATATGCGTCCAACACGCTGATATTCTTTGACAGATCTGATACTGATTTGGCTGAGCTTATTTTTGAGACTACGTTATTCAAAATCAAGCTTCTGTAGTTAACTTTAAAACTTTGAATTATGCCTTGTTGACAAACCGAAGTTGTATTTGCTGGCAAAAAAGTTACTTTAATATTGGTTAGTGACAGGTCCTTAGGATGAGATGCAGCATTGTCTAAAAATAAAAGAATTTCTCTATTGCTAGATCTCATTTTTTATCCAATTGATGCAACCACTCGCTCATTATCTCTCTTGTCATCCATACCTTTTTATTGGATTTCCAATCAACTGGTAATTCGGTAATTAAACTGCGAAACATCTTCAGGAGGAACATCCACTGCCTCTCCTGATATGCACTTAAAAGCAACATTGTGTCGCTTGCGCTATTTTTGTAGCCACCCATTTGATGCAGAAAAATCTTGATAACCTATATTCTCAGCTATTTCTTTGGCCTTTGCTTTTATAATTGGTCCTGAGATAGGCAAATTCCTGCTTTTGGCAATTGCAAACCAATTAAAACAAACCTTGTCGAGTTCGGAACCTTTTGTAGAAAGGCAGTTCTTTTTATAATTAATATTGATTCCAGATTGCGATCTAGCTTTAAGATCTTCTTTTTTTTTAGAATGCTCGCAGACTGAGTTTTACCAATACTAAATTTTAAAAAACTTATATAATTACTAACTTTTTTTTTCCAAATTGGTTTGTTTCTTTACCTTTTTGCAATTTCACGCACTTAAAGGTTTTCTTGTTCATACATTTATTATTTTAATTTTTTCTTTAAGTGTAAGAGAATTTTGCCCAGTCATATTTCAAAAAAATTCTTCGATAAATTATTTTAACACCTTACTCAATCAACACTTACTCTTTAATGATGAGCACGCTTAAAAAAGATAAAATAAAACTATGCAACACACAATCAGTGATATAAAAAAGGGGAATCCCACAATTTAATTTTTGTAACGCTCTTGTGGATTATTGTTGTAAACATAAATGTGTCTTTTGCAAGTTTATTTTTGTGTTTCGTTAAAAATTTTGTGTCTACTGGAGGTGTTTTACACAAAAAAGGTGTCCGCGTCCGGACATGGGAGTGTCCGTCTAGCAGAGTGTAATTTGTTCTAAAACCACTTGCATAACAAAGGGACCAAGAAAAATGTCCGTTTAGCAGAGTTGACCGCCTGCGGGAGGTGTCCGTTAGTAGAGGTTTCACTGTATATATGTAGAAAAATTGCGAAAATTAAAAAATACATATTAGCATAACTTAAAATAAGCGTTAATATGTTCCAAATTTAAATAAGTAACATTTTTTTATTAAATGCGTGCAAAATAATGATCAAAATGGATACCAAAAGCTGTAAGTATTGCAACAGAAGACAAGGATAAAAATATATAATAATTTGTTTATGTGATAGATAAATGGATTTGATGAAGCTAGAACCTTTACGAGATGTAAGGCCTTATCTTAACACTGAATTTCAAACATCTACCTCACAAGACAAGCTATTCCGAATTAGCATCTCCATGGTGTAATTTGGGTAACTGGTATTCCTCATGGAGATACTTCCGTACTATCATATCCACAGAACCGGTACATTTTTATAAAATGGACCTGTCACTCTTACAAGCCTTTGTATTAGGAGAGGAAAATTTACCCATTTCCTGCTATTAAAGCCATTTCAAATTAGCAAATCAATGCCCAAAAACGATTTCCACTACATGTCAACAATCAAAACACAGATCGGGATATGAGTCAGCTGTTCAAGCACTATTAGGACCAGTTTTTCTATGTGAATTATTTGTATGTACTAAATGTACTACACTCAGAATATTATGTAGTTTACTGTTTTCTAGTTTAATAAAAAAACTTTAAGTTGAGGTAAAAATAAATGCATAAATAAAAATGCATATATTTTTCCATTAAATATTTTTTTCAACTTCTTTTTTTTATACATTTGTTCAAAATAATTTACTACCATTTACCGATTTTTTTAAGTTTCATTTATTATTTTCATTTATTTAAAATTTCATAAAAATTTAACCACAAAAACGGAATATTGCACTTTATTTGTTTCACTTAGAGTTATTATAAATTTAAATTATTTTTTCAAAAAAAATAATTCAAATTACAAGAAATTTAACAAGATTACACTAATATGTGGGTGTATGCATTTTGTAGAAAATGAAAACAAACAAAAACAAAAAACTGAAAAAATTTCAAATAACTGAATATAACTTTTATTTTTACTGATCTATAGTTAAAATTTGAAAATTTATTTTTAACTTACTATTCTTTTGTTGATTTGTTAGTTATTTAAACGATATATAATAATAAATAACAAGAAGCATTTGCTTTTAATAAAAAGTATTGAGACCGAATTTTAAGTGATTTATCATTTATGTTAACTTGCATTGTCAGTTAATTCAAACTACAAACTATTTTGAGTGTAAGGGTACTGTTTTAAGAACACATTCATATTTCATTTTTTCTTTCAAGGTACTGACAGCTTTCATGAGTTCTAAGTAATGGAAATTTTTTTTACGTTTTTTTAAATAACTGTTTTTTTTTTATTAATATAAATCTTAGTTTTATCCTTTAGTGTTTTTTAGTAAAAGATTTATAAAAAGATTATGCGTTTTTATGGCTAAAAATATTTTTAGAATCACTGGATAAACAGAATAAATATTCGGTTGGTACAACCCCGTTCTGTAAGCGATTTGGTTGTAGCAACCTCACAAGTTCGGGTGTAGCAACCTCACAAGTTCGGTTGTAGCAACCTCACAAGTTCGGTTGTAGCAACCTCACGAATTCGGTTGCGGCCACATCAAAAATTCGGTTGGAAAATAATTCGGTTGCCACAACCAAATTATTTTGTGAGTGTATTAAAATCTACTTTTAATTGTTTTGTTAATCCGGGATTGAGTTTAGCGAGTTATCATAGCAGGATTTCCCAAAACAAATGTTTTTCCCAAAAATCGGGGTTTATGGATGATTTTTGAATTTTATGCACTGAGAACACATTCAACAATATCCTTCTAACAATAAGTGCTTTTTTTAATAAGATGAAATTTTTCATTAAATTTTATGAAAAACTGCATTAATTGAATGAAAAGTTTCAATGGACGAGTTCCTGTTATATAATATAAAAATTCATTGATGTCATGTAGACAATTCTCTACGTGTGGTGTTTTACTTTTTCCAATACAAACAACATCAAAGGGATAATTGTTCGTTGTTGCTGTTTTTAATTTTCCTTTTCTTTTATAAAATAAAAATGTTTTGTTATTTTTTCACCTGATTTCCTTTAAAAACATGAAACACCTACAAATTTCATTACTCATACGTACTCATTATTCATGCATAAAAAATCCCCTTGTTAAACTTTTCTCTAATAGGAAAAAAAAACTTTATTTCATGGTTAAAATCGGTTCATTTTATCATTATAATGGCTGAAGGTTGCTAGCATGCCTTCACTAATTGTTTACGACATACATTTTATTATAAAATCGAATAAAAAACTTTATAATATTGTTATTAAAAATAGCGCTATGTTTAAGGTACCCATACACTAAGCAATATTCTTGTGCAACTTTTGCTATTGTGCAAAATATTAAGAGTGTGTGTGTCATATTGGAAGGTTGTACAATATATAGGAAAAATCAAAAAGGTTTTGATTCTTATTGCACAAACAAGAAATGCCAAAAGAATTTTATTGTGTGTTGGCTACACTGTCCGATTTTTATATCCCTCAACAACAGAAAAAGAGTGGTGCCATATTTTGTGCAAAAGTATTGTACATCTTATTGAACTGTGTAGTGCAAAATGACAATAATGCTGGAAATAATATTTGCATATTTGCAAAGTTGTCATTTATGCATTTTTAATATTGTTATTTCAGAATAGGGCACATATTTTCAATGTACGAGTAACAAGTTAAAGTAGCGATTAAAAAAATTATTTCTCCAGCTTAAATTTTAAAATATCTACATCAGTTTGTCATTCCGTTTGTACGAGTATTGAAACATATGTATAAGCCCCTATACCATATTTATATTCATGATCCAATTTTAAGCCGATTCATCGATGCACGTTTGTCTTTCTGTTGAAATAGTAATCATTAAGACCACACACAGAGAAATAAAGTGCCAACCGAATTGAAAAGTGTATTTTAATGGTAACAACTTAAAAATTCGGTTAGTATAACGATATATACATTAAATTTCTGAATATTTTTGGTATTGCAACTAAAATTTAGTTGAATTAAACATACTTTATTGTGAAAACTAATGTTAAGTTGTGCCAACGGACTGAAGTTCGTAATAATAGAATTTGAGTCGTAGTTACCGAATTTCAGTTGGCAAATAGCTAAATTTTTTTCTGTGAGCATCAAAAGACAGCTGCAGGCAGAAAAAATAAAATCTTGTTATGAAACTCGTAACAATCATAATATGATTCCCATGATCATATTATGATTCTAGATGATGCAAAATTCGTTCCAAATGATCAGCCAGAATCTTGTTTACGATTTTTATGATTATAATATGATAATTTTTGTAAGCAATCATGTTAAATAATATTTTTTGTCTGCGTGTATAAAAACTATGTTTTACGGGCTTGAAAAAAGCTAGAAAATCAGCAAAATAAGCCGTTTAACTATAAAAATAAACTGCTTATTTAAAAAAACAATCTGAGTAATTTTTTATCTTTTTATTAAAACCGTTGCTGTAAATTAAAGTTGTTCTTTTGAACTTCGTCAGACAAACAATGGTGCAATAGAGAAATTGTTTTCCTAAACTTCAAAGTTCAAATTGGTTTATCAAAATGTTTTTTGATAAGCCATAACAAAGAACTATGTAATTTTAAGTTAACTGATTAGTTTTTGTTGTGAAAGGCGTGGTAGAGAAGAATGAGTTTATTTTCTAAAAATCATAACTACATTGCAAATTTTCATTTTTTCTGAATCAGACTGCGCAGTTTTTGGTATTGAACCTTCGTCAGTGACCCTGTTTTTTTTTTGAATAATGTAATATTTGTTATGTTTTTATTTGTTCGATTGCTTCTATATGAAATTTTCTGTGCAATCACTGACCGTGGTATAGATAAACTGATTTCTAATGCCACATGCACTCGCACTTCACGTTAGACAGAGCGCTTTAGCCCACTGATCTATCGTCAGATCAAGTTTTGTTGTGATTAAAACTAGTTTTATTCAATACACGGTGATTTTGTTTTTGCATACATAATCTCAGAAGTACAACTCCAACAACACAACAGTTCAATTTTTAGAAACTTACCTCACTCTAATGTCCACTGTTTTCCCATATGTTGTAAGTGATGCCACATCTATGATATATTCATATATTTTAAAAAAATTTAAAAACTTTTTAACAAAACTTCATTGTGTTTAGTGTGGAAACTTTTTAACGACCGTGAAAAAGTTAGATCATAGTGCTTAAAACTTTCTCAAGACCTACACGGCTATGTATTTAGTTTTTGATATTTGCAAAAAATGCAAAAGGTACCATTCTGGTAATACCTTACAAAATACATATTAGCTCCAGTAAAAATGTAATAAGTATTACTTTTTTTTTGAAAATTTGATTTTTATATATTGGGTATTAAATTAAAAACCAATATATTGGTTTCGGTGCGGAAGGTGTTTATTCCAATTTGACCTAAAAAATCTATATATATCATCAGAAAATTAAAATAATAGGGTTTGTAATAGAAAAGTAACCAGTTACCGGCTTTAATTTCGTATTACCAAACATATTACAGGGTAGTATAATGTCTTGCTGGGATGACTTGAACAATAATGCTTTTGTTAGTTTATTCAACTTTAGTGTAAATCGGCATACAACTACTCGTTCAAATGTCTATTAACTATTTTTTGATACAATGTTCCATTTTCGACCCAGTACTTTTAAGCGGTTATTTTTTGTTACTGGGCAAAAGCAAAGTAAAGTTAAGTGGTTTAAAATAATTCAACATCTTGACTACAGATCGAGAATAAAAAATTGTGGAATATTGCTGTAAAGAGTCACCAAATAATTATTTGAAAAAATAAATTTTTGATCTTTTTTGATGGAACTTTTTTTAAAAATTTTTTAAAATATGAAAAAGCTAATCTTTTGTGTTTTTGATTGTTATGTTGATGAAAATATAATAAAATGTATTTAATCTATAATACAGAAATAATTTTCCTTCATCCTATTAATGAATGTGTTCAACTTAATGAATTCATTGATTTAATGAATAATGTTCATTAAATTAATGAAAAATTCATTAATTAATTGAGTGTCAAACAATTTAAACTTAAAAAAGTTTTAAAATAACAAATGAATGCAGTACACATGTATGAAAACACATATTTATCAAAATGTCCAGCGGACAATTGGCGAATTCTGCAATCGATTTGTTAAAGCATATTTTAGCATATTTTACTTTCAACAGATTACGTTTGACAAAAAATCTTCTTTTGGAGCATGTATTTTTGCTTTTTTTTAATTTTTTCTTTATCGAACAGTTTTATTTTCCATACTTTTTTTATACTTTTAAACATTTTATTCTTTTTATTTCCTGCAGGGTTGGCAGCCGTTTTGTTAGGTTATCGGTGTTTAAAATGGTATTTTATGAATATGGTTTGGGTATTTTAAGGTTAACAATCCTTTAACTTATATCGTTATGTTATTTTAAGGTTAATATTGTTTTAAGTTATTTCATTAGGTTATATTAGGGTTAATGTTATTTTATATTATTTCGTTAGGTTATATTAAGGTTAACGTTATTTTACATAGTTTTACAGATACAAGCAATATCTGGCGCACCTAAATTAAAAAGTGCAAAATGAATTTCAAAATTCCCATAAAAGTAAAAATGAATTATTAGAAAGAAGGGTTTATTTTGGGATAACACAACGTAAAACTAGACAATCGCAGAAGCTTTTTTTTAAGTAGCTAGTTTAGAAGCGGTTGGTCTGCAAAGCCTACTAGTTTTCAAATTCTTCAACGATTTTTAAAAATAATAAACGTGAAATAATTGCGAGTTTTACAAATTTTAAAGATATCAAAACTGGAATGCCTGTACTGCACAGTGGGACATAACACATAATTTTTGGAAATAATTCGGCCATTTCTCACTTAGTGGTCCGATTGTAATGAAACTTGGAACAGGCATAAGTGGCGTAATATTGAGTTAAAGTTTTGGTGTTGAACCTCCCAGAGCCCACTGGAGCGGCAGTATGACTCCCCAAAGTCGGCCAGTTTTTGCATACAAATTTTTGAGTGATCGCCATTTTTTTTTTTGTTTCTCATCCGAAAAACACATATTGAACACATTTTTAGTCTGCTAGTACAGATAAAACACGCTTACTTGTATGGTTTATATCCTATAGCTCTCGAAATATTCCCATTTCGGAACAAATTTGATCCGACTAAGGTCCAGTTTTTTCGAATACGAAATCTAGGGCAATTTTTTGTTTAAAACATTAGTTGCTTAACCAAATGAATTCTTGATTAAACAAAAGAGAAATTAATGCAATATCTTGTTCCACTCAAAAACCACATTCGCTTAAAATATTAATTAAAAATAAATAAAATTTTTGCGAATTTTCTCCTAAAAAGCATCAACAGTCTTTTGCATCCAGATAAATATATTGTTTAAAAAGATATAAAGTATGCAAACTATTGTGAAAGGTTTTTCACGTAAAAGCGAGTTCTGTTAAAAAAGTCTTTGATTTGGATGTAATTTTAAACACAGGCGCTTTTAATTTGCCGCATTTTTAAGGAAAAATATCAACTTTAATCCACTATTTCAAAATATTCACGCCTCCAACATATACTGAAGTTATTGCGGAAGTCTCTTGCAATCCCCGCTTTAAATATAGCAAAAATGTAAGAAATCTCATTTTTGGAATTAATTTTTTATTTTATGAAATTGTGGCACTATTTACAGCAAATCATAAATTTTGACATCAATTTCATATTATTGACTTCCAAGTCTATTTATTGCTACGTTTCCACTGGAGGTGATTTGTACGTGTTTCAAAACAAAACATGTTTTGTACATGTTTTCCCATACATTTGTTCTCACCAAAACACATGTTTTGCTCATAACATGTAAGTGGAAACACAGTATAAGTCTGCAAATTTATTTGATTATATCTATTAATAAATATTTTAGTAAATTTAACAAAAACCGTAATCTTTTCCTTCCTTATAGCATTACCCAATATTTTGTTCTTTGTTCTTTGCTTGCCGTTAATCTACTTTTCAGTCTAAACTTGCTATTATGAAAATGTATAACTAATTATTTAACCATCAATCTGGCCATCCATCTGGCCATTTGTAGGGATTATTTATTTACTTATTATTGCATTAACAATCCTCTTAAAAACACTTCATTATATTTCAATATATTTTTGTTCTAAAAATAAATCCAGTCATCTTCATCATTCTCAATGGCAGCAGATAAATTAAGTTTCGACATCTCAATCTCACTTAAGCAAAATACTTTGAATAAATAATTGGAAGGGAAGTTCAAGTAAAAGTTTTTCTAATTGAAAAATGTTAAAAATACATTCAATAAGTGTCCTTTTGGAATACTTAAACGGTTTTGTGTAGTTGTTTGGTAGAAGGAGAAAACATTGTTGGAGGAATAAATGGACACTAATCATTTTAAATTAATATTATTTTGAACTCATGAATTATAATAATATAGGAATAAATTAAAGGAATAAAAAGGACCAAAAAACAATGGCAATGAATGAACAATTAACACAGTAAATACGGAACAAAAAAAAAACAGTGTTTATAACAGTATAGCAATTACTTAGCAGTACCAAAATATTAAAAGTATTAATTAATCAATTTTATATTAAAGTTTAAAAAAGTAATATACATATTCTATTGGAAGCAATGAATCAATCAAACTTTTAGTTGTGTGAGGTTTTTGAATTAGTTTTCCAAATAATTTAAATAAAAAAATTAACTAACTCGTTCTCTCACGGATTCGTTATATTTAGAATAAATTTAATGCACACAATAAAGATAAATATTAACTTAAATTATAGTTGTTTTTTATTCGACCTTTCCAATTTAATTATAAAAATAAAAATGTTTGAGATCGAGGCCTCGATTTTCTTTAATTAAAATTTTTCTTTATTAATTTCCAATATTTCAAAACTCAGGGAGTATAATGGATTTTAAATAAAAACACAAAATTCACAAAAATTAACGTTGTTTATAACTCGTCATCATGCAATATATGATGACGAGTTTTAAACAACGTTAATTTTTATAATTTTGTGTTTTTATCTAAAATCCATTATACTCCCTGAGAATAAACTCGAAGAGTTGCGAAATATTGGAAATTAATAAAGAAGAATTTTAATTAAAGAAAAATCGAGGCCTCGATCTCAAACATTTTATTTTTATAGATAAATATTAACAAAATCCCATTGCTTGTATTTTTGATGGTTTAAAAACTGCAATACATAACATTCATAATTTAATGGTGCCCAAATTGGGTCCGTATCAGAAAACATTATTTCTTGAATTCAAATAATTATGCTACACTAATTAGAAACATAAGCACCAAATAACTTTAATTTTGGTTAATATTTTCACGCACGTTCGAAATACGGCCAAATATTGCTTCCGAACAGACGGCCATACAAACTTTGGCTAAGAAAAGTTACAATTATTATGGAATTATTATAACAGTGTAACTCTTTCTTTCCAACGAAGTTAATAACAGGACCGAATTTAACACTCGCCTCAGCATCCTATTTAGGAGTCTATGCATTCTAACGTTAATGCAGTGTCTGGTATGTGTAACACGTTTCGATTTCCATAATTTGAAAATTTTAAGTTTTTGTGGAGTTTTTAAAAATCAAATATTAATACATGTTTGCCTGGGTGTGTAATCCTCAACGTTGTGTCTAAACAAATTGTGCATAGATATATATTAGATATCTGTGAACTGTGCTTTTAAATTAAATTTCAATTTTGACATTTTAATTATTCCGCGAAGTGTAATATATACAATGTTTAACGAACTATATGCAGATTAATATAATAAATCTGAATAAAAGCTATCTAAGCCGATCTTCCCAAAGACGTTACTATAGATTTTTTTAACAAATGAAACTAAAAAAACAAATATTTTTTTAGTATTATGACCCCTAATAATAAGGGTCCGCCATCTAACGCTTTTTTTCAACTAGTGCTTATTTCGTGAATGGTAACACTTAGCTCATGTCTGATTTGACAGATAATTAGTTTTATCCTTCCGCTGAACGAATATGGTCCGTATGTTCGTTATCTTGTGAAAAAAGTGAAAGAAACTGGCATCCTCATCGATAAACCAAAGCGTGAAAAGCCAAAAACAGTGCGTACACCCGAGAATATTGCTGCTGTGGCAGAAAGTGTGCGTGAAGCGCCATCAACATCAATTCACCGTCGTTCTCAACAATTGAACATTTCGGAGACATCATTGAGACGAATTTTGCATAAAGACCTTGGTATGACACCATACATAGTCCAATTGGTTCAGGAGTTCAAAAAAAAAGTTATTTGGCGGACCCTTTACAAGGACAAAAGTAAACAGACATGACAGCGCCATAGATGTAAGAACAGAATTGATTTTATATATGTTTTTAGAAATATCTTAGACATTATAGAAAAGATGTTTAACAAAATCCATAACTTTTGAGACCACTTTACCATTACAAAACTAATAAAAAAATGTTTAAATAGCAATTAAAAATTAATATTTTAACAAAGATAATTAAAAAAGTTACGTAAACTGAAATTTTTACAACATTACAATACATTTTTCATTTTCTTGCTTTTGATGTACACAGCATTACACTGAATTCTTCGATATTTTTCTTTGACAGATCCAACATATTTCTTTTAATTGGTTTTTTATACACTCTTTTTTATGATCCAATCAAAATATTTTTCCTAGCCGATCTTGAAGATAAAATATTTCAAATCAAAGATATACTAATGTTTTGTTGCTTTTGTTTTCGGCGACACTGTGACTATGTCATTATTTTTGACATATTTTTAGGCCCGGTTACTAAATGTCCAGTTAAAATTTAACAAACAGTTAAATTTAAAATTTATGTGGTAAACAACAACAAATGTGTCAGTTAAAGTCCCAGTTTGAAGCTAACGGGACATTGTGAAAATGAAGCTTAATATGAGAACTAAAAATTAAAAAGTTTTGCTTTTGGTATAAATGTAGTAAACAGCATCTGTTGCATGCTTGGTGAGTACTACAATCTAGTTGATGTTGTTAATCTTAAAAAGTTGTTGTCATGTTGTTGCTACTGTGTTGTTCTTTATACATTTATTTTGTACTTTTATTTCGTCTTTGTCATTCACTGTAGTTATAATAATACTTATAATGTATATGGTCAACTTCAAAAATTTACGGCACCTAGACATTTTTTTTTAAGTTTTTTTTTTTTTTTTGTCTGACATCAATGTCGATTTGCGTGTGTATAAGCCGATATTTGAGCATGTGAAATCCGTTCGCGTTAATCATTTTTATTAAATGGTGCAACTTTTACGGCGGTTTCAAGTTAAAAATTAAAAAAAAATATTAAAATTACAGTTTTTGTTAAATTTGGAAAAGGATAAGCGTGTGGATAGTACCCCTTAAGGGCTTTCTTAGCACACTAAAATATTTGTAAAAACTTTTTAAAATACACTGAAAAAAAAAAATAAAAAAAAATTTTTTTGATCGTGTATGCATATAAAAATTTATTTAAAATTGTTAAACATTTTTCAAAATTACGGCTAGTATAAGGCATAATTTGCAATATTTTGGGAAAAAAATATTTGCTTATCGCTAAAGGTTTAAGAGATATAACCATTTAATCTTTACCACAACTTTATTCACAACTGTTCACGCACATAAGTAAAATAAACTGAATTGAAACTCAAATATTTATTCTTAGAAGCATTCAGCAAAGGCTACTATGTTCATAGAGTTTTTATAGTAAAGCAAGTTCTTTAAGATGTCATAGCATCTGCGGTAATTTGGCGGTTTTCGCGGTAATATGTTTCAATTGTTTTGTTGAAATTTGTTATTGTTTTTGTTCAAAAAAAAAAACGGGTTTTTTTTTTGCAAATATTAATATTGGACCGATTATAAAATACTTGTTGGGATTCTGGGTTACTTATTAACCCGAATTCAAAAATAATTCTTTAAAATTTTTAAAATCAAATATTTCATACAAAGATGCTTTTTGAGGTTAGAAACATTTTGTTTATTCCATAAAATTTTAAATCCTTAAAATTTTTTGGTGCGTTTTCGATTTTATTATCAAGCTCAGTAAAGTCTTTCATTCGATGTACGTTTGAGCGAAATTGATAAAGCGCTTTAGTTATCACAAAGCAAAAAACTGCCGCTGCACGCGCCAGGGTTGAAAAAAATAATTTTTTTTTGCACTTTATACGTTTAGTCCGTCGCGAAGTATCTATTTAGATACCTAAATATGTTCCCATGCCATGTTTTGATATAAAAAAAAGCTAAAAAAAAAATTTTTTTGTCCAAAAATTTTCAAAAGTTCATAAAATTTTTGCTTTTAAAAATTTTAAAGTGCGTTTTCGCCTCTTAGGTGCACTTTACGAAGTTATTCACATCACGGAATACACTAGCCAACTTAAAAGACAATTCAGACAGTCAGACGCAAAAAACGTACATTAAAAAAAATATACGCTAATTTCTTTTAAGTGTGTGATGTCCTTAATACATTATTGATGCGCTGACACCAACTTGATATACCTCAAACTTTATAAAATTACCCCGTTTTTTTAATTCTGTGCTTAAAACTCATTTTTATTAAATGGCGCAAAAACCCTATTTAAAATCTTCAAAAAGTTCAAAATTCGGAAAATTTTGGTTTCACTTGTAAACCACTATGCAACTTTTCACCCAGCAGCGATATGAAAAATCTTTTTCTTGTGGATATATCCTCCAAATCTAGTAACTATATTTTGTATTGGTTTGAATCTGAAGGCTAAAAACTATTACAAAGAAAACGGAATGAATGAAAAACTCTTGCAAGTTTCAAGTCGTTTTTTTAATTTTTCGAATTTTAGATGACCACCAATTCTTAAGGTGAAGACTTTTCAACGTAAAACTTTGCACGTCATAACCTTCAAGTATAGTCATCTAAACCCTGTACAACGTTTTTTTTTTTCAATTCATAAAACTTAACGAAATAAGAGTCATAGTATGTCGGTTTCAGCAGGTGCTCAAAAAATTTGAAATAGCCCATATATTACTTTGGTTTAATTTTTATACACAGAGAGAATAAATTGTTTGGAATTCCATGGTAACCATCAACATTTATTTCAATTTTCAATAATTTTAATTGTAAGTACTTAAAATCCATCATCAGAATAATTAAACTATATTGAAAACAGAAAATATATAAAATTAACCAAAACACAGTCACATCATTCAAACTATTGGTTTTCTTTAGTTAAAGCAATTGCCTAACAAGCAGAAGATCACCGGTTCGAGTCCAGTTGGCGTCATAAGAATTGGTTTTAATAAAATAATTTTAAAATAATACATTAATTTTTTTATAGTTTTGGTAACTCTTATAAAATATTGAGATCAGCAACCGAATTTCTGTTGTACATACAAATCTATTTTTAGACAAATATTAAAATTTGAAGCAAAAAAAAACATTTAAGGTTGAAATTGGAAAATACAATTTTAAATTGGGTTTAGGCTAAAGGTAAAGTAATTGCTTGACAAGCAGAAGGTCGCCGGTACGATCCCAGTTCACGGATAAGAATTTTTTATTATTTTATTAAAATACTATAATTTTTTTTAAAGTTTTGGTAACTCTTATAGAATATTGAGATTAGCAACTGAATTTCTATTGTACATACAAATCTATTTTTAGCCAAATATGTAAATTTCAAACTAGAAAATATTCAAGGTTGAAATTTAAGAAAACATATTTAAATTGGGTTTAGCTAGCCTAACGTAAGGTAAATTACTTGCCTGACAAAGGGAAGTTCGGCGGTTCGTGCCCAGTTCGAGGCATATAATTTTTTTTTAATTTATAAAACAAATTTTGTTGAACGCATGTCTATTTATAGAATATTATTGTCCATAAACATAAAATTCTCAATTGTTACAATAAAAATTCGATATTTGTCGGTTGTTACAATAGTAATAAAATTTAATAATAGTGATAGTAGAACCACAAAAATTCGGTTGGCAAAAAATTCGGTTAAAACTACAAAACTGATTTCTGTGTGTAAGTAATAATGCTTACATACTACTTAAGTTTTGTACTCTGATGCCACTTTTTTTTGGCAGTTGGAATCTCTTCTTATTTGTTTTAATATCCGTGTACGTAAAAAGAAAAAATGAAACCGTTATGCTCTTTAATGTGTATGTGAGAATATTACCCACAATTAAAGGGCTATAAGTTATGCATAAGTTTCATAAAAAAAAACGACTAAAGCTATATTTATTCATTTACACAGAGTAATCAAATGTTTTATAACCTAAAAAATTGACTTTGCATTCTGTAAACTTAGTATGAATTTCCCCATAATTCTTTAAAGTACTTTCCAATAATTTTTCGAACGTCAAAATCCAATGATTGCTCTTTCTTAAAGAATCCGGAAACGTATATTACGGGACACACTAATAAATAAGCACTTAAATGACCTCGATATATTAAATACAGTTGTAGGAAACAAATATGCTTAATATATGTAGTAATGAGACATTATTATTAAGTCGCTCACATTAATGTAGTTGATAGAGGGTATTGCTTTCAATAATAAATTCAATTTATGAAGTTTAGATTTCTCTACGGGCTGTTGATGGTCAGTCTTTTAATAAATCGATATAAATTAAAACAATTTACATTTATCGTTGATAGAGAAATCAAATTTTAAATAAAAAGTACTAAAATTTATTTTTTATCTCTGAAATTTTTGTCAGAGTTGTAGCTGTCATCAGTGAACAGTTTTAAATCAAAATGGGACTTTCAAGAAGTTGGTTCATAGATGATATTTAATACACTCCGTCTCATAACTATAGCACACTTTAAAAGCTTTTTTTAACTGCTTATAAAAATTAATTAAAACACCCTGTATAAAAAAACTAAATTTATAAAAAGCTTTCTTATTGTCTTCTACTTCTTCTCACATATTTTTTTTTTAATTTGCTTTTTGAAAAGAACCGTTAAATATTCAAAAAGTCATTGCATATTAGAGACTATTTTTTTCGTTTCATAACTATAGCACACATTTAAAAAAGTTACGTTAAAGTGAAAACAAGTGAATTAATGAAATTTTTTTTTGGAATAATTTAAAAAAAAATATATATAAAAGTGAAATGCCACGAGGTAAAAAGTTGTCAAATATGGAAAAAGGCAAAATTCTTGGATTTAATGGGGCAGGCCTAAGAGTGAGCGATATATCAAAGAAAATTTGCAGAAGCCGGAAAGTTATTTCCAATTTTCTCTCAAATCCGGAAGAATACGACATTGAAAGAAGAGGTGGTACAAAAAAAAACTTTTGTGTCGCGAATCTAGAAGTATTCTACGAAAAGCTAGCAACTCTGCCCTAAGTTGCAGCAAACTTTCTACTATAGTCACAACAAAAATTTCCAAATCGACGGTATGGAGACTTTTAAATGATGCACCGAACATCTGTCGACAAAAATTGAAAACAGCACCCAGGTTACTTCAGCGTCATAAAACTGCCCGGCTTAATTTCGCTAAGCAAAATATGCAAAAAAATTGGTCTCAGGTATTGATGGTAAATAGTTTGCTCTTTCTCCATTTCTTATTATTTTTTGTTTCTTAGATTATTTTTTCTGATGAGAAAAAATGGAATCTTGATGGCCCCGATGGTCACAGACAATATTGGCGTGATTTACGGAAAGAACCACAATATTTTCTCAGAGAAATTTTGGTGGAGGTTCGTTGATGGTGTGGGGTGCGTTTTCGGTGAATGGTGTGTTGGAACTGCAGGTTGTTTCATCAAATATGAAAAGTAGCGATTACACCAAGGTGCTCCAGTGTAGTCTACTTCCATTTTTGAACCAGAATGTTGAAAAAAATTACATATTTCAACAAGATATCGCTTCAATACACTCAAGCAGAGAAACAAAGCAATGGCTTGAAAGCAATAATATCTCGGTTTTGGAGTGGCCAGCCTGTTCACCTGATATTAACCCGATTGAAAATATCTGGGGAATATTAACAAGAAGAGTTTTCGCCGAATACCGCCAGTACAACTCGGTTCCAGAACTAAAAACTGCTATTTTTGACGCCTGGGAATGAATTGAAGAAAATACAATAAAAAACCTAATTAATTCAATGGAAAAACGAATATTTGAGTGTATTAAGAATAACGGAGGTGTAACTCATTATTAATTTACTCTTAAATAAAATTTAACAAAAAAAAACTCATCTTTCAGTGTGTTTACTAAAGTGGGCTATAGTTATGAAACGAAAAAAAATAGTCTCTAATATGCAATGACTTTTTGAATATTTAACGGTTCTTTTCAAAAAGCAAAATTAAAAAAAAAAATATGTGAGAAGAAGTAGAAGAGAGTAAGAAAGCTTTTTATAAATTTAGTTTTTTTTATACAGGGTGCTTTAATTAATTTTTATAAGCAGTTAAAAAAAGATTTTAAAGTGTGGTATAATTATGAGACGGAGTGTATAAAGTTTCGATATGAATTTGTTAATTAGATTTCCAAAAACAAATATTGTTCATAAAAACATTCAAATTAATAACTATTGTCTATTTCGTCAAAGAATTTGGAATTTGTTATGATTTTTTGTTGTGTATCAGAGGGTTAAAACAACAATCTCAAAGTTTAACATGAAAATATATTGGCTCTACTGTACAATACATTTCTTGTTTAATGTTTAAAATCTACCTGACTTGTTTCATATTGTTTAAGGTAAACCTTTTCTTATACGTGACTTGTTACCATTGGGTATGAAATACATGAATTTCTTTGCTTTAAAGCAAGATGTTAACAATATACATATATTAAAACAAGTCTCTGTTAACGCCATTTTTCAGGGGAATAATTAAAATATAAAGCCATAATTAAGAAATTAAAAGTTAAGATGCCAAATTTAACAACTGCTTTATTTATATTATATATAATAAATCTTCATGCCATTCAACACCAAAAACATAATTATAAAAATGATTAAGACCAGTTAACTTATCTTAAGTTAACCAAAGTTTGGTGATATGAATGTCAAATTGATTTGGAAATATCTGAGGAAACTCCAAATCTAAATGAAAGTTTTATATTGTAATAGTAAATTGTGTGAAAATATCGGCGTTTTCGATATTTTCACTTTAAAGGTTTTATTAGCAAAGAAAAACAAAAAGCGAAAAAAATTTTGGATCACCAAATAACCAAATAACCAAAAATATTGCGAACTTACATATAAAATGAAGTTATGTGTGTCGGAAACTTTATAGTTTTTTCTTAACACCTAAGTAGTGCGTTTAATAGCTTTTAAATGATTACTCCTTTATATTGTAATTGTTTAAAAACTATAGTTTTATTTTGGAATCACAGCTTTCTTCAATTAAAGCGTTTTTACAACTATGGACAGAAAAAGCTCTCCAAATATACCATTATTTCAGAAATGTAAACTGTGTAATAATAAAACACAGATGTAAATTGATCGTATTTAATAAAAAAGATGTGTCTTAGTTATATATATTAGGATGGGCCGAATATCCGCTTTTTGAGAATTTCGACTAGTAATAGCAAAATTATTGTTCTTTGTAAAAAAAAAAATTTTGGAAACAAAAAAAAAAATTTTCGGGAAATATTTTAGGCTCGCCCAATCCGGTCAAAGTTTAGAATAATTTTATATAAAAAATTTTTCGGGAATATATATTAGGGTTCGCATTTTAAAAAAATTCATAATAACGGTAGTTGGCTACCACAGTTACATCAAGTCCGAAATGAAAATTTTAATATAGCGATTACAATGAAGATATTTGTGTTTTTGTATAACCGCTCTTTTCCCGCTATTTTACGGGAACTCTTGAACTCAAATTAAACTAACGCTAAATTACCGAAACACCGATTTATAGCTTTATTTTGTAAATATAAATAAATTTAATGGGTTAAATTTTGAAATTAATGCTGTTATATATGGAAACATATGCCACGTGGAATCGTAGTTTTAAAATTGTTGTATAGGTCTAGAGCCGGGCGTGGTAGGCAACCCCAGTATAATGAAACGGTAGTGTTTTCCTGCCATGATATTTATTTTGCCAGAAATGTGTTAATAAAATTTATTTGTGTATGTTATGGTGTCCCTTAAAAATAGATTTGTCATCATCTGTAACATCTGTAACCATAAATTATTTTTACTTGAAAATGAAATGGGTATCCGGGTACCCGGGTACCCTGGGTTAAACGCCATTTATACCAGGATTTATCAAAAATCCTCAGAGCAGGAACATTTTCTGTAAATTAGTCAATACCACTATTTGTCGGAAGAGTTTTTATCTCAAAAAGGCTAACACCGAAAATGTTATCTGCAGATCTTTTTTACAAGGGTACACTCATAGAAATAAATCTGTAATACTAGCAGAAAAAACTACTAAAATTTAGTTAAAAATTACATTGTAAAAAAACTGCTGAAATTAATTTACTGTGCCAAAATTAGCAAAAACTTTTGCTAAATATTTGTAGACTAAAATCATCAAACAATAACTGTAATGTCAAAAAGGTTTGCTATATTTATCTTAAATTTTGTTGAATGCAAATAACATTAAACGTTGAATCAACGCAAACACTTGCTAAATAATTGTAAACTGCAGATTTCGGAGGAAGATTTTTATTCGGCGCAGATTTTTATTCGCATCAAAAAAACTATATTTAGCAAAATTTTTGCTAATTTTCGCAGATTAGTTTGTTACTTTCAACAGATTTTTTTATGCTGTTTTAGTAAAAGGAAATGTTGCAGATTTTTTGTACTATATTAATACATTATATTAATACAATAGAAATAACTTTATTACACAAACGCCGATCATGTATTAACCTACAAACATTTTTGAGTGTAGTTTTCATAACTAAATCACCTGTAAAACATAAATAGTAAAAAGTTAATAACATTTGTACTTACTTATAATATTTATAATTAATTAGTTCATTATTCCTAAATCATGTCACTAAAAATTGTGGATCTCCAATAACATCACATGACAGTGCAACTAAAGCACCTAATGCACCATAAGTTTCCTGACGCTTGGACATAGAAAATGATGGTGGTTCTAGTATTTCAATTCTCGCCTTTGCTGTAATAGTTTTATAACCAACACTTCTAAGATATACTTGACACATACATATATTCACCAGAATGTTTTAAATTGACAGATAAAAGGGGCAATGACCTAATTCAGTATGTAGGCAATTTCAGCATTTTTAATATGTATACCTACTTTAAACCATAATATTTCCAATTCATGCAATGGGCGTGCATTTGCTATACCCTGTAATTCGACAATTTGCTGGCCACGTTTCAATTTCATATCCTGCGGATATACAAGGATTTCCGTTAGTACCTCAATATATGGATCACCGTTAACATTTAAGTGTATAAAGGCACTGTTTTCCTCTTTACCCAGCTGGGTGTTTATGGCACGTGCAAGATACGCTTTACGATTTACGCCAACAATATCAATTAATTGGCTTTTGTGTAGGCATATTTAATGTCATAATTTAAGGAACCCTCAACGGTTTGCCACATAACATACGGCGTTGGTGCTGAGTCAATGTCTGACAAATTTACAACATTTAAACGGCCTTCTGTTATATTGTTAAAAGGACCCATATCTACGCAAAAGGATAAAAAAAAAACAATACAACGTTATATATAAATTAAGAAATTATAGACATTTATTTTGTTGAGTTGTAACAATTGCAAACATACGAAAAGTCATTCATTTATTTATTTAAATAAATCGTTGCGTTTATTGTACATACTCGGTTGGCAATGTCTTGAAGACGTCATAGTAAATGCGACTCATATTAAATTGTTTAAGACACTTTGGCGACAGTCCAACCAAATCGTTGACCACTTTTTCAAACAAATGTCCGGAAAATTGTACACGACGATCTGAGTGACATTATCGCTTACATTGTCGTTGACGATCATATGGGCAACAATATACTTCGCTTAAAAAACTATGTACATATGTAAAGACCACTCCAAATAAAGCTAAAAACAAATGAAAGTTCACTTAAAGAAAGGACGACTTACATTTCAGTAAATTCAACTAACATTGTCATTTGATTTTTAATGTTCAAAAAATTTACTAGCAATTGTAGTAGAAATGAATCTCATGTTAGTAAAGAATAAACACATTTATTTTTTTCAATAATAAAAACAACTGTAAAAATTGAATGTAAAATCATAAAACAGTCATCTGATTTGGTATGTTTTTAAATGAACTACTTGGTGTTTTTTATACAGGTATAAAACTTTAAGTTGACAGCACTTTTTTAACTATCTTCCATTTTGTCAATGTTTAGTTTGGTTTGGTATTTCAACATGAACAGAGCTTTCAAATAGTGAACATTTATTTTGAAACCCATGGTTCTGTTTGAAATACGTATCGCGCACTACGTCCATTTTACGGGCAACATAATCGTCCATCGAAGCAATTAAATGATAAAATGCATCCACAGAGACGTATTACAGTGCGTTCAGAAGAAGACATTGCTGCTGTAAAGCGTAGTGTAGAGGAAGACCCCATTCAGTCTATCGGCCATCGTGCACAGGAATTGGATATGTGTACATCTACTTTATAGAAGATTTTGAGGAAAGATCTTGGTTTGCCTGCTTGCAAAGTCCAACTCGTGCAACATTTAAAGGCACACGATCACCTAGCAAGGCGAAGATTTGGTGAACGGGCCCAAAACAACGGCAATCTCTTGATCTTGAATTGGCCTCCACGATCGTGCGCTTTAACGACGCTGGACTATTTTCCTTGGAGATATGTGAAGTCGCTAGTCTACGCCGATAAGCCCGAAACGATTGACCACTTGGATGACAACATTCGCCGCGTTATTGCCCGAAGATTATCTTTCGAATAAAGTAAATTTCATGTCAATTTAAAAAATTCATCTTTGTTTTATTCCATTTCAAAGTTATTTACCTCTATTAACACCCTTTACAAGGTTAATAAAAAATGTAATTTGTTCTACAAATGACAACCCAAACAACTACCTATTTTGAAAGCAGAAGTTCCCTGAGTGTATGACCGCCTTTTTTTGCTATATTATCGTTAATAGTGTGAGCGAAAATATTTAGACTCGTCGATGACCCTATCAACTACAAACGCACCCAAATAAGAAAATATACTTTTTTATATTTTTACAGTAAAACTCGTTTAAGAGGAACTCGAATAAGAAAATTCTCAGTTAATACAAATTAATTTGCAAGTTCATACTTTAAAAAAAAAAAAAAAAAAAAAAGTCTGTACCCCCATCCATTCTCTTTTCCTCCCTCTTCTATAAACTCAAGACTTGCGCAATTAAAATTGCCCTGTGTGAACCGGGACTAAATAAGCAGTTAATCATAAAAAAGGCAATTCGCACACAAACACAACCATTTACGGTAATTGTCCCGATATTTTGCATGTTTTTTTTTTTTTGAAACAGATGCTTAACAATGGCAACATTCATGCAAATGTCGCTTAATTGTTGCTCAATAAAATCTTATTGTCGCTCTTAAAGTCGTCAATGAGGTGTGAAACATGACGCAATAGATGCAATAATCGCTTAGTTTGTCCTTAAGAAAATCGTATATAAGAAAAGTTTAGAAATGTATCGCCTATTAAGTCGTCAATAAGGTTTAAAACACGACCAAGTGCATGATCATGTCGCTAAACTTGTCCTCGATATTAAAATAAAAGGTGTCAAGTTTCAAAAAGTAGTCAAAACATCATTGATGAAAATGAGTTTGCCAACTGGGTACATTTCTCCACACATACGTATTCAACTTTTAAAAAGCCACATTTAAGCAAAAACAAACATTCCAACCAACCAACCAACCAACCCACCCTACTGACGAGCCATGCTGTGTGTTTAAATAATCTTGCAAATGCCTACACTCACGCAACGGTAATTCCAATATTCTGAACTTATAAAGAGGTTCCCAAATATTGCTTTTAAAGGATCTTGTGGTACAGGGTTTATAATAAACATTTTTTTTAATACAAAATACGGAATAATTTCGATATAGACAGAGCGGTGAAGAAGATAATTCCATGTTTCCTTTTGTTTAAATTTGAAAAATTGAATGTTCCTCTTTTTCCCATTCGATTTATTTTATAGGACTTTATTAAAAGGCTAATTTTTTAAATCACAGCGTCTCACTTCACACACTTTTTTGAGATTTTGTATTTTGTAAAACTCGTTGATGAAAGCAGTGTTTGTCCGCGTTGACTTATGAAGTTTTCAAACAAAACTGTATGAAAAACGAAATTTTTTATAATCACCTGGGTGTTATTTTAATCACTTGAATTTTTAAATCTATCACTTTCATTGTTTTGATTTTGAATAAAAAAAAAATGCATTTAAACTCAAAAATCATTAATAAAACCACTACAAATTTATTAATTAACGACAACTGTAATTAATTAAGCAAAGATATCTTGTCCAGCATAATTAAAACACTGATAATACCGATTTGTTTTTTTTTTCTAAGCAATTTTATTTTTATTATTAGAAACTTATAAAATCACACAAATACAGAAATCCATAAATCGTTAACATTTAAATAAGTTTAATTTTTAATATATTTATAATAAATTTATTTTATTTATCTTTCTTTGTTTACATTTTAATTTTATTTTTAAGTGTTGTCTATATTCAATTATATGAATCCCGACAATAAAGGTGTACAATGTTCACATTTTTACACATAGATGGTAACTCTAAAATGTAGCTAAATGACAACCCAATTGGTAATGTAAAATGTAGTTACAGAAACGTATGGATTTATTTAATATCAGCTTAGAATCCCCGCGTTAGGTGAGTAAAGTGAAGTGTTGGTGATGTGCTGAACGCAGGTGATTAAAAAAATTATGACGTACATTATTTCAATTCAATTTAATGAATTTATTAAAATCCAGTTAATTCAGATTTTGGTCAAGGAATTCATTTATTACACAATGAATTCCTCTAGAATTTATTCTGACATAAATTTAATTTCTTAAATTTCTACTTAATTCCCTGGAGCAATTAACTTTTTTGATTTATTCTTTGAAGAAGTTAGTTTCTTTTAAAGCTACGAATTTTAGCTTTTTACTAAATGACCGAAAGAACTGAAATTCCTTCAAGGAATTTAGAGATAAAGTTAATTAATTCGGGGAGTTTAAATATAAAGTGATTTCCGTCAGGAAATTAAACGAAAATATTAATTCCTTCAGGGAATTAAGTGCACAATTGTACACTCAGGGAACTTCTGCTTTAAAAATATGTAGTTGTTTGGGTTGTAATACAGTTTCTTTATTTTTAATGTAAATGTCAGTCATTTCTAGAACAAATTAAATTGTTTACTAAGCTTGTAGTTCATTTAAAAAAACAAACCACATCAAATAACTGTTTTATGATTTAACGTTCATTTTTTAAAGTTGTTTTTTGTTATTTAAAAAAATAAAAAAAAATAAATGTCTGTTTATTTTTTTACTACCATGTTGTTCATTTTTACTACAATTGTTATTAATTTTTTGAACATTAAAAAACAAATGAAAATGCTAGTTGAATTTACTGTAATGTAAGTCGACCTTTCTTTAACTGAAATATCATTTGTTTTTAACTACATCTGCAGTGATCTTTTCCTACATAGTATTCTAAGTGTATGAATCCAGGAGAAATTCATTCAGTAGGGAATAAATTCTTTGATTAATAATTGAACTACAACAAATCGCATATAGTAAGGGGTCTATGTCATCTATGGCAATTACACATTTGTGATAAATTTCGGCACATCAATGTTTAAAGCCATTAATATATCAAGTCAAGTTCAGTTAATTGTTCCATTCAAATTTAAAAACTGCCTTGATTTTAATTTATAAATTTAATACAAGATTTATTTGTTTTTTTTTATGTTTTGCGGCCAACGTTGGGTTAAATAATTTTTTTTTTGAAATTCTTCTCAAAAATATAATTTAATAACAGTTAATGTAGGTCTAACTATGGGCACCAAAAATATTTATATGTTGTCTTTAGATTGAAAAAACAAAATAATTCGAAAATATGTTTTTTTTGTTAAAGTTTCTTGATTTGGCTCCATTATTGATCATACACTTTTAAACCAAATTTAAAGAAAGGGTAAATCAAAATCAAGTTTTAATGGAATTTAAAAAAAAATTAATTTTTATAAACAAAATTAAGCTTTAAAAACTACATTATCAAATTTATGATAATATTTTAGAATATATTCATTCATATTAATTCATATTTAAACCACTGAAACTAAATTATTGAACTTAATAAAGTAATAAACCCTATAATAATTAATATATAATCTAATTGAAATGAATATAAAATATTTATTACTAATACATAAACATTTATAAATACATAAATATTATAAAAAACAACAACAATGTGCTGATATTTGCTTTCGAGCGATAATATAAAAAAATGTCAAACAAGTTCCAAATTTGAGCAAATATTTAATTAATTCAATTAATTTTTAATTGACAGCTTTTAAAATTTTCAACAAACCGATTTAATTGGAAATAGTAGGGAAATATTTTTTGTTTGTGTAGAATTTCCCAGTCTTCCATATGATACTGAGAAAAGCAGGCAGGGGCAAAATCACGCAATGAACACATTGCATAAACAAGACGTCATCACCCATAATGCGCTGTATGGTTGTAGAGAAAGCCGGACAGTAACAGACATAGTGTTTTGTCTTGTCCTTATTCTGCCCATCCTTGCCATATGACGAGAAGAATTATTGTGTGCTGTTATCACGCCAGTAAGTCTACGACAATCAACTCTCCTTAAACTTAGGAAGTATAGTACTGTACCTGTAGTCTACCTGTAGTGTACCTGTACTGTAGTCCCGTTTGACCATCTCTTAATGAAATGTTCCTTTGATTTATATATTTTATTTCTAAATGCATTTTTAAAGCAATTGCATTTTTAAAATGCATGTTTTTAGCTAAGGAAATATTTCAAATTTAAAAAAAAATGGTTATTAGTACACTCACAATATTTTTTACATAAAGACTACTGAATATACACATTAAATTAACTGAAAATCAGTTAAAAACAGGACTACTTACTTTTCGTTTAAAACAATTGTATTTTTTAGTTTATTTTCAACTGTTGAAAAATTAATTGACAAAATCCATAAAAACAATAGATTGTTTTCGTTTATTTCAATACTCAATATAATACAACAACTTTTTGTTTTAAAACGAAAATGTTAACTGAATATTTCAATTATTACGGAAAGTCCGTGTTTTTTTGGTTATTTTTTTCTTTTTGTTAAATAACAGACAGAACGTTAAAAAATATATTTCTTTGGTAATTTAACTGTATATTCCATTGAAACAACTTTACCGATTAAACTTTTAGATAACTGTTGATTTTTTATGGAAAAGTTCTTGTGAATGTACAATTTTAAATCTTTACTACAACTTTCAATACTTACTTTTTAGTTTCCGAAAACTGCTAATTTTGAAAAATTTTGGAAAAATATTAAAACTTAAAAAAAAAATACTCAGAAAATAATTTTAGATTTTTCAGAAGCCTATTGAGACAAATCCAATAATAGTCCAACTTTAATTAGCTTTATCTCACCCATTTCTTACCGCATCTGAGAGATTAATTTTCTTTGAACTAGAGTATAATTATTGCCTATGTCCACCGTAATTTATATATTACGTGTATAAATGCGTTTTTAATGCAATTGCATTTTTTAAATGCACGAAAATATTTCGAATTTTATAAAAAAATTATTTTCAGTATAATTTTAAATCTTAACTAGAACTTCGAATATTTAGTTTTTAGAGAGAAATTTTCGAAAAATATTAATATAACTTAAAGAAATTTACTCAGAAAATTTCAATATTAGTCTAAATTAGACCACTATATCCTAGCCATTTCTTATCGCATCTGCAAGACCCAGATTGTACTCGTGTCTACTTTATAAGTCCCCTTTATTTATGTGTTTCTTATATAAATGCATTTTTTAAAATGAAAATGTTTCAATAAAAAAAAATGTTTTTATTAAATTTAGTTTTTTTTTTAAATGAAAATGAAAATTATTCAAGTTCGAGGCCATACTCTATATTTCTTTATTAATTTTTATTTTCAATAAAAATTATATCAAACTTGCATAAAAGACAAAGTACCGGCTAGTTTACAAGCCCTGTTTCTGTTTATAAACAAAACAAAAATTAAAAAGGAGGAAAAACAAAAAACGTGTATTGAATATCCACCAAAGGTGGACCTTGCACATAACAAACAAGTTTTCAATTTATTTTTGATCAATGGTAATAATCTTTAACTTCGAATTCATATATTAATTAGTTCTCATGTAGTGAGAAAATTAGTTTATATGAATGTTGATGTTTTGCATGGGATTGTTACTTTTTTTAAAACGTGTTCTGGTGATGGGGACGTAGAAAATTCCCGAAATAGCTATATCATTACATTCCTGAAAGTGGTCAATTAATAAGTTTTAAAACGAAAACTCTATAGATTATTTGTTAGGACAATATCCTAGTAAAGAAATATACAGTATGGCCTCGACCTTGAATAATTTTCATTTTCATTGCACAATAAAGGTCGAAAAAACATAATTTTTAATAAAAATTATATCAAACTTGTTTTTTTTTTAATTTATTTGTAGACTCATTATTTTTGTCCATACTGGTAAGTATATAGGTAACCACATATTTTTATCATTTTACGCGACATCCCCATACAAAAGTAATGAGATTTGCAAAGACTTGCCATTACAAAATATGTACTTATATAATAACTTATATGGTAATTTCTTTGCAACACAGTTTATCCTAATTGTTAATAAAATATTTATTTATATGATTTTTTTTCAAAAAATATGATATATAGTTCCAAAGTTATTGCGATTTATTCATGCACTAGTTATTTCGTGCACAGGCTTTAGATTCCACGAAAATTTTCAATGGACGTGTTCCAGTGACAATTTTCTTTAAAGCTATTAAACTCTTTTTTCAATTGAGAACCCCTTATTTTACGGAATACAAATACTTGCACTATATACTCCACATTTATACACATCACATAAAATGTACATTGTACATCAAACTGTTTTATACAGTCGTACTATATGGACAAGTGTTCTAATTAATTTAAGTAACTGCCACTTATGATAAATAATTGTTAATCGTCGAAGTTGTAGTCATTCTTAGACATGTGTGTCTTATTGTACGACAGACCTCCTTTTTATACGTTTCTTATTTATTGTAATTTGTTGTAGGTTAAAGTTTTAGCTTTAGAATAATTTTTTCTTTAAACTAGCAGGCATTCCGTTGTTTAATTTAAACATAGTGTAGATAACAATGGGTAGTCTTTTGATAAACGTCTTTGTTAGTTTAGCGGCTGCAGCAGAGTAAATTGTTTAGCAGAGTAAATTGTTTAATTATATGACACTTAATAAATGTCACAAATTATTTTATTACGGGTTTTCATGGGAAATTTTTTAATATTTGAAAGGCGAAAAATACACAATATTATTACGTTATAAACTACTAAAAATACCTATTAAATTAACTCAAAACACGGATTCACAATGGACCGTATTGGTCTCCGAGTAGAGATGTGCCCTTGGGCACATAACCCTTCTTAACCTAACTGAAAACACAATAAAAAAAAAAACCAGACTACCGATTTTCCATTATATTCAACCAATATTGATATTTATTTTTAAACATTCTTTAAATAACCGTTACAAGTGGTAAAAACAACAGGAAGTCTTTTCAGACAAGATTTAATAATTTACGGACAAACCGTAAAAAACGATTTTCCTTTGTTTTTAAAATTTCAAAGTTTTTTTTGTGATTACAAAACAGAACACGCCAATATTTGAATTTGTTTGTATATTTGTAATGTTTGGATTTCTTGCAATAGGAAGCTCATAAGAGGAAGAATATAAAAATTTCGGCAAATGATATTTTTGCTTTTTTGGGCAATTTTTTAAGTTTTTCGTGATTTGTTGGTTGCCATTTTTAACTTTTTTTGTGCCATTTTATATTTGCCCTGGTAATGAGTTATTTTTTTCACCAACCAGCTACATATGAAGTGGCAATCTGTCAATAACATTTTTATTTAGAACTTCAATACAAAAAAAAAACTTTAGAGGCATCCCAGTAAAAAACGCTGCTTACATGCAAGCAGGTTTGTAAGGGAGTAAGCCGAAAAGAATCGCTTTCAAACCTGCTTACATATGCCATGATTTTTATATGGCGAATTCCCACTTGGAATTATTAATTTTTCACAAAATAAGCACGGATTTCAGCACTTATAAAAAGCAGTGATTTCATGGGTTTCAGTAAAATCACATTTCATGTCTACATTATTAGGATTAATAGTAATAATATGAATATGAGGAGTTCCGGCTAAGAGTTAAATTTTTATGTAAAAAAAAAATTTTTTTTTTTTGATGGCAAATCAATGAAAGTTGGCATAAGTATTGGGAGCCATTTTAGCATAAGAGATTCATTCGCGTCTATTAAATCGGGTGAGGAGGTCAAAAGTTATGGCGGTTTAAAGATATGGCGGTCTTAAAATTGTTGAAATTTTTTTTTTTTGGTTTTTTTAAATTTTTGTTTTGCATTCGTTATTAAAACATGCTAGGCCATATCTATTCTATTATTTGATACATCTTTAACCCTGTAACGACCACCGCTAGGTATTCTTGTCAATGGGGTCTTAGCGATTATATATTTAAGAGATATGATAAGTGTGTCAAAAGATGAATTAAAGAGGAGTGTTAGGGTAACAATAGCGTAGTAGTCAGAAAGTCTCTATTTGCATCCACTTACATACTGCAAGTCCTTAAAATTTGTGAACTAATAATTTATTTTTTAGGGGCATAGGTATTATTTTTGTTTCTAATCAGTTCTTAAATTAAAAAAAAAGTTTATTTATTATTAAAAGTAGATATTTTTATTAATTCAGATAAAAATTAATGTTTTTTACAAATATTGTTACACTATGTTCAAAAAGTTGCATATAAAATGTTTCATACATATATTATTTTTTTTGTTTTTCTTTTTTTTTTTAATAACAGTTAGTGGATAATATTTATTCATTAAATAATGCGAACACGTTGGATGATGGATACATTGATCACATGATAAATAATTTAAATACAATGTATCACTTTCGGTATTATTCCAAATAACTTGAAGGATTTTCATTGACTGTGGTGCTGGTTGTAAATTAGGTATTAATATTTGATCGATTACTCCTATATCCTCTTCGGTTATTAAAAAAATATTGATAATGGATTTATTTAAAGAAAATAAATTTACAATGTCTTGAGCTGCAATTACATCTTTCCCAAATAAAACATTTCTGTCACACAGCCCTTTCACTGTGCCACAAATGCCATCAGCACAACTTTATCCATGTCGGGCAGTTGTGAAATTCCACGTAGCGTTTTTTTTATTTTAAATATTTACAGTAATTTAAAAAGAGGAAAAAGTTAGATTTGTTTTTATACTGGGTCGATGGACCATCACTTTGGAAATGTATTTTGCTTACATTAGGAACATGTTGTTTAATTAGTTTAAGTATTGGTTGTAAATGCGCCCAAATTGCTGCAGCATCGTGTCGCAAGCAGTCAGATACAGTGCTAATAGATACACATTTTATTGTTTTAGACTCGTTATCGAGGAAAAAAATGCACCTGTATGTAGTGACACTTGTTTCTTTGAAGCTCCAAAATGAACACTTTGAATTTCGTCTGTATATTTACAACTATAGTTTTCGGAAAAATCTATAACAATATAGACTTCATCTGGCTTGAGGTTTGTTCGTAAATGTTCCATAAACTTCATTTGGTGACCAGTGTCATAAACGTGTCTCAGGTACGCAGGTGTGCGTATGTTTAACAATTCAACTAACTCCTTCACAGTGCACTTAATTACTTCTTTATAAGTAACCTTGACATGATAATTTAAATTTTTGGAACCTTTTCGGTCTAAAGTTTTTTGTGACCATTGATAATAATACGTTTGGAGTATGTGTTTATCCAAAATCGCGATTTATTCGCGATGAAAAATTTTTTTCCAATTCTTTATAGCATATTTAGGATATGTGTGGTCAAATTACTGGCAATCGTCTGATTACACCAGTAATTAAAAAAAAAAAAAATCTGGGATGTTTTTTTATAACAAGAAAACTTAATATGGTCCAAGAAATCAATAATCATCAACATTTTTTAAACCGCCTCTGATTTTATAATAAGGCATCGAATGGGCTTTCATTAAAAAAAAATTTCATCCGATTTCGTGCAAAGCCTTGGATGTGCCAGATCAAAATAAGTTAAGATAAATACATCCCGCTTACCGCTAATAATGACGTAAAGTAAAAAATGAAAAACCAAATCGGTTCTACGTGTTAAGGCACGTCTTTTGATGTACTAAATGTGAACAAAATGCATTAATTGCTATTAAAAAAAATTGGAAAAAGATTTGTAAATTTCGCACATTTTTCAAAAATGCCATAAAATGTTTGCAATTTTTTTTTTATAAACCCGCCAGTGATTTTTTTATGTAAACTCACAAAAAACTCGGTTTACGCAAGAGTCTACCAAATTTCGAATGAAGCCGCGAATGTGCCTCGCGAAAAACTGGTATTTTAAAAAAATTGCGTTTTTCTTTCGAACTTTGATCTGCTGAAACTCCTTAAATCTTCGTGGCACATTAACGGGATTAATTCCAAAATGTTAAGAATTACAACAGCTACCAAGTCTAGTTCAACTTTTTTCATTTTATAGAGGGGGCCGAAATCCCTGATAAAAAATCCTCGAAAATTTAAAAACTCTTAATTTTTGGTTTCAAAACTTAACCGTCTTATAACTTCTTACCAAGCGATGAAGCATCTATCAAACCAACATTAAAATAATCTCTTATATGTACTGACATTGTGTTATGCCGGATAAGATTGAAATTTAAGGAGAACTTAAAAAAAAAGCGAAAAAAGGTAAAAACTATGGATTATTTCAAGCCATTTTTATCGATTTTTCAACTTTAACCCTCTGTAACTTTTACGGATAAAGTGGGATAATCCTTAAACATTGCTCAGTGGTGGTTCAAGTTCTTGTTTACACAACTGCATTTACAGTTTTTCTAAATTCCAAAAACTGCAGGTTTTTTTAAACATTTATTTCAGTTTCACTGAGTTGAAATTTAAAAAATATTTTGTGATATATATAATTTATTCTACATAAAATTTTACAGATATTAGTTTTTTGTTGTTAAAATTTTTGACATATAATATAATTATTTTACTTTTTTTACCGCTCGACGTGCTAGCTCTTCAGGAACAGCTAAATGACTAATTATTTGTTATTTCATGCTCAAAAACACCAAACACAATCGAAAATCACGCAGGAAAAATTTTACAGATCCTTTATAATCTACGATATCGAACTTTCTGCATTACAATCTACATCCTTGTAAGGGATTAGGGTAAGCTGCTGACAACCTGCATCCGTGTTAGGGAAAACAGTAAGCTCAAAATTTTTGTTTGTTTATTTTAATACGAAAATTATTCCTTTTTTTTGCTGCTTCTCAATATTATGTAATAGTAAGCACTTAGATCAGCGCATTTGTTTTATCCTGCTTCTAAAAATACGAAAATTTTTTACTTTGATACTACGACAAAAACCGAACTATGTATCTGCAATAATTTTAGCAACACCTGTATGTTAGGGAGGCCCATTTTGAAAAATTGGTGGAAAATGATGGGTGCTCTCAAAAAGGATGATATAGGGCGTACGTTTATATACATTGTGTAAATTTTTTATCCCTACGACAATGGAAACAACTTACGAAGCGATCGTATAAGTTGCCGAAATGGATCATAGTTCCCTATAATTGTAATTTTTAGTTTTGAAAAAACTATAGAGTTGCAAAAGATAATAATTTCCTAAGTATGCACGAAATGGACTGGAAGGACCTACAAAGTTAAAAAAAAATGTAGTAACGAAAAGATGAATAACTTTTGATTGATCCAACATTTGTATTCTAAATATCTTTCAAAAAATATTCATCACGATATAGCTGTTTTTTTTTTAATCTATGAAGTTATAGCGCTTTTAATAAATTTATGTATAACTCGTTTTTAGTTTTTGCCATTTATTTTTTTATATGTATTCATAATGCATAGTTTTTAAAGTGTAAATCTAAAGAATTTGTTTATAAATAACAGTCAGTTATTTCTTTTACAGTTATATTAGTTTTTTGTTTTTATATACATCGAGATTATTTTTATGTTATTTTCAATTTATAACGAGCTTTCAACCTCCGTATATTTACAAAAATAAAGCAAATCAAACATATTAGCTAGGTTGATACTAGTATTTCGATCTGGCTAAAGATCTCATCAGAACCCGAAGTTTTAGAAAAGTTAGAGCCTCCATAATAGGCAGAACTTTAACAAAAAACCTATTAATAATCAATTTTGCTGCATTCTTGTCTTCTTAAATAAAATAAATAAATAAAAATAAAATAAATAAATTAGTAATCAAGCACGTGGTTAGGTCTTTTCCTAACAACCATCATGACGTTACTAAACTTTGAAGACCAAAAATGTTCTATTTATATAAAAAATTTTTAGTTTGTACTCTGGCTCAAGTAATATTTTTTTTACAGTTATATTAGTTTTTTTTTTATATACATCGAGATTATTTTTATGTTATTTTCAATTTATGTTTCATGAATGACTAAAACAATAAGCGCTCTGAAAATTGTAATATTTGAGTTAATATGGACCAGACTTGGGCGACGTCAATTGCATTTCACAATCATTCACTTGTGAAATGTTTTTATATCGTTAAATTTAAACTCATAAACGCTTCCTTTTGAGCTTAAATGCATACATGAAGACTTGATGTCCGCTGAATCCGAATCTGATGTCTCCAAGACATCATGTTTTCGAGATATGCTTGCTTAACCTTTCCACTATCTTATTAGCAGGCACCGGAAGTTCATGCAAATGCGCGTTTTTTCCTTTAGTCGGAGAACATAAAAAAAAATATCTGTGAGTCAAAGAAATTACTTCTTAGTGCATACTTTTGAATATTTTAAATAATTTTCGTTTATTTTCACTCACAATATTTTTTCCGTAAAGACTACTGCCAGCGCTGCCAACTTTGAAGATTTGTCTCCATTTTGATGATTTTGGAAGTGAAATATGATAAAATGACGATTGAAGATTTTACAAAATTTATTGTATGGAAAATGACGATTTATAAAAATTTGCAATTTTTATAGAATTTTTAAATTTTTTTAATTTATTTCTCTAAAATTTACTGACAAAATTTGATTAAATTTCTTTTTATTTAAAACATCTAAGAAAAATGTGATAAAATGATCTCAAATAGAATAAAAATTCTACATTTACGCATTTAATCATTAACTAAATATAAACTCCATTATTTTGAAAGTTTTATTTTAATTTTATTTAAAAAATAACGAAATTCGAATGGATTTTTTTTATATATTTTACAAAGGCAAATCCAAAATCTTTATGTTTAATAATTTAAATCATTTAGCTTCAAAATCACTGATAAATGAGTGATTTTCTACATATCTGATTCTTGGTACATAAATATTTTTCACTCTTTATTGTATGCCCGAATTATATGAAACCAAATATCGGGAAAAAATTTTAAAACTTAAAGAATTTTGCAGATTTTAAAATAGGACAGTGATTTTAAAATTCCATTCCCCGAAATGTGTATTGGGAGTTGTGTTTTTAAAACTCAGAGTCGTTTGTAAAATAACTAATAAAAAAGAGCATTAAAATTGTGAAATAAATACAAATAAAGTTATTAAAACAGAGTTGTGAGTAAAATTTCTATATATTTTATTGAAATATAAGGAGTTTTCGGAAAGACGATTATTTGACGATTTTGATGATTTTTTCAACAAAATGGGGTTGACTACTGCATATACACATTAAATTAACTGAAAATCAGTTAAAAACAGGACTACTTACTTTTCGTTTAAAACCATTGTATTTTTTAGTTTATTTTCAACTGTTGTAAATTTAATTGACAAAATCCATAAAAACAATAGATTTTCGTTTATTTCAATACTCAATATAATATAGCAACTTTTTTGTTTTAAATAGAAAATTTTAACTGAATATTTGAACTACTACGGAAAGTCCGTTTTTGTTTTTTTTGTTTATTGAATAATAGACAGAAAGTTAAAAAATATATTTCTTTGTTAATTTAACTGTATATTCCCTTGAAACAATTTTACCGATTAAACTTTTAAATAACTGTTGATTTTTTATGGAAAAGTTCTTGTGATTGTTACAAAAGTTTTTATTATATTGATATTTTTTCATATTTTTGTGCATGGATTATTTTGTAATTAGTAAATCCCTTATACATTTGTGGCAAATTTTAAAGTATACTCTTTATTCGTTTCTGAGTTATGGACCGCCTTATCTTCAATTAAAAAACATACACGATTCAAATACTATAAAATCCCGTACTAAGTCTTTATAATTTAAATCACTTGTCATGTTTTTCCGCTTTTTATCTGTTTATTATCTAAATTTCAAAAAGCCAACATTTAATGAGATTTTATTGTTATTTTAACAACATTTACATAAACTTCAAGAGAGTTCCTTTTTTTTATCAAACAGACAGTTTCCTCAACACAAGAAAAATCAAATCCTTTATAGTTTTTTTAGTTTAAAATCATACAATTTACCACAAAATATTTGACTTTTATAATGCTAGAAGGTTTCTCTAATATAGTTTTTATGTAAATGTCCCTCACTGAATGGCAAAAGGTCTGTTCGTATGGTCAGTCAATAAAATCTACAACATAGAATACAGTGTGTACATTTAAACGATAAATAAACTATCAAGTTAGGATGAAAATAAAGAACAAAATCTCATAGAATTTATTTAAAAAAAGATATATTTAAGGAAGGATTAAAAAAAATGTTGTTAATGGTTAGCTAAAATCTCAAATAATTGGATAAAAATCTTCCTCTTATAGTTTATCTTATAGAAATATTCATTCACTGTTCCCAAAGCCATGACTTGTGCCATATAATTTTTTTTATATGCAAAAATTGTAAAGAATATACTAAACTTACATATACATATATTTTTAAACGAGATCCTTTTTTTGAAAAAGAGTAGCACCTATCCCCCCATTTTGTATGTAGACAATAATACCATTGGTACACAGAGATACTTTTAGTGCACGAAAAGTAATGAAAATTTTCAGTAAACTAATTAAATGAAAAATTTTTTAGAATCAATGAAAATTTACATACTTTTTATGAAAATAGTTTTTGTTGAAACTTCTTCATTGAGTGAATGATCTTTATAAATAAATAAATTAGTTCTTCTTATTTTAAACGAGCTTGAAATTATTTATTTATTAGTTTATTAATTCCAATATTTCGTCTCCACATTGGGTGACTTCTTCAGGGAACAATTATCACAATTTGTGCATAGATTATTATGTAGGTAAATTTTCTATAATATTTTTGCAGTAAAGAAATTAGTAAACCTCTTATATATTTGTGCCAAATCAATCATGTTATTAATAATTGTTCCCTGAAGAAGTCACCCAATGTATAGACGAAATATTGAAATAAAAAATTATAATTTATAAAAAAATGATCTTAAGCTCGTTTAAAATAAGAGGAATTAAATAAAAGAAGATCAAAGAAAACTTAACATTTTTAAATAAAATACTATTTTTTATAACATTTTACGAAAACTTGCTTAAGTTTAATAAAAAGTTTCAATGTACGAGTTCCAGTGAAACATTCTATGCAAAAATTGATTAATATAATGCTGAGATTTCTCTCAGTGTACCAGTTAGTATGTTTGTTGTTAATACTAAACAACATCCTAAACGAACAACATTAAATGAACTGTAGCACATATACCCATATAACATCTATTCATAGATTTACAGTATAAATGTTTTGTCCTTTTTGAATAAAGAAAAAAAACAAGTGAAACTTGTAAAAGCTACACACTCTATTGAAAATTGTCTGGATGGTCAGGCATTCAAATACAGTCAACACTTTTGCAAATTGTGTGCCAAATCCACAGTAATACAGGAAGAGCTTTTGATTTTTTTTTTGAAACTTTATTTATGGCACACATGGGAATTTTTCATTACCATTGAAATTTCATTACCATTAGCTGATTATAATGAAAATTGAAATTACCATTTAATGGTAATGAAATATTTTCCATTAGAAAAATCATTATTAATAATAATGAAATCACACTAGTTACAATGCATAAAAACCATTTGTTTACACAAAAATAACTGGGTTGTAAAGTAAAAATACATATTTTTTTTTAAAGATTTTTTTTCCAAGTTTGATATAATTTTTATTAAAAATAAAAATTATGTTTTTTCGACCTTTGATTGTGCAATGAAAATGAAAATTATTCAAGTTCGAGGACTCTATATTAAAAACTTTTTCGTTTGTGCAAGCTCTACCTTTGGTAGATATACAAATACACGCTTTTTGCTTTTATTCTCCTTTTCATTTTTACCTACCTTTTTATTTTATTTTGGACCAATGTTTCATTTTATTATCGGAGTGTTTTAGTTTAATTTTCTGCGTACGTACATAGGCAAATTAAAGGTATAGGGAAATTAACCCACCCCACCGAAATTTGATTTTTCCCAAAAATATGTTCTTATGATCAAAATATGCAAAATACGCAGTGAAGAGCAAAATATGCAAAAATATGCTCTAATAAATCGATGCCAGGATTCGTCAATTGTTCTGAAACGGATAAATATATCATACATTTTTCAATAGGACGCACAGGAAAAAACATGATACAGCAAATTTCTGGTTGCCCTACACTCACAATATTTGTTCCGTAAAGACTACTAACTATGCACATTAAATTAATAGAAAATCAGTTAAAAAAATTACTACTTACTTTTCTTTTAAAAACAATTGAAGGGCTTATTGTGAAAAGTTGGTAAGCCACATTTATTGTTTCATAGCGTTTCGCTGTTTTGTAGCCATCCATTGACTAATATTTGATAGAAGTCTCGCTTAAACACTAGTTACTAGTTCAAAGATTATAAACGTCCTGCAAAAGTAATATTTTTTGCATCTGTTCAACCTTTAGAAGGCGAAAGCGAACAAAAACGAAAATGTGGCTTATCAAGTTTTTACAATAAGTCCTTCAATTGTATTTTGTAGATTATTTGCAACTGTTAAAAAATTAATTGACAAAATCGGTGAAAACAATAAATTTTTTCGTTTATTTCGATGCTCAATATAATACAAAAAAATTTTGTTTAATATTGTAACTAATACCAAAAGTCCCTTTTTTTTCATTTTGTTTATGGAATAACAGACAGAAAAGTTAAAAAATATATTTCTTTAGTAAATTGGCAATATATTCAATTGAAACAACTTTACGGTTTAACTTTTTAAATAACTGTTGAATTTATTTGTATGGAAAAGTTCTTGTGAGTGTACTTATTTCATTTTGAATAGCTGTTCGATTTCGACAACTGTTGGTTGGAAATTATAAAAAGTACAAGTGAATAAACAAAAAAAGTAATAACAATCTTATCTTTGGTAGAAAATTGGAAATATTTAGCAATTTATAAATAAATTTAATTAAATTAACTTTTCAAATATATATATGAAATCTTAATTCGGCATAGATGTTTGTAAAATAAATGCATTCTTTTGAATTGTAACTTTTAACTTGAAAAATATCTTGAATTGTTAAAATAAAAATTAAGAATTTTTCGAACTTCCTGGTAAAAATTTCAAATATATATTTTTATAGTAATGTTTTCCTATTTTGTCTAACTTTGGTTAGGTTAAGAGCTATGGACTCATTCCATATAAAAACATCAAAAAATTTAATTTTGGACCTCGATCAACTTCAATTTTAACTAAACTTGGTATATAAGTGCTTGGATGGTAAGTGCCATATAAATATGACACAGCCCAAATTTTATGTTTAATAGATATTTTAAATGGAAATTTTTCGAGTTGAAATTAAAATTTTGAGTAGGATGTTATGGATTTCAAAACAAAAATGTCACTTTTCCAAAACTTGATAAAATTTCTATTTTGTTTTTACACGGTGCAAAATATTGTTTTGTTGTATCTGCCAATCCAATTATATATTGCCCGTCCAATAACGTATGGTATATCATATCATAAGATGCAATTAAATATGCCGTTTTGCGAAAAATTACAGTTACAAGTAAAATTGTATCTGACAGTACATGATGTCATCTCAGGGAACTTCTGCTGTAAATATTTGTTGTTGTTTAAGTTATGATACAGTATATTTATTTTTAAGTGAAAAAACAGTCATTTGTAGAAGAAATTTAGTTTTGACTACATTTGTAGTTCATATAAAAAACAAACCACATCAAATTACTGTATTATGATTTTACATTCCTTTCATGAAGTGGCTTTTTTAATAAAAAGAATAAAATAAATAAATGTTTGTTAATTGTTTACTACTTATGTGGTTTATTTTTTGCTACAATTGTAAGTCATCCTTTCTTAAAGTGAAATTTCATTTGCTTTTAACTACATTTGCAGTGGTCTTTATCTTCATAGTATTCTAAGTGTATTTATATTAAATTGAACAAAACTGGATCACATTTTACAAAATGATATAATATTATTTTTACTCGGATGATATTAAAATATCAAATCGCCAAATTTTGAAGAACTTATGAAAGTTTTAATTCAACTTTTCATTAATGTGATTAAAATTTTATTTACAATTTTTTTAAATTGTTAAATTAATTTTTAATTGCTATGATTAAAAGTATAGAATAATAGAAATAAGCCTGAACAAATATCAGAAATAGTATAAAAATTACGTTGCAGAAAAAACTGCTAAAATGAGCATTTTTTTTTTTTTTTTTTTTGCTAAATATTAATGAAATAAGAACAACAAAAATAAAACTGTTACTTTACAAAATTTTAGTTATATTCGAGTTGAATTTAAGTTAATTGAAAATAGTAATTGAAACTACTAAACTTTTACTAAATATTTGTAGACTGAAAACAGAAATCAAAATCTGTAATAAAAACAAAATGTTTGCTTCAATAAATTTAGTAGAGTAGAACTAACAGCACTACTTTGCTAAACTCAACAGAAAATTCTGTTAATAAATTGTGGATTTCTGATTTCAGAAGGTCAGATTTTCATTTGTATTAAAAAAATCTAAAAAATTACGGTTTACAGGTGTACCTCTGGAAATATATCTGGTCATACAAATCACACAATTTTTCGAATCACTTTAGATAGGAACATATGTGTGGCACTTAACCTGAACAGATCTTACGCAAAAAACCTTTTACATCCCGAGTAAAAACGTTTACATATTATCATGCATTATTTAATATAAATACACTCAGGGAACTTCTGCTTTAAAAATATGTAGTTGTTTGGGTTGTAATAGAGTTTTTTTTTTTGTATTTAATGTAAATGTCAGTCATTTGTAGAAAAAATTAAATTTTTTACTTACCTTGTAGTTCATTAAAAAAAACAAACCACGCCAAATGACTGTATTATAATTTTAAATTCATTTTTTACAGTAGTTTTTTGTTATTTAAAAAAATAAAAAAATAAATGTTTGTTTATTTGTTACTACCATGTGGTTAATTTTTACTACAATTGTTAGTAATTTTTTGAACATTAAAAACCAAATGGTTACTTGAATTTACTGAAATGTAAGTCGTCCTTTCTTTAAGTGAAATTTCATTTGTTTTTAACTTCATTTGCAGTTTTCTTTACCTACATAGTATTCTAAGTGTACATCAGAAAACGGTTTGAGTACCTTATTTCATGCTTTTGAATGCAATCACAAAAAATGAGTACATTGTTGTCAACTTACATCATTTCAATAAACCAACAATTGGCAGAATTGAGAAAAGTGAGTGTAACGAAAACCATGCATTGCATTGCTTACCTCACTTAACACTCACGAAAACAACGAATACACAACGATTGGTATGAATGGTCTCAAAGTTAAATGAATAAAATGTTAACAAATGTTTTTGTGAAACATATTTCTGTATTAAGAAAATTAAAAAATTTTATACATATTTCATGTTTTATAAACTTAAACAAAAATTTATACATATTTCATGTTTAATAAAACTAAAAAAAATTATTGTTATTGCAACGAATACTATGCGAATGTTGTGATTGATTTCATGGTATGCATGTATCATCATTTATTTCATTGCTTGACATGTAACGGCATTATAAAAATGAATGTTAAAAAGGCATTCAACAAAAACAATAAATGGAATAAACAGCAACAGCATAAGCTGTTGTTGTTGAATAAAAGCAATGCAAAAGCAATGAATGTATGAATGGACAACAAAAACGAATGGTCTCCTTCTTTTCTCTGGTGTACATATCCCTTTAACGACTTCAATACGAGCAGTTTTGTGGCGGGTTAATAACATTGACGCATTGGTAAATGTTAACAAAACCTAATAAAAAGAAATAAAATTCTTTCATGCGTAAAATGAACTATTAAACTAAAAGAGGGGCTAAATTTAGACTTGGTCATATCGTTCTATTGGGTGAGTAGTTGAATTGAACTAGTTCGTTCTAGAACTATAAAAGTCTATGTAACTTAAAAGATACTTACTAATTTAATCTTAATATTTAATATTTCCATATAAGTCATACGCCAAATAGAGTCTTAAAAAAAATTCTAAATTTTCTTTTTAATTTTTAAGTGATTTGGCAGTTTTATAAAAAAAAAACAGCAAAATATTAAATTTAGCGTTAAGTATTAAACGACACAGGACTTACAATTAGGTTTTATATTTCAGCTCACCCGAATATTGAAATAAAACTGTTCATTTTTTTATCAGATTCTGCACATTTTACCAAAGTTTTAAAGTAACCCTCGTTTATAGAAGAATGTGATTCTCTATTTTTAATATTTATATTCAACAAACGAAGATTAAACGCCTGTTGGGATACAAAATAATATCCTTTATTATATTCACAATGTGATAACACAAATAAAAAAGAAGTAAAATATCATTAACTTTTTTAATGAAGTAAGTATTATCTAAAGATTAACATCAGTAATTCAATTTAAAATATGAAGAGTTTGAAATATTATAAAAAATGGAAATGAAACGGACTAAAGTAATTTGAAAGAGATCTTTTTATCATATTTCTTAATTTCAAAAGCACTAATTTTTTATATTATGGAGATATTTGTAAGTTTTGTCTTTTAAATAGATTCCACCTTCAGATTAGGTATAATTTTATCCATACATTTTTAATTGTATCTACTTTATAAATTCATGCCAAGATTTAATTTAATACTTTTAATTTTTGCTCCATCCGTTTTTTTTTTTTTTTTTGGATTGCACAAATTTAATCTCAAATTCAACAGATTGATTTGTCGTTTTCCATTATGGAAAAAGTTCATTTATCCATAAAAGTTGTGGCTTTTAAATAAAATATTCTTAATCTAGAAAATTGTATTTTTCCAAAAAACATAATTATCACTAACTTAACTTTAAAACTAATGAGACGGTAACCTCTCCGTGGTCTCATAAAATAATATGGGTATAAGTTTAAAACCAAAATTTTTTTTAAATGAACAACTGTTGCTTTATTACTTTTAGCATATTTTTTGTTACAAGTACAGGAAAATCAAAGAAGGATATATAGAAAATGGGACTGAAGATGTGATTTAAAAGGATAATAATTTAGGATTTTTAATAAAAATTGCATATGCTACAAAATGCTCCAGACTAAAGGACATGTACTCTTTTTGCTATATCTTCGAATGTTAAATGTTAATTTTAGATATAAAAAACATAATTTAAAAATGTCAGTTCTTTGGGTAGTTAACTATCATCAAATATAAAATTTTCCAAAGAAATTTATTCGTATATTATTTGAGTTCAAAACTAACTAAAAAGAGTCATAAAGAATATTATTCAAGCTCAAAATTTAAGGATGTCTTAATTTAAATTTCGGCCGAATTGTTATTGACTCCCCCTTCTTAAATATAACATGCCCTTAAAAAAATTTCTGCAGTCATGCATTTCTTATACACAATATCTGTTAAAAAAAAATGTTTTTCTAGAACCAAAAAAATAAATTGTTTAATTTAAAACAAATACGAAAAAAAAAAAAAAAATAGAAACCAGTCAAATGTAACAAATCCCTCGACAATATGACGACTTGTGTTAGCCATTCTTTCAACTCTAAATAACTTGTTCTAAATAAAAGAAAAAATATTAGGTTGGGACTTATGCATTCAAAGGAACAGCTTCATAATAGACACACCAGGAGTTCCATGATACATCACAAATAGAATTGAACGATGGTCTTCAAATTTGATTAATTTTTTTGTACAGACATACACCATGAAGCCCACGACACATCCCTATATTTATTCTCACGGTTTCAATTTCAATAGTCGAATTTCTCTGATTCAAAAATCTTTCGTTTCATATGTTTGTCCTTTTAGACACTTAGGCAATAAAAAATACATATTCCAAAAACAATAATTTTCTATGCAAATGATTTTTTAGTGAGACAATATTCTCCCCCTTCAAAATTTTTTAAATATGAATAAATCGAAAATTAAACATTTTTCATATTGTAGAATTATAGAATCGAATTTGAAAAATAACATATGAATAATAAATATTACTAAAAAATAGCTTGAAAAATAATACAAAATTCTAAAACTACGTTTTCTTGTTTCGTTTTAGTAAAACAAGTATTTCTAAAACAATTGAAGTCCTACATTTCGTGAATCAATTTGATTCACCTTGAGTACATCAATTTTGGAAGCTGGTCGACTTGTGATTCCATTTGTAGTCTTCACATCCGCTAAATGAACTTGTCCATCTGTTCACTTTGGTGAACAATGAAGTAATCCCAACCCTGACTTTAACAGCGTCCTCTCGTGTGCAAACCCCACGCAAATGCAACTCATCATAAAGTTAGCTGTCAGCATTTGCGCTCTGATCATACACTTGTTCTTTAACCAGCAACAAAACAACACTTGTGTTCTAACAACAAAACCCTCAACAGCTAAACTTCAACAACATCAACAACAAGAACAAACAGCACAGTGATTGAACGTTAAACAAATTAAAACTTAAATACTAAACAGATTAAGAATTATATTTTTATTTTGAAGTAGTACAAGGTAAAATCAACAGGTTAAATTATAGTTGACCAAAAACCAGTGTTGCATTAAAACTAAAAACAAGCACAGTAAAACTTTATATTAAAACTAACAAAAACACAGTGAAAATTTGCGTTAAAGCAAATTAAAAGTAAAAGTTAAAGTTAAAAAATGAAAATTAAATTGATGTCTTAAAACAAACCTAACCTCAAAACCCGTGTTATATTAAAACAAAATAAATCTCCATTTTTTGATTTTAACGTTTTCTAACTATATGTGTTTTAATTATATTTTGGACAGACATAGATATACTGTAAGGTTTACATTCCCCTATCTCTAAACCCCTACCCCTCTAACCCGTTTAAACACCATCTTTTGAACGACAAATCTTAAGAATTTTACCTTTAAGTTAAAACTTGGATCACAAACTAAAATATTGTCATCTATTTTCAAAGGTTCAATTGTTTCCATTTGGATCAAAAAATTAATTGCGGTAAATATTCTTGGACCCATTTTTTCCAGAAGCGTTCCTCCACTCTTAGCCGAGGTATATACTATCATTTCTTATATTAGGCGTTTGAGCTGATCCAAACAAATCGACACCAGTATGTGCAAATGGACGAGCATATGGTGTAACACGATCAACTGCTAGTTGACCAATAAATGGTTGCTGTGGTGTGGCAGAACCAGTTTTACAAACGACAAACTCACGTGTTACAGACTTCGGGAGCTACTTGAGGTGAGGTATTCAGTATTTTTGACGAACTTAATTTATTGTAAGCAATGAATTCTCATGATGATTCTTTTCATGGAAATACTTCACAAATACGCTTGAAACTGGATGAAAAATAATTGGTCTCCTCTCAAATGGTAGATAAACTGCTTCATCCAGCCGTCCGTTAACACTTAAAAACCCATCATTATCAATATATATTGATCTACATTTTGAGACTGGTTGTGAGGTTTGAAGATACTTAATTTCATTTTAGAAATATTTGGCAGTTTTTCAGCGACATTAATTTTTCAAGTTTTTCCGCGATATCTAATGCAGGCACAGTTAGCTTCCTTGGTTTATTATAATTACTTTTTGCAATTCGAACAATATATGCAGCAGTTCTCTTAAGTTTACCATAAGTCGAATGCCGTTTGTAATCAAAAAAATTATAATTTATCTTACCAGTTGTGGTTTCAATTATTCTTCTTAACTACAGCTCGGCATGCTTATAGTATCATTTCTATAATTTTTAAAAAAAATCTGGACTCAATATTTATTTACTTTGAGTATTGAATTTAGGTGGGTGTACAGTATCAGTTCTCGACTCTGCTGAGTTTAGATCCATAGGAACCCAATTCCACTGTGCAGGGTATGAATTATTCAGAATTTCAGCAATTTTAATGACTCACAAATGCTGTGAATCGGCATTTGTGAGTCATAGAAATCATTTAAGAAACTGAAGATTTTTAGATGGAATTAACTAAAATCATTGTTGAAACAAATTTTTTTTTTTTTAATTAATCGAAACGTTTTGCAGCCAGTTTTAAAAATTGTTACTGATGTGTTATTTTAAGCGTATATTGGAATTGGAGCAGATCACAAAATTCCGTAGTAAAAGGTACGTTTTATTTAGATGTTATAACAAAATATTGGATTGAGAGAATAATTTATCTCTGTATTTATATTTTTCAATAAAATTTGTCTTGTAATAATTGTATTTATGTGCGTATGAGCAATATGTTTCATTAAATAGTTTCGTATTACGTATATGAAGGAAAACAATATTTACTTACAAGAGTTACAAAATTTTATTGCTCTTGGGAAATAAGAAGATGACTTTTGAACCAATATAAATATGGGGAAAGTCCATAAAACAATTTAAGACATTTTCTATGAAAAACGGGTATTTTCGTACGGAAAATCTGTCATAAGTTCTAAACTTACATATAATAATGACAAATCGCAAATAAATGCCACCCTTTGGCACAAATAACATATGTTCATATGAACCAAAAGTAGTTTACGGGATGAATGTGATATTTGAGAAAAAAACATCTATCTCTTCCATATCCAATTCAATACATTTTAACGTTAAATGCAACTGACATAGAGCTAGGGTTTGGGAATTTCCGAACTTTTTTATTTCCCGGGATTCTCGTAAAAAATTATAAATTTCCGGGGAATTCACGGGGAATTTTTTTTTATTTAAACCAGTAATTTGATCCTAAGGAATGTTTTTTTTTTTTTTTTGTTAAAATGAAGTTTTTATTAAAAATTAAATAATAAAGCACATTTGTATTCAATTTGTACATTGAATACTAAAACAAAAACATATTATTTAAATGATTTGTTATAATTTTGAACTAAAAATAAATATCATATAGTATTCAGGGACCGTAAATAATGATTATTGCTCGTTTTTTTGAATCAAAAAATCAATCACTTAGAAGAGACATAAAAAAAAAATTTATTGCACCATTATTATTATTTTTTGACAATCTTTGCATATCCGTCATGATTTTTAAATTTTTGATTTTTAAAGTTTTCTTCAATGGTAATGATTATTTTTGAGTAATAATAAAAAAAATCAGCCATAATCATTATTTTTGAGCAAAAAAAAATAAAACTCAAAAATAATCATTATTTATGATTTTTATTTTTTTCGCTCAAAATAAAACTCACTTTCAATGTGTGGGATGGACATATCTCAGGAAGTAGGAGGAGCTTAATTAATTATTAATTTCAAAATAGGGCTTTTTTGCCGTAAAGTCAAAATCTGGAAGCTCGATTTTCACTGTAGACGTATGGTCTAGTGGACTTTTTTGCTCAGTACAATCCCAAGAATCAGAAACGCGAAGCGCCCATTAAGATTTTATTCCTTCCATATTAATCGCCCCACCCTAATATGTATATATATTTACACCTACATAAAAGTGAGTTTTATTTTGAGCGAAAAAAATAAAAATCATAAATAATGATTATTTTTGAGTGTTATTTTTTTTTTGCTCAAAAATAATGATTATTGCGGATTTTTTTATTATTACTCAAAAATAATCATTACCATTGAAGAAAATCCTTAAAACTCATAACATAATCATTATTGTGTAATTTTTATTATAAAACTCATAATGATTACGGTCCCTGATAGTATTAAATAAAAAATATATTAGTTCGTTAAAAAAAGTTTCAAGTCATTTAGTAATTCGCTTGACATCCGATTTCGAGTTTTTGTGGTAAAGTTCCCAGCAACGGAAAACCCCGTTATTTATCTACCGATGTTGGTTTTTGTTGCATTATAAAAGTCATCTAAATTTTGAATCCGCATATTGCTTGCATTTTGCATTAGCCTTTGCATTGTCTATAGCATTTTTTAGTTTCATTTTGAAAGATTTATCGACTTGGGTTTCAGATATTTTATTGTCACTGCTGGACAATTCTGAAATGGATTGATCAAACAGGCATTTATAAATTTGTTGAGCATATAATTGTAAAAAACTTTTGTATGTTTCAGAATTGGCAATAAAGTTTTTGGGATTTTTTAAATAATTTAATTTTAATTAATTCAACATTTGGTTTGGTTTGTTTAAATTGACTCATCCATTTTTTTAGAAAATTTTTTTCTTATTAAGAAAAGCTGATAACAAAGTGTATTTATAACAGCACCAGCTACTAAAAAATTATAATCTCGTCGACTAAGTGCTTCAATTGCGTCTTTTATGGAACTAACATCTACAGGACAGGGACAAAATTTCTTATTATAAAACACTCAATTTTCGCATTTACGGCCAATTTAAATACCCCTTGTCGGGGTATTTAAATTTTCTTTAAAAATAAACTAATCATAGCCAAATAGAAATGCTAAGAAATAGAAGAGTTCTGCATTAATTAATTATTCAAATTTTTTCGGTTTTCCTGGCAAAAAAAAAAAACAACTTAACATTGTATTTTGTAAAAATGGTTGTCTATCGAAATAGCTTAATTTCTTATTGAGAAACACTCAATTGGCGCATTTATGGCCAATTTAAAATACCCTGAATGAAGGCTGGCTTGTCGGTTAGAGGTTTAAATTTGGTAAGTCAAATAATCTGCATTTTTTGCCTTTAAAGTTAGCTGAGAAATAAAATAGTTCTGCATTAATTAATTAGTAACATTTTTCCCGTTTTCCCGGCAATTTTTAAAATTTTTACCGGGGATTCCCGTACCCAAAACCCTACATAGCACTTAACCCTTTTTTAGTTTTTTTTTTTATATTTTGGAGTTTTTCCTTTAAATTTATGTTCTCTATATATGCTTGATAATGCTACCACGTTTTAATAATGTGATACATTGGCTTTGAAACTTATCTGTTAGTAAATGCATGCATTGCATTAGGGGTATGACTTTCTTTGGAAACATTTTCATCTTTCTCCACGCGGTAGGCAATACTGCATTAATAATAAAAATCGCATTTTCTGGCTATTTTGAACAAAAAATCCCCGCATTAAGTGACTAAAAATTACTGGAAAATATATTTTTAATTACATATGGCGTAATGTGCTTGGGAACTTTAACGCCCACACCGGAAATAAAATAAATATGCGTTCTTAATATTTTTTATAGACTACACGGCTGGAATAAGTAAAATTTGATAATTGCAAAAAATAAAATCTAAAGCTATAACCCTAATGTGCATGAAATGTTTAAGTACCTAGGTTTCCTAAAAAATCTTCGATTTCTGTTCGAGCTTAAAATAAAACTATTAAGAATGTTTTCTTTTTTATGAAATCTTCTTGGTTCAATTGGATAATAAGAATACTATATAAGTATATTAAGAGTTAGAAAGTGTAGAAACACCGCATAGAATATGGCGGCAGTTGGATATTTTTTTAAATTACAAAAATTTATAAAAAATGTTATTACGTTTGAAGTCTCTTATCTTAGTACACTGATAATAATCCATGCGTAAAAATACAAAAAATTGTCAAAATAACCAAAAATTTTGTAAAATGAACAAATTTTCGTTGTTTTGAATTTTTTTTTTGTATTTTTAGCATGGAATAGTTAGAGTGTAGTTAGCACCAGCAGCAGAGGATTATCCTTTTATGAAATTCAGACGAAAATTTCCCATGACCTATTTTTTATCTCTGCTTTTATAGTTTTTAGTACACTGAAAAAATCCATACGTAATATATATAAGGTGGCGCAAAAGTAATAATCCTATCGGAAAATGCTATACATAATAAATACATAATAAAAAAAAAAAAAACATCGGAAGGTTATTTTTGCGCCACCTTATACAAAACCTATCGTACATTGTACGAAATATTTCGTTATTTCGCACCACGCAAATCTTTCGTAAAATATATGAAATCTACGAAATTTTTGTGTGCATTTTACGAATTTATTTTTGTGTTTTAGGAAAGAATTTCGTTGTTCCGCACCACGAAAATCTTTTGTAAAAAATATGAAATTACGAAGTTCTTGTGTGTATGTTACGAAGTGTTTTATATTTTTTACGAAAATGTTTCGATGTTTCGCATAACGACAATGTTGCGTTGTGCGAAAGATTTCCGATTTTTCGTTTGCTTTATTCTGAAACAAATGTAATAAAATATATTATTTTTAACAAAATATTCTTAGGGCGAGAAACTTTTCTAAAAATAACCAGAGTTTAGCTTTAACCACAGATATCTCCATATATAATTGACATTCAAATCTGTGGTTAATTTGTTAGCTGATCTTAATTATTCAAATATAAAATTCAAATATGAAAATCAAATTCAATCAAATATGAAAAATTATGAAAAATTTTCAAAAATTTGTATTATTAGAATTTTTGGTAAATTAACATTAATCATGGAATTTATTTAAAACCAAGATAAGTTAATATTTCATTTATGTTAATTAATTTTATCAATTCATTTATTGTTAATGGTGAAAAAAACTAGAATTTAATGAAATCACTAAGTTAATCGAGTAAGTTAAAAACCCCAAATTCGAGTTACTAGTTATCTCGAATAAAACCAACGCCAAGTAATTTGAATATCCTACTAAATACTCGTAAGTAGTTTTGTCATTTATTTTGTATTTTAAAACAGCAAAAAACAGTAGATCGACGAAAAAATAAATATATTTATTTAAATATAAAAATATTTGTTTTGGGAACAAAACTCACACTCGCTCACGAAGAATTTTTCGCACTCACACTCACTAATGCTCACGTGAGTAAAAATTCTTTTCATTTACACTCACTCGTGATTCATGTGAATCACGCAAAATTCTGTTCACGTGCCCATCTCTAGTTTTTACATCTTCATTTTCTTTTGTCCTCATTCTTTGAAGCATCTCTAGTAGTTCATCTATCACTTTTGCACTTCATCATCAGTCAAGCTGAGTTTTGATTTATATATACATTTATTCTATACCTACACTCAAAAAAAGTCAGTAAAGTAATCCAAAAATGTTGTTAAGTCAGAAAAATGTATAGTTGAAAAGCAGCGTGCTGATTAGTTAATAAGAATTAATAAACTAAGCAAAAGTTCTGCTACCATTTAGTTGATTAAAATTTAAGAAATCCATGCTAAAATTTAATAAAATATTTGCTCAATATTAGAACGCTGAAAAGTGTAGAAAAATTATACTTTAGCTAATTTATTTTTTGAAAAAAAAGGCAAAAACTTGTCCAAGTATGATTTGAAAATTAATAGTATTTATAATTCTGAGAGAAAAATGTTTATTCTTGTTCTTAACCTCAACCATTCTAAATTAAATATATCAAATGCATATTAATTAAGAATTAATTGCAAATATATATGTTAAAATAAAACTGTACTGCAATAAAAAAAAAATGCAATACAATACATTAACAAATGTCCATAATTTGACGACATGCATTAATTTAAAATCTGAATATATATAGAAATAAATTTATATAACATAAACAAAAATATATTTTTTTTTTATTATTAATTAATAATCATATAATTACAATTTATATACTATTGCCCTAACCGAGCACTAGTTACTATAGCTTTCGGCGCGTTGTAGAGAAAACAGACCAGTGCCTCTGGTGGGAATCGAAACCACGACCCCCGCACTGATAAGCCAGCACGCTACCAACTAGCCTACCGGGGCGCACAAAAATATATTTTAACTACTTACATTAGGCTTGGGCTATTAGTATGGAAGGAAAAAAATCTTAATGGGCGCTTCGCGTTTCTGATTCTTGGGATTGTACTGAGCAAAAAAGTCCACTAGACCATACGTCTACGGTGAAATTCAAGCTTCCAGATTTTGACTTTACGGCAAAAAGGCCATATTTTGAAATTAAAAATAAACCGCTAACCCCTACCCACAAATATTATTGATGAATTAGTCTGCTAGAGAATCTTCCAAAGAAGAGATTGATACCATAATCTTGGATAAGCTCCTCCTACTTCCTGAGATATGTCCATCCCACACATTGTTACTTTCACAAAATACGGCTAAAAAGTCAAAATCTGGAAGCTCGATTTTCACCGTAGACGTATGGTCCAGTGGACTTGTTTGCTCAGTACAATCCCAAGAATCAGAAACGCAAAGCGCCCATTAAGATGTTCAAATCGCCCCACACTAACTTACATCCATGGTTGTCTAAATGATGACAATTTTTAATAACGACAAATTCCGTAGATTATTCTAGGAACAAAACTAGAACAAAATGTGACATACGCATAAACAACCCTTTTTATGCAAATAGAGAAAGTAAACATAAAAAATGTATCTATGATATGTGTCCTTGGAATGTTTTAGATCCGATCACTTCTTGACAGTCAAAAAGTAAATGTGACATAATTTAAATCAATAAATTTTCGGTAAAAACTAAATGGTTTTTAATTTTCCGAACAATTAAAACATCATAGAAAATTTTTCAGAAGAATGCTAAATTCAAAACTTTAAATTAATATTTATTAAAAAAAATTGTAATCTTATTTCTTAAAGAACCGATGTATATAAAAACAAAAAACTAATAAAACTGTAAAAATATTACTTGAGCCACAGTAAAAACTATTTTTTTTTTTATATAAATAGAACATTTTTGGTCTTCATAGTTTAGTAGCAACATGATGTTTGTTAGGAAAATAACATAGTCACGTGTTTGATTAATAAGAAGACACAAATAGAATTGATAATTAATAGGTTTTTTGTTAAAGCTCTGCCTATTCTGGAGGCTATAGCTTTTCTTAAACTTCGGGTTCTATTAAGATCTTTAGCCAGGTCGAAATAATAGTATCAACCTAGCTAATATGTTCGATTTTCTTTATTTTTTTTTTAAATATACGGAGGTTGAGAGCTCTTTATAAATTAACAATATTAAACTGGAGTGTTTTGATTTTTATTCACATTTTTATAGCGAAACCACATTCCCATTGTCTTATATTCAACGTGAGCTATCTACGAGTTGACAAAAATAAGTTATATCACACTGAACACACTATTACGTTCTCAATTCAGTGGTTTACAATTCAACATCTTGATTAAAATCATAAATTGTTACCAAATATTTATATGAAAAATTAAATTTTTAAAAATTTTTTTGATATGACTTATTTCAAAAATAATTTATAAATATACTTTTATGTTTCTAACAGAGAATATAAAAAACACTATTCTGGATTGGATTGTCAATTGTATATAATTTATGAAAATCTGACCGATCAGAACATTAATTTTCGTCGATAATATGCAAAATTTTTTTTAATTTTTCACTTTTAATAATAAATGGCTAGTTTTGATTATAAAACTTCTACAATAATAAAAGTTATAATGACATTGTTGGCATATAAGCACTGATAAAACAAAGTAAAAAACTACCAATATAAATTTGTTTACTGAAGTGCTTTAAAAATTATAAAATTAAATAATTTGTTCTCTCTCCTGCTGAGAGGTGATTTTGCTGATGGCATAAATTGAATATAAGCCTTCGATATGAAAAACTAAACCAGACGAGACATACTACCCCATCAAAAAAAAGTTATATTTTCTATACGAAATCAGATCTCATTTGATATAGATCGATATTTATTCTTATTCAAGTTTATGTCAAAATTGATGTATCCAGTAATATCCGACAAGATCCCTTAATTATATTACAGGATTAAATTAGACCAAAATTGATCTCAAAATCTCCAATAATATCTAATTTAAGATCCTGATAGATTCCAAAATATTGCATGGGATTAATTTAGATCTAATTGAATCTTATTAGATCCAAAAAGATAAGTAAATTTTGGTGGACCGTATGAGATATTTTGAGATTGAATTGGATTTACTTAAATCTCATGACATATATAATTTTAAGTAAAATTAAAAAAAAATAGACATCTGGCTCATATATAATTATGTATGGGCTTATATATAACAATATATAATTATTTGTTATTCGCGTAGAAAATATCAATGATGATAGACCGCACATAATGTTATCTCAAACTTAATTGTTAATCTAGTGTTATATATTGTATCTTATTTCATTACATCTTATATAATTTAATGACATATATAATTATATATTAAGTAGTGTTATTTGTATGCCACCATATATCACACACAAAAATATTTTTTATAAGATAGTATATATAATAATATAAATTATATAGCTTAAATTGCACCATATATAATTACATATTATGCTATATAGATGAGAATGTTTTATTATATATGACAATAGACGTACCATAACTTATTATGTATAGCATATGTGACTAATGCATCTTATGTCAAAAAGGGCAATATATAAAAATGTATCGTTATATATATTACCATATACGAAACATATACTTATATATGGCTATGCATGATACCATATTCACATATATATTCACATATATATTTTAAGATGAAATAACATAAGATCATATATAATTCTTTTTACTAGGGTACATGTAACTGTTGTGTATTATAGCAGCATTGCAGTAAAAGCCAACATATAAAAAAGAGGAAAATATAGGAGTCTTACAAATCTACACTTTTTCATTTTATCCATTCACTATGCAAATTAAGCAAATCACATTTTTTATTCATGTCTTCATTAGGCGACTACAATAAACGACCGAAAACAAAATAACTGCTATATTATATGGTATAAACATATGGATGGAAAACGTATCTCTAAGAAGTTAAGTTGTTAGTGGATTGTAGGTGTGTAATATAAGTTTAGTGTAGAATGAATGATTCTTTAATATGTGCAGTATAAAAAAAGAACTTATCGTGTGAAAACTTCACTAGATGCCTGAATGCTTGAATCAATAAACTATGTTGAAAAAGTATATGACATTTGTTGAAATATTGGAGGAGAAATAGAAGTAATATTACATTTGACCTTTCAATTTGTCATAGTGCAACTAAATGGCACCCAGCACTTGTTGCCTATTTGTGATGGTCTATTTCAAAAACTTAAGAATTCGAGTTTTAGCCTGCTAAACTAGTTTTGTTTCAAAAAATCCTGGTTACTATTTGAGAATTATATTTCTGCACGAATGAGCAACATTCGAATATAAACCTTTTTATATTTAAAGTACTTCGGCATATGGTATATATATATATTTTTTTTTGCTGTAAATGTGTATGTGTGCAATGATATGAATGTATATTAGGGTGTCCCTTTTACAAATATATGTGTCATTACATTAGTTTTATTACAAATGGTTGCAAATAGAAGAAATCGGTGTTTTTTTGAAAAACGCTAACACCGCTTACGAATGGCACATTTTGGAAAAAAATGCATTATTACTAAAAATTATCAAAATTCGAAGTTTCGAAAAAATAAATTTTTTATTTCATATATTCATTTAATATACGCAAAATTATTCAGATATGCAATTCTCACTTAATCGGATATCTAACCCTGGAATCCAAAATGAAAAATGTCTCCTTGATAAAATTAATTTTAAAGATTTTATATTATAATAGTTGTAATTAAAGAAAAACAAATTTGAAAAATAATAATTCGATTCTGTGCTTGGAGCGACTCGTTTCCAGAACATTTTATGGAAATTGTTTTTTTTTTGTCAAAATGGAATAAAATTTGAAAGCTTTTATTTAAGTTTGCCAAATTTTCGGAAAAATATCAGTTAAAACATTTTTTCAAAAAAAATGGAGAAATGATAATTTGATTCTGTGCTTGGAGCAACTCGTTTCCAGAATATTTTATGGAAATTGATTTTTTTTTGTCAAAAATGGAACAAAATGAATTATTAGATTAAAGTTTGCCAAATTTTCGGAAAAATATAACTCAAATTTGATTACACAATAATTATTTTTACTTTTTATCATGACTATAAAATTGTAAAGCCTTTAAATCGATAAAAAAAAATCTTCACTTAATAAAAATAATTATTTTATGTAACCTGATCCATATTGGGTTAATTTTTACACTTTTAGCCCAAAAAGACTCACCCAAAAAATTAACAGAATAACATATTTAAAAATTTTAGGAAAAATATCACGTACATTTTATTAGGCAACACTCAGAAAAGTTCTACACTTACTGTATGACAGTTATTTGTGCAGTAATGCGTCGTAGTTGTTTTAACTGCAATTACAGTTGTTTTAGGGAAGCAGGGGAAGCATTCGCCAGTGGGGTACCACTCCTATTATCACCAAATTTATTTATTCGAGTTTTTGGGGTGGGATTACTATACAGGTTGTCCCGAACAGACACTTTTTTGTGTTTTAGAGGGGATCAAAAAGTATATGGAAGTAAGTATATTCTATGATAACTTTTTCAATTGACTTCAATAAAAAAAATTCCGATGGTGTTTTTGCGAAATGATTGGAAAAGTGAAAAAAAGATATGGTTAAGTGGGAGTGGTTGCACACGGGGTACATTCACAATCCTGTAGCAGGTTATTGGGAAATATTTCAAATGGCGTTGATTCACAAATGTTGAACGTTCGCCAAATACAATAAATACAGTGAAAACAGTGAAACCTTTCAATAACGGAAACTCCTGCAAGGGAATCATCAAATCAAACTTTGATTAAAATGGCCTCTCATTTCCGATGTTTTTTCTAAACAAATAAAAATGGACACTTTTAGAGTAAATTCAATTATGAATTGTGCCCCACGAGGTTTGTAGTTTAGCCGCTTTTGGTTGCTCTGAAAAAGATTAAAAATATTATATAAAGCAAATTAATAATGGGAATTTTATGCATTCAAATGAAAGCCAAAATGTATTTACTGGTTTGGTAAAGACAGTGCTTCAAACAAAAAAATGGAGCATGGTCGCCGGTCTACCCTATTTAGAAAAATCATTTTTAATGTTTTTGAGGGTTAACTAAACAACCCACCAAAATTAACGCATTCTGGTAACAGTTATTTTATGCAGTTATTTCGACTTTTTGTCAAAGTGTGTGCGTATCAAAAAATACAAAATCAGAAAACCAACAGGCGTAGTAACAAGCGGCTTGTTTATACATTTTTTTATCTTTAGTATAAGAGAGAATGTTACAGAAGATAGAGAAATAAAATAAAAGCGCTGTAAATTTTATTGCATAAATAAAATATTGAGGTAAGATTTGGAATAGAAATTAAATTAATTTACTTGAATATTATTAAGTGTTGTGGTTTTTTCTTGTTGCTCTTTGATATTTATATATTAATTCAATGTGAAAAGAAATCAAAGAGACAATATTCCATCTCTTGAAGACATACATGTACTAGAAATGATTTAGAAAAATAACGTGAAACGTGAATATTTAAAGTAATATTTTTTGTAAATATAGTTTTACATAAGTAAGTTTAGTAAATAATAAATCAGATTAAGGATATTTACAAATAAGTTTTTTACTAATATTTCTTTAAATGCTGTTAATGTTGTTTTAAATGCATTTATAGTTGTTTTTACTACATTCTACGCATTGCTATTGATTTAAATGTAAATGCACACCTAGAATACTATGTAGGTAAAGACTACAGCAAATTTAGTTAAAAGCAAATGAAATTTCACTTGAAGAAATGACGTCTTACATTTCAGTAAATTCAACTAACATTGTCATTTTGTTTACTGTTCAAAAAATAAACCACAATTGTAGTTAAAATGAAACACATATGCAGTAAAAAAGTAAACAAACATTTATATGTTTTATTTTTTAAATAAAAAAAAAAAAAAAAACTACTGTATGAAATGAATATAAAATCATAATACATTAATTTGATGTGGTTTGTTATTTTTTAAATGAACTACAATTGTAGTCAAAACGGGAATATCTTCTACGAATGACTTTTTTCACTTAAAAATAAAATTACTGTATTACAACTCAAAAAACTACAAATATTTATAGCAGAAATTCCCTGAGTGTGTACATATTTTCAATTGCAAATGTAGTTATTTTAACTGCCATTTGCCTACCTACATAATTTTCTTTATGTATTATTGTCTTTACTTTTAGTCAAAAAATCTTTAACCCTTAGTGACCATGGGACAAAGAAGACCCTTTAAACCTAATTTAAATTATGACCACAAGAAAAGAATATGAAGCCTATAAATGGATCAACAAAATTTTCCACTTGATATAAACTATTATTTTGTCTAACTATATGGCTAATGTATTCACTTATCACCGAACTAGAAAATTTACAGAATAATATTTTTCCGATTTCTCTCAAATTTGTTCAGTTGACAGCAAATTTAAAAAAAAAAAAACAAAAAATTTAATTTTTTAACAAACTATCCAATATTGCTAAAAATTATTTTCACCAATCTGTAACTTCCTTAATTTTATACTTAACTCGTAAAAACTAATTTTTTCGTGTTACAATTCGACCAAAAACTCTTGGCGGTTTTTGGCGTCTTTTTAAATGCAAAAATCGAGCCAAAAAAATAATTGTCAAATTAAATCTGACAACGATGTACATAGTTTTTTTAGGGTTTTTCTTAAAATTTTAGCTGCAAATGATATTTTATTGCTGTGAACTGTTAGAAATAGGAAAATTTTCATCATTGTATAAAAAATTAAAAATACAGTTGCAATTTTGTATGGTATCTAGCGAATTTTCGATGAAAATTCACAAATTTTAACTTGATACTCGAATTTTAAAATTTTTGTCTAATATATTTTCTGTTTAGGAACATTTGTATACTTTTTTAACGTTTTCTAAAAAATTAACACTTTTGTTGTCAAAATTTCTTCATTAGTCACAATCTAATAAAAACTACATATTTTATTCCACATATTTCATTATATTGTTTTAATAACGTAACGAACTACAATGCATTAGAAAACTATAATTACACAATAACTTCACCAAAATTCGTAAGTTAAAATTTACAAAAATTTAAGAAAAATATTTTAAAGCCGCAGTTTTAATAAAGCGTAAAAAATAATTCTTTGTCACTGCTATTTTACAAAAATTGTACCAATTTCTCGTTTAATACTGTAATGTACTCAGAAGAATTCATTATGGTGCTTTGAAATGCCAAATCTACCATACCTTGGAAACTAAAAGCGCCTTAAACCATTAAGTATTCGCCTCCGAAATTTCTTTTTGGGAAATGTCGTGTTTCCTTACGTAGGTGTCTACAATAGCTGTTAAAACCACTTGGGCCATCAAGATTGAAGTTTTCCATTAATGTTCACTTCTTGGAGAATTTTTTCATAATTTTTTCGCCTCTGGTTTCTGCAATGTATGCAATGGAGAGTCTCAACTCATCTGCATTGTAACCAATATCCATTTTAGCTACACTCAAAAAAAAAAGTTTGTAAAGTCAGCAAAAAAATTTGCTGAGTCAGCAAAATTTTAGTCAAGAGGATGCTAGCAAAAAAATTGCTAATGTCAGCAAAATCTTTTGCTGAAAATCAGCGAGCAGATTTTTAGCAACAAAATTAGTAGATTCAGCAAAAGTTTTGCTAACACTTAGTAGATTAGAAATAAAAAAGCGTTGGTAAAAATTAATAAATTTTTTGCTGTATTTTAGTAGACTGAAAAAAAACGCAAACAAATTGTAAAAAAATTGTAATTTAGTTAATATATTTGCTGAAAATCATAAAACATGTTTTTGTGATTCTTTTAAAAATAATTTACAATAATTACGAAATATAAAAATTTTCATTTCCCACATTGATGTCATGAATTAATTTAATATCTGAAAATATATAGAAATAAATATATATAACATAACAAAAATTTTCTTTCAACTACTTACATCAATGGTTGTCTAAATGATGCTATCTTTTAAGGACGCAACTGCCGAAGACAATTATAGAAACGAAACGAAAAAATAAACAAAAACAAACGAAACGAAAAAAACAATACTTTTTTCTTGCAATAAGAAAAAGGAACCATACTAAGATGTGTGTCTTTGTCTTTCGCTTTACTCCGTCTACATGTCTGTATATGTTTGTTTGCAATTGGACCACACTAGATTATTAATCTATTAACATTTATTATAGAAATACATATTAAATTTAAATATTTTCTTTTGTCTTTTATTTTATTAATAGACAATTATTTTCACAAGCCGGTGACAACGCAAAATTTAAGTTGTTTTAATCCTCAATTTTGTTTTATGTATGAAAAACAGATACAAAAGTCTTCCATGGTTGATTTTTTTATATGTCTTATTAGAGTTGTACTTTTTAGTATCATTTTCCTCTTCTCTACTACATCTTGACATGCCGCGACATCAATCTGGATGTCGTCCACACTATTAATGTGCTTATCAGCACAATTTTTTTTAGAAAAATTAATTAGTAAAACATTAGTATATTAGTAAAGCATTAGTATAAAACAGTTAAGTGCTGAATAAGTATAACAAAAATTTTAGCTGAAAACACGATTTTAGCAAAAAAATTTGCTAAAAAATGGTATACCTGATTTACAAGACGTTTTACTAACTTTTGTACTAACTTATTTTTTTGAGTGTAGTTGCTTGGCGATGTATATTTATATATATTTATTATATATGTGAAAGTCCGACTATTGCTGCAATGGTTTTGGAAAATCAAAATAGGATCATTTGACACGGTGTGTTCAGCCGCAAACAAAGATAAAAAATCATTTAAATTAGAAATACGGTCATTCCTGATGTCTCGTTCGGGCTCGGAGTTTTTTTAATTGGAACGTTTTCTGAGTGTTGTAGTGGTATTTGAGCACTTGGAGCACTTGCATAAAATTAACTCTTAATTTTTCATTTCTTCGTAACACTTACGGAATTAACTTTTGTATTAACTTTTTTATCAGTGTAGTCCTAGTAAATAGAAATTTAATTAACAATTTCAGATTGAGTTGCTTACAAGTTCTAAAATTACAGCTAATAGAACCCTAGTTTTATTGTACTTTTTCATACATTTCTTATACATATTTAATTGGTTGTTTCTTAAAACTTTTTTCCAAAAAGTTGCTCCACGATAAAGGTCACAATTCTACATAAAATTTTCTACTAAGTTTTTTATATCCTTTGATTTGATTTTTTTAATGAAAAAAATCAGGAATAAATAAACCGAAACATACGAATTGTTTTGTGAAAATTGTGTCAAAGTACGTAAACGCACATAAAATGGACAAAAAAATTGGCTCCGAGTGAAATCTAAACTACCAAAATTATAAAACTTAATAAATTTAAATGTTATACGCTTAAAATATTTAATTCCAATTGTTTAATTTATATATTGATTTACTCCATTAGATGGCATAGATAAAAAAAACTTACTGGAAAATATGCCTCAAAATAGCACAAATTCAAAATCCTATAATTTAACAATATGACCTAACTTTTTAAAATCGTTTGGAGGTTTTGGTCTACTAATTGCCTATTTTCATATCCAGATTCGATGACTCAAGATTTGTTGCACAGTGTTACGTAAAGTTTTTAAAAAAGAGTGTTTTAGGCGACTTCAATATGCCTGAAAAATCTTAAAATATGCACTTAAAATTAAAAAAAATATGCACTTAAACTTTTTTTTAATTTACTATTTTCATGTTTTTATGCAATTTTAATAAATTTTTGAAGTTAATTTGTACTATTTGATACATTCTCTACACACGTTTTGCAAAATTAACACAAAATTTTTATTATTTGTATTGAAAAATACGCATTTAAAAAACCACTAAAACCTGTATCTCTTATGGTGTTTTCTTTTCTGGAAAAAAGTGTTGCCTTCTTAATGTGCAACGTTTTTCAAATTTTGCCCTCGCCCCATTAAAATGAAGCATTTCTACAATCAGAATAGAACACAACTTCATCACATATTACATTTATTTAAACAAATCTGTTTTTTAGTGTTGTTAAAGTTCGGGTACGAATCCCAGCAGACTTTAAAAAAAATTTAATGTTTTTTTTAATAATTAATTTTTGTTTTTTTAATTATTTAAAAAAATTGGATTTAGCTCCATACATTTTTTTCAATTAATTTTTTTTTTATAATTTTGTTTGTAAGCGAATTTCAGATTAAAAAAATTATTAAATACTTATAAAAAGAAAAAATTAAAAAAAAATAGCAAAAACAAATTAAAAAAAATCGTAAATTTAATTTAACAAAAAAAAAAAAAAAATATAAAAAAATGTGATACCAATACGGGTTTGAACTCGGGATATTCTGTATCAGAAGCCAGCACACTACCACTCTGCTACTAAGGTGAGAGTTTTCTCGCCAAAAACTTTGCAATATATACACATGAGATGGACAAGCCAAAAAGAACAAGGCAACATCCAACCCTGTAAATTTTTTGAGGGCAGAAAATGTAGCATTTTTTGCCTTTTATAAGGCAACACTTTTAGAAACAAACACGGTACCCTCTTAGAGTGTTCACCTCATTTTAGAAAAGAACACGAATAAGGAAATTTAAGGCAAAGTGCAAAAAAACTGTGACATTTTTGTCAGAAAAGAAAACGCTATTAGTCTCAGTTTTCAAATTAAATTTAAGGCAACACTTTAAAGGGCTTGAGCAGCTTGGATCCCCTTAAGTTTATATGGTCGTTGGTCAAATAATATTAAAAATGCTTTTTTAAGAACAGCTAATAAAAATATGCAAAATAAATAAAACTATTCAATAAAAATATGCATTTAAAGCTAAATAAGTAAAAAAAATGGAATAATGCAATATGCAAAAATATGCACAAACAAATTGATGCCATTTTAACACAAGCTCTTCGATTCGCAAAGATATTTTGTTTTCCCTGTTCCCAGACTTAAGGAAAAACCATGCATTTGCATGAAATTGAGGTCACTGGTCATTACTAAAGCATATGTAAAACATCTTTTCAAAATTCAACTAAAGAAATTTCTAGACATCCTAATGTATATGTGTAATATAGTAATGTATATGTGTATAGTAAGATGAATGAGAAAATGTTTATAAACAGTAGGGTGTCCCTTAAAAAAATATTTCTCATTACACGCCCCAGTTTTATTGCAAATGGTTCCAAATGCAAGGGACATCATAATCTGAATCTGAATCCTGAAACATCCTGAATCTGTGTGTCTATATGTGTGTGTAAAATTGTTTGATAAAAAAGTTAAGTTATACACAAAAATATAACATACGTGCTAAATAGATAAAAAACTAGGTTACATTTGCTTCATGCTTTTCTGCTGCCTAACAACAATTGCATGACTGCCTTACAGGAGTTATTGTTAGTTATTAAAAATTGTTTTTGAGCATTTTTATTTGTTTTTATTTTATAGAATAGCAGTTATTTTAGTTAATGGTTGTCGACTCGCTAAAAGTGTGGGAGTGTGGAATTTTGCACACCTGTTAGCGCTAAGCTTAAAATAACTTCCGTTTAATTTTTTTATAGCAGCAGCTTCCGTTTATAATTTTTAATAAGAAAATCTACTTGAGAGCAAAAATTTATGATGTCAAAAATTTAAGTTCATAAATTATGTTTATAAATAAGGATTTTAACCGAAATTTTTTATTTAGAATTATAATAGGGTTTATAGAGTGGCCATAAAATAATATATCATATTATCGCAGAAAGCTAATTTTGTTTTTTTTTTTTTTGATTTAAAGGAACACAGAAACAAGAGATTGTTTACGAAGTTAATAAAATCGGATAGTACTTGCTTAATGTTCACATTTTTTGTTTTATAGCTATTACAAAATTCATAGTACACAGAACAAATTGTTGCCCAAAGGTTTTGAATTAAAGATTGTTTTAAAAAAACTTTTGTTCAAACAATTGTTTAATTGATACAATAAATTTTTTTATTTACTATCACAAATATTATATATATGAAGAGTTAAATTTTTATGTAAAAAAAAAAATAATTTTTTTTTGATGGCACATCAATGAAAGTTGGCATAAGTATTGTCAGCTATTTTAGCATAAGAGATTCATTCGCGTCAATTAAATCGCGTGAGGGGGGTGACAAGTTATGGCGGTTTAAAGATATGGCGGTCTTAAAATTGTTGACATTTTTTTTTTTGGTTTTTTTAAATTTTTTTGTTGCATTCGTTATTAAAACATGCTAGGCCATATCTATTCTATTATTTGATACATCTTTAACCCTTTAACGACCACCGCTAGGTATTCTTGTCAATGGGTTCTTAGCGATTATATATTTAAGAGATATGGTAAGTGTGTCAAAAGATGAATTAAAGAGGCGTGTTAGGGTAACAATAGCGTAGTAGTCAGAAAGTCTCTATTTGCATCCACTTACATACTGCAAGTCCTTAAAATTTGTGAACTAATGATTTATTTTTTAGGGGCATAAGTATTATTTTTGTTTCTGATCAGTTCTTAAATTTAAAAAAAAAAGTTTATTTATTATCAAAAGTAGAGATTTTTATTAATTCAGATAAAAATTATGTTTATCCAAAATAGCGATTTATTCGCGATGAAAAAATTTTTTCCAATTCTTTATAGCATATTTAGGATATGTGTGGTCAAATTCTTGGCAATCGTCTGATTACACCAGTAATTAAAAAAAAAAAAAATCTGGGATGCTTTTTTATAACAAGAAAACTTAATATGGTCCAAAAAATCAATAATCATCAACATTTTTTAAACCGCCTCTGATTTTATAATAAGGCATCGAATGGGCTTTCATTTAAAAAAAAATTCATCCGATTTCGTGCAAAGCCTTGGATGTGCCAGATCAAAATAAGTTAAGATAAATACATCCCGCTTACCGCTAATAATGACGTAAAGTAAAAAATGAAAAACCAAATCGGTTCAACGCGTTCAGGCACGTCTTTTGATGTATTAAATTTGAACAAAATGCATTAATTGCTACTAAAAAAAATTCGAAAAAGATTTGTAAATTTCGCACATTTTCAAAAATGCCATAAAATTTTTGAAATTTATTTTTTATAAACCCGCCAGTGATTTTTTTATGTAAACTCACAAAAAACTCGGTTTACGCAAGAGTCCACCAAATTTCGAATGAAACCGCGAATGTGCCTCGCGAAAAAACCGAAATCCCTGATCAAAAAACCTCGAAAATTTAAAAACTCTTAATTTTTGGTTTCAAAACTTAACCGTCTTATAACTTCTTACTAAGCGTCTATCAAACCAACACTAAAATAATCTCTTATATGTACTGACTTTGTGTTATGCCGGAAAAAATTGAAATATAAGGAGAACTTAAAAAAAAAGCGAAAGAAGGTAAAAAATATGGATTATTTCAAGCCATTTTTATCGATTTTTCAACTTTAACCCTCTGTAACTTTTACGAGCTTAAGATTATTTATTAAATATTTATTTCCAATATTTCGTCTTCACCTTGGGTGACTTCTTCAGTTTTTCAAATTGTAATATTTGTTCCCTGAAGAAGTCACCCAATGAGCTGTCCTCGCCAGAAACGGTTAAGAAAATCCACAAAATGGTATTAGATGATCGTCGGCTAAAGCTGCGTGAGCTGCCTGAAATGACAGGCATTTCAAAAAGTTCTATACATCCCATATTGATCGAAAATTTGCAGATGAGAAAGGTGGTTGCCGCGTTTGCTCACAATAGAACATCATCCACTATTGCGATTTCCGAAATCAATGAATTGAAGTTCGAATTGCTTCATCGCTAGATTTAGCTCCCTCTGATTATTTTCTGTTTCCAAACTTGAAAAAATGGCTCGGAGGCAAAAGATTTGCCAACAATGGAGAGGTGGAGTTTGCTATTTTAAGGAGCTCGACAGTTTTTACTATAAACAGGGTATCGAAGTTATTGAATATCGCTGGGAAAAGTGTATCTGGCTGAAAGGATCTTATGTTGAGAAATATAAAAATTGTTTCCTAAATTTGTTGTGGTTAATTTGTTAGGTCGGGTGATTTTGGGACCGCCATTGTACTTTATTATATTATGGTTTAAGCTCTTGTGCTACAATCACAGAATTTATTCAATTAACAAGAAATTGGTTCAAGTAAAAAGTAAGATATTTAATTAAAAAATGGATTTAAATACATTTTTTTAACGGATTACATTACTTTCCAATTAAATATATCTCTTTTATTTATGGAATCACGACTACAATCAAACAGAACAATCAAATAAAGAAATTTCACTTAATTCTGTCCCGATTCTTTAATTTGTAGTCTTTTTCTGTACAAACAAATTACGGATTCCACCGATTTTTACTTACTAAATCACAATTTTTTTTTTTTTATATTTTCATAATCAAACTTTTCCTTTTATTCCTTAAACCATTTATCCGAACATATCTCATAAACCATCTTCTGTTAGTTAATGCAGTATTTTTTATTACTTTTCATTTCAGTAATGATGCCATGTCAGAAGTTGAACACCAAAAATTACCTGCTTTATTTTTCAATGGCTACTCGATAATTTTCCTTTAACAATAATTCAATTTGAGTGATTTATTAACAGCAAATATACATCATCCAGCCAACGAGCGAATAATATAAAGGGTCCGCCATCTAACGTTTTTTTTTTCTTACAGTTATATTAGTTTTTTGTTTTTATACACATCGAGATTATTTTTATGTTATTTTCAATTTATAACGAGCTTTCAACCTCCGTATATTTACAAAAATAAAGCAAATCAAACATATTAGCTAGGTTGATACTAGTATTTCGATCTGGCTAAAGATCTCATCAGAACCCGAAGTTTTAGAAAAGTTAGAGCCTCCATAAAAGAACTTTAACAAAAAACCTATTAATAATCAATTTTGCTCCATTCTTTTTTTTCAATTAGTGCTTATTGCGTGAATGGTAATACTTAGCTCATGTCTGATTTGACAGATAATTAGTTTTATCCTTCCGCTGAACGAATATGGTACGTATGTTAGTTATCTTGTGAAAAAAGTGAAAGAAACTGGCATCCTCATCGATAAACCAAAGCGTGAAAAGCCAAAAACAGTGCGTACACCCGAGAATATTGCTGATGTGGCAGAAAGTGAGCGTGAAGCGCTCGTCGTTCTCAACAATTGAACATTTCGGAGACATCATTGAGACGAATTTTGCATAAAGACCTTGGTATGACGCCATACAAAATCCAATTGGTTCAGGAGTTCAAAAAAAAAAGTTATTTGGCGGACCCTTTACGTATAATATACGTATTACAAATTAATGGAATGAAGGAGATGCAGAGAAAATCATCATCATTTGGTAAATAAGTTTAAATACAGGCGAACATTAATGTTGCTGATGAGAATGTCAAAAAGCAATGGCAACCAACGAACCAAACAGGGTGTTGAAAACTCAACATAACGTGCCAATTATATTTTACAAATTCTCAGGTGCCACAGATCACACTTAGGACAAAAAGGAAATTGCAATATTATCAAGGTACTAAAGGGTACCGCAAGACCATCACCACAATTTATATCGTAACAGTTATACTTTTTGCTTTGCATAACGTTTCAATGCACTGTTGCTGTTATCACCTATATCTGACTCAAAAATAGCTATAAATAGCAAAACTTTTAATTGGAAAAGTGACCAAAAAAGCTAGCAAATTTTAGAAAAAAAACGCTAAAACTTGAAAATTATTCAAATGATTGCGCTATTTGTTGTTTTTTTTTTTATTTTTTTTTACAGATATTTAGTTCCGAAATGCAAAAATAGCAAACCAAAATTAATTTTTAGTTAATTCGTAGTAAGATGATTTTAAAAATAAAATTTAATAATTTTTATATGAAGATCTATGGGTAAATACAATATTAGAAATGTTTGTTTAAGAAATATTAAAAATAAATTTAATTTTAAATTTTTTAATCATATTTTATACATTTTTTACCTGGACTCGAAACTTTGATTAAAAAGCAGAGATCATAAGTATTGTTGGTTTAACCTCTATGCCAAAAAGTCGGTATCGAGAAAAACGATAATTGCGATAATTCTAAATAAAAATATATATTTTTATAATATTATATTAATAATATCAAAAGTTATTAAGTTTTTGCGAAAAAAATGTTCTTGTTTTGTGCTGTATATCAATTTTTTTAAAATGACTTTCAATGCTGCACCACCATACATTTGTACGTTTAAAAGCAGTTCGCTTTTTGTTTTGATTTTACGTTCATTGTTTTGGTAATGCAACCAAAGAATAATAAAGCCGATTTTTGAACTTTTTTATGCAGTATGTCAATTTCACCAAAGCAATAGTGACGTATTTTTTAATTTTTGTATACAAAATTTACTGCATATGTCAACTTCAACTTGTTTTCATTGCTTTGCATGTGTTTAATTTTATTTATTTAATTTATTGTGTTATTTTTGAAAACGACGCTATTTACTAGCATTACTAAAATACCAGCTTTTCTGAAAAAAAAATCGCTAGATTTCCAGCTAAAAGCTAAATCACTTGATTACCAGCTAAGTAAGAAAAAAACCTCAAAACCTAGCTTTAAAATCTACAAATTGGTAAAACTAGTTCAGTGTGTGTTAACAACGAAAACAAACAAAGATAATAACATAATTAATTGGTAGAGAGCGAGAGACAGGTCTTGACACTAGTTTTGCCAGGTTTGTTGAGCATAAAATCGTCCAATTTTCCAAAAAAAAAATCGTCAAAATCGTCATTGATACTAAATATAAATGAATCGTATTAAATAAATCGTTATAAAATAGTCAAAATAAATCTTTTAGATTTTTTAATAAAAAAAAATCTAAAAGACAATAGTGTCATTCACATTGCAAGTGCTTATATGATGTCCTTGTAATATAACACGATTTACGACACTTTTCCCGTCGTTAAAACTTCAAAAATCATGATATTTTAAAACGATGCCACTCTACCACTTAAATTGTTAATCACTTCTACATAATTCTGTACAACATTTCAGTACCACAATTTTTAAATCTTATTTTGCAATGTTATTTTTTTCAATTATTAAATTTGGAAATTCCATTAACAAATTAAAATTATGATAAAATTCAAATTGCTTTACATTTGTTCACAAACAGTAAGAGAATTCTCTGTATGTTATCAATGAATTTTTGCATTAGATCTATGAAATGTCACTGGAATTCTTTCATTAAAAAAATTATACTTGAATAATTTTCAAAAGTTATTTTTTATTAAATTAATGCATTTTTTAAAGCTTTTCATTAAGTTATTGCAGGTTTTCATATAATTTAATGACAAATTTCATTTTATTTATTAAAAATTTTAAACGACTAGTGAAAAGGTTTAATTTAAACAGTTTCAGTACAGTTTCAGTAAAACTATAAAGCTTTTTCATCAAGTTTAAAAAAAAAATTCATTCACATTGTTAAGAAAACATCGTCAGTTTAATAAAACAAATTTCATTAAAACTCGTCCAAGAAATTCTCTCTGAAATTTTTGATTATTTCAAATTTTTAATTTTGGGTTCGGCTTTGATATTTCTAAATAGAAATTATTTTTATTCAAAAATTAAAAATTATATTTAAAAAAAATGCTTGGTGTTCCACTTTCAAAAATATAATTTGTGAAAATCTGAAGTTTCACTTTGGGACACTTTATTTATATTATTAGCCCTTTTTTTAGCACCGGATTTATTTGAAAACTTATTTTGAATCTTTTAAAGTTGTTTTTATTCGATGTCTGTAATATACATAAATAATATAGACGAAAAATAGATCCGGTGACAAATAAATATGTTTTGCTGGCATATTAAACTTTTGTCAAAAAATCGTCATTTTGGAAGCAAAAATCGTCCAATTGTCATTTAGTTATTTTGGGTACTAAAAATCGTCAAAATGACAATAAATCGTCAAACCTGGCAACACTGCTTGACCCACATGTATAAAATATAACAACAGAATTTTAGAATATGTAAGCATTACAAACTTTAACAGTGAACAGCGAATATTTTATTAAGATTTTTGTTTGCAACCGCACAGTGTTCGGTAAAATAGTGGTGTAAATGATTAAAAATGTGTAACTTTTTCACGGCTTAATATTTTTTAAGAGGATTTCTATAAATACTAAGAAATGTTTTGGTTAAATTATATAACTTTGCTTGTAGAATAAAAATTAGAGAATTCAGTTATCTAGTAAAAACAGAATTGAAAAAGTTATCAAAATATTCAAAAGAAAAAACGGGTGTTCAATTTTAGCATTTTTTCAACTTTAAAACTAGTAAAATTTTGCCTTAAAACGTATATTAACGGTATATGTGCCGAGTTTTGCATTGTTTCGGTGTTGGTACCGTTATTGGTATTCCGTTCGTATATGTATAACCGATACCGAAACATTATAAAAAACATTTTAAAATATTAAAACAACTCAAATTTATTAATTTTTATAAAAAAATACTTATAGTTTATTTTATGTTCGTTAGAGCGACTCACCTTGTATGAAGTATTATTTCTGCATACCTCAAAATGTGCCTTGGTATGTTTTATGATGATTTCCAAAATATTTCGTGTCTAGCATTGAGATCGCCTGAGCTGGATCATTTTCAAAAAATTTCGTTGTTTTAGTTTTTCGAAGAAATTTGTACTTTAACTAATGACAACGTATACAATATTAGTATCATATGGATGGAAGTTACGTCGAACAGTATATAAAACATATCAACGCATGTCCAGACATATCCCATTTAAGCGATGTTCTGTTAAAAAATCATTTTCAAGTTATTTGTATGGATATTTTTGTTCTAAATACAACACAAAATATTTTAAATTTCAGACTTTTTGCATAAACCGTTTCTGCAAGACGTTAAGGGCTGCACTTCCACTTTTTTCCCTCCCTGTAAACATTTTCTAATACATATTTTTAGCGGTTGCCTGCACCAAATTATAAGTTCATAGATTAAACGGTTTATGCTGTGTGCATTGACAAACTAAATTTTAAGATCATGACTACTTTTAGGAACAGACATTTCACAAATAAATACGCAGTTTGCGCCGTTCTTTTCAAAAGTTACACAATATAACTTATCAGTGAATTAGCCCATAAAACAGTGAAAAAGTAATTCAAATTTATGTTTCTTACTATAATGGTATAGGCCTGCCGTCAGTGGCAGGAATTTCCAAAAATCCTTTCTAAGGGGAACAAATTTATCAAATTTTAATTTTTCGCCTTTGCACCAAAAAGTTGGAGAAGTACTATTCGAAAAATTCTAACTTTTTTTCATATATTTGTATGAAAGTGGTTAAGTTTGAAAGCGGTTACATTTATCGAGTTTTCCGAGTAGTTGTTCGCCAAGTATACAATTTTCATCAGATTCCTTTGAATTTTTGAATATGGAATCTTTTAATGAAGGCGACTCCAAAAAAATGAATATCTGTAGTATGATTTTCTTTAACAAGATTTTATAAAATGACAACAAATGTTTAAAATCTGCATATTTTTAAACATTTGTATGCAAGTTGTTGAGTTTTCTCGAGTTTTTTACGAGTAGTTGTTCGCCAGGGACACCGTGTACATCAATTTCCTTTGAATTTGTAATATAGAATCTATTAATGCAGGCGACTCCAAAATATAAAATTCTCTACCAAGATTTTCTTAAAAAATTTGGCATCAAATAGTTAACCTTTTACTGCATGATATTTGAAAAATCCCAAGACAATCGTAGGCACTGTTATAAAGCCACAAACAACAAATTTACTTCCACACATTACAAAATTCAACAATGACACCACAACATTCAAGCATCAGGTCGTATACATGGTGAATCAGAACATGAACTTAAAAGAAATGTGCGTCGTGTTATGCTATCGAACAATCAAATACCAATCTAACACAACTTCGGTTTTTTGTTGTTGTATACAATGATAGCGCCCGTTAACATTTTTAATTTTTGTCGTGTGCAGTAGATAAGATAATTACGGTATTGCCAGTTTTTATTGCAGCATGTACTATAGTAAAGATGTAAAAACAAATATGTTTGTGCTCCTCTTTAGTAGATACCTACAGCAGTACCCACTAAACATTCCTACACAAATGTGCGTTGTATTGTGTTGGAGAATTAGTAGTTACACTTTGAAGTGTTACATGATGGTTGTATTATTATTAACCAAACACCTAAAGCAGTACAATCTTCATTTTGTTGTTGTGTTTTACAGCGCAGTGAATTAACTCCCAATGAAATTAATGCCAATCAAATAACTTCTAATGAAATAAATCCCAGGAAGAATTTAATAATTTCCTAACCGAAAAAATTAAATAACTCCCAAAAGAAATGAAATAACTTCCAAGAAATAAATCAAATAAGTCCCAACGAAATATAACTCAAGAAAATTTAAAGAACTACCAAAAAATTTAACATCCCGACACAATAAATAGGTCTGTCGAAGCTAATGTTTGTCAAAAATTGGTTAAAATAATATCACTTCATGAAAATTTCATGCAATTTTGGAAAATGTGTAAAGTTTTTTTCTTTACCAGATAAAAATGTTGTACATTGTGCACATGTTTTTGTATCATTCACGCAAAAAGAATTGGGTTTTTGGAAAACATTGTGAAATAAACATTTTTCTTACAATATAACTCTACATAAACTAAAAGCGACAATTTTATTTAGATTGTTTCAATAAAAAAAATACATATAAAGAAGTGTTGAAAATGTCGTTTTGCAGAGAAAGACGCTTTTTTGTTAAAAACTATTTGAATATTATGCTTATGCATTTATTAGTTTATGAAAAATTTTAACGTAAAACTGCTCAATTTTTTGTTCAATTTTTCAATAAAGATACATACAGAGAAGTATCAAAAATTTAATTTTTATTAAAAAAGCGCTTTCCCCTTTTTTAATAGCTTCTATGCATTTATTGCTGAAAAAAAAATTTTAACAAAAACTTTGTATTACAATTTTTTATAAAGAAATAAATACATACATGTTTTTAAAAAGCGATGAAGGCAAAAAACGATTTTTCAAAAATCATATGTATCTAAAGGGTGTTTTTTATACAGGTACCGAACTTTAAGTTGACAACACTTTTCTTTTGTCTGCTGTCAAGTGATTTATGTTTAGTTAGGTTTGGCATTTCAGCATGAATAAACTGACGCCTGAACAACGCTTCGAAATTGTGCAAATTTATTTTGAAAATCATGGTTCTGTTCGAAATACGTATCGCGCACTACGTCCATTCTACGGTCTAGCGAGAAAGCTCACTTTTGGTTAAATGAATACGTCAATAAACACAACTGCCGTATTTGGAGTGATGATAATCTTTAAGTGAATGTTGAGACATCGTTTCACCCAGAAAAATTGACTGTTTGATGTGATTTATGGGCTGATGGAATCATTGGTCCGTACTTCTTTAAAAACGATGCTGGTCAGAACGTTACAGTCAATGGTGACCGCTATAGAGCCATGATTACTGACTTTTTCGTTCATCAATTGAATAACCAAGATGTGCAGGAGCAACAAGACGGCGCAACATGTCACACAGCTCGTGAAACAATTGATTTATTGAAGGAAACGTTTGGTAACCTCATAGTTTCACCTCCAAGATCGAGCGATTTAACGCCGCTGGACTATTTTCTGTGGGGATATGTCGTTAGTCTATGCCGATAAGTCCAAAACGATTGACCACTTGGAGGACAGCATTCGCAGCGATATTGGCAATATACGGCCTCAAATGTTGAAAAAAGTCTTCGTAAATTGGACCTCCAGATTAGACTACATCCGAGCCAGCCGTGGCGGTCATATGCCCAAAGTCATATTTAAATTATAATGCCAGAAGAAAAAACAAAACACCCTTTATTTCTTTATGATAGTTTTTCGAAAAAATATCGTTAGCCTACAATTTCATAAACATCTTAAATTTTGAACAGTACAATATTAGTAATACAATAATAAAAATTTGTAAGTATTGTTTTAATATCAACAATCGCCATTTTATAAAAATATTAATTAAAAACTACAACAAACTTTACAACTAAATCAGAACTCATAGAAGAAATTCACAGTTTAAGTTCTAACATGCTAACGTTGTAAATTTTGCATAAAATTTTCCAATAAAAAGTTGTAAAATGTACTATAAATGCTCACCTTTATACCACTAAAAAACGGTATTTTGGATGTTGCAAACAAAATTTTTTTCAATTAACCGAACTTTGTTGTAAAAACTAATGTTCAGGTGAGCCAACATCCTGAAATTCGTAATAACTAAAGTTGAGTCGTATTAACCGAATATCAGTTGACAAATAGCTAAATTTTGCTCTGTGTGTATAATTAGTTCCTTTCAATACAAAACAAAATATAATTAAATTTTAACTTCACTACGGATATTATGTAGGTAAAAAAGGACAGCAATTGTAGTCAAAAACAAATGAAGTTTCAGCTGAATAAAGGACGACTAACATTTCATTAAATTCAACTAACATTTGTCATTTGTTTTTACTGTTCAAAAAATGACTAACAATTGTAGTAAAAATGCACCGCATATGTTAGTACAAAATTAACAAGCATTTGATTTTTATTTTTTTTTTTTAATAACAAAAAACTACTAATGTTAAATCATAAAACAGCCATTTAATGTGGTTTGTTTTTTTTTAAGGAACTACAAGGTTAGTTAAAAAATGTAATTTGTTCTACAAATGATTGGCATTTACATTAAAAATAAAGAAACTGTATTACAAGCCAAACGACTATATATTTTTAAAGTTGAAGCTCCCTGAGTGTACAAATTTGACAATTTTAAAATAAAATTCGATTTAAAAATTAAAGAATTTGATAAAAAAAAAATTTCACAAGTCTTTACCTGTGTGTGAGGAGCAACATATTACCGACGGAAGTACTTATATCGATGGACATGCTCTTGTTAAAATAATAGTGTTTGTAATAGTAAAGTAACTAGTTACTGGCCTTAATTTCTTATTCCCAAACCCATTAGCGGCTGATTAATAGAAAGTTTTGCTGGGTATTTCACTGCTTCGTGTTTTACAAACTGGTAATATGGAATGTCACGCACTTCCTTGTTTATTTGTATGTGTTTGCGTGTGTCTGATGGCGATATTATGTATGTTGTATGTAGTACTCAGTTCGTATTTTGTTTTGTTCTTCATATCCTTCTTTGTATTGAATGGCTTCAAGTGACGTATTGTTTTGTTACAAAGGTACTACTGCTGGCAATTACTTCACAAAGAGATTATTTTTGCTATATTGCAGAATATTAGCCATTTTCCAGTAACATACACAAAGGAAAATTGTTAAAGATGCTATAATAAGCAGCATCTAATAAAGTGCAATTCCCTATACTCTCCTTTGTGTGTTTAAATTTATATGCATGAATGTTAATATATATGTGTGTGTGGATTTATGACTGTGTGCGGTCGAAAGTTATAACTTACTATTGTATTATTATAATAGAAATGTTAATTATCATCATAAATCATATTTGAAATCAAATATGAAATTATATATTGTTTTATATTAAGTTAGTAATATTTTATATTTTGTATAAAAAATGTAACAAATTGATTTTTATTTTTTTAAATTGAGGAATATAAAATAAATCATAATAAATTAAAAATGTAACAGAGCAAATTAATATAAATCTGTATATGAGCTATTTCAAATATTTTCGACACCTATTTAAACTGCCTTTAGATGCGTCTTATTCATTTTTGAATTAAGAGAAATAGTGAGAGAAATAAACTTAAAAACTGTGACATGCAAAGTAAAACAGGAATTTTTCCATCCATTTAATTTTTTGTTGATAGCTTTTAACTTTCAGATCAAAACCAATACAGACTGGTGAGATACATTCATTAAAAAAGTGTTTTACGGTTAAAGAAAAAAATTTCCGATTTTTAAACTTTCGCTGTTTTCCCCATGAGGTATTTTGCGCATTTTAATGGAATTGAGTTTTGAGAATAGTACTTAAAAAACGGTGTAATCAAAAATAGTATGACACAGCAATTACCAAGTAATTAAGGGTCTAACTAGCATACAAAAGGATTCACTAGTTACCCGACTATTTACGCGTTTAATTACTTTTGTTCGTGATGTCCAAAATTCATGGGTGGTTAGTTCCTTTTGGAAAAAAAAAAAGTAAAAATAATGAGTCACTCATAGTGAAATAGTACATGGTTACTTTGATATATGGTATAAGTAGTTACTCACAATGATTGAATAAGATGTTACCTAGAAATTACAAAAAATAAGAAAGTACAAAGAAATATTTAATATATCTTTAGCTCTAAAAATTTACTTGTACATTTTTTTTTTAAATAAATATATCATTAATTCTATTAGAAATCGAAACAAATCTGACAATGTGTTTCCCGATTTTCTTACAATTGTGAACAGAAAAACTCTATCGAGGCATATGGACAATCCCGTTTTTAAATCTTTGAAATTAAAAAATCTCCCGATTTTAATCACTTTTTTAATTTTCAAAAACTTAAAAAAACCGAAAAAGTGTAGAACTTTGAAGAGCCATAATTTGTTATATTTTTGTGTTATAATTTGTCATAATTTGTTAAGACTATTTAATAAATTTTAAAATTGTCTAAAAGCGGCAGTTGTCTACTTATATAATCTGTAATCTAGAAATAACCTCTTCTTTCTCAAAATAAATTTGTAATGCAAATGAAATTTTTGAATGCATTTCTATATTTTTTCTTCAAAGTTAGCAGTTTAAAACATTTTAGTTTTAAATTGTAAAAAATTAAAACCAAATGTTTATTGTCGATATTTTATCATAAGTTTTGATGTGAGCAAGATAGTTCAAGTATTAGATAATTTGTTTTTTGTTAAAAAAAATCGTGCAATGTTTATATATTAATTAAAAATGTCTCCATCCGCTAATTTAATTCAGACTTTATCTACTGTCAGGCCCTTTCATGTTTCATTTCGCGGCACCGAACATCTTCAGAGGACCAATGTAGAAGGGGTAGAAGATTTAACCAAATTATTTTGAAGGAAAAAGATTAACGCTTTAGCCGTATTCCGCAATTTTTCAACATTTTACTTTAAAATTTAAAAAAATAAACTTTTGGTTTTAATTGCCGTTGATTTTTTAATGAAATTATTTTAATAACATAAATCTACACTAATTACACAGTGTCACAGTAAAAGTATACTTTTAAAATGTAAGCTTTGTTAAGTAAATTACTTTTCAATTTTCAGAATTTGGAATACACCCTCAAAATCGGAGGTTATCGTTAAAAACGTTTTTTCTAGACTCGGACTAAACTACTTTTAACTAATTCAGTTTTGAACCGATTTAAAAAGACGAATAGTTAGAAAGACGAATAGTTAAGCTTCTCAAATATTTATATGTTTATACTTTTATCAAAGTCATGTGGAAATATTATCCAAAATATTAAATAATTATAAAATTTTTTGAATTATTTCAATTTTGGTGCTTTTTCTTTCTACACTCAAAAAAAAAGTTTGTAAAGTCAGCAAAAAATTTTGCTGAGTCAGCAAAACTCTAGTCAGTAGGATGCTTGCAAAAAAGTTGCTAATGTCAGCAAAATCGTTTGCTGAAAATCAGCGAGCTGATTTTTAGCAACAAAATTTGTAGATTCAGCAAAAGTTTTGCTACCACTTAGTAGATTAGAAATACAAAAGCCTTGCTAGAAATTAATAAATTTTTTGCTGAATTTTAGTAGACTGAAAAAAACGCAAAAAATTTATAGAAAAATTGTAATTTAGTTAATTTATTTGCTGAAAATCATAAAACATATTTTTGTGATTCTTTTAAAAATAATTTACAATAATTACGAAATATAAAAATTTTCATTTTTCCACATTGACGACATGAATTAATTTAATATCTGAAAATATATAGAAATAAATATATATAACATAACAAAAATTGCCTTTCAATTACTTACATCAATGGTTGTTGTTGAAAACTTGACGGTTATTGAATAAACCACAAAATGGTATTAGCAATCGTTTATTCACTACAAATGATTTTGAAAAATTAGTACAAATTTATAAACAATTAAAATAAAAAAACTTACAATTTTTCGTGTAAATTCTACAAAAGTTTTCAACCAAGTGACAAATATATAAACAGAAATTTCAAATCAAATTTAGAAAGTAAAATTCATAAAATACAAAGTAACGTTAACCCAACAAACAATTGAACAAATATAAAAATAACAGTTGTCTAAATGATGCTATCGTTTAAATGATGCTATCGCAACTGCCGAAGATAATTATAGAAACGAAACGAAAAAATAAACAAAAACAAACGAAACGAAAAAAACAACCCATTTGCAATAAGAAAAAGGAACCATAAAAATCTACCTAAGATGTGTGTCTTTGTCTTTCGCTTTACTCTGTCTACATTTCTGTATATGTTTGTTTGCAATTTGACCACACATATAAACATTTAGTTTAAATAAATAAATATTTTATTTTGTCTTTTATTTAATTAATAGACAATTATTTTCACAAGCCGGTGACAACGAAAAATTTAAGTTATTTTAATCCTCAATTTTGTTTTATGTATGAAAAAGAGATACAAAAACTTCCATGGTTGATTTTTTCATATGTTTATTAGAGTTGTACTTTTTAGTATCATTTTTATCTTCTCTACTACATCTTGACATGCCGCGACATCTGCTTCATTCTGCGTATATTTTTCAATCTCGTTGTTGTGCTTATCAGCACAATTTTTTTTTAGCAAAATTTTGCAAAAAAATAGTATACCTGATTTACAAGACGTTTTACTAACTTTTCTACTAACTTATTTTTTTGAGTGTAATACTTTATTTAAAACCCAATTTCTTCTTATTTTTTCCTGAAAGTGCGTTTAATGTTGAGTAAAAAGAGTCCTTGTTTGTTAAAATCGATTTAGACTTGTTGAAGTTAATTTTTTTTATAATAACATTTTAATTTTTCCCACCACGTTCATCTTTTTTTTATCACTAAAAAGTAACGGTAAAATGTTGTGCGTCTGAAATAGTGTGTGTCTGTTTTGCATATACACACGCAGAGCAAAGAGCATCATATTATGATAGGTTAAGAGCAAAAATGGTTTCTCGAACATGTTTGCCATACTCAAATATGTCTCGAGCAACGCTGATACATTTTTTTTTTTTAAAAGTTTAAGTACTTTTTCTGTAAAAAACTTCCAAAATATAATTTGACGCATGCCACTTCATTAGTGAAATAAATATATTATAATCATACAAAGAAACAAATTTGGTTTAATATGAAAACTTTGTTTGTAAAAATGTTTGTTTTAAAATTTAAGTATTATGTTGAAAATTTTCATCCATTGATATTCTGTGACAAAAGTCTGCATGTGAATTGTTTTAAATGCAATTTAGTAATGATGGTAGTATGAAAACACATTATTTACTACTGTATAATCAAGTAAAATACACATATGCACTCAAAATAGTTTGTAGTTTAAATTAAAATGAAAATGTAATTTAAAACAAGTGACAAATCACTTAATATGCCGTCTACTTACTTACTTTTCATTTAAATCAAATGTTTATTGTTATTTACTTTTAAATATTGTTTAAATAACTAACAAAGCTATAAGAATGAATAATAAAAATAGTAAAATTATGCGCCCGGTAGGCTAGTTGGTAGCGCGCTGGCTTATCAGTGCGGGTTCGATTCCCACCAGAGGCACTGATCTGTTTTCGTTACAACGTGCCGAAGGCCATAGTATCTAGTGCTAGGTTAGGGTAATAGTATATAATTTGTAATTATATGATTTTTAATTAATAAAAATAAAAATAAAAAAATAGTAAAATTTTAACTTTAACTCAGCAAAAATTTAAGTTGTGTTCAGTTAATTAACTATATTTAGGTTTTGTTCTTTTCGTTTGTTTTTTTTTTATAAAAAGTATACACACACACTACCTGTGTAATATTTCTCAAGTTCCTTTAATTTGAATTGAAATAATTTTTGTATATAAACAAACCATTAAAAAAAACAGACACGATTTTTTTTAGTATTTGATATTTGAAAGAAAAATTAAATTTATAATAACTGTAACGGAAACGGAAACAAATAAACGAAAATATTCCGTTTTTGTGTTTTGATTTGTATTAAACTTTAAATAAATGCAAATAATAAATAAAACTAAGAAAAATCGGTAAATGATAGTAAATTAGTTTGAACAAATCTATAAAAACAGTTGAAATAAATAATGTTAAGTTTTCTTTTATCTTATCTTATTAAATTATTTTTCTTTTAAACGAGCTTAAGACCCATTATTCCTAAGTTATAATTATTTATTTACAATATTTCGTCTCACCATTGGGTGACTTCTTCAGGTAACAATTGTTATAATTTGATTGAAAAAACTTTCTTTTAACAATTAATATATATTCACCACCAACATTATTTAACTCATTTGCCCATATGATTGCAATACAATCAAAGATAATTTGTGTGATAATCTGTTCTTGAAGAAGTGTTTTGTAAATATAATTTAGGTGTACGCAGAGTGTGTAAAAATAACTGCATTCAGAATTCGTTTCTAATGGCCGTAATTTCAAGCAATATATACCTACTGGTGCTTAGATACCTACCGTGTACACGAACAAAATCGGGTAGGTATCTAAGCACCGGTAGGTATCTATTGCTTGAAATTACGGGCATAATAGCAAGGCATAATTTACGAAACAAACACTGTCTCAAATTTGTTTACCGATACCAATCATTAGTTGCTTCTATAAACAATGCAATCCACAATTCAGTTGGTACTATTAAACCTCTAATTTAGTGACATATTTAATTGCGAATACCGTATTTGCAGTAACCACTTTTGATTATCGACAATTTTTTAAAACAAATTTGATAGATGGTACCAATTCCTTTGTACTATCACATAATAAATATTTGCTTTTACCGTACACAATTACTAACCGAATTTTATTTGAAAAGTTGATTAGAAATACCCGTAATTGGTAAGTTGATTGTTTTTTAGTTCCTTTACAGTACAGTCGTTTTGCGCTATTAATCGATTAGTTGTAGTTCCAAATAAAATAACGTCCTATTTAATGGTTTCGTCCAAATTCCAACCAATCCTTTTTCTAGGTGTATACGCCCTTTTTCTGGATATATAACAAAAAGAATAACACCTCTCACTTGAAAAACTCTTTGACGTTTACACCACTTCAACTATTTTGCCCAATTCTTAATGTTGTTAAGGTAATTTTTTTTGATTATAAGTATTGACAACTTCAGGAAAACACGTATATCTTCGTTTACGCTACTTAATTTTCAATTCAATTAAACTACAAATAGTAAAATACATAATATTCTGAGTGTACATTTACAAAATTCACATACTCTGGCTCATCATCAATCAGTCATTTATTATTTTTCATTTACTTTATAAAACATCACATTTTACACAAAGACTTGTTGTTGTTTTTATATCGTAGTCATTTCGTACACTTATTAATTAAGTTTGCCATAAATAGCGATTGACAGCTGACATAAACGATATTGATGTATGGGCTTTCCACATACAAGTACCATAGAAAGGATATAAAACACCATAAATGTTGAGGTTAAGTGAGTGTAAATAATACTAACAGCAACAGCAGAAAAAATAAAAATAAACACTGTAATTGAATTGTGTGTCAACCTAAATACACAAAAAATTTAAATGATAAAATTGTTTTTAAAAATTACATAGTTGTATTTAGAATAATTTATTTAAATCAATTTAATAATCGTGTATGTGCCAGAAAACGAAACCGCATAAGTAAAACGAGTTTACAAGATTAGGTGTGCCAGATTCCGACATCGCAAGTTTTTTGCTCGTTTTAAATCGAGCAGTTGTACCTTGGCGAACGTAAGAGAAGATGTTTGCTATTTGCCAACTGAAATTCGGTTACTAATACTCAAATTCGGTTATTACGAATTTCAGTCAATTGTCACAACTTATCATTAGTTATCACAACAAAGTTCGGTTAGTTTAACTGAATTTTAGTTGCAACAACAAAGATATTCAGAAATCTAATGTAAATATCGTTATACTAACTGAATTTTTAATATGTTACCATTAAAATACACTTTTTAATTCGGTTGGGACTTTATTTCTCTGTGTGTGTATTTTTAGAAAAAAGTTTTTTGATAAAGTGCAAGAGATGACTAAAATTATGTGTTTAAATTTTTTGACATGTAAAGTTATTTTTTGGAACAAAACTAAGAATATACAAAAACGAGCGTTTTTAAGAACACCGATTTTCATATGATGCGTTTTAAAAAAATTTTGCGTTTTGAAAACGACTCGAAAGCCAGCACATAGACGAATATTCTCATAAATTGCAAATACACATATTATTCAATTTAAGTACTTTGATTTTAAATACTAAAATCAATTTAAATGGAATAATAAACAAAATAAATGAATAAATAAATAAAAAACACTCATACGCCATGTAGGTTGGTCATGAAATACAAGTAAATTAAATTAAGTATACGGCATGTGGTCTCTTTTGCATATGAGTGTTTGTGTGTGTTTGTATGAGAGCGCACAAAACTACAATTTGGTGTTAAATTCGTTTACATAATTTAGAAATTTTTTATAATTTTTCTACATGTAATGTCAAGTTTTGTTTTAATTTTTAAATGTAAACTTTAATTTGCCCTTTAATTAATTAAAGTTGTGTGTTTTTGTTTTAGTAGATTAAAAAACAAGTAAATAACCTCATTTTATTGAAATCAATTAAACCATATAAACTTTTAATAGTTTGTCACTTAATGTTCATTCTGTTATGATATTTAATGTATTTATTTAACAGCTTATGTTTGTTATTCACGAACAATTAAGTATGTGTAGAAATAGCCAGATTTTTAAAAATAATATTGCCCTTAACACTACCATGACCGACACCGTCTTTTTGACTGGTTTGGCATATTTGATTAAGAACTACAAATGTTTGTTCCTACTTATTCCAGACATTAAAATTAGTTTTTTTTTTTATACGATTAAGTAGCGTTACAAATCTACATAAACAATTTTTTACATTTCACTTAGTTCCACAACACCAGTCAAAATGTCCGGTGTTGTTTAAAAAATACGTCAAAAAACATCTCTTTAAAACTGTATTTGAAGCATTTTTAAATGTTGTGTTGTTTAGGCGATATTTGGAACAGAATGTAAATATATGCTATTTTTGATGAAATTTTAGTTAGTTGTTTTTGTCTAACTTCTTCTTAAATTGTACGATTTTTAATTAAATTATGTGTTTTAAATCTAGGATTCCAAAGCTACAAAATAATATCAACAAGTGCTTATTTGTCTGCAACAGTAATAAAAATACATTCGAAACAATAGCTGATTCTGCATTATGTTTACCTTTACACACCGTGTTTTATATAAAATTTATGTTTGAACCCAAAATCTCTAAAATAATTTTTTTTTTAACCATTTAAAATTTTAATTTTTTGAATATGTTGTTGTATAAATTACTCTAATCTAATTAAAATTCAATTTTAGACAAGTTTTTAAATAATACCAGGCATTTTTGTACATCTCAAGCTTTCAAATGCCGGTATACCTGGTAGTTACTCTAAGAGATAAATAAGCCCATATTTCTATCATTTTGTAGCTTTTAAATTCTAGATTTGAAATATATAAATTAATTAAAAATTGTACAATCGCTTTAAAAAAAAAACTAATTACAAAATTAATCAAAAAAAAAGCTCATAACTACTTTGGGTTTCATATATTGCTTAAACAACACAACATATATGCATGCTTTAAATACGGTTTTAAAGTGCTAGACTTTTAGATTAAACTGCTTTTCAAACCGTAATGATCGAGTGAAAAATATATTTTTGACGAAATTTTAAAAAACACCAGTCCGTTAAAGTGGTTCGGTCAGAGTAGGTATACAAAAATACTGGTCATTGCAGTGTTAGTTACCGTTACCGGAAAACTTTCGATATTATTTTAAAAAATTTAATTTGTTTGTGGAGGAGTATGAATGAGATAAAATCGGTAAACTTTTGAACAAAATATAATAAATTCTAAATGAATAATTCGTTGGAATATTTTGAAAGCTTTTGTGTGGTTGGAGAAGAAATTACCATACAAGATGCTTAATCACCCTCTTAGATGACTGATGATTGGTTTGACTAGGAAGTTTTTTCTCAAAGTGGTTAGTTATGTGACAAATTTTTAGATTATCTTTAAAAAACTTTGTTCTACAAAGCGTTTGCCGACACCAGGAATCGATTAACAATTTTAATAATGTTAAAAAACATCACTCGCTCAGAAAAAACTAAAATCGAGTTCCAATTAAAATATTTGTTGTTTCATATTAAAGTTTAGATGAATTCGGTCCTATTAAGGAAATTGTAGTATCTATTAAAATATTTTTTTACAATTTAATTGATTTTATTTTCATTTAAGGTTTTAGTGGGATAACTAGGTTATATGAATGTTTGAGGTTTGCATGAGGTTGCCACTTCTTTCAAAACGTGTTCCCGAAATAGATCTATTAACACATTCCTGGAAGTGGTCAATTAATAAATTTAAAAACAAAAAATATAGAGATTATTTGTAAGGACAAATAATCCTAATAAAGAAATATGGATGAGTATGGCCTCGAACTTGAATAATTTTAATTTTCATTGTGCAAATAAAGGTCGAAAAACATAATTTTTATTTTTAATAAAAATTATATCAAACTTTTTTAATCATATCTATTAAAAATGTAATTGAATATTGTTTTTAATTTCAAACAAACTTTTTATATTGTTATATTAAAACTTTAATGAAAGATATCAAAAAATAGCCAACAATTAGGGGAAAATCGCCAAAATTAAAAAACAATCGCTAAAATGGAAAAAAATCGGCAAAATTTAAAAAATTATAGAAAATTTTTTAAAAAATAATATAATAATAAAAAAGAAATCGCTTAAAATGGTAAAAAAAAATTGTAAAGATTCAAAAAAATTGCAAATATTTGTAAAAACATCGCCAAAATTTTAAAAATCCCCCAAATTAAAAAAATTAAAAAAATTTAAAAAAAAAAATCTTAAAAATGCCAAAATTTAAATAAACTACCAAAAATAAAAAACATCCAAATTGTAAAAAAAAAAACATTTTCCAAAATTGTAAAGCAATTGTCAAAATTAAAAATTACTAAAATTTAAAAATTTTTTTCAGGCCGCCTATTTTATTTTTAGAATAACCATTCGGATAATTAGCAAAATTTCTGACAACCACATGTTACCGGTTTGTTTTTCTAGCCATTTCCCGAAAACTTAAACCACTTATTAAATAGGCTGAAATTTTTTCATTTTCCAAATCGCTTAGATATTGGAAATAATAAAAAAATAATTCTTTAATTTGTCTTTGTTCGCTATAGTTCCTTGTTTTACTTGTTAATTTTGTAAAGAAGGTTTATATTTTTAATTAATTATTTTTATGAAAATATATATTTTAAAAATCGGAAAAACTTAAAAGTCTGGTATTTAGATAGATTATTTCAACAGAATCTCAACCAACCGAATTTATTCGGTTGCTGCAACATCGCAAATGCAGTACTCACAACTGAATTCGGTTGTAGTAACCGAATTGGGGGTTGTGAATTCGGTTGTCACAACTTGTGACAACCGAATTCGGATGTGGCAACTAAATTCTGCTGAGACGACCAAATTTACGAGGTTGCAGCAGCCGAATCAATTCAGGTGGATGAAATTTTAGAATTTTTAAGAGAGTGTACAGTGTTTTACTAATTAATTAAGACCAAATTAAGACAAACGTTTTTTCTGTCTAGGTAATATTGGGGCTAAAGTTTTATACATTTTATATACACTTCAGGTGCATTAGTTTGTTTTTCTGATAAAAGTTAGTTTTATTAAAGAGCTACTTGACCAATAGAAAACAGTATGTTGAGCTTAACAGCAAAAGAAGTTTTATAGGTCATGTTTTATATGCAGTTAAACAAGGAAGTGTGTTGGGCCCATTGTTATTTAAAATTTAGCTTAACGATATAATAAATATCAATTTATTTATAAGTCTTTTTTATCCTTATAAACACGAAGTTACCTTAAGAGCTCACATGGAGTACGATGCTGCAATGATTATGGAGTATGCAAGGTTAAATAAATTGGTATTAAATGCAGAAAAAATAAAGTTATTGCAATTCAGGCCGTCCTTAATCCACAACCAGGAACTCAGCATTTGGGTAGATGAAAAGCTAGTACTTGAAAGTCATTCGATGAAATATCTTGGTATACACCTATAAAGTAATCTTTCATGGGATGTTCATATTGAAAAGCTAAGGTCTAAAGTATTATCGGTTGTTGGCATTTTATACAAATTTAAAAATAAGTTTAACACAAAAACCAAGTTAGTTAGCCTTAATAGCCTTATGAGCAGCGCAAAATTATATATTAATTTGAAAAAAATAAAAATAAAAAAAAATTTACCAAGGGTAAGTCCCTATTTTGGGGTTGTCTGAAAATTTTGATAATACGGTTCTTGTTCTAATCTATTAGAATTACAAAAAAAAATCTGTATAACTTTTAAAGTATAGTTACTTTATTCTCTTTTGCCACACAATGATATCAAAATATAAGGAAGTTAACAAGAGATGCATTTACTTAAAAAAATTAAAAAAAAAAAAAAACGACACTTAAGTTTTTAGATATGTTATATATATTACATAGACCCTTCTAAAAAATTTTTTTTTTTTGGAAAAAAAACACTTGGCCTTTGAAGTGTTTTCCCAGTTTAAAGTTTTATTTTTGGCAAAAAAAAATTGTCATTGTAATACAAAATTTTTACAGTGCATGTTTTCGAAAGCTAATTTAAATACCTTTCTAATGGTACCAAGATCTTTGAAATCGCTCCAGCCATTCCGTAGTAATCACAGCTTGAAAGTACATATTATCGTCATTTTTCAAAAACTTCGATGCCTTGCCACGCCAACATATTTTTAATAATGCAATTTCTAAATATGAGGTTGTGTTTGTATAGGTAAAATGTAGCAGTATACAAAATTTCATCAAATTCTGAGAGGGTCGGGTTCAACGCATATCGATTTTGATATGAAATTCATCATATATTATATTGTTAAATTGTTATATTATTTATTGCCAACTCGCCTCAATAATGTCTAACGACGCTGGGGCACAACATATTGTTAAACTTAATATTGTGTTGAATTAAATATATATATAAAAAAAAAAATTACAAATAACATAACAATATCTAATGTATCTATAACTAGTGAGTAAGTATCCTACCGCACACTATACTTAATAGTAACTTTAGCTGTTTTTCAACTCCTTCAATCAAAGTTATTTTTTTTTTCATTCTTTTCTATAAGTATGCTGTTAAATTCTATAACACACATACATAAACTGCTTTACCATAGACCGTTAAAATGTTTATTTTTCTAAAAAGGAAACAAATATTAAAAAACTTATATGAAAGGAAAGTGTTGTTTGTTTGGCTGGTTGGATGATGACGTGACAAGTGCATTCAAGAATAAAGTCAATATTTGTCAACCACTTTTATGTTGTATAAATTCTTGAGAAAAATATTGAAATGAATTGACAGTTTATATATTTTTTGCTGCTTAAAAATACACCGAAAGATAGACGTCAAAAATAGTAAGTTCGTTGTTATAATAAGTTTATCGAATTTGTATATACCCTGCAAAGCCGTTAAAGCTGAGGAGGGTTTGTGTCTTCACTATAGAGCCGATTATTAAAATAATTAGTTAACTTAATGTTAAATTTAGGCCACTTTTAAGGGTTTGAACATTTAATCCGTTTGGTAGGTTTTATTGATTTTTTATTAAATATTATTTTTTGGCCCCATCACTACTTACAAGGAAGGTATCCCTAAGCGGATCCTCTGAGTACAATCCCATTTTTAGAGGTTAATATATGGGGTCAAAAGTGACCTAAATTTTCGTCTAACTAATTCCCTAATTTATCGTCCAACTAATTTTCAATCAAATATTTGCAAATTGGTAATCAAATAAAAGTTATTTTGAAGATGTATCTAATAGAGCCAAAAAAGTTTCGAACAACCTTCAAACCCATATTAACGCCCCTAATGTTTCTTAGCGAATATTTTTTATTTGTGTCCCATATATCACATAAACAAGTTTTATTGTGGGTTTGGTGGTCCGCATCGGGATACCTCCCTTGTCAGTATAGTTTTGATAGTTACTTAAAAAGCATTTTCGTTAAATATTTCAAAATATCTCAAATAGAGTAACAAATTTAGTATACCTTTTTTTCTAGGTTGATGCATATCAAATCTCAGCAATCCTTAAATATATATAACATGTGAGTTAGGGAGGAACATTTTGACCACTTGGTAGAATTTGCTGGGTACTCTTAAAAATTATGATAAAGGACGTAATTTTACATACATTGGCCAAATTTCAAAACCTTACACCGATGGAAATAACTTGCGACACGATCGAATAAGTTTCCGAAATGGGTAGATTTTTAGTTTTCAAAAAACTATATTTGTAATTTTTAGTTTTGACAAAAACTAATGCAAGAGTTTTTAAATATAATAAGCCTCATAAGGTCAAAATGACCTAAGTTAGACCACAAAGACCCCCAAGGTTCAAAACAGTTAGTAACAAAAAGGTAAATAACTATTGATTGACTTAGACAATATTAATGGTTTATACATCAAATGAAATGTATTTGATGTATTAAATAATACTTAAAAACAAATTCATATACTTTCGATTTATACTAAAAAAATTACTCATTTCGAATACATTTAAAATAATAAATGGCAAACATTGAAATCGAGATTTATATAAATTTATTAAAAACGCTATAGCTTGATGGATAAAAAACATCTACATCATTTGACATATAATAAAAATACATTTCATTTGATGTACACATCATTGATATTGGTTGAATCAATCAAAATTTATAAATATAGGGTATTTTGACCCATTTCGGTAACCTGCTCGATCGCGTCGCAAGTTCTTCCTATAGCCGTAGGGTGTTGAAATTTGGTCAATGTATTTAAAATCTTTCCCTTTATCATAATTTTTGAGAGCAACCATCAATTTCCAAAAAGTGGTTAAAATTGGCCACAATCTGAGTGCTAAACGTATTTTTGGAGTATTTTAAAAGTTCTAGATATGTTATTTTTCATGAATTTTAATAAATTTATGTATAAAAAAAAGAAATTGATTTATTTTTTTTTTATTTTACGTTAAATTTGTATAACAAAATTTTACTTTACACTTGAAATAAAATTATTTTTCATAGAATTCCAATATGAAAAAAAAAATTATTTTTGCTCGTTGAAATAGATTTAGTGTTTATGCCAAAACTAAATAAATAATTCTAACATTGATGACAACTAAGTAAATTCATGCCACTGTCAGAAACTTATGTATGTATAAAAATATATAAAAATCGACATAATGTTCGAAAAAATAGATTTTTTTGTTTGTTAAAAGAAAAATTACTTATGTACATTAGGGTAGTCTTTCGTTGTATGGGCGAAAAATAAAAATTAAATTTTGACTGTACCCCCCTTTAAAATATTTGCTAGGGTGTCAAAATACGCCACGCAAAAAATTAGAGTTCTAGCATAACGGGAAGATGTCCCGCATCGCCCTTGAAAATCGGGCCCCTTGGAAAAATGGTCATAATTTAAAAAAAATTTCAAATTTTTTTTTCTTCAAAATTAAAAAAATATAAAACAATTTTTGTGTCGCGTTTAATCATAACTACTCAGATAAAAAATATTACTTTCCCAGAAAATCGCTAACTTACCCTAACTTTGTGTCAAAAAAATTAATAAATATTTTGGGGGTACCTCAAAGTGACTTTTTTGCATTTTTGAAAATTTTATTCAACAAAAATCAAAAACCTAGTATTTGCTGTCCAGTATTTTATTAAACACATCTCAAGTATTAAATAATCCAAGTACTGTGAATATACGTTGGCAAATTATTTTTTTAGAGCATTTTGATTCTCGGGGATTTCAAGGTTTTTTTTTATTTTTATACATTTTTACCTTAAAACAAGGTTTTAATAATATTTCATCAATATTATTGTATATGCTCTTTTATATGATGGTAATAACTTTATTATTAAATACTATTTTTTCTGTTGATAGTTAACCCATGTTAACCTGGGGTCAAATATGACCCACGTAAGAAAAATTCAGCTTTATGGCAAAATTTATAAATAAAATAAAAAAAAAGGAATAATTCAATTTATAGTTATTCTAAAAAATTTTCGTTAACCGTTTCTACTCTTTGAGTAGGTGAATTTAGTAAAAATTAGGACTTAAAACTTTTCCATAATAAAAATTCTGAGGGAAAAAAAATTACACTATTAGATTAAAAATACGTTTTTCGAAAATACTCATGAATATGTACAAAAAAATCAATTTTAATATGAACACAAATATCTGAATTTATACTAAATAATTAATTTTATTTAATTTTAAAATGTAAATAAATTACAATTAGAAACATAAACAAAAATTAATTTTATGTCATCTTTGTGATCTTTAAAATACGTGGGTCAATTGTGACCCCATGAAAATACAGGTTAACTATGAACACGAAAAATTATACTTTATAATAAAGTTATTACAATTATATCAAATAGCATACACAATAACATTGATGAAATATTACAAAAATCTTTAAAAAAAAGTCTATACAAATTTAAAAAAACGTTGAAATCCGCTAGAACCAAAATGCTCTAACAAAATTTTTGACAACGGATATCCGTAATACTTATGTTATTTAATATTTGGGATGTGTTTAATAAAACATTTGACAGCAAGAACTAGTTTTTTGGTTTTTGTTAAATAAAATTTTCAAAAATGTAAAAAAGTAACTTAAAGTAAAAGTAAAAAGTAAAAGTAAAAGTAAAGTACACCCCAAATATATGTATTTTTTTGACTCCAAGTTAGAATAAGTTAGCGATTTTCTGGGAAGGTAATATTTTCAATCTGAGTAGTTGTTATTGAACCCAACACAAAAATTATATTACATTTTTAAATTTAGACAAAAAAAATTTTTTTTTTTTTTATATTTGGTAAATTTTTCCAAGGAGGCCTGATATTCAAGGGCGATGCGGGACACATTCCCGTTATACTAGCCCTCTAATTTTTTGCATGGTGAATTTTTGTATCCAAACAAATATTTTAAGAGGGGGCAGCCCCAAAAATCGCAAGTTGAAAAATAAGGACCACCCTAATGTACATACATACCACAGCGCACAAGAGGATAAGAAGGATTTTTAACATGATGTCAGTATTCTGAATGTAAATATAGTTTAGTAATTTGTCATTCGCATGATTGAATAATATACTAAAGTTTTTTTTTTGTAACTCACTCCTTTAGTTCCCCATTTTTTTTTTTTTTTTGCAAAAATATCAAATGAATTACCATCATATTTTTGAACGAAAAACTATTATTAAAAATATCTTATCATATTTGTTGTGCACTTTATGCTTAAAAGTTCTTGCTTAACCGCATGTGAAATATAAGGGTTTTCAAGATACCTGTTCCTGCAACAGGCCAAAATGTCATACCTAAAGTATCAACATATGAAAAACAGTAGGCACCTACAATGGAATTTGTAAATTCAAACACCCTCATCTTTAAATTCAAATTTATTTCCAACAAATTTTTTTTACAAGCTTGTAAATTGTAGTTTTTCATATAAAAGTTCTTTAAAAACAAAAATTCAAAATTACAATAAATCAACAAAAGAGTATTTGGATTTACAAATCATCATTGCTGGTGCCATTTAAAATTTTTTTTTTTTTTTTGTATTTACAAAAATACTGAATTTTGACACTTGTTTAATATTACAAACAGAATTTTGTAATTTATTTCTGTGCAAATGGAACAACTTTTTTTAAATTTTCCAAAGAGTGTGTGATTTTACTCTAATTTTTAGTATATTATTTATAATAAATCAACTAAATTTAGAAAATATTAGAAAATTGAGTATATCAAATAGATTTTTTTATGGAAAATTTGAAAAAAAAATATATAATGGGTCCACCAAATAACTTTTTCTTTTTTGAAAATGCTATAAAAAATAACTACTGAATATTATCTCAAATTTCTTTTTTTATTTGAAAGTACAATCCTTCCGGTTAATAATGGAAAATAATTTCATTCAAATGGCTGCATCGGCTGGCCATGCAGTAGTCTACACGATCGGTCCAATTTTTAAGCACATTATCGATTGTGTGCAGCTGTATTTCACCAATGGCTTCACGAATATTGTTCTTTAAAGCGTCAATTGTCTCTGGCTTGTTGGCGTAACACTTATCTTTGACGGGACCCCACAAATAATAGTCCAACGGTGTCAAATCGCAGCTCCGAGGTGGCCAAACGACATCAGCTCTGCGGCTGACAATGCGATCTTCAAAAAGAGGGCGCAAAACATCGAGTGTAGCTTCGGCTGTGTGGCACGTAGCGCCGTCCTGTTGAAACCAAATGTTGCCAATATCCTCCTCTTCAATTTTTGTGAACAAAAATTCGTTCAACATTGCCCGATAACGATCGCCATTTACTGTAACGGCAACATTACCATGATTTTCAAAGTAATGTCGCAATATTTCCCAGCGTTGCTCAAGCGTATACACACCATGTTCGTTCAGCGGAAGTATAAAACTAATTATCTGTCAAATCAGACATGAGCTAAGTGTTACCATTCACGAAATAAGCACTAGTTGAAAAAAAAAACGTTAGATGGCTGACCCTTTATATATATTTTTTTTTTTAATTCAGAACTAGTTTCGAGTTTTAGCGTACACTCAAAAAAAAAAAGTTTGTAAAGTTCAGCAAAAGTTATGCTAACACTTAGTAGATTAGAAATAAAAAAGCCTTGCTAAAAATTAATAAATTTTTTGCTGAATTTTAGTAGACTGAAAAAAACGCAAAAAAATTGTAACAAAATTGTAGTTTAGTTAATATATTTGCTGAAAATCATAAAACATATTTTTGTGATTCTTTTAAAAATAATTTACAATAATTACGAAGTATAAAAATTTTCATTTTCCCACATTGATGTCATGAAGTAATTTAATATCTGAAAATATGTAGAAATAAATATATATAACATAACAAAAATTTTCTTTCAACTACTTACATCAATGGTTGTCTAAATGATGCTATCTTTTAAGGACGCAACTGCCGAAGATAATTATAGAAACGAAACGAAAAAATAAACAAAAGCAAACGAAACGAAAAAAACAACCCTTTTTTTGCAATAAGAAAATGGAACCATACTAAGATGTGTGTGTGTCTTTCGCTTTACTCTGTCTACATGTCTGTATATGTTTGTTTGCAATTTGACCACACTAGATTATAAATCTATTAACATTTATTTTTTTTTTTTAGAAATACATATTAAATTTAAATATTTTCTTTTGTCTTTTATTTTATTAATAAACAATTATTTTCACAAGCCGGTGACAACGCAAAACTTAAGTTGTTTTAATCCTCAATTTTGTTTTATGTATAAAAAACAGATACAAAACTCTTCCATGGTTGATTTTTTTATGTCTTATTAGCGTTGTACTTTTTAGTATCATTTTCCACTTCTCTACTACATCTTGACATGCTGCGACATCTGCTTCATTCTGCGTATATCTTTCAATCTGGTTGTCGCCCACACTATTAATGTGCTTATCAGCACAATTTTTTTTAGCAAAATTAATTAGTAAAACATTAGTATATTAGTAAAGCATTAGTATAAAACAGTTAAGTGCTGAATAAGTATAACAAAAATTTTAGCTGAAAACACGATTTTAGCAAAAAAATTTGCTAAGAAATAGTATACCTGATTTACAAGACGTTTTACTAACTTTTGTACTAACTTATTTTTTTGAGTGTACTAGCAAATTTAATATAGCTAAAAACTGTCCAAATTTTTTATTTTTTTTTTATTTATAAAAAAATGAAACATGTTTTTCTATATATCACCGTGTAATTCGGCTTCCTTTTGGATAAAATAGTCATCGAATATTGCTAATATTAAATAAAAAAAATTTGATAGTTAGAAATAAAATGGGTATTGTGAACAGACATGGGCGACGTCAATTACATTACTCAAGCATTCACTTGTGAACAATTTTTATATTATTCATAATTTCAGACATTCGCTCGCACTCGTGGGCTTAGCATATTTTCAATTTTTTCAATACCAAACATTTAATTATAGGCCATTGCAGTCGGGTTTTCGGGAAAAACATAGTTGTACAACTGCGGCGCTAACTGTAATTGATGATATTAGACCTGATTATGTTCTGGGGAGACTGTCTATTATGTGCTTGCTGGACTTCTCAAAAGCTTTTGACAAGGTTGATCATGTTTTACTGTGCAGAAAGTTGGCTTATTACTTTGGTTTCAGTGATGAGGCAGTATCTCTGATGAGATGCTATCTGTGTGGACGAATGCAGAAGGTAATTGTTGGTGTAAGGGAATCAGTACTTAGATATTTGAATTCGGGTGTACCGCAGGGGTCAGTCCTCGGACCTTTGACATTCAGTATTTTTGTTAATGATATATTTGGTGTGTGTAAACATGCTAATGTTAATGCATACGCTGATGACATTCAGATTTACTTGGCAAATGGTAATCATGATACTTGGGAAGTCACTTGTGACAAATTAAATGAGGATTTGAAATCTATTTATTCTTGGGTGGAGGCTAACAACTTGGGGCTTAATCCTGGAAAGTCTGTGGTATTACCAGTGTGTAAGGCGGATTTGTGTGTTAATCAATTGCCGCGAATAATGCTTGGGGATAATTTTCTTACCTATGTTAAGAAGGTTAAATATTTAGGTTTCTACATAAATTCCACACTCTCTTGCAGGGACCATATCAACATTGTGATACGTAAGGTGTACCTTACACTTCGTAACTTGTGTATGTCACCTAATTATGTTCCGGCTGAAACGAGGAGACGTTTAGTAATTCAATTAATAATGCCGATTATAACTTACTCGGCTGAGGTCTTTAGTAAACTTGATTCCGAGTCTTTACACAAATTGCAGGTATATTTTAATAATGCTACTTGGTATGTTTATGGACTGCACCGGTTTAACCATATATCACCGTGGAGAACAAAGGTTCTTGGATGTGACCTCGTCGACTATCTTCGAATGCGTAACCTGTTATTTTTACACAGACTGATATTTCAGAAAAGCCCTTTATATTTGTAAGAAAAGATACGATTTGGTCCATTAACTAGATGCATGACCTTGATACAACCCCTTTACAAATATTAATAACTAGTCTTCTTACCTTTCATTTTCTTTACTTCATGTTTTTCTAAAACTTGTTTATAATTTTATCTCCTAGCATTCTTTTCTCGATTCATACCTATCCTTAATTAATATCAATTAGTTATTTAAATTTCAATTTCATATAAAAAAAAAACAAATTATATATATATTATGTACAATTTACTATTAACCCTTAACTATAGATAAAATATTTATAAACTAATTATGACTTATTTACATGTTATTTATTTGAACTATAAAAGAATTTTATTCTTGTGGTTCTAACAATGAAATTTTTAAATAAATTAAATTACTTTTTTACATCTAATTGCTTTGAGTAATTGCCCTGTAACTAAATACCCAAATGTTGTTACTAATCCCAATGTTTGGTATTAAAAATTTTACACAATTTCCCAAGGAAGCGTTTAAGTGTGAGCGTAGGTCTGAAATTATTAATGATTCTGACAATTTTCAAAAGTCAATGAATGCGAAATGTAATTGACGTCGCTCATATATGATCATGAATCATATAACACATATAATATAATTCTTCATTCGCATTGTAGTTGTAACAAAGTAATATATGAAATGGGCAATATTCAACGATTATTTCTGCTAAACGAATCTGATGTGCCCAATGAAACTTTCTAAATATATGCAAATAAATAAAATGTTTGTTCTGAATGAACATTTTTTTTTCTTAAATTTTCCATAAAATATCTGTCAATATTATTATAAATAGTATACTTAAAATTATCGCAACATTAACCACTCCTGCTTCGCCCACTTTTTGTAAAAACTAAAAATGCAGTTTAATTTTTTATTTTTCTCATATAGATAAATAAATAGTATATGTTAGACATCAATACTATATAACTTTTATAAGCTGGACAGTTGATTTTGAAAGCCTCATATGTTGATGATATAGATGAGTAGATAGATAAGTTTTGTGCATAAATGGATAAAGCGTTAAGTGTTGATATGAATGGTTACCAAAAGGCATTATTTACATGCATGTGATGAATTGTATATGACATATGTTATATAAGTAATGACTATTAGGATTGCATTCAAATATTGTGAGTTAAGGTCTATGACCAATATGACAAAATCGAAAAACAGGACAAAGTTCATGTTTTCTAATATTATATGTTTTCAACAAAATTGATCGAAAAATTTTGTTTTTGCTCCAGAGTAGGTCAAAAATTATTTATATAACTTTTATAAAAACTTTTAGAAAAATTAATCTTTTGGTGTCTGGGGGTCAAAATGAGCCATTTTTCCAATGCTGTTTACCTAATTGTTAAATAGAAACTCCGAAATATTAAATGAATATGTTTAAGAATAAATATTATTAACCCTTATTTTTTTTTTGTACAAAAATTATTTAAATTTGTCTTTGAAACCTTATATAATGCGTCAAAAATGTAATTAATATATATCTACTACACACTTTTTGTTATTAAAAATCAATCTTTGATTCGTATTTGATAATATGAAGAAACTACTTGTAAGATGTGATTTTTTAGGATTTTCTTTTTGAAATGTTATGCCTTTTTAACACCAAAAAGGTCTAAGGACTAATATCATTACATTAGTAGAGATTTTAGCTGTTTCCTATCGAAAAAACATTAATGTCTTTGGATTTGTAGGGCTCATTATGACCAGATAAAACGTCTATTGTAGCATCGTCTAAACATCTCTATAATATCCTTAAATACGTTGAAGTTTTTACTTTTGCAACATCAAAAAGTTTTGATAAAAAATTAATTGTTCACAATCTAAACGTAAAAACTTAACGGAAAACTTAAAATGTTTCTGTCCCATAAACTAGGGAACCCAGGATATTTAAGAATTAAATTTAAAATAAAAATAGTTTAATGTTAAAATTATATTAAAATTTTTAAATTAAAAAGTTATGTTAATTTTATGGAAACAGTTAAATTTGCCGTTTAAATTAACTTTAAGTTAGACGTAAACATAAATTCTAGATCGATCGTAAAAAATGTTGTCGTTAAGAGAAAATATGGTTTTTTGGAGGAAGGTATTTTGGAGGTATTTTCGCGACATCTGTCATTATAATTCAGTATTCGATAGACGCCAAAGTGTAAATACACATTTTTTTCAATCGCTATGGTTTGCGTGATTCAAAAGTGGTTATTTCGACACAGAAAAAGTTTGAAGATGAGGAATTTTTAAGCATTATTCCACGAAGATTGTTGTCAAACGCAACAAGAACTTGCATTATCATAGGGAGTCACACAACAAGCCATTTCTCTATCTTTAAAAGCATTGGGATTTATTCAAAAGCAATTAAATTGGGTCCCATATGAATTGAAGCCGAGAGACGTTGAAAGGCGATTTTGCATGTAGAAAATGCTGCTTGAACGCTACAAAAATAAGTAATTTTTGCATCGTATTGTTACTGGTGATGAAAAATGGATACATTACGATAACCCCAAGCGCAAAAAGTCATATGTAAAGCCCGGCCAACCAGCCAAATCAACGCCGAAGAAATGGAAGATATCCATGGCGCCAAGGGAATGCTCTGTATTTGGTGGAATCAGAAGGTTGTTTTGTATTATGAGCTGTTGAAATCGGGTCAGACGATCACAGGGGACCTGTACCGAACACAATTGATTTGTTTGAAGAGAGGAATCGACGAAAACCGACCAGAATATTGTGGTGTAGTGGTTAACGCGTTGGACTGTTACACAGATGGTCCCGAATTCGATTCCCGGTGACGACAACATCAATTTAGAAAAATAATATGTATGAGTTTTCTAACACTTATATGTATCGCAGCGCCCACCTTCGGTGTTCCCATAGCACTTAACCCCACCGAAGTAAAATAATGAATCAGGGCTATGAAACAAAAAGCTTCAATAAATTCGCCAACTCTACATCAGGTGGCGAGCAACAACTGTTCTAAGACTTATCATCTCGCGCAATTACAGTGTTGCCATGTTTGAGGCCCTTCATCTTGCACCACCTTTCATCTCTCCACTATCCCCTTTCCAAAGAAAGCAACACATTAATTAATAGGAAGAATTTCCTGAGTGTTGCTTCTTTAAAAAAAAAAAAAAAGACACGAGGCAATAATGACAACTATCTGCCACATAAAACTATTTGGAAAACAGTGGATGGAAAGTTATGGCTCACCCGCCTTATAGACCAGACCTTGCCCCCTCTGACTACCATTTGTTTCGATCGCTGCAGAACGCCCTTACTGGAATACGCTTCACTTCAGAACAGGGTATCAGAAATTGGATTGATTCATTATTTACCTCAAAACCGGAACAGTTCTTTTGGCGCGGAATCCATATGCTACCAGAAAGATAGGAAAAAGTAGTGGCTAATGATGGACAATACTTTGAATAATGCATCAATTCATTTTGTTATTATAATAAATGCATTTTTCAAGCAAAAAAATCGACATTATTAACTTGTATACCCAATAGGTTTTACAAAACTTGTATAATTACAAAACTTAAATGCCAAAATATAATAACTGAAAAATAATAGAAAAGTTCGTAAATTATTATCGTATTCACTTATTTCGACTACAATGAGTTATGATTAATGAAAATAGAAGACATTTAAGAGCTTTTTACCGTTTTGGAAAGGAAATTCTATGCAAATTTTAATTCTCCTATTAATTTTTAAGTTTCTGTTTGCGCACTTAAAATTTCTTCATCTGCTACATTTAACTATTTTTAAGAGCATGTCAAAACTTTCGAAAGGATTTTTGATTTGAGCTACACTTAGCTACACGCTTATAAATACATATTATTAAAGCCTGATTTATTGTTAAACTAATTTATAAAAATTATAAAATGCCTAAACCAATTCTACATATAGAAATGCATTTAAGCTACATAATAAAATGACCATTTTGTACGTAAAATTTCAAGGCGCCATCATATTTTCACTCAAAACTTTCAAACTGCTTGGACGATTTTGATAATTTTGAACACAAAGCTACTTAGAAGAATATCAAATAATGTGGGTATAAATAAAAAGTCAAAAAATCTGAAAATTGCGTTTTTTGGGGTCCTTTGAAAGATAATTTTTAAACTTAAATATTTATATATTTAGATTTATTCCACTGAATTCAGCGTACTCGAATTAGATTTATCTGCTGGACACCCGCTTGTAACAAAAAAAGTTTACTATTCGAGCACAGTGTTATACATATATTAATTAATATGATGAAAGATATACTTCCATGTATGATGCAAGATTAAAAAAAGTTTAAGATATGATTCCCACCCATGTCATTATTATTTTCTGAGCGTATAAGGTATAATTGCATATTGTTATATAACCCTATATACAATTATACATGTCTTGTGATCAAAGCACAGCTCAGCCACAGAAAATAGACAATTTTTTTGAAATTTTCAACTATACACAGATCTTGTCAACTCGCAACAGATCTTAATTACATTACTCACTCATCGACTGACTCAACATCGCACAGCCTTTACCGCTGGAGCTAAGAACTTGAAATCTTCCAGCATAGACGTCAGATTTTTATTAATTTATACGGGGAGTGCAATAAGGTTAAATTTCTGCCCCTTGGCGGCCTGTCCAAATCACTTTGGCTAGAAAGCTAAAATTCTTAATATCTGTTAATTCGAATATGACGCCCTGTATGGTACGTTTTTAATTTTGCCCAGAAAAGTGGTTTTCAAAATAAATTTGCACAATTTGGAAGCTTTGTTCAGGCGTCAGTCTATTCATGTTGAAATGCCAAACCAAACTAAACATAAATCAATTGACAGCTGGCAAAATGGCCGCCAGTAAAAAAAGTGTTGCCAACTTAAAGTTCAATAGCTGTATAAAAAACACACTTTACAATATAGATTTTTTAGGTATGTAGGAGATCTTGTACTTCATTTGAACATTGATTTTGTTCAACGAATACTTAAGCGATTTATAGTATTTTCATACTAGTTTCTTTTTTTACCACTGGAATGGTAATTCTTTTAACAATAGAGAAAGCAAAATATGTAGTTTATGCAACATAAGGGATGATGAAACTTTGCAACATTTCCTGGCAAGATGCCCAATACATTCAGAATTCAGATTCAGACATTTAGGCAAATTATATTTGGAGGAAAGTGAATCGATAAACATTTTAAACGGTGAATTAAATATAGAAAACTAATAATTTATGAATTTATATAATTCAATTTTGAATTTTTTAATTTAACTACATACATCATATCCTAGAATACATACATATCGCACACCTAGTACAAAAGTGACTCAACTCAAAATTTTTAATTTTTCAGAATTCGATAAAAACATTTGCAACTTTATACCAATTGAAGGCCTCATTAGTTTTTACTTTCTGTTGCCGTTCTGTGTCGTTCTGTTCTGTAGGTAATATTTTGTAATTACTTTTTCTGTGAAAGGAATCAGCTGTTTTCAAAAGTAAAAGAAACTCCAACCAAAAACATTTAAATCAGGGATGATAAATGCGATTTTAAAATAGTACCAACCTGCATATAAAATAGTACTTTTTCGGCATCAAAAGTAAAACAAAAAATTTAAATATAAATTAACGAACAAATCTTTGTACCCTCCAAAATGAACAATTACAAATGAAACAACAAAAATATATTAAAAAAAAAAAAATATGTTAAGATGTGAAAACAAAATTTTGAGGTAACAAAACTATTTTTGAGGTGAAAAAAAAAATTTTTTTGTGGAGAAAAAAAATTTGCGGTGAATTTTAAATATTATTCACCTCTTAGTCTGGTGGAAAAATATGACGTTATATTTTATACATCAGACACTACAATGAATTCTAATAATATACAGTGCATTATACACCAATTTGTATGAAAAATTTAGAGGTACTTTCACATTGTCACTAATTACTTTTGAACCGCTGGACCGCTTTTGCTCATTTTCAATACCAAACTTTTCGGAAAAATGTACATAAAGCTATGTAAAAGCGAGCAGTGCGTACTACGAAAATTAGCTGATTTTGATTTAAAAAATTATTAAAACTTTGAGATTTTTTCTTAAATTCACCAAATTTTTAATATTTTTTGAACGTCCTATTAATTTTTGCTGTATTAATTTTTGCGTTTCTCACAGTTTTTTTGCGAATTCAATAATTGTGATTGGTAGCAAACAAATTTGTTCGTGAACTCATTCGATTTTAAAAACACGCAGCTAATAGTCAATTTCACATTTTTATAAGATTTTTATTATTTATTTTGTTTGAAAATCAAAATTAGTTAATAATAATTATAACCCTTAGTGATTGAATTCAATAATTGGTTTAATCGGTTAATAAAACTCTAATATAATCACCTGTAATCAGTCGCACTCAGTGAAATCATGTGATTGAATTCACAGCATTTGGTTCCAAATTAATTCATTGTTCATATAGGACTGCAAATCGAATTAATAATTATTGAATTTTAAAGGGACCAAGAAATTCATACATAGAAAAATTTGTAAATCGTACTAAATTAGTCATAGGATCAATACATATGTACTTTAGGCTGTCACTTAACGTTGAATTCTATTTTCAATAGAATTGTCCGCAACAGAACAGAACGACAAAGTGAAAACTAACCACACATACAGACTTTCAATTGAACAGAAACAAAACAGCTGATTCGTAACAGAACAGAACGTACAAACTAATTCTGCCTTGATACATAAAGAACGACATAACTGTTTTTTTAGCAACAGTTAACAACAACAAAGTACACTGATATTTTTTTAATAGATAAACAAGTATATTGTGCATAGTTTAAGCATATAAAACCGAAAAATTAAAATTTTGAGTTGAGTTGAGTCACTTTTGAACTGGGTGTGCGATATATACTACAGACGACTTTGAGTCATAACTGTTAATTAACTTATTCTTTATTTATTATATATTTGTAATATTTTATATCAAATAAAGATGAAAATACAATACAATAGTTTCTTTTTTTTGGAAGTAATTTATGTTTTTTAAAAGAAATTTTAGCAAAAAATAAATTACTTGCAAATACTTTACAAATATACAGATATATTCTGTGAAAAAAAATTTACATAACCTTTTGCAGTGCATCAATATGACTCTTGATAATTCCTATTATATTTGTATACCTAACCATATGTTTGTTAAAAAATATTTAAAGTATTTTAAGGATTTTATGAGAATTGTTATTTATTAAGAAAATTTAGCCGCCTCTTTTAAAATGTTTATTTAATTTAGACGCTAGTTAGTCAAAATCTTATCTTCATATAAGGATTTAACTAACTTCTGATTTATATCAAAAAACGGATATTTAAGGTCGTAAGATTTTTTCATTAAATTCCACTGTCGTTTAATTCATGATGAAATCAATATCTCTACTATTTCAATCTTTAAATTTTATACATTTATTCACATGTTTTAAAATGTGATAATTGATAACAGAACAAATGTGATAATTAGAAACAAACAGGGACCGTAATCATTATGAGTTTTGTAATAAAAATTACACAATAGTGATTATGTTATGAGTTTTAATGATTTTCTTCAATGGTAATGATTATTTTTGAGTAATAATAAAAAAAGTCAGCAATAATCATTATTTTTGAGCAAAAAAAATAAAACTCAAAAATAATCATTATTTATGATATTTATTTTTTTCGCTCAAAATAAAACTCACTTTCATGTAGGTGTAAATATATACACATATTAGGGTGGGGCGATTAGTATGGAAGGAAAAAAATCTCAATGGGCGCTTCGCGTTTCCGATTCTTGGGATTGTACTGAGCAAAAAAGTCCACTAGAACATACGTCTACGTTGAAAATCGAGCTTCCAAATTATGGCTTTACGGCAAAAAGCCCTATTTTGAAATTAATAATTAACCCCTTACACCAGACCCGCAAATATGATTGCTACATTAATGTGCTAGAGAATCTTCCAAAGAAGAGATTGATACCATAATCTTGGATAAACTCCTCCTCCTTCCTGAGATATGTCCATCCCACACATTGTTATTTTCACAAAATACGGCAAAAAAAAGCCCTGTTTTGAAATTAAAAAGTAATCCCTTAAACCTCACCCACAAATATGATTGATGCATTAATCTGCTAGAGAATCTTCCAAAGAAGAGATTGATGCCATAATCTTCAATAAGGTCCTCCTACTTCCTGAGATATGTCCATCCCACTCATTGAAAGTGAGTTTTATTTTGAGCGAAAAAAATAAAAATCATAAATAATGATTATTTTTGAGTTTTATTTTTTTTGCTCAAAAATAATGATTATGGCTGATTTTTTTATTATTACTCAAAAATAATCATTACCATTGAAGAAAACTTTAAAAATCAAAAATTTAAAAATCATGACGGATATGCAAAGATTGTCAAAAAATAATAATAATGGTGCAAACATTTTTTTTTTATGTCTCTTCTAAGTGATTGATTTTTTTATTCAAAAAAACGAGCAATAATCATTATTTACGGTCCCTGGAAACAAATAGTGCTCTATTACACTGGTAACATATAACCAACTAATTGAATTTTATATTATTTTGCTGTAAATTAAATTAATAAAAGAGATTTTAATAACAAAATAATTACATTGTGAGTAAACAAAGTAAATTTCACATAATTACAAATTGTATGCTACTACCCTAACCGAGCATTAGCTACAATGGCTTTCGGCTCGTTGTAGCGAAAACAGACCAGTGGGAAGCTAACCCACGACCCCAGCACTAATAAGCTAGCACGCTACTTACTAGTCAACCGTGGCACACACACAGTAAAATAATATAAATTAAATGAAAAAAATGCAACAAAACATATAAAACTTATGTATTAAATTTTATTAAAAGCAAAATATTTAATTGAATAAAACACAATAAAAATAAGTTAAACCTTTCTCACAGGTGTCCTGTACACTACAAAAAAGGTAGTAAATTTAGCAACATTTTTGCTGGGAGGATGCTTGCAGAAAAATTTCTAATATCAGCAAAAAATTTTGTAAATTCAGCCAAAATTTTGCTGACTTTTCTGACTTTTTTTTTTAGTGTACCATTAAATGTTGTTAAATGACAACATAGATAAACATAAAATCAGGTTTAAATTAAAAAATATGTTTATTTAATTTAAAGTTTAATTAAATTTTTATCAATCAAGGAAATTGTAGCATTGATTTAAAATTATGTTTAACTATTTAAATGATTTCGTTTTAATGATAATTTTTCCATATAAATTTTAAATTTTAAGTCCTGCAAAAATTTTATTTAAAAATTAATAAAAATTTTTTTTAAAATTTCACTAAAAATAACACAGTTCAACAAAATCAGAAAATGTCGATGCATCGGGGATACGACCAATCGTGTTTAAAAGACTTTGGGACGCAGATCACGAATATGGCCTTAGAATTTTAAAATTAGCTATAGTTAAAAAATATTTGCAAACAACTTTTTATAGGCAATTAAATTTTTTTGATAAACTTTTTGCAAAAATTTAAAAAAAAATTTAAAATAAAGCCGCTACTTCGTTACAACATTTAAATAGTATGAACTATACTTTTTAATTTAATATATAACACGTTTCAAAAGGTGCGATAACATTTCTTATACATTAATTAAAATTGAAATTTTTCAATTTTCACCATTTCGCTAATAAAAGGTCTGCAACCAAAAGAAGATTAATATGTATATTTACTAAACATCTCTGGTTACTTAATTTATGAGAAAAAACTTGTACTTTGTCTTTTGCTTAAATTAAAAATTTTAATATATTTTTATGTCTCAAAAATATGGAGTCTGTGACTAATCGTAACTAATAATATTCAGATGAAAACATTCTCATATATCTAACACATATTTTTAAATCAATACCAACCAAGTTCTCGGTAATTAAGGTTCGTTTTCCTAAAAAATAAATATTTTAAATTATGCATGTTAAAACTGTATTTTTTAAATTTTCTCCATAGTAAATACATACAAAATTAATTTTCATAAAAAGTTATAAAAGTTGTATTTCATATTGAATTTTCTGAAAATATTGATATACAATTTCTGGATTTTTTTTTATGCAATTAATTAAGAAGAATATAAATTACCAGCATGTGCTAAAATTTTGCATATTCAATTAAGGATTTTTATATATCTATATATATAATGTCCTATGGTTCCTTAAGAGGAACAAAGGGCCACAAGGATTTTTATAATATTCACAAAAAAATAAAAAGAAGTGAAGTTTTTACTTTAATAGTTTTTACCCAATCCTTGCCCAATCGCAATTAATAAATATGGTTTGAAATGCTCAAAGTCCATACTTTAAAATCAAATTAAAAATTATTCGAAGTTTATTTAGGTATATGAATTAATAAGAAAAAACTTGAGTTTTGGTAAAAGTTAAATTCGTGAATATTTTTAAAACCGGAGCTGATATTAAAATTTGGTGTTCACATTCGCATTTTTAGCGTTTAACTGTGTAATTATTTAAAAAAAAAAAAAAAAACACACACACATTCTGAGAGCTAATTTTAAATAGGAAAAACTTTAGCTCTGAGAAAAATTTTCCAATATAAAAAAATCCGGATTTTAAAACTGTTTCCTATAAAAAAAAAAACTTAAAACTTGACAACTTTTTCCAATAAAAAAGTAAAAAGCTTTTTGAATTTGAAAACTTTCCTGTATATAAAAAACCTTAAAAAGTTAGATTTATTTTCAGAACGTAACAAGGAAAGTCTTTCATGATCAAATTTTAATATTTTGTATAGAAAATACAAATAGTGCGCATTTACGGGATTAAAAATGGTTTAAAAAATTATCCATTTTTTGTTATTTAAATTTATTTGGCATTTGATCCACGTAAACTATATATAAATGTTATATTTTCGGAAAGGAATTATCTGAAGCCATCTCCTGGTACATTTATTTGGTACTTGATTGTTGTTGTTGTAAAAATGTGTTAATTATAATACAATTCTAGCTGAACAAAAAATAAAGATATATTTTCTGTTATCATAATCATGTACACAAAAATTGAAATAGTTAATAATGTTAACGGTGTTTATGAACTTATAGTATAAAATTTAAAAAAAGTTGTTTTCTTATTTCTTGTAACAGGAGATGGCCTTTAAAAATTCCAATCTGAAAACATAACATTTATATATAGTTCCTTTGGATTAAATGCCAAATAAATTAAAACCAAAAAAACAAAAAGTGAGTAATGCCAAAAAATGCAACTTGCTATTGTATTAACATTTTCTATCAAAACTCATGGCATATTGAGTATCAATGTGACATGTTATGACAAATTAATAGTGGGTATTAATGTTTAAATAATATAAAATGATTAATTGAAATGATGATACTAATAATAACGAACGGTAATGGAAAAAATTCATTCATGGATTCATTCATGAATACGAAAAACAGTTTTTTAATTGAATCTTATTAAATCCAATGTGCATTTATTTATATATAATTACACTGGTGGGTGCAATAACGCCTTACGAAATAAGGCCTTTAAGGCTTTATTTCACTTCCAATTGAGAAATAAGGCCTTTATTGCGAAAAGGGCTTTATTGCACTTTGAAAGTGACATAAGGCCTTTATTGAAATTTAGCCAATGGTGCAATAAAGCCTTTATTTTGTATTTTTTGATTCTTTTGTTACACAGCCCAGTTTTTCTGCGTGGCGGCCTGCGGCCGATCTTAGGGGTTTTCTCCTCCATAGGACGCGGCAGGTGGCTTCGCTAAATACAGTTTTCCTGCGCGCGTCTCATTATCTTCCCTAGTGTGACGCGCGCAGGGAAACTTTATTCAGCGAAGCCACCTGCCGCGTCCATGGAGGAGAAAACCCCTAAGAGCGGCCGCAGGCCGCCACGCAGAAAAACTTTATAAAGCAAAGATTTTCAATATTGTTGCAGTTCAATTTTTTGTTGAATTATTAATGTTCTATTAGTTTTTGCTTATCATCATATTTGCAAAAATGTGTAATGATTAAGGTGATTTTTTTTCATTTTGGTGGGATTTATTTCGTTTCCAAAAGTGGGATTAATTATTAATGTTCTATTGATTGTTGTTAATATGAAATTTTATTATAATTGTTCAATAAAATATAAGAAGAATAAGAATGCAATAAAACCTTTTTGGAAATAAAGGCCTTATTTCACTTTCCATTGAGAAATAAAGCCTTTAAGGCCGTATTTCGTAAGGCGTTATTGCACCCCATCAATTACACTGGTCAACAAATTTCAACTTTTTGCAGAATATATCATTAATTCCAGAAACAGCATTAAAAATATGCTATTTTTTTGGGACATAATGTCATACGATTTTTTATATATTATAAACAGGATGACTCTATATAGCAATACAGACAAGACCGCTTTTAGATATATACTAAACTTAAAAACAATTCTTACCAAAAAAATGAAAAAATTGTGAATTAATATTTAGTGGGGTAACCTTTTTGTTTTATCACACTTCTTAAACGAGAATTCATCGAAGAAAACCATTTTTTCGTGTAATCCGGGGAAATCTTATACCATTGAGTTTTTAGGGCCTCTTTTAGGTCGTTTACGCTGGATATGTTACATACTCTGATTTTTGTTTCAAGCATTTGCATAACAACACAGGTGAACTGATAACATCAACAATTAAATCAGCTGTTATTAATATATGTTGATTACATTAGAATTGTCTTTTGGTTTTGTTGTGGTTTATTTTAATAATCATATATAAATTGAGATAAATTTTACTTAATTTTTACAGTGAAAGTTTTTGTAAAAATAAAGCAAAAAGGCGCGCGTTTTTACAAAAACTTTTGCCGCCCAGTAAAACAGGATTTAGAAAACAAGATTTTGTTATACACAGGATTTCGACCCGAACCCGCTCGTTTGTTCTATCTCGTTTACGTTATACCGAGTATTCGTTATACCGGGCTTTGACTATACTTCAAAAACCCAACTTTTATACCAGTTATTTATAAAAATATCTACCGAAAACTACTATCTATTTTTAAGTTGTTTTTTTTTTTTTTTGGAAAATTTAGTAATTTCTACAGAATTTAAACAATTTAAAATCTCTGCAAAATTACTTGGTTTTGAATTGCAGTAATTCTAGGTGCTATTTTAAGTTGATTTTAAACTCGTAATTCTTAGCTCATCTTAGTTTCTTTCATATTTTATTAATAGTGAATACTGAAATACTAGTACAATGAAAGCAAGTAAATGCAAGTTTTTTTTATTTCTGTATACATCGAGATTATTTTTATGTTATTTGTTGTTAAATTTGCAAGAAAAATAATGCTGAATTGAAGCAACTTCATTTACCAAAAAATAATATTGTATGTTGCTGTTAAAAGTAGTCAACACTTATTTTCCTGTAATCAGAAGAAAATAAATCGAGAAAAAATAAAAAATTTTCCATGGCAAACAATAAGATGTATACACCAAAAAAAACTGTAACTTCCATTGTGTGGTTAGATTTCATGCACTTTCTCTGAAATATGCCATGAAAACAATGTTGAAATATCCCAGCAAATAGTGATTGATAATTGGTATTCGTAAGAGCTTGATATTTTTTTAATTAATGTTTTATGTAACATTATTTTAATAATTTTTAAACAAACATTTTAATATGAGTACAAAAATTAAAAATGACTTTTACAAAAAAGCAATGACAAACAAGCATTCTAAATCTCAGAATTTCTCTAGGGTTGATGTGCGCTTCATACGAATTTGAGCTCCGATTTCCTATATAACATCACGCTTTCGAGATATGCTAACCTAAAATCTAAAAAATGTTTTCACTATAATCGAGACTTTATAATATCGCGAATTGAACTTAGTTCACAAAACTTTTTATACGCAGCAGCAAAAACTACTAGTACTGAGCAGTTTTGTACTAGTTTATTTGAAGCAGGTAACTGGAACCAGAGGGGCTCCATACAAACTACGGTAAAATTCAAAATGGAGATGTTTCAAACTCCCGCTTTGGAAGTAAGTAGTTGCGAACTTGTTTGAAAACTACAATTTAGGGACGAAAAATAGGGAGCAAAACTGGTACTAATTTCCCAATTCAGAATATATTATTAAAAACAAGTGTTAACAAATTTAGAACTTAAAAACATGTATTTGGATTAACTTATTTCCTATGGAACTATTACACATCCGGTTACGAAACTAGTTCTAAAGATAAAGTGACTCTTTGGCACCAGTACTGTACAAGTTGATTTGCACCTCAGCTCAATTCACAATACAAATTTTAAATGTTTATTTGTAAACTCAGATTATATTTTTAACAACAAATGGTGTTATGTTGTAAACAAAAGATAAATTTCAAAATCACGTAAGTTTAAATAATATTTTCAAATAGTCTTAACATAGATTATACTGCACTAGTACATAACTGGTTCAAAATTACTGTTTGAGAACTACACCTATCAATCGATTTACACGATAGATACGTTCCAGAAAAAATCGCGTAAATCGAATTCAAAAAAGTTTGTATGGAAAATCGTGTAAATCGAAAAAAGGCATATGCTTTTAATGCAAAAAAACGTAAATAAAACAAAAAACTAACAAAATGAGTTAATTTATAAACAAAATTTAGTTATAAAATTCATAAAATTCATAAAACCAAAAAATAAATTATGAAGCCTGGAATAACATCAAATATCCATAAAACAAGTTACTAAAAATTAAGCAAAAAATCAATAAAATCAGTCTACTATTTATTATTAAAAAATAATAATTCAGTTCATTAAATGAGATCAGATCATTTCAAACTAATAGTGCCAACTAATCTTATCTTTCTGGTTGGTGACGAATCACTTTCATCTCTCGATAGTATTTCAAAAGTTTCTGTTTCGATGTTGGAAATAACTTTAGCCCTCAGAGATTTGGAAATATATTTTGTTATAAGAACTTGTGACGTATTATTGTTCAGTTCTTTATTTACCTCCCGATATTGTGCCAGGTCATGAGAAATATATCTCTGGCACTTTAGAGCTCTTTCAAAATTTTGGTCATGTTGGACAAAGTGATTTCCTAATTTTCGGCCTAATTCAAGGCCTTCACAAATAATTGTAGTTATCAATGCAACCATTTCTTAGTCGTCTTCACCTGAGTCATTATTATTATTTATTTGAGACCAACGATTTCATTATATAATACCCTTTGACAATAAAGTTCTCTCAGGCATTTTCGTTTTTAATAAACCCGACTCGTCAGCATTGAAGACTTGATTAGGAGTATATGAAATAATTTCGGCGAACTTTTCTGGATATTCTTCTGCAGCATCAACATCAGCAGATGCTTGTTCCCCTTTTAGTTTTAAATTATGTAAAGAATGCTTTCTTTTTAATTTTCAAACCAACCATGGCTAGCTGCAAAAGAATTTTTTGCTGCTGTGGACGTTGATGGTATCTCATCCTTTATTTTTTCGTAAATCCGAAATGCCTTATTTGTAATTACATTAGTGTCAATTGGAAATCGCTTTTGGGTTAGGTCTTCAATCCAAATCATTAATGCCTTCTCCATTTTTTCAATTACATCATACCCAGCTGCTAAACATTTCCGGATAGCGTTTTCATTCTTTTTTACAGATCTAATTGTGGCTTCATGAATGGTATATTTTTTAGAAACTCTTGATAATTTTTCTCCTTTGCGGAGAAAATCCAAAATTTTAATTTTGGTTTCTAAAGATATAATTTTTCCTTTATCTGATTCTTTACAATTTTTTTCGGCATATTTATTTTTATAAAATATCGATCGAGTTATAAAAGTTATATATATATATATATATATATATATATATATATATATATATATATATATATGCACAGCGCATAGTTTAGAGACATTTATTCGTTCCCCCCGCATAGTTTAGGGACATTTGCTTACTTTGGGGACTGTCCCCAAAATTTTCGCGCCTTTTCATACATCTAGCGTTTAAGATGAGGACAATTTTTTCTATAGACCGCATATTTCGGCGACATTTTTGGCCATGTCCCTAAAGTATGCGCTACGCATACATATATATATATATATATATATATATATATATATATGTATGTACACCGCATACTCTAGAGACATTTATTCATTCCCCCGCATAGTTTAGGGACATTTGCTTACTTTGGGGACTGTCCCCAAAGTTTTCGCGCCTTTTCATACATGTAGCGTATGAGATGAGGACAATTTTTTCTATACACCGCATATTCCGGCGACAATTTTGGGCTTGTCCCTAAACTATGCGCTGTGCATACATATATATATATATATATATAACACTATATATATATATATATATATGTATGCACAGCGCATAGTCTAGGGACATTTATTCGTTCCCCCGCATAGTTTACGGACATTTGCTTACTTTGGGGACTGTCCCCAAAATTTTCGCGCCTTTTCATACATCTAGCGTTTAAGATGAGGACAATTTTTTCGATACACCGCATATTTCGGGTACAATTTTGGCCATGTTCCTAAAGTATGCGCTACGCATACATATATATATATATATATACAATATGCGGTGTATAGAAAAAATTGTCCTCATCTTAACGCTAGATGTATGAAAAGGCGCGAAAATTTTGGGGACAGTCCCCAAAGTAAGGAAATGTCCCTAAACTATGCGGGGGAACGAATAAATGTCTCTGGACTATGCGCTGTGCATACATATATATATATATATATATATATATAATCCGATTTATTTATATAAATTTTATAATATTTTTTTTCCACAAAAAAGCTACAACTAGCAGACTTGTATGGTAAACACTGACTGATTTATATATTTGTATATTTTTGATATTTTGATTTGATTTGGTATATTTTGTATATACGTGCATAATTGGATAATTGGATAATTGGATAATTCCCTTTTTAATTTTATTGTCAATGAACTTGTGTGTTTTATTCCAATATTTTAAAAAATCAATTAAAGAATTAAAAAAAAAAAGAAGTTAACTTGTATATTAATTTTTACTAACGTGAATATGTATACAAAAGTTTTTTAATTAAATAATCAACAAAAAAAAAAAAATCGTGTAATTCGAGGTAATTTCCATATTCCTCGATTTACACGAGAAATAAAAAAATCGTGTAAAAGTGAAATCGTGTAAAAAAAAAGTATCGTGTAAATCGAGGGATATGTGTAGTTTTTATTTACTAGTCTGGAATCTAGTACTTTTCGGAACTAGTTAGTTCAAACATTTTCTACTGGGTATCTTCTAAAAGTTCTATTAGAAACTTCTAATATATTATAGCTTCTCGGAGAAATCGTACGCTGATATTCATTGTTATTGTATTTTCATGAATTAATACAAATTTCACCGAACGATATCTAAAATTATAAATAAGATATCTGAAAAATTTATTAGACACTAGCATGAATGGAATGCATTTTCTGCCCACTACGGTCTTCATCAACATTCTTCGTGCCATTTAGTATTAATCGTAAATTAACACTAAATGGCACGAAGAATGTTGATGAAGACCGTAGTGGGTCAGAAAATGCATTCCATTCATGCTAGTGTCTAATAACTTTTTCTGTGTTTTTTTCTAATAGTCAAAGTAAATTATCATATAAAAATTATAATTTTTCTGTTAATTTAGAGAAAAATTTGTCATGATCTAAAACCGAACAAATAAAATCTCACACATAAATTTATAGATCAACGATAAAAATTCACTATTAAAAACCACTCACCAGATACAGTGTAAAAATCGTTTAATGTATATGCTCGACATATGTATTAATAAAAATCTTTAATGTTTGTTGATATGCTTTGCTAATGTAGAAGGATAGTATATGATGACATTAGAGAAGAGAACTGCCATTTAAAGTTTTAACTGAAAGTTAAACTGGCAACTATGATAATGACTAGAGAAAAAACAAACACACTATAAATAGAAATCGTTCGTGGTAAATTTCATTCTAACTCAACACACAGAGTAATATGGGATTTAGCGTTACCCAATTTCTTTAACATGTGAGTTAAATAGATGATATTTACGATTAACACTAAATGGCACGAAGAATGTTGATGAAGACCGTAGTGGGTCAGAAAATGCATTCCATTCATGCTAGTGTCTAATAACTTCTTCTGTGTTTTTTTCTAATAGTCAAAGTAAATTATCATGTAAAAATTATAGAGCAATTCCATATGAAAGCGATCACCTTTTGGACGACCCCTCTCCGATTTTAAAATAAATAGTCTCAATCGATTGCCCAGCAAAAAATAATGTACCTACATATTTTTTTTTTTTTATAGTGACTGGTTTAGTGGTGGTGTGCACCACTGTCATGTAACAAAATTGAAGAATTCTTCATAAGGGACCTCATAGAAAGTCGCAACGAGTGATAGCTCGTTGGAAAGGTATTGAATCAGGCTTTAATTGAAAAATAAAATTTTCCTAATTTTTCTCAGAAATTTACCTTTTTTCCCATGAAAATTATATTTTCCCATGAAAATTAAATTTTCCGATTTTCCACAGAAGCTCCTAAATTTTCCGGCTAATTTTTTATTTTTTGGATTCCTCATAATTTTTGCTTTAAGAATCAGCAATAAAAAAATGGGCCCCGACTCCTTGTTTGGACAGGAGAAGAGCATTTAAGAGACCACCTTGTTCTCATTGTTTTTATATTTTTTATAATTGAATTATTTTTAATTATTTAACAAGAAAAGGTTGGAGAGGTATTGAATCAGGCTTTAATTGAAAAATAAAATTTTCCTAATTTTTCTTGTTAAATAATTAAAAATAATTCAATTATAAAAAATATAAAAACAATGAGAACAAGGTGGTCTCTTAAATGCTCTTCTCCTGTCCAAACAAGGAGTCGGGGCCCATTTTTTTATTGCTGATTCTTAAAGCAAAAATTATGAGGAATCCAAAAAAAATAAAATTAGCCGGAAAATTTAGGAGCTTCTGTGGAAAATCGGAAAATTTAATTTTCATGGGAAAAAAGGTAAATTTCTGAGAAAAATTAGGAAAATTTTATTTTTCAATTAAAGCCTGATTCAATACCTTTCCAACGAGCTATCACTCGTTGCGATCGCTTTAGTAGTTTTAAAACAACTTTCAATGAGGTCCCTTATGAAGAATTCTTCAATTTTGTCACATGACAGTGGTGCACACCACCACTAAACCAGTCACTATAAAAAAAAAAAAAATATGTAGGTACATTATTTTTTGCTGGGCAATCGATTGAGACTATTTATTTTAAAATCGGAGAGGGGTCGTCCAAAAATTTGTCATATGGAATTGCTCTATAATTTTTCTGTTAATTTAGAGAAAAATTTGTCATGATCTAAAACCGAACAAATAAAATCTCACACATAAATTTATAGATCAACGATAAAAATCCACTATTAAAAAATATCAAAAGTTTAAAAAAAAAAAAATTTTTTTATTTTTTTTTATTTTATTAATTAATAATCATATAATTACAAATTATATACTATTACCCTAACCCAGCACTAGCTACTATGGCCTTCGGCGCGTTGTAGCGAAAACAGACCAGTGCCTCTGGTGGGAATCGAACCCACGACCCCCGCACTGATAAGCCAGCACGCTACCAACTAGCCTACCGGGGCGCACGAAAAAAAAAATTAAAAATTCTGGTTGTTATAAATTTCAAAAATTTATAGCGATAACGCCACACCAATGAATATCAACTGACGATTTCTTCGAAAATAAGATATTTTTCTAATATCTTATTCTCAGACTTTCTTCTCAAACCTTATGCTGGGATATTTAGATATTTGTCCGTCTGTGGAATATCGTCTCAAACCTTATGCTGGGACATTTAGCATAGTGGTATTTAATGGCAGCAGCATTAAGTGGTAGAAAAGAACTAAGGATGCATATTTTAAAGAAAACAACTTTCATGTCTTCGTTTTAAAAGTAGAATGAAACAAACAATCGACAATAACGATTTTATTTAAAATTTTTCTCATATTATTTTTTTGCAAATAATTAAAGTTTTATACCGAATTTTGTTAAATTTAAATAAAATTCAAGTAAATACGAAACAAAATTGGGTTTTTTTTTTTTGTATACATTCAATCACTAAATGTAAAATTGAGTTGATTTATTGACAAAAAAAATTAAACGTTTTTTGGTAACGAAAAAATCGCTTTATTGGAAAACTGCGATATCCTCAGAGTTATTTTGACTGCATTTCAAAATTGTTTTTTTACAGCTTAATAAACCTGAAACTCGGTTCGTGTAATCTCCAAATTAGTATTACAAAACAGTATTTTTTATCGCTGCTTAAATTTTAAAGTAACGACAACGAATTTAAAAAATTAAAAGCTACTATTTTGTCATACTAGTTAGGAGACTACATACACAAAATTTTTTTTTAAACTTTTAACGGTTTTTAGGAGTGTGATAACTGAAATCTTAAATTGGGTTGTCTATAATCAGGCCATAATATCTAGTCCCCTATATTCAATTTAACAAATTTATTTTTATTGGATTGAATCATATCAAACTCAATGTAATATAATCCATTTATATACAATACGATCCTTCATTTTTCGGATCAAATTGTATTTCAATTATATATAATGCTACATCAAATTCGATATATTTCTTTGCCGTATCATATTAATTTGTTTTAATCGGGATGATGCAACAAAGAAATGTATCAAATTTTATATAGCCATATTAGCCTTATTTTTATAATATAGCCTTATATATAAATGAAATACAATTTGATCCGAAAAATGGTGGGCCGCATTTTATATAAATTGAGTTTGGTTAAATTTGATACGATTCAGTCTAGTGAAAATAAATTTGTTAAATGTAATATAGGGGCTTGATATGGCCCGATTATTAACAGCCCAATTTAAATTTAACGTTCAGTTATATTTTAATTTGATATGCTTAACTATCAAAAATTTGTATGTTAAACTAAAATTTTTGGAAATTTAATATTTTAAATTGAGATGTTCATTTAAGATAATTTTAATAGATATTCGTATTTTCAATGAAAATTTTCGAGTCGATATTAAAATTTTGAGTAGAAAGGTTATGAATTTCAAAAAAAGCGTCGCTTTTCCATAACTTAAAAAAAATTTAAATTTTTTTTCACGGGTCAATACATTATATTGTTTAATCTCATATACATATATATTTAATCTCATATATTAATTCTGCCGTTCGAATTATATATTGCCCGTCCAGTAACGTATGGTATATCAGATTGTATCTTAATACAATTAAATATGCTGTTTTACGAAAAATTACTTAACTAAAGGGTGATTTTTTAGAGCTTTCGGATTTGATTAAAAAAAACAATACAATTTAGAGAAAGGTATGAAATCTGCTGCTCTTCACACCAAAAGGAGCAATTTTGCTTGTTCATGTATCCATTCAACCAGAAATGAGCTCCGTCGCTAAACACAATTTTCCGATAAAAAGTGGATCTCCATCCAACTTCGCCAGCGCCCATTTACCAAAAGTTAGCCGTTGTGGTAGGTCGTGCGGCTTCAATTCTTGCACCAGCTGTATTTGAAAAGGTTTTACACCCAAATCTTTCCACAAAATTGTCCACGTATTGTAGTAACATAGGCCCAATTGCTGCGAACGGCGCGGAATCGATAGTTCAGAATCAACAACAACACTGGTGGGTACAGCTGCGATATTTTCCTCTGTCCGCACTCTGCGTATGCGTGTTGGTGGCTTATTGTCCAATAATGTACCAACCTACCATAAATTGGAAGAAGTGCACAATGCACATTCTTAACCGAGCATGAATTTTGATAACAAAATTCAATGATCTGCAAGCGTTGTTCGTTTGTAGGTCGATTCATGGTTAAATTATAGAACAAACTGAACATGTTTCACAGTAACATGTTACACGAAAACAGCTGAGCTGCCAAAACAGAGTTGCCAAAAAGTAAGTTGCTAAAAGGCAATAAATGTATGCCTACCAAAAATTGATGATTTCTTTATATTTGACCACGCCTATCAGGCCCATTATTTGTTGGAATTAATTACTTTTGGAGATAAATGCTATAATTTACAACAATTTGCCCCATTACACATGAAAACAGCAAAATGTTTGCGATTTTTAAATTAATATTAAAAAATTCTTAACAAAGATATCAAAAATTAACCGAGTGTTAAAGTGTAACATTTGTCTTAAAATAGAAAAAGACATTACTTTCTCCGTTATATCAAGAAGTTTAAAATTTGTTTTTGATTTTCAACAAGGACACACTAATAAACAGAAAAGCTAAACAAAATTATTGGACTTCATATCATAGATAGAAATTTAAAGCAATATATCTGAACAAAGTGAGTCCTGCTACACTTGTGCTAATAACTGTACTTTGAAAATGAATTTATTCATAGATATTATTTTGATAACGTCGTATACTGTAGCGTATGAGCGTTATTAAATATATTAATATTACTCATACGTCTAGTACAAGGCAGTTATGAAAAGCTTAATCAAGTTAAATTGTACACAACATTTTATAAATACGATCAACATTTTTTGTAATCGTCAAACGCTGCTTTTGCCAATTTTCAAATTATTTTGTAAAAATTCCATTTTTAAGTATTCTTGCTTTAAAAAGTAATTTTTGCGAGTCTTTTTCTTTAATTTTTTGTCATAAAACGCCATCAGAATTATTTGATCACAACTTTTTTTTGCATAATTTTTAGTAAACAAAACCTTAAAAAAACAAGTTTTCAATTTATTTTTTGATCAGTGGTTATAATCTTTAACTTCAAGCTCATATATTAGTTATCATGTAGTGCGTAAACTTGTTTATATGAATGTTTGATGTTTGATGTTCTGATGATGGGAACCTATAAAATTCCCGCAAAAAATCTATCAACACATTCCTGAAAGGGACAAATAATAAATTTGAAAACAAAAAACTCTATAGATTATTTGTTAGGACAATATCCTAATAAAGAAATATAGAGTATGGCCTCGAACTGGAATAATTTTCATTTTCATTATAATGGTTTTGCTTATCCAATTGTCAATTTTAATTCCGCAATGGGACTATTAAGACCAAAGGGAATGACCAAAAATTTGTTGCACAGTTGTATGATTTGGCAAAATAGAAAACTAATATAAGAAAATACAAAGGAATAAAAGCACAACAATAAAACTACTATTGATATACTATAAGCAGGGCAACAAGAAATATCCTGTATTATGTTTTTTTGTGTGAGTGTATGAAAAATGTGTGAGATAATTAACCGCTTTATAACAATTGAGCAATTTGTTAGAGCATATTTTTCAGATTTTGATCTTAAGAGAATATTTTTGATAAAAGATCATATTTTTGAGTACATTTTTGTAGTTTTTAGAACATGAGCATGATTTTCAGTTTTTTCCATATTTTGTGTGGTTTGAATATTCGATTTCGGAAATTCAAGTCTTTTTGGGAATTTAATTTACTATGTTAAGACTACCGATTCCGATATAATTAATATTTAATCTTCTTTTTTGTCAGCAATTTCACAGAAGCAAATACAGCTGAAAGAAATAGTTTTCAAAAGTACTTATAAATCTGTAAAAAAAAAAATAAGTGCGCCCGATAGGCTAGTTGGTAGCGTGCTAGCTTATCAGTGCTGGGGTCGTGGGTTCGATTCCCACCAGAGGCGCTGATCTGTTTTCGCTACAACGCGCCGAAAGCCATAGTAGCTAGTGCTCGGTTAGGGTAATAGTATATAATTCGTACACACAGAGAAAAATTTAGCTATTTGCCAACTGAAATTCGATTACTACGGCTCAAATTCAGCTATTATGAATTTCAGTCGGTTAGCACAACTTAACATTAGTTTTCACAACAAATTTCGATTAATTCAACTGAATTTTAGTTGCAACACTCCAAATATTCTGAAATTTAATGTAAATATCGTTGTACTAGCTGAATTTATAAGTTGTTACCATTAATATACACTTTTCAATTCGGTTGGCACTTTATTTCTCTGTGTGTAATTATATGATTATTAATTAATAAAATATAAAAAGAAATAAAATAAAAAAAAAAAATCTGTAAAAATAGCAAAAAAAGCAAAAAAAATAGCAAAAAAACTGCTAAACATTTGTTATAAATGGCGTTGCTGAAAAAACTTCTAAAACTAGTATTATTAGTATTAGTTCAGTTATTTCCGAGTTAAATTTTTGTTAATTGAAAATAGCAATTTATTCAATTAATATCCGCAAACACTCTTGCTAAATTTTTGTGAACAAAACAGCAAGCCATAACTGTAATATCATACAAGTTTTTGCTTAAATTTACCATTAATTTTGTTCAATGCATAAACAGTATATATGCTGAAGTCAACAGAAATATTTGCTAAATTTTAAACTGCTGATTTCAGAAGGGCAGATTTTTCTCCGCATAAAAAATAGCTTCACAATTTTTTATGATTTTTTTTAACAAATTTTTAGCAAATTTTTATCTGATTTTAGTACAATAATTTCCCAGTTACAAATTGCTAACTACACTCAAAAAAATAAGTTAGTACAAAAGTTAGTAAAACGTCTTGTAAATCAGGTATACTATTTTTTAGCAAATTTTTTTGCTAAACTCGTGTTTACAGCTAAAATTTTTGTTATACTTATTCAGCACTTAACTGTTTTATACTAAGGCTTTACTAATATACTAATGTTTTACTAATTAATTTTGCTAAAAAAAATTGTGCTGATAAGCACATTAATAGTGTGGACGACAACCAGATTGAAAGATATACGCAGAATGAAGCAGATGTCGCGGCATGTCAAGATGTAGTAGAGAAGAGGAAATGAATAAAAAAAATCAACCATGGAAGACTTTTGTATCTGTTTTTCATACATAAAACAAAATTGAGGATTAAAACAACTTAAATTTTGCGTTGTCTCCGGCTTGTGAAAATAATTGTATTTTAATTAAATAAAAGACAAAATAAAATATTTAAATTTAATATGTATTTCTAAACTAAATGTTTATAGATTTATAATCTAGTGTGGTCAAATTGCAAACAAACATATACAGACATGAAGACAGAGTAAAGCGAAAGACAAAGACACACATCTTAGGTAGATTTTTATGGTTCCTTTTTCTTATTGCAAAAAAAGGGTTGTTTTTTTCGTTTCGTTTGTTTTTGTTTATTTTATCGTTTCGTTTCTATAATTATCGTGGGCAGTTGCGTCCTTAAAAGATAGCATCATTTAGACAACCATTGATGTAAGTAGTTGAAAGAAAATTTTTGTTATGTTATATATATATATTTATTTCTATATATTTTCAGATATTAAATTAATTCATGTCGTCAAAGTGGGAAAATGAAAATTTTTATATTTCGTAATTATTGTAAATTATTTTTAAAAGAATCACAAAAATAGGTTTTATGATTTTCAGCAAATATATTAACTAAATTACAATTTGTTTTCAATTTGTTTGCGTTTTCTTCAGTCTACTAAAATTCAGCAAAAAAATTATTAGTTTTTAGCAAGGCATTTTGATTTCTAATCTACTAAGTGTTAGCAAAACTTTTGCTGAATCTGCAAATTTTGTTGCTAAAAATCAGCTCTCTGATTTTCAGCAAAAGATTTTGAAGACATTAGCAATTTTTTTGCTAGCACCCTCCTGACTAAAATTTTGTTGACTCAGCAAAAATTTTTGCTGACTTTACAAACTTTTTCTTTTGAGTGTAGAGCAAAAACATTTTGTTACTGGAAAACCACAGATATTTTTTTAAAAACCCACTATAAATATGTTTTCTTTGGAAAGCCTGGGTTTTGCTAGTACCACCCAAAAATTCTTTGCCAATAATGTTTTTAACAACATTTCAACCAATTAGAAACTTTTAAAATGTTTAATTATATTTCACTCATTTAAATATGATCTATAAGATTAAGACCAAACTGTATGGCTTATTTTTAAATGCGTTTTATTTTACATATTTCTCAAAATATAAATTTAATAAATTTAAATTTAAATTATTTTAAAAGCACCAACTTTTTTGAATTACCAACGTTATGCCAACGGTGGCTAGTTCGCTTAAACCAACGGTTTCCACTGATATCAATCGGGTAACAGGACAATACTGTCAAGATTGTGAATCCCACGATCTGCCAACGCATAACCGAACGTCGCCGATGCTTTGCCAATTCTGTGCCGATTGTATTTTTCTGTCCGGTTGGTTACTTACAATTATCTAAAATCTAGCTTAAATGTAAATAAAATTTTGTAGATTTAAAAGATTTATTTTTGCTATTTTTATCTTACAAATATTGAGCAAAAAATTCTGCTAGTTTTTGAAGTTTTTCCTGCAACGTCAATTTGTACCAATAATACAGAAGCTGTGAAAAAAAATTTAGTATATTAGTATTATAAGGGCATAAAATCGATTTTTTAGAGCACCTTTTTGGTTGCACTGCTTATAAGAATTTTGGCCAGTTCTTATAAACTTATGTTTGGTGTGTGTGAAAACTACATATAGGTCTGCCACTTCACAAGAAAAGGAACATTGAAACGAAAGAAAGAAACATTGAAAAGAAAAAGTCTGGTAATGAAAAATTGATAACTAAATCCAGGACAACAGTAAAATCGGAAAGCAAAAAAATTAACATAACATCTTGTAAAAGCAAAAAAGCACAACCAAAAGAACTGAGGTTAAAGTAAATAATGCCTCAAATCAGAGTATAACGCATAAACGAGCACGAGTATTAGGCTGCTTCTTAAAAAAAACATATTGACGAATTTTAGTCGGGACAATCCTGGGTAAGATTAAGATTCATAAAAAAAAAATCTCTAATTTTTTCAAAATTCTCTAAAAACAAAATTAAGGGGTCGCTACCAGGCTTTGAAAATGTTCCCGTTTTTCAAAAGGGTCAGATTTTCGTAAAAATATTTTTTTTAAAGCAGCAAAACACTTTTTTTTTGTATTATATTTAGCCCCAAATACCCAGAAAAAAAATATTTATTTTTTGTAAGAGTGTTAACCCTTAACCTCAAAAGGCATAAAAAAAGGTTAAAATTCTACAATTATGAATTAAAAATTTAGAAAAATGTAAAGATTGAAAATATTAAAAAAATTGTGGGTGCTTTTCTTTAAACACATTATGAGAACTAAAGAAACAATAATATTGAAGGAATACTTCAATGCAATTAGTATGTGGACTCATTTAATTTTGGCGGTTTCAAAGGACAATCAGTATTTTTGACAAAAAAAAATTCATTAGAAAAATATATTTTTGGTGCAAGAAACTAATTTTACTTTGTAACTTGTTAAATACGGTTATAATTACTTAGCTCCGAAATAATAAATATTTGGCGCATCGTTCACTGTTGCTAACCGTAAGTCAAAATTGGGTCACAAAATAAAATGTATGATTAAAACTAAATTTTGTTTAAATTAACTAACTGAAAATAAGTTTAGTTCTTAATTAAGTAAAATTTTCAATGTAATAAATTATTAGTTGACCGAAGGTCGAAGAAGTCCTGACAAAAATATCGAAAACGGATTTCGTATATGAGGTGATTTTGATAATGATAAATTTTTGGCAAGTATCATAATTCTAACAGAGAAAAGAGTGGAAAATATTATAAAATTTGCGTTTTTTGCCTTATGTCTACAAAATGTTGTACTTTTTTTATTTTTTTTTTTTATTTATAAATATTCACTATCAAGTTTATGTTATGTAACATTTTTATCCTACGGAAAGCATGGGTTAACAATGAGCCAAATATTTAATGTTTTGAAACTGAGTAATTGCGATCAAATAAAATAATTAACAATGTAAAATTAGTTTTTTTTCACCAAAAATATACTTTTAAATTTTTTTTTAATAAAAATTATATCAAACTTGTAAACAAAAAGACAAAGTACGGTCTTAGTTTACTTCCCCTTTACATCTTGTTTTTAAATAAAACAAAACAAGTGTAAAAATAAAAAGGATAATAAAAACAAAAAGCGTGTATTGTATATCTACCAAAGGTAGAGCTTGCACATAACGAACAAGTTATCAATTTATTTTTGATCAATGGTGATGATCTTTAACTTCGAGCTCATATATTAGTTCTCATTTAGTAGGATAACTAGGTAATATGAATGTTTAATGTTTGCATGGGATTGTCACTTCTTTCAAAACGTGTTCTGATGATGGGATCCTCAAAAATTCCCGAAATAGATCTATCAACACATTCCTGAAAGTGGTCAATTAATAAATTTGAAAACAAAAACTCTAAAGATTATTTGTTAGGACAATATCAAAATAAAGAAATATGGCCTCGAAATTGAATAATTTTCATTTTCATTTTCATTTTAATTTTTTTTTTTTATCAAAAATGCTGACTTTCATCCAAATCCGCCAAAATTAAATTGAAAACTTTGAAAAAATTTTAGAATTTTTTTCATGAATCTAATTCTAATCCAGTGTTGTCCCTTCAAAAATCGGCATTTTTTAAAGTAAGATGCAGCATAACGAGTGTATTAATAAGGAATGGTCAAATGTATTAAAATACAAACACATACAAATTGAAACTATAGAACAACTTTCCTACAAAGACTTCTTCTCTTGTATTAACGAAACGAAAGAAATCCCATAAAAAAGTTATTATTTATTCTAGTACATTACCTTGGCAAAATGTTTCGGTTACTTGTAGTTTTTATGGTATCATTTGACAATACGAATCAATATGTAGCTAAAATACCCCTTATTTGCAAGAAATGACAAAATATATAAAATAAAGTTAGAAATGGGACAAAGTGAAATACAGAACTCAATTGTTATTACTGAACTTACCTAAGACATGACACTGTATAATCTTTGTACGTCCTTCAATAACTATTGACCCTGAATAAGGTTGGGTGAAGAAGGTCGGGTTGTAAAACGAGGTGGCTGTAAAGAAAATTTGAAAAAAGCGGAAGAAAAATTTTTTTTAATATCAACAAATACCCAATTTTAATATTAAGAATTTTTTTGTTTGGGTTCATTTTATTTGATTACAGGTATATAATTTAATAAATATTTAATCAGCATTAACATTCGCACTTCTGAAACCCACCCAGATGGGTTTTGTAGATTTTTAATCATTAATAACTTTACGGTTTTTGATCAAAACAAAAAATGCTTTCGACTCAGTGAACCATAGTGACTTGTTTGAGAATAATATTTTTTTTTATCACTATTTAGTGTAAGAATTGCCTTTATATAGTACAGAAATGATAATTATTTCTTTTAAATGTTGTTTTTATTAATTTATTATTAAAAAAAAAAAAATTTCACAAATTTTCTAAAATTGTAGAGCGAAGTTGATTGTCCCATACATATAACAATGTTCGCACTTTGTTTGAACAAGAAATGTTAGATTTCTCTAATACATACAACCCCGTAATTCTGTTGTAATAACTTAATGCGACCGAATTGGTGGTTGTGGTGATCAAATTCGTTTGTGACAACTGAATTTGGTTAAGACAACCGAATTTACGTGGTTGCAGCAATCGAATCAATTCGGTTGGACGAAATAATATGTATTGTTAACCCATTAATGACTGACCCCCCGGTTCCATTGTCTAATATCAATGAAATTTCACTCATTCAATATTTAATATCGTAGATGTTATTTGGTATACTATGTCCGCCCATATTTGGGACCACTGACATGCAATAATTCCTTCTTGGTTTTTGAAGAAAAAGGTAAAACTCTTCATTTTTATTTGAAAATAATCGAAATATTTCAAGCAAAGTGTATTTCATAAAACTGTAAAATGCTTATTTTAATGGTTATGTGACGAAATTATGCATGTAGCCAGGTGAGTGGTCCTAAACAGGTAAATATTTTTTGTGCGATAAAGAACTCCTAAGACTAATAGCTAATATGAAAGTTTTCCGTGCAGTTTTTCCGACTATGTAAATTTTCTGACTTTTGAACTGCTAACTATCCCCCAGGAAGGTTGTGAAATGTTACAAAAAAACGCTATCATAAAGTAGTTTCATCCTTTCTCTACTTGCATGCTAAAATCAATTTGATGCACCTCTTCCCTGGATTAAGCTGTACTTTTTTTAAGAAGGTTTCTTTTTGCGTGTTTAAATACAAAATAGGCTGGAATGGCTTAACGGTACCCAGGCAGAAAAATACAATCGAAAATGACTCGGCGATGGTCGATTATGAGTTGGCAGAACGTGGAATTAACAATCTTGACAGTATTCTCCTGTTACCAGATTAATAACAGTTGCCAACCGTTGGTTAGAGCGAACTTCACACCGTTGGCAATTCAAAAAGTTTTGTTCTTTTTAAAATAGCTTAAATTAATATAAAACACATTTAAAAAGCAGCAATATAGTTTGTTTTTAATATTGTAGGCAGATCATATTTAAATGTGTGAAATATAATGAAATATAAAAAAATGCTTCTAATTGTTTGTGATATTGGTAAAACGGCTCTATGTAATAAGTCCCAGGTGCAAAAAGTCCCAGCGCAAAAGCTCCCAATGAAATAAATTCTAAAAAAATTAAATAAGTCCCGTCTCGGAAAAGTGAAATAAATTCTAAAAAAATTAAATAATATAATTAAATAATTGGTCGTATTGCCCAAAAGCCAAAATTACATATTGCCCAAATGTCCGCATATCCCCCAAAATTGTGGATGTTAATATGTTATAACGACCAAATCAATGAGAGAAAATCCAAAACTTTTTTTGGGTGCTATGGCTTTTTATTTTTAAAAAACTTTGTCTTTTTCTTGGTGCTATGACGGTAAAAAAAAAGAAGTTATTGCCCAAAATCATAATTTATATATTTTTTTTAAATGTCATAAGACATAATGTCTTTTGTGAACGCCTGCCGCGTTCTACGGAGGAAAAAAAAACCCCAAAAGCGGCCGAAGGCCGCCACCGAGAAGAACTTGGTTTTCAAATCAGATGTCGAATCCGTTGAAATCTTATATTTTTAAGACATCAAGTAACATTTATTTGACCTGTCATAACTTTTTACGTCCCAAAATACGAACCCACACCAATATTTTTTGTTTTTTTTTCGTAAAACGCGGCAGGCGGCTACGCGAAACAAAGTTTTTTCTGCGTGCGACAAAAAAAAATACAATTGAAACAATTTTTTTAAGTTTCCTTAAAACTCTTTTGTTTGATTTCATGAATCAGCCTTGACATTTAAGGTCTTATGACATTCAAAAAAAAAAAAAATATGATTTTGGGCAATAACTTCTTTTTTTACCGTCATAGCGCCCAAATTTATTTTGGCCAAACAAAAAACCGTGATAGCGCCCAACAAAAAATGTTATTTCGCCCAAATCAATGTCGTATTGCCCAAAAATAAGAAAATTTTTACAACAACAATTTTCATATAGTTTTTTTGGGCGCTATGTCCCACGCTAAGTTCAGCTGGGACTTATTTCATTTCGGAATTACTGCATTATGGCATAACAACTAATAACAAAAACGAAATAACTTCTAAAAAAATTAAATAACTACAAAAGAACTGGGTATTATTTCATTTAAAATTACTCCCAAATTTGGATGAAAAATTTTTGGGGCTTATTTATTTTTTTTTTTTTTTTTTGACATTTTTCACCTGGGAGTTATTGCACAGAGCCTGGTAAAACAATATTTGCAACGAATTTTGAGGGTGGTACTGGTAAAACACATTATTTCTAAGCAACATAGTGTTTTCCTAGTACAATATTTGTTGTACCTTTGGTCAATGTTAACACAGTTTGTTTTACAAAAGTAAAAGTGGTGTGCCAGTACTGTTGGCAATTTCTACCTGGGAACATGCTATAGTTTTTTGTTATTACTTGTTTTTCTTCAGTAACCCATTACGAAATGTTTCAGTAAATGCTTTTTTGTTATTTAAAATATGTTTAAAATATGAAGAGCCCACCCGAGTGGGTTTCAGTACACTACTCATGTAAAAAGTTTTGGGAAAGCGATGGTTAAATAAATGCAACCTAACACAAACAACGCTAGTTACACTACATATTGTCGAATAATACCCAATGGACCAAAACCCTTTAGAAAAATATTATATTAAGCTTGCAAGCATAAGCGTTAAGCTTTAAAAAGACTTTAGAAAGTATTGAAAAACGCTTTAATTTTATTGTAGAAAAATCAAAACGGAACCCTCGTGATAATATTACTGAAATAATATTTAAATAAGCTTATGCCGCTAATTTTAGAATAAGCTTATGTCAACAATTGTAGAATTAGCTTATGCTTACAAATTTAGAACAAGCTTATGCTACCAATTGTAGAATTAGCTTATGCCTACTTTTGTAAATTTTTTTATTATCGCCCCGATTTTCAGAAATTTTTGTGACTGTCTTACATTTTTGTGACTCTTACCAAGAATTTTTTTTTTTCAAGGTAAGATAGTCAGAAAAATTTAGGACAATTACAAAAATGTGTAAGAATCGGGCCATATGTTTGAATATAAGAAATTCACATTTTATTTAATTTTTTTTATTAAGAAATTTTTATTTAAGTTTTTGGAATTGAAAAACACTTAAAAAATAATTTTAAAAAAATCAAAGCAAAAACTTAAAAAATTTTAGTGTGCATAGGCAAAGAAAAAAAATATGACTGAAATAAAAAAAGAAAACAAAACAAAACAAAACAATGCAAAGTAATCAACGACGTACATACAGAATTTAACGGGACTTTGCTGCAGCGACATGTCAGCACGTTGTAAAGAATACTACTTTCTCAAACACGGTTGAAAAAGGCTTTAGTATTTTTTTTTAAAAAAAGCTTATTCTAAAGTACTGTTATACTTTACTTATTTTGTGGTCCATTGGGATATTAATAAATGTATTGCATGTAGGGTTTTTGTCCCGGTAAAAACGATATATTTTCAATCCCGCAATTCCAAGATTTTGTGCGGGTTTCCCGAAATATTTTTTATTCTTTCAGGGAATTTGTAATAAATATTAAGAATTTTAGATGTTTTATTTGAAACATAACCAATTGATTTTTTTTTTTAATTATTCCTAATAAAAATATTTGCAATTGAAAAAAAAAGATGCAATGCTAATTAAAATTTGTATTACAAAAAATTCAGAAGTTAATAATATGTTCTCGTAATGAGAATTTTGTATATATTTTTTTCAAAAATTGCATCGGATTTTGAATTATCAGGTTTAAGAGTATAATTAAAATGTGATTTTTATAAATAGAAAACTCTAATTGTTATTAAATGTATAACTAAAATGTTCGTAAATTTAATTGATATGGATTTAAATTTTCACTTTAACTAATTTAAATTAAAAATATAATTAAAAAAATATTAATTGAAATCAAAATCTATTAAATTAGTTTTTTAGTGACTGTTTTTAAAAGGAACAGATGAATACACCACAGAAAATGTGTGTGAAAAGTCTTCTAGATATAAAAAAAATATTTTATTTTCTGGAAATATTTTATTTTCTAAATCGAAAGTAGAAATTCCGTTTAAAATAAATATATAAATTTGAAGCTTATTCCGTAATTTCTTCGTTTATCGTTTGAAACTTGTATGAAAATTATGGTTGTAACTGTTTTGTTGCGAAAAAATTATAGGGCAACTAATGGACGATATTTTATTGATAATAAATACCGTTTTTTTTAATTAATTCGGAACAAAAACCTTCCGTACCGAAGCCAATTTCTAAAATCATTTTTATTTAAACATTTATTTTAAATAGATTATCGCGATGTGTAAGTGTGTGTGTTGGAATGGTGTAAACATTTTATTTATAATGTTAGGGATAAGTAAAATGTTACATATTCTAGGAAAATTAAAAAAAAAATTATTAAAACTTCATTGGGATTGGTGCGGCAACTTTTTTAACAACCGCGATATAGTAAGATCGTGGATCGTAAATTTTTTCAAGGCCTACACGGCTATGTCATGTAATTTTTGCTATTTCCACAAAATGCAAAAAGTTATAACCCTAATGAATATATTTTAAATATGAAAACTTTAAATATGCAAGAAAATAAAAAAATAATACCTTAATTTCATTGTGTTAAAAAAATTATCAGAGGTTTAAATATTTCTTTTCCTAATTTATATATCCGAAAGTGGAAAAGTTTTTCATTAAAGTTGTAAATCGCACTTCAGTATTATTTAAAAAAAAAAAAGTTTAATCAAGTTTTTTTTTTACAGCATTTTCGTAAAAAAACCCGAAAATTCTTTTTACAAAAATTTAAGTTCTAGATGCTTTTCAAAACAATTTTTTTAACATTTTTATCATCGAAAGTCACGAAATTCTGCTTGAAACTGTGTAATAAATGATGAATGATATTTTTTGTAACAAAAATCCGTAAAAATTTCTTAGAATTTAAAATGTTTAGAAGTTTTTTAGCTTCGGTAGGAAAAAGTCTCATAATCGGAGAAATCAAATAAATGTCAAAAAATTCAAAAAAAAATTTTAATTTTGCAATAAAATTGCAATGGAAAAGTATAAAATGTTGGAAAAAACTTTTAAAACACAACAAAGTTAAAAAATATATAATTTTTTTAAGGCCTGAAAATCTTAATACAAATTTACATTAGCGCTCAAAAATTAAAAATCCAAACAAATAAAAAAAAAAAAAACAAAAACGTCAAATTCTTCGTCTCTAGTAATGAGATTTTTAAAAGAAAAAATTCAGTGAATTTTAAAAAATTTCACTGGAAAATGTAATAAATATAACACGCGACACTTTTTGGCACCAAAATATGTCTGTTTTTGGTACGCAATTAAAAAAGTTTTTGCCACAACTGCACAACAGAATAATATTTTTTTACACATTCTCCTTGTATAGGAAACAAGACAAAACTACACACAAGAAAAATAAGCGTATAATATTACCAAGTGTCGCAGGAGCATTTCAACTAATAACTATTTTCGGTAAAGTATGCCAATCCACTTAGGAAAATGATTTGTATAAAAATATATTGACATTTAGCAAAAAAAAAAAAAAACTTGCTAGTTCTTCCTCTTTTATTTATCACAATTAATCATAAAAATTTGATAGTTTAATAAATTGTCCTATATATTTAGATCAAATATGCTGTTTTTTTTTTTATTATTTTATTAAAATTATTTCATATCTAAAATATAAAAGAGACACGACATTAATTTTAAATAATAGCTTTTCGAATTAATATTAGGGTTAGGTTAGGTCGAAAAGAGGATTCGGAGAAGGGAAATAGTTCCCTAAACCGACTCAAGTCCCTGAGGACTTACACTTAAACCAGAATGTCGGCTTGTTGTGCGCTCTAAACAATCGGTTCTATGTCCTATGTCACCTTACTATCCCAGGAACTCCGTCGCACTGACGAAACTCCTCAACTTCTTCCATCCTATGCCCCTAAGATCCCCCAATGTGGATATTGGGTCACTGGATAGTATTTCGACCCTGATCCCGGCAAATGCCGGGCATTCACAGAGATAGTGTTCCAAGGTCTCCTCGTCTTCCCCACAGGCCCTGCACACTTCTGAGTCCGCCCTACCAATACGGTGGAGATGGGCCCTTCAAATTAATATTAATACTTCCCTCAAATTAGCATCAAGAAAAGATGTGGTATCCAATTTCACCACTGCAATGACTTCGAGCTAGACAGAAATAAAATTTGATCTATAATTTAGTTGTTTAATAAATAACTAAAATAAACCTACCATTTTTTCAGATTTTTCTTTCAGCATTATTATCTCTTAACACTTATCTGTTATGTTCGTCCATATTTATTTTCTTACATTTTACCAAGTAATGCTTGAGTAAAATATGTACACAAAATGCCAGAAGAATGCACTATACGTTTGACATTTTGTAAATATTTAGCATAATAGAATCAGTTGTATAAATATATCATAATGTTAAGTAATATTTTATAATGTATGAAATGTCTTGTTACGTGGAAAGTAGTTTAGAAAAATTGTGCAAATGCAAATACAAAATGAATACATTGGAATATATAATTTATACAAAGCTTGATAGTATTCACAGAATTTAGAACTAAAAAATTTTACTAAGTATGCTTTCATCGTTATATTCACTCTGTAAATTTTTTGTGTGTACGATTTAAAGACTGTTCGAAAATATTGATTATGGGATATTGTCATAACTTAGAAGAATTTCAAAAATGTGCTTTTACGATTCCTACACTCACATAACAAATGCGGTTGTCTCAACAGAATTTCATTTAACTGAACTGATTCGGTTGCTGCAACCTCGTAAATTCGGTTGTCACAACTGAATTTGGTTGTTGTAACCGAATTTCAATCAAATTCGGTTGGGACAGCCGAATTTACGAGGTTGCAGCAACCGAATCCATTCAGTTGGATGACATTTTAGTATTATGAAATTGTGTTATTTTAGGGTTTTATGTAAAGTTTTTAGCACTTTTTGTAAAAATCACTTGTTTTGAGTTAATAAATGATTTTTTTATTATAAATGTCGAATTTTTCAATTTCAAATTATATCAAATTTAAATATTTTTTAATGAGCGTGATATTAATAAAATAAAAAATCCGCTATCCCGATAATTAAAAATATCTGTGGAAAAAACCCTAATGTCATGATATATAAAACAAATAACCTACAACAATATGTGTATGTGGTCAAATAACAATTTTGCCGTTTTATACAACATATTGTATAAACTATTAAACATGGAACTTAATCAAACATTTTACTAACTTATTTAATATGGTTAAAGTTTATTATAAATTACACTATTATTTATTTAGTTATAAATTATTAAACTTATAAGTAAATACAAAAATAATATAGGGGGAAATTAGCATTGGCTGCTATTAAATTACACTACTTTGAGTAAATATGATTAGTTTACCTAATATTTTTCCTTCCCAATATTGACCAACTCATAAAATCGATATGATATTATGCAAAAATAAAACTGTTTGTGTATGTAATACCCCTGTGGAAAAATGGTCAGCAGTCAGGAACGGGTCGAAAGGGTTTATTATATGACCGGTTGAAATTCGACCGGCCTAAAAGAACCAGCCCCGTGACTAGTAAAAGCAGACCTGATCGGAAAGAGGCTACTCCGTGACCTGTTCTTTGACAGATGCAAAAAACCGATCCCAAAAAAACATACATTATGATCAGTCTAAGCAAGACCTGCAATATCTGAAAAAAAAAATTAACAGACCTGTATTTATCTAATTGCCACAGTCGTATATATTAAAGGTAAAAAGGGCAGTAAAAAGTGGCTAAACATATTTTTTGAAGATTTTTCATATTTCATCTAAAGTGATGAGTTAACACGAAAAGTATTTGAAAGACCTATCTTACGGTGTGCTTGAAAAATAGCATAATTGTGCTTTTTAATTTAAAAACATTTCCATCTTTCAACTTACATTTTTATTTCAATCAAAATTTGTTTTTAAAAATAGATTTATCAGTAGCGGTATTCATTCTTGGTGTTATATTTACTTCGTGTTATATTTACTACGATTTGTTCACAACAAAGCGTGAGTGTCTTTTTTTAATGTATGGTAAATTTGTATATCAGCTGATCTTTGTTGTTCGCTACTTATGTATCAAAAATTACTTTAATTTGAAAAAAAAAATTGCAGAAAAAATCACAAATTTATTACTGCAAAATGCAAAATGCTTTCGTTTTAAACTGGGTTTTTCGATATTTTTATTAAATTATAAGTTTTTCCAATAGTTAACACAATATACATTTTTTTTGACGGCGGAACAGTCAGGTGTTTTTTTTTTCCTGATAAATTTATCACTCGTATTTACCACAGTTTTTTGTGTAGTATTTCGCCACAGCGTGGTAAATTTTACTGCAATACATTTTGTTGTTGGTTCTGGTAAATTCTGATAAATTTATCAAACGTACTCTATTAACCGGATCCACAAGGGTTGTTTACTACCAATAATGAATACCGCTAGTATTTCTATTTTTTTATTTTATTTGCATAAAAATAATGTTTTTTTTTATCCAGTTCATAGGACGAATTATTCGGCAAATGAACTAGTTTCGATTGATTTAAAGGAATTTAAGAGAATAGCGCGTAGGAACTCTGAAAGAATAGAATTTAAAGTGGGAAACCTGGGTAAAGTGGGAAACTGACCTGATTCCAAAACTATAGCAAGAAGACTTGTTTAACTTATTTGTGTATTAGAAAAACAATTCTTTTTTTTTCGGTGGAAATTTTTGAAATAGTTTGATTTTACACATTACCTCATGTTGCCTTATGAGTAAGTATTTTTATCATTTACGCTGAAAGGCTTTCGGGAAACTTTTTCAACAAAACTATCCACCATTAACACATATTCATTAAAAGAAAGAACTAATTTAACAATAACGTTGATTTACATATAATCCATATATTGTAAATAATATTGTTGTATAAATATAATTCTTTATGATTATGTTTGGTGAAAATAAACCAAAATAAAAATAAATAAATAAATTGTAGGGAAAGGCGCCCCCAGATGGACATGGTATTGAAATAATGCTTTATAGCCCAAATGGAGTAAGATATCTTAAAATGTTATATACCATGTCAAACACAATATGTTAGATACCCCAGTAAACCACACATTACCAAATAATCAGTAAAGTAATGTATCGCCATAAGGCTTCACGCATTACATTACACCTTACTTCACTCATTAATTTTACAGGCGATGAGCCTAAAAGTAATGGGTGGACTCATTACCTTGTAGGGGGTAAAGTAACTGGTTACTTATATGGTTACATGGTGGGAAAAAGCAATGTGTCTATAAATAGATTTTCATAAAAAAAAATGTATAATTTTTTGACAGATATTTTTTTTTAATTAAATAAATAACTTCTTTTTTTATTAAGTAAATAATGTGGTCATGCTGGGATTCGAACCTGGAGTCTCTGGTATTTAACAATTAGTTAGGCGAGAACTCTACCAATTGAACTATCTATACATATAATATTTTATTGCTTAAAATGTAAATGAGTTGTTGTGCTTCGTGTTTTCGTTCGTGATATCACAAATATACACCTTACCCTCATACTTACCAAAAATTATATAGATTTTCAAAAATATATAGTAATAATTACTTTACGTTTATATTTCATGCATTATGTAATTGATGATCGGTAAGTCATTATTTTATGTTTTGAAGGAAAGTAAAATGTAATGAGGTATCATTACAAGGTAAGCCAATGAGTGTTCAATTATCGGTAACTCATTACTTTAGGTTTTAAAATAATGTTGAATGAAAGGAGTATACATTACAATATAATGCATTATGTAACCAACTATAAGTAACTCATTACCTGTTGTTGGAAAAAAATTATACAGTTAAGGAGTACACATTACAAGGTAATGCATTACTTTATCGCACCCATTACCAAAGTTTTGCTGGGACCATTTGGCCACAGAGATAATTTGTTTTGCACACAAACATTTTTTTAACCATATTTTTAAATTGTCCAAAATTTTGATCTAAAAAAAGATGGACACTTTTTAGAAATTTTAAAAATGTGAAAAATTAAATAAATAAACACAATTTTATGATTTAAAAGAAAATTTTATATTCTTTATAATATTTATACAGAGAAATATCATACACATTTCATGCAGAATCATAAAAACCACAGGGACCGATAATTTGGACTTGGTGGACTGTGCTGATGATATATGACACGATGATTTTCTATCGTCTTGGATTTTTTTAATACTTTCGAGGCGTTAGATGTTCTTTTTTTTTTAATCTTTGATGAATTTTTTGACCTAAGACTTTGTTTGTTTTCTTTCACGTGCACGTTTTTGCCTTTCAAGTCAACAATATATTATGAGGAAGCGATAACGCTGTTTTTCTAGACTTTTCCCTCTGTTAATCTAAAAAAAACTTCTTTAGCGTATGCCCCGTTCCAACACCCAGCAAACAGTCTCGGTAGTAGCAACCATATTTGTTGCCATTCGAATGCTTTGGTTGTTGTGACCGAATTTTTCAGTTGTGATAAGTCATTCGATTTAAGCAACAGAAATGCCGTCACGACAATAGAATTTCGATTGTTTCAACAGAAATTCGGTGATAGCTGACAAAAAATTCGATAGCCACAAACAAGCCATTCGATTGGCTACAAACTCGGTTTCTATTACCGAATCTGTTTTCTGGGTGTATATTTAATTTTCAATAGAATTCAAATTTAACTTAACCTTTCAACACAAATGAACAAAAAAAAAATAAGAAATACATGACCAATTTAGGGTAAGAAAAATTACCATCTTACAGCATATGAAGTAATTTTTTGAGAGTTACTATAAATTGGCGCACAAACAAATATCCGTAAAATCTTTTTAAAATATCATTATGCAATAAATTAATAAATATATACAGTAGACCGACTCACGAAAAAAATTTCCTTTCTCCACCCCTCAAAATGTACTCTGGTTTGTTTTATGATGTATCCCAAAATATTTCGTGTCTAGTATTGAGATCCCGTGAGCTGGATATTTTTCAATATAGATATTTTTTGGTTTGTCAAAGAATTTTGTCCGTAAACTAAAGAAAACTTGTACAATAGGGATATAACTTTTTTGTTGCGAAAAAATTCCACGGCACCACCTTATGGATAATTTTATGCTGATAATAAATATCGCATACCTTCCGTACCAAAGTTGATTTCAAAAAGCCATTTTTTAGTTAAATATTTATTTTAACTAGTATTATTTTAACCAGCAAAAAAAAACTTGCTTTGGTAAGCAGTAACTACATTTGTATGCTTCCAAAATAGCGCTTCACCGCCTTGCATACAATAAAGCAATTAGTTAATCATTCTGTTGTGCTTTCCTTAATGCCTTCTTTGAAGTAATGAATAATGCTTACAATGAAGCAGTCAAGAATGCATACCATGAAGCATTAATGTTGTCAACACATAAAAAAGCGCTCTTTAATGTATACGAAGGCATGAATTTATTGCTTAATAGAGCACATGAATGAAGCGCGTTTCACCTGCTTAAAACAGGCATACCAAGTGGGACATCGCGTTCAAAAAGTATGCCTTCTGGAATTGCTTTGGAAGCGCTCGGTAATTAAATAATGACTTCCAGAACTGCTTCTGGGTAAGCACTGTGTGTTATAATGGCGGAAGATATTTATTATTGATAATATCATAAGAACATAACAAAAAACTTTTTTGTAAAAAATGTCAAAAAAATTTGATCAAAACTTAATTGCGTTTGGTGTGGGAACTTTTTTAACGACCGCGAAAAAGTAAGATCGTGGTTGTTTATACTTTTTAAGGATCAAAGCGGCTATGTCATGTAATTTTTGATATTTTCAAAAAATTCTAAAAGTTATAACCCTATTATACCTTATTAGTAGCACATGAAATGTTTTTTAATGCGTATCCAACGGTATATAAAACATGTCAACGCATGTGCAGACATATTCTGTAAAAAAAATTGTTTTTATTTTTGATTTTGATTTAGTTTTTTTTTTTTTGATTTAAATGTCAGAAGGCAGAAACTAGTCTAGTCTAATTTAAAAATTAATAGTCTTTATAATTTTTTAGAGAAAAATGTTTATTCTTCTTCTTAACCTCAACATTTCTAAATTAAATTTGTCAAATGCATATTAATTAAAAATTAATTGCGACTGTCTATATGACGTTAATATAACACTGTACTAAAATACATTATAAAATTTGCACTGTGGCGATGTCTCAACTTAAAACGCAAATGTTGTCAACCCTGAACGTAAAAACCATACGTCAATCTGGTAACATTGTGAAATAGAGACGGAGGAGATTAGAAAAATAAACAAAAATCTAAAAATAGAATATTTGTGTTGTTAGTGTTGTCACTTCTGAGTATAATATACAATAACAGAAGAAGCTAATAGGAAAGAAAACTGCAATTTAGCTACATTAGATTCGAGGCCTTAATTGGGTGTGATCGTTAAACGGTCATGACTTGGTATTGTTACGTTTGTAATGTAAAATGAGCGCAGGTTTGATTCTTACATCCGCAGGTTGTTGAAAAATTTATCATATAGAGACAATCTGACAATTATAAGACACAAATAATAATAGAATTTAAATGGAAAATCACTGATGATCCTGTCCATAAAAAGGCAGAAACTAGTCTAGTCTGATTTAAAAATTAATAGTGTTTATAAATTTTAGAGAAAAACGTTTATTCTTTTTCTTAACCTCAACATTTCTAAACTAATTCATTTTCCTTTAGGAAGTTTTGAAAAACATTTTTAGTTAACACAGTGCAACACGAAAAAAAATAACCATATACGGACACCACTACGTGATAAAAGACTAAAAAAAAAGACCCGTGGTAAATTTTTGTAGTTGATTGTTTCCTTGAATTTTGAACGGTTTGGACCTGAACACGGGAAAAAAGGTAAAAAAAATCGAATTTTTTTAAGTTTTTTGCGATTTTGATCTGGAAGGTGAAGTTTTTTTGATTTTATATGTTCGCAATTTTTGTTCTTTATGACAAGAGCTACAACTTTGCCATAGAGAGTAAATCGAACGGTTTGCAAGATATGAGCCTGAGAAAATGATCACTTTTTTGCGAAAATGATACCGAGGCCCCAAATCTTTGGCGGCCCATAAACAAAAAAGGAGATGACTTTGGGAAAAATTGGGAGACACGGGTCTTTTTTTTTAGTCTTTTATCACGTAGTGGTGTCCGTATATGGTTATTTTGCCATGACTTAAAAAATTACACACAGTGTAATCCAATCGCAAATGTAAGGATGAAAATATAGCTTAAGAGAAATAAATTCAAATGTTTGCAGTTTTTTTTGTATATCGAGCTTACATTGTTGCGTTTAAAATAACAAAAAAAAATTATAAAATTTCGGAGAAAAAAATTTTTTTCTTTAAGCAGAATTTTCATACTTACATTAATTAGAAACTCAGTCGGCTTGCAGAGTGGATTAACTAAAAAAAAAAATAATTAAGTTTGATTTAGACAACAGTGGAAAACGTATTAAATTACTAAAATTTTAAATTATATATTTAATACCGAAATTATACTGACTAGAGCATAGATTTCCCACCCCAATAAATTTTTGCTAAAACGCGAACTATTGCGAACTTCAAAAAAAAAACTGAACACGTATTTGCTTAAATCAAATAAAGATCAAAATATAAAATGTTGACATTTAAATCACAACAATCTCCGTACAAAACACTTAAAAATAAAAATATATTCTAGACATGCTTTGACATTTTATTATTACACACAGAGAAATAAAGAGCCAACCGAATTGAAAAGTGTATTTTAATGGTAACAACTTATAAATATAGTTAGTTCTACGATATTTACATTATATTTCTGAATATTTTGGGTGTTGCAACTAATATTCTGTTGCATTAACCGAACTTTGTTGTGAAAGCTAACGTTCAGTTGTACCAACCGACTGAAATTCGTAATTACCGTATTTGAGTGGAAGTAACTGAATTTCAGTTGGCAAATTGCTAAATTTTTCTCTGCGTGTATTCATACAACGTTGGAAGCGAATCAAAATACCTTTCATATGATGCTAATATTGCTTGGCTTGCTTTGTCTTTCTTTGAAAAATTAGATAATTTAAATCAACAGTATTATGTTCAAGAACTTTTCGAACAAAAAATTAATTTCATCTTGTCAGTAGAAAAACTAGCAGATACTTCATCTGCGAGTATGCATAGTAAACTGTGTCTACACAAACCACAACAACGGCAGAAAACATAAGTTTCTATTATTATATGCAAAAAATGTTATTACCAATGTATATCTTGGAGCCCTTTCCCCTACAAATAAAAACAAAAAAACGAGTGCAAATATTTTACAACATATTCAAATAATTAATAACTAGTATAACTAACGGGATACAAATATTTATACATTTTAATTTAAAATTTTATTGCAATAAAAAATTATTAACACACTAATAAATTACAATTATTCAATAAAAAATAAAAAACAAAATGCAATTCATAACTACTAACCCGTCAGAGAAAAACAAACCCACCGCCGCAGTAAAAACAATGTAACAACTGGCAAGTGCTGACAAGAAGTGCTTTCTCAACCCCAAAATGATACCAACATTAGACAAAAGGTCCGTCTGTTCAAAAAGTGTCGGAACAAAGTGGCGAAACAAAATTTCCAACATTGGCAAAATGTTGGTGAAACCATGAAATAGGTGGTCTACAAATAGATTTTACAAAATAAAAATAAAGTTCATTTGTAATTTGTTTGGTTCCGCCAGGATTTGAACTTTGCCCGCCAAATTGGCAGCCGACAGCTCTAACCACTAAGCTAACGAGACATCATACTTGATAGTTTAAAACGAAAATAAATGACAATTACTGGGTAACAGTTGGCTACTCAAAAAATTTGCTGAAAGCAAATTGCCAACGTTGGGAAACAAACAAAAAAGTTGGTCCTAAAAGAGTTTTACTGTAAAAAAATGTAATAAAATCACACAAAAAGCATGCCTGGAACTGGGATTGAACTCGGAACCTTCCGACTACAAAATTTTTCCAACAAACCATCATCATATTTATAAAACAAATGCTTTACCAGTTGTTAGACTTTTGAGCCTGCGTTGTCAATTTCTGATTGGATAGCAATGGGAAAACACTTTTTGCCATCGTTGACCCCGTGGTCTCCGCTAATTCTTTGTCAATATTTTTATTTGTAGATCACTGAAATTATTGTAAAACAAATACTGGCAAAACGTTTTTTGGAAATGCAGGTAAAGCGTCTTAAGCAAGGGTTACACCGGAAATGTATTTACAATTCCTTGGTTAGCCAGTGGTATACCAGTGCCTGACTTTTTGTACCTGACAGGGTATTTATAAAGCAAACCTTATGAATAATATAATTAATTTTACAACACAATAATTGCAGATATCGGTGCTCACAAGTTTATTTATTTTAGAAGCAATTTTTCACAACTTTGTAAACTTTGTAAATATAACATTTGTATATAATCACGCTTCTAGACGAGGACAAAAAAATGTCATAACAAATATCTCTAGAATTTCTAAGAACATTATCCATTGATTAATTCCTTACACGCAGCATAAACTGTATTAATTTTATCTAAGTGCTTACATAAATTTCAAGTTAGTTTCACAAAGTTCTAGTAAAATATTTACAAACTTTTGTAACATATATGCAAGCCTAGTAAAAAATGTCTAAAAAAAATGCATATATTTAAAAAAAATTTGAAAAACTAACGTAAAACTTATGTAGTTGTATAATTGCTAATCACTTCGATAACATTCCCCCAGTTTTTTTTTTTTTTTTTTTGCCTGTATGCAGGAATGAAAACCGGATAGAGATCAGTCTAAAACAATTTAATTGTTCGCAATTTGTTAACTAAGTGTTGGGATTTCAGCAAATTTAATTACTAGACAGTATTTTTATTTAATAAGAATATCTAGCAGTTAAATTTAAAATAACTAATAATTACTATGAAATAAAAAAAGGCGAACTCCATAAAGATTTCTTAATAATAGTGGTTGGGGCTTAGACAAAAAATATAAAACAATCAAATATGTACAACATGTACAACATGTTTCTGCAAAATAATATATTGTTCATACAATAATTTCACATAAACGTTGTAGAAAAACTTGAAACTTTACATAAAGATATATACGAATGACAGAAGTTGTTAGCCATTAAAAAAATTAAATATTTATTAAACACATTGTTTAAAAATAATACCAAAAAAATTACTATAAAATGTTGGAAAAAATAATCATTTACCACAAAAATGTAATTTGTCAGACCTTAAAATCACTATTCTTAACAATTGGAGATAATACTGAATTGTAATAAAACACATTTCGTATGAAATTATGATCTATGTACGTCGTCATCCTCTCTTTAAGGCTAATTTTATCTATGACAAAAGTAATACTTTGGGCGTATAATTAATATTTTGTATACAAGGTAATTCCATAGCACTCATACGTCATCGGTAATTTGAAAAACATATGGCAGTGTAAAAAATATAACAAAATATTAAATATAACAAATAATAAAAAAAAAAACTATTATATGTCGCAGTCAATTAAATAAAAATATAAGAATTTGGTTTTTAAATTCGATATTATTCGCATATAATTTGTTAAAAAATAAATTTTATTTAAAAAATTTTGCTTGGTTCCCCACTAAAAAATTAAATGTCTCACATATTTTACTAGTTTATTTTAATTAAAAAAAAAAAAAAGTAACACTCAGGAAATTCTTCTTATTTATTAGTGTGTTACTTTCTTTGGAAAGGTGAAAGCAGAGATGAAAGGTGGGGAAAGATAAAGGGCTTCAAATACGGAAAAGTAAAATTGCACGAGATGATAGGTCTAAGAACAGTTGTTTCTCGCCACCTGATAGAGAGTTGGCTTATTAAAGCTTTTTGGTTACAGCTCTGATTTATTATTTTACTTCGGTGGCGTTAAGTGATATATGAACACCGAAGGTGGGCGCTACGATAAGCCACACATTTTCAAAAACTTTATTTTTATATCAAGTTTAATAAAATATCAACAGGATTCCATGTGAAGAAACGGTAGTGACATGTCATTTCTTTTCTCACTACTAGAAATGACACCAACTTACTCTCTGTATGACTTTAACTCAAATAATAAAGACTTACTTACTAATTACTAGTTACGAGTATATAAATATTTCGCATAATTTGTATTACGTGAGTGTTAGTGGTGCAAACGAAATTTTGTATTGCATACATTCGAGATACATACTAAATATGAAAACAAAGGGAGCCAGACGTATGAGTGATATTTAGGTTTTAAAAAAAATAAATTATATATTTGTATGGGTTGCATTTTTTTAAACTTGCTGTAGCATACTTTAGGGGGACTTAAGACGTCTGAGTGTTATTTATAATTTTAAACAGAGAAAACAAAAAATAGCAAAATTCAATGTATTTATGGCAAAAAAATGTTGAAAAAATGCAAAAAAAAATAGTTAAATTACAAAAAAGGTTAAATAATTACACTTTGTAAAAGAAGCATTTAAAAATTTCAAGGAAAAGAACTTTTAAAGCGAAGAATTTCTGAAAGGGGCAATTTTAAAACTTAAAAAATTTTAAAAAAGCTGTTTTTAAGCAAAAACATTAATGGTATGTTTTTGTATGACGTGTCACTTAAAAAAATCGTGTAAATGAGTGAAAAAATTAATTTTGGGTTTTTGTATCGCAAACATCAATTTATATTGAGTGAAAACGTAACGGCCGTCATTTTCGTTTCTTTTTTCGGTTTCTATATTGCGATTGGAAACGTCACAAACGTCAAAAACAGACGTTCACAAAAAAGCATTCGTCATGTAAACGTTCGCATTCGTCATGTAAACGTTCGTCCAAAACAAAGTTTAATAAAAACATAATTATTACCAAAAAAAGGTAGATATACATTTTGTACACAAAGCACGTTGTTTTTATTAGTTTTGTTGAAACATACTTGGGATTTTTTCATTAGCGTTGGAATTTCATTAGTTAACTAATGCTAATGCCAAAAAAATTTCATTACCATTTAATCGTAATGACATTTTTTGGCATTAGCATTTGTCCTACCAATGCTAATGAAATCACACTAATGTCTGAAAAAGTAATTACAATTGAGCAAAAAAAGCATTTGTTTACAAAAAAAATAGAGTATAAATTGTAACACTGAAACGCAATGGAACGAGGAACTAACTTTCTATTATCCGATAACATACACTTTTCCATAAAAAATCAACAGTTATTTAACCCTTTCCCTGTCCACCCCGGATTAACCCAACCTAAATTAACGTGCTGTGCATCATATGTGATGCACAGGACAAGGAAAGGGTTAAAAGTTTAATCGGTAAAGTTGTTTCAATAGAATATACAGTTAAATTACCAAAGAAATATATTTTTTAAAGTTCATTCTGTTATTTAACAAAAAAAAAATAAACAAAAAAACGGACATATATTTTTAACAATTCTGTCTGTTAAAAAATAAACATAATAAACAAAAAAACGGGCTTTCGGTAATAGTTTAAATATTCAGTTAAAATTTTCTATTCAAAACAAAGTTGTTATATTATATTGAGTATTGAAATAAACGAAAACATAGTGAATTTTTATTGTTGATCTATATAAATTGTGTGTGAGTTGTTGGTTAGTTCGGTTAAAGATCATGAATATTTTTCCATATTAACAGAAAAATTATAATTTTATTTGTGATAATTTACTTTAATTAACAGAAAAAACAATTAGAAAAAAAGTTATTTGACACCTGCATGAATGGAGTTAACTTTCTAGCCCGCAACGGCCTTCATCAACATTCTTCGTGCCTTAAAGTGTTAAATTGTAAACATCATCTATTTAACTCAACTAGTTAGGTTAAAAACATGCCGTAACTTAGTTTGAGTATGACGAAATTTACTGCGAACTTATTTTCTATAAAGCTATGTTTAGTTGTTAATTATTACCACAGTTGCCAGTTCAACTAATTAAGTTGAAATTTGACTGGCAGTTATTTTCAAATGTCATCATATTTTATAATTTACATTGTAAGTGAAGGAATATCAAACATTGAAGATTTTATTCGTTTTTCAACATATGTCGAGCATATATATTAAGCGAATTTTTGCACTGTACCTTGGGAGTGATTAATAGTGAATTTTTATTGTTGATCTATATAAATTGTGTGTGAGTTGTTGGTTAGTTCAATCTATTGTGTTTATGGATTTTGTCAATCAATATTCAACAGTTGAAAATAAACTAAAAAATACAATTGTTTTAAACGAGAAGTAAGTAGTCCTGTTTTTAACTGCTTTTCAGTTAATTTAATGTGTATATTCAGTAGTCTTTACGGAAAAAATATTGTGAGGGTGTGTTTATGTTTGTATTATCACGTAAATAAGTAAAATATTGAAATCTCCCTGTGGCTGTTTTTTAAAAAATCACTCGGGATCTCTCTCGGACCTAGCCTATTTAGGTTATAAGGGTATATTAATACTCCTATGGAGCAAAAATTTTGTCCCTTTTGGTCTATCTCGCTTAGTTTTTGAGATACTGGACATTTTAAAATATCGCCATTTTGTAAAATGGCTTGTATCTCGAAAACTAAGCATGATATCGCAAAACGGACAAACTTTTTGCAAACCTTAATATAACACACTATACCTACAACACAAATGTGTGCAGTGCTCCGATTCCAATCGTTCCCCGTTTCATTCCATATCGTTCCACTTCGGACCAATGTTCCATTCTGTTATCGGAGTGATTCAATTTTTATTTTCACGTACGACAACACAATTGTGTACAGTGCTCCGGTTCCAATCGTTCCCCGCTTCATTCCATATCGTTTCATTTTTGACCAATGTTCCAATCTATTATCGGAGTGATTAAATTTTTTTTTCACGTACGTTTTTGGGTAAACAAATTATTGGTTTTTCATAAAAAGTTGCTCTTGTGGAATATTTCCCAAACCTAGCATATTTGCTTTCAGTCAATTGCAATTTTCTTCCTTTAATTAATTAATTACTAATGGTAATGAAATTTTAAATCATTACCATTAGCCAATGAAATCAAATCAATGAAATTCATTATCAGTAATTAAACAAATGCTAATGAAAAAAATTTCATTACAATTAATATCAATTGTAATGAAATCATCAATCTCATGTATGGTTTGAAAAAAAATTTTTTTTATTACATAAATTTATTTATTTTAAAATGAATACAATGTTTTTCCAAACAAATAACAGCTGTTTTTGTTTATAATTCATTTACACCGTTGGATTGCCATCTACCAACAAAAAATGTGTTATTTGTATATGAAAAAAGCTAACAAAAACCGAAAAAACAATATCATGGCAATCTCTACTGTTTGACATAACATAAAGCTTTACGTACTCAAACGTAAGTCAGACGAACGAATTATAAAAACTCATTTCCTTACGTAAAAACACACATATGTCTTCCCCCTTTATAAAGTATAAGCCTATTTTTAATTCTATTCTTTTTAAAAATGGATTTTCTTAAATAAAACTAATTTTGTTGCATATTAAAATATGTTTCATAAAATTTCGTTTTCAAAACTAAATTCTTGAGATATTAATTTGTAGAAATTGTTTAACGTATTTTCATAAACAAGCCCATATGTATATGATCATATATGTTTAACAACAATCCCATTATCGTCTATACAGTTTATTTTTTTCAAACACACAAAATAAATCGAATAATTGGCCTGCAAAATCCCGATTTCAACAAAATTTGTTTAGCTTTTTACAAAATTGTGTTTATGTCAACTTCGGAATTGTATATATGCTTTCGAGGACATATTGATCAATCTCCAAAAAGAAAGTTAAGATAAAAAGAGACGCATTCTGAGATATGCGCGAAGCAATGACTTTTTTAAGTTCTGTATCCTTTTTTAGAAGCGTTTACATATATCAAAGCTTCACATATCTCAGAGAAGACAAAATAGGATTTAAAGCCAGATATTAATTTTTAAAATCGGACTACGCATTCAATATTTACTACCATTTGAACAGCATATAATTTTTTAACTTTTTAAAAGAAGAACTTAAAGCAGCGATAAAGGCTATTTACATTAGATTATAATGGCACTATGCACCGCGACCAGAAATTGGTATTTTGTGCTGCCAGCGAATACACCCTATAGGTTCAGGCTCCCTACGAAGCCAATTATCCTACCAGGTGAACAGTTCCAAACGTCCGATGGCGTCACTATTCGATCACCAAAATAACGCACCCTCCTGTCGGAGAGCCTCGGACATTTGCAGAGAACATGCTCAGAGGTCTCGGGTTCCAATTCACAAAACCTGCACGTATCCGTAGAGGATCGTCCCATCTTGTACAATTGATACCTAAGGCCACAGTGTCCTGTGAGGTAACCCGTTAAGGTCCTTAGTTCGCCCCTCGTCATAAACAAGAGTTTTCGCGATCTCTCCCCAGAGGAAGATATAAACAGCCTCGCCTGTCGTTGCCCAGGCGATCTGGCCCAATAGGCCCCAAACTCCGACTCCCTCCATTTTCTGAGCCTCTCTTTGACATACCCATTGGGTACGCCACAGAAGGGTTCCGGGCCAATGAATTGTCGACGAGCTCCGCAGTTGGCTAAACAGTCATCCCGTTCGTTGCCCTCATGGCCTGGAACCCAGCCCAGTGTCAAGGAGTTGTTAAGTCCTAGACGATTTAGAGAGTCGATACAGGCTAACTAAGACGAATTAAATAAATAAAACATATCGTTTTATCATATTAATTTGAAGATTACATAAAAAGTTTCATGCTAATCTAAAAGGCGTCGGTCTGATTGACTATCAACGTTGCTTTTGGAACGACCCTTTAAAAGAAAAAATAAAAACTAACAAAACTGTAAATTATATTATTATAAGTGTGGGAACTAGTGCTGGTAAATTCGATTACTTTTAAGTACTCGATGCTACTCGATACTTTTAACGGTTTTTAAATTTAAAAGTTACTTTTACTTAGTTGTTTATTGACCAGTTTCACCGTCAGTCTGGTGACTGATGGTCAGTCTTTTAATAAATCGAAATAAATAAAAACAATTTACATCATCTCTCACTCAACGCTTCGTTGGTTGTTTTTTCGAACTTCATCAGGAGTTTATGTTTATTAAATTCTGGCAAATAGATAACAAAATGGTAAATAATTAATTTTTATTTTATAAAATAAAGTTTTTCTTTCTAATATTAAGATCACAGATTATTTAAAACTTTCGATTTTATAGATAACATCGATTGAATATTTCTTTTATCTATAAAAATTTGACAACACGACACAAATTTAAATAAATAAATACATAAATAATCAAAATTTATAAAAAAAAACAGAGCTTCAATATTCTGTGGCAATCAGTTGATTAAAATGGTTTTTAGGATTAAGATTTTTGTTGTGATTTTTTATAAATTTTGATTATTTATACATTTATTTATTTAAATTTGTGTCGTGTTGTCTACTTTTTATGGATAAAAGAAATATTTAATCGATGTAATTTATAATATCGTAAGTTTTAAATAATCTGTGATTCTAATATAAGAAAGAAAATTTAATAAACATAAACTTCTGATGAAGTTGGAAAAAACAACCAACGAAACGTTGAGTGAAAGATGATGTAAATTGTTTTTATTTATATCGATTTATTAAAAGACTGACCATCAACAGCCCGTAGAGAAATCTAAACTTCATAAATTTACTTTAATTTTTTACAAAATTTAATGAAAATTTTAACTCTTATTGAAAATTCAAATTTTAAAATATATATAGTGCAGTTTGTAATACTTAATGTTTGTTATAGTTTTTCAACTTTTTTCTTTAAAGTTTTCACCATTGATTTCTGTTTTTTTTCTAAATAGCAGAGTTGTAGTTAAATGCTTATTTTTTAGTACAGTCGCATTGTTTTTCAGTTCATAATGTAATACTAAACCTATCGAATAGTTACATTTAAGTATCGAGTACCCCAAAAAAAAAAAGACAAATACACACTACTCGATACCCACTACTCACTTTTATACCAGCACTATTGAGAATGCTTGTCAAATATTTTACATTGTTAACTTTGAGGTAAAATTGAAATGTTTAAAATCACAAGTCTTTGTTTCTACTACAAATTTTTTATTACTGTCTTGGGATAAATGAATATTGTTACGTTTGGTTAATGTTTAATTTTTAATATCATGTTTACAAATTGGCAATTTAGAAAAAAAAAAATTAAAAAAAGAAGAAAAGTTTAATGAAAATGAAAATTATTCAAGTTCATCTAAAAATATTTACTAAAATAATATCTAAAATTTTAGATGTCCATTTACAGTTTAAAAAGTATCATATTTTATTAACATGTTTGGTTTTACTAATATTTTATACTTTAGCACTAACATTTTTTCAACCCGATTTCAAAGAAAAATTATTTAAATAATTTGATGGTAGGCTTGATATGGTAATTATAAAATCTATACTTCAGCTTCACTTTGCAATCTTTTAATACCATTTGTGTGATGCGATTAAAATTTATAATGTTAAAACTGGTTAATGAAATTTGTAGTATTAAAAAAAAATGTACAATTTTAAATTTTGGATCACCACAATGTGGCCACTATCACCCTACAAGAAATGGATGACCGAAACTAACACATGCAAGTCTTGCATCTTCCTCTAACTTACGAATTTATAAATTAGAGGGAGATGCAAAATCACACGTACACATAGTTTCCATCACTTTTTTCATATTGCCCTTAAGAAAATGATAGAAACTTTGTTCTACGCGCTGATGCATATTTTCATCAGCAGTTCCGGTCATTTGACCGGTCATATGACCGTCACTGTTCTTGCTGGGCAGTTAATGTCTAAAAATTCAAAAAGCCAAACTTTAGCAAAATTCGTTTTTATTAAAAGTTGCAGAAAAAGTTAAATTTGAAGAATTCGTAATGACATTCATATAGAAGTTATGGTGGCCTTTAATTTTCTAATATAGTCTTAATTATTCTGCACAAAAGGAATATGGAACCAAAACTTAAAAGCAATAAATATCACTTAAGTTACACTTAGGAAATTATGTTGGTAAAGACGACAACAATTGTAGTCAAAAACAAATGAAATTTCATTTAAAAAAAGGACGACTTACATTTCATTAAATTCAACTAACATTGTCATTTGTTGTTTAATGTTCAAAAAATGACTAACAATTGTAGTAAAAATGAACCACATGGTAGTAAAAAATAAACAAACATTTATTTATTTTTATTTTTTTAAATAACAAAAAATAACTGTAAAAAATTAATGTAAAATCATAAAACAGTCATTTGATGTGAGTTGTTTTTTAAATGAACTACTAGGTTAGTTAAAAATTTCATCTGTTCTACAAATGACTTACATTTACATTAAAAATAATGAAACTGTATTACAACCCAAACAACTACATATGTTTAAAGCAGAAGTTCCCTGAGTGTATTCTTGTTTTTGTTTAAATTATTCCTGAAAATTCATATATCTTTTAAAATTATAAAATTTTCTGATAGGATGTAAATACAAATTTTAGTGAAGCTTAAAAAAATAGTGGATTTCAAATTATTCGCGGTTTTCGAAGATTAAAAAAAATACGATTTTTGCATTATATTTTAAATAGCCTTTAAAATTGAACTAGCTTACTTGTGACAGGTTTGCAAACTACTTACCAAGGATTCTCCTTATTTATGGATTTGTTTCTAATTTTAAATAGAGATGACAACAGATATCCTTGCAATTGAACTTATATCTTATCTTTCGTTGAGTTTTTCCTAATATTACGCTTATTAAATTTATTTGCTACACACACAGAAATAAAGTGCCAACCGAATTTAAATGTATATATCAATGTTAACAACTTCAGTTATTACAACGATATTTACATTAGATTTCTGAATATTTTGGGTGTTGAAACACTCAAAATAGTTTGCAGTTTAAATTAACTGATAATGTAGTTTAACATAAATTATAAATCAATTAAAATCCGGTCTACTTACTTTTTATTTTAATCAATTGTTTCTTGTTATTTATTTTTAAATATTGTTTAAATAACTAACAAATCCATAAGAACAAATTAATAGTAAGTTAAAAATAAATGTCAAAAGTTTAACTACAGATCAATAAAAATAAAAGTTATGTTTCGTAATTTGAAATTATTTCAATTTTTTGTTTGGTTTTTTTCTACAAAATGTATACACGCACACTACATGTGCAAAATTTTTTAGTTTCTTGTAATTTGAATTGAAATAATTGTGTATATAAATAAACCATTGTAATAAAAAAACAGATAAATAAATATGATAATATCCAGAGTTTCCTTTACTCTTAGGAAGGTAAATAATTTAGGATATAATTTTCCACTTCATGTTAGAAAGCTTATTGCAAAATCTTTTTTCATGCCAATATTTCTTTATGGTATGGAAATTTTTACATCTACATCCGCCACTAATATTGCTAGGCTAAGAAAATGTTTCAACAGAGTTATTAGATATGTTTATGGCTTAGGGTTTCGTGCACATGTTTCGGCTAAGGTGAGAGACTTTCTGGGATTGAACTTTGAAGACTTTATTAGCTTAAGGGTAATGCTGCTTTTTATAAGACTATGAAGTTTGGAAGACCTCAATACTTATTAGATTTGTTTGAATTTTCCCATTCAGTTCGAACCGCAAATGTGAACTGTCCGCCGATACATACCTTTTATATGCAACGTTCATTTGTGGTACGAATTTACAGACTTTGGAGCACTGTACTACCGTACAGTGAACATAATTTTTCTTTGGGACTTAATGACTTTAGGAATCGTTTTATAAACTATATTTGAAATAGACAACTTAATTTTCATTCAACATAAAAGCTGGTTACTGGACTTTTAGCTATTGCTAACTTTGGGGGTGATTTTAGTGTCGCATATTCGTGCTGTAGATAATGAATGATGGTTATACAATGAAGGTTATTTTTAAGTTAATTATAAGTAATATTAAACCTACTCATAATATACTATGTAATCGTTTAGGCCAAAAGGCTTTTGATTATAAATGAATTCAATAAAAAAAAAAAAAAAAAAAAAAAAAAAAACAGACACAGATTTTTTGAATATTTTTTTTTAATATATATTTATAAAAAAAATTATCAATAAATTATTTTAGACAAATGTATAAAAAAGTTGAAAAAATTTTTATTTGAAAAATAAATGTATGTTCCCTCATTTTCAACTCAACTGAAAACTTTTTTGTTAAACTACAAACAGTAAACTACATAATAGTCTGAGTGAACTAAAATTTAGTTAAATTAACCTAACTTTGTTGTGAAAACTAATGTTAAGTTGAATCAACCGACTGAAATTCGTAGTAACTGAAATAAATTAACTGAAAATGTAATTTAACATAAACTCTAAAAAAAAAAAAATGTTTAGTGCGCCCGGGTAGGTTAGTTGGTAGCGTGCTGGCTTATCAGTGCGGTGGTCGTGGGTTAGATTCCCACCAGAGGCACTGGTCTGTTTTCGCTACAACGCGCCGAAGGCCATAGTAGCTAGTGCTCGGTTAGGGTAATAGTATATAATTTGTAATTATATGATTATTAATTAATAAAATAAAATAAATAAAATGTTTAACATATATTAAGTAATTTGAATAAATTTTAAAAAATGCGGGAATGATTTGGCTCCACTAAAAAATTAATTCAAATTAAGTAAGCAGTAAAAACAAGTAAAAGACAATTAGATAAATTTATATTAAAATTTAGTAAATTTTTTCTGAAGTTTAATGAAACTTAACTAAACTTTAGATCTAGTAAAAACATGTTGAGATCTAGTTAATTTTTCTTAAATGTTAAAATTTTTTGCTAATGCAAAATTAACAACAAAACTTTTGCTCGTCTATCTCATTTTATTTGTAATATTATTTATTAATTGGTAATTCTCAAAACGTAATTTAGCTTTAGGGAAAATTTTAAAAATTAAATTTTAGTAAAGCGTAAATTAAATTTTTATTTATGCTTTTTTTTAATGTAAATGTTTACAAATGTTTCTTGTTATTTATTTAGCACTGAAATAACTAACAAATCCATAAGAAGAAATGAAAAGTAAGTTAAAAATAAATGTTAAAATTTGAACTACAGGTCGGTAAAAATAAAAGTTATGTTGAACTATTTTAAATTATTTCAGCTTTTTGGTTTTGGTTTTGTTTGTTTTTTTTTCTACAAAATATATACAAACACGCTACATGTGTAAAATTTTTCAATTACTTGTAATTTGAGTTAAAATAATTTTGTATATAAATAAAACATTTTAATAAAAAATCAGACACTTATTTTTTGAATATTTTTTTTAAAGAAATAACTTTAATTTATAATAACTGTAACGGAAGCAAATAAATGTCAATATTCCGTTTTTTGTGGTTAAATTTGTATGAAACTTGAAATAAACGAAAATAATAAATGAAACTAAAAAAAATCGGTAAATGTTAGTAAATTATTTTTAACAAAGCTATGACAAAAGTTGAAAAACATAATGATTTGAAAAATAAATGCTCGTTCCTTTATTTTTAACTCAACTGAAAACTTTTTATTAAACTACAAACAGTAAACTACATAATATTCTGAGTGTAGTAACCGAATTTCAATTGGCAAATGGCTAAATTTTTCTATATGTGTAACAAAAATTTGTTCATGCAAACAAGAAATTTCAAACTCTGAACACGATACCCCGATAGTCCAAATCCCTATTATTTTATTTTGGTTCTCAAAAGTACATGACAGAAGTTTTTAGCCAAACCATAAAACGCTAACCCGCGGTACATCACGACCGAAACTTAGGATTTTTCAAACAAATCAAAAAATTTCAACTCGAATGTGTGTTATAATTTTAATTTAAAAAAAATATTGTATATTGTTATTTATAACGCCCGACGTAGGAAACACAAAGACTGGAATAAAATTATATTTTTGCAAAAAAACTTCAAATTACATGTGTTTAGTTTGCAATTAGCTTAGATTTATACCCCGTTGTTACATGACGCTTGTCTTCACAGGATCGAAAAAACAATAACAAAATACATGCAATACAAAAAACAAATTACGTGTAGTCACTCATTTGTCTAGCGGTGAATGTCATCTAAAAACATGGGTTAGTGTTAAGAGAATTAGATGTTTAATACAGGGGTGTATAACTTAAGAAGGTGATCAAATTTGAGTTTTCTTTACATTATGTGGCGTATGAGTGCTATTTTATAATATTTGAATTAATAACACTCATACGCTATCGTAACTTATTTTAATTTTTTTAGGTGACGTATGAGTGTTATTTTTAAGGTCTTAATTCAAAATCACTCATACGTTACAGTGTTATAATGAAATTTATTCATTCAGCAAATTCTCTATTTATAAACTAGACCAGTGGTCGGCAGAAAAGAGAGAATATGAATGTATTGGTGTTGTACACTTTAAGAAATAAGTTTTTTTTTCTTTACTAATCTATACTAATATTAGAAAGAGGTAATACTATTATTGTTTGTAGGAGGTAATCTCCGAAACTTCTCATCTGATTTAGAAAAATTGTTTATTAATATTTAGACTGAATGAATGAATGAATAAATGAATGAATGATTGAATAATTGAATAAATAAATGAATGAATGAATTACTCTTGCTATACAAAATATATTGAATAAATGAATAAATAAATAATTAGAAAAAATTAATAAGTAATGAAATAAATTATCGATAAGTCGATATTTGTATTCATTGAATTAAAAAATTAAAATAATTCATGTTCTTTTTTTTCTCTATTAAAAAAAGTAAAATTAGTTCAAAATAAAAATTACAAATATTAATCATAAAAAACATATTTCATTTTGTGTACTTAAATTATTTGTTCTTAAAAAGTATTCCATTAGATATCACCATAGTTTTATTTGGTTGCTATATTGCCTTGTTAGGATTATGATTATTAATAAACATTATTTTTGTTAACAAAATAAATGAATGAATAAATAAAAAAAATAAATTCAATTCAATATTTTCAATTCTCTAAAATTTTAAGAGTGTAGTTTATTTCTTCAACAAAGCGGCATAGACCTACTTGGTTGATAGCGAATATACGACTAAAAGAAATAATAGTATTTCTTGTGCTCTTAGCTGTGAGTTTTGTTGATATTCGTGTTGTGTACGTGTAAATAGCCGAATGTGTTCGGTTCCTGAGTGCTATGAGTGCCGATCACTGAACTAGACTAATATACATTTAACAAAGACACTTTGGGTGCAGCAATATTTTTGAATTTTACCAATAAAAGGGATAAATTAGGAAAAATCTGAAAACGACATCATATTACTTACACGATTAATTATCAATAATATTAATATATTTTTAAATTGATTAATATTTTTGATAGAAATTAAACAATAAATCTAAAGTTGCTGCGAAATTCAATGGATCGTAAACACCAAATTAAGTACCCAGGTAGAAAAATACAATTGGCACAGTGTTGGCAAAGCGTCGGCGACCGTTGGTTATGCATTGGCAGATCGTGCGATTTACAATATTGACTGTATTGTCCTGTTACCCGATAGCCTTTAACCGCACGGAATAAAATAATGAATCAGGTCTATGAACCAAAAATATCCAATAAGCTCGCAAACTCTATATTATGTGAAGAGAAACAAGTATTCTAGGACTTACTATATCTCGCAATTACAGTGTTGCCATGTTTGAAACCCTTCATATTTTCTCTCGTTTGATATCTTCTGGATTCCCATTTCAAAGAAAGAAACACATTAATATATTGAAAGCATTTCCTAGGTGTCGCTTATCTTTAAAAAAATGAAAAAACTATTTGTGCATTATTTTGCTAAAGACAATTTTCTTTTGGTAATTAGTATAAAAAAGCTCTACAAAAATTAGCGGACATGTACTCTAAAGTGATCTTAAATAAAAAAAAAAAACTGTCTAAAAGCATATAAAATTGTTAGAACATGAAATAAAATCAATAAAAAATTATTTTATACAACCAATAAAACCAGAAAAATGGTTGCATTTACTTTGAAACTTTTTTAAAAACGAAGTTGCTAAATTAAACTTGATGACAGTTTTGAGATATGCATGCAACAACACGAAAAAAACGAAATGTTCATTTAAGCAGACTAGCCACATTAGCGAAGATTCCCTTGAAGTTTTTTTTAAACTAATTTTTTATATTTATTTTGCAAAAAAAAAAATGTTTACGCCCGTATTCATAAAAAATCTTATATCAGAATTCAAATACATTTTAGTTAAAACACATTTTAAGCCTTAAATTTTATCGCTGACTACCACTACAACAACAAATAAAACATAATCACATAATTGATATCCAATTAAAATGTTTTACTGAATACCAACCAACAATTACAATTCACAACACAAAACCACAAAAATAATTTAATATAAAAATATGCTAAAACAACAATTAAAAATTGTCTCATGTAGAGAAATGTTACAACAATGATTAGAGACAAGATTAGAATTGGGTTGGCTGGCATTCAATACAATTCATAATAACGGTAGTTGGCTATCACAGTTACATCAAGACCTAAGTTAAAATTTTAGTAATGCGGATCCATTACAGACATGTGTATTCTAATATAATCGGGATTTTATCACTTTTTTAAGGGTTTGATTTTGATATATCTTGACCTAAAGCTAAAATAACTCTAACCGTATTTTGTAGATAAAATAAAACTAACGTCCTGTTTTTGTAAGACGTGTCACTTAAAAATTCGTGTAAATGAGTGAAGAAATTCATTTTGGGATTCTGTATCGCAAATGTCACTTTAAATTGAGTGAAAACGTAAGAGTTGTCGTTTTCGTCTATTTTTTTGGTTTCCACATTGCGATTTGAATTGTCGCAAACGTCAAAAACAGACGTTCACAAAAAAGTATTCTTCAAAGAAAAAATGCAACACAATTTAATATTAAAAAAAAATTAAAATACTTTTTAACAAAAAATTGTAATTAAAAAAGAATAATGAGCTGTGATACGGCAATGTGATGGCAATTGTAAATGTTTTTGTTTTTTTTTTATACAAACTTTATCACCACTTTTATTTTTTTTCTAAACAAAATAAATATTTTTTTTTTTTTTTTTTTTTTCAATTTATAACGAGCTTTCAACCTCCGTATATTTACAAAAATAAAGCAAATCAAACATATTAGCTAGGTTGATACTAGTATTTCGATCTGGCTAAAGATCTCATCAGAACCCGAAGTTTTTTCAAGCAAAAATCAGCCATCTTTTTGTTTATATTTCATATATATATATATATTTATATTTATATATATTTCATTATATTTCATATTGCCATCTACCAACGAAAAATGAAAAATGAGTTACAAAATGCGAAAAACATTATGTTGGCAATCTGTTTGACAAAACATAAAGTCAGACGAACGAATTATAAATAATCATTTCATTACGTATTCGTTCGGATGCCACACGTTCGTGTGGTAGTATACACGTCTTGCAAAAACAGGCCGTAAATAGGTAACATTTTTAAACAATCCCTGTGATATTAGAAGGTATATGTAACGACGGTTGCAATAGTAGTTTTAAACTTTTCGTATTGATGTGGGCGTGGTAGAAAACTACCATAAGAAAAGATAGTATTAGCCAACCATGGTTATAATACGCGCAAATGTTGGCAACATAAAAACAAAACTTCTAAGTCTTTAATTCGGATAATTTAAATAAATAATTAAATAATTTTCGTTTGTGCAATTCAGTCAGGGAGCGGGTGCATAAACTACATGTTAGTAAAAGCAGTGAGAATTGTAAAAAATAATTTTAATTTTGTGATGTTAATATTACAATAAAAACAAAACAAACAAAAAATATATGTACAATTTTTTAAATGTGCAGACAACTGTAATAAAGGGTCCGCCAAATAACTTTAATAACTTTTTTTTTTGAACTCCTGAACCAATTGGACTTTGTATGGCGTCATACCAAGGTCTTTATGCAAAATTCGTCTCAATGTTCAATTGTTGAGAACGACGGTGAATTGATGTTGATGGCGCTTCACGCACACTTTCTGCCACAGCAGCAATATTCTCGGGTGTACGCACTGTTTTTGGCTTTTCACGCTTTGGTTTATATTGAGGATGCCAGTTTCTTTCACTTTTTTCACAAGATAACGAACATACGGACCATATTCGTTCAGCGGAAGGATAAAACTAATTATCTGTCAAATCGGACATGAGCTAAGTGTTACCATTCACGAAATAAGCACTAGTTGAAAAAAAAAACGTTAGATGGCGGACCATTTACTTAACTTAACCCTCAAACCGGCCTAAGCTTTTTTTCAATGAAATTCATAACAATTGTTTGGCACGAAATATAAACAATATGTTCTTCTACCAACATTTTTTCGTGGCTTTTTAATGCCTTTTTATTGACCAAAATAAGTTTAGAGCGAATCTCAAAAACGAATAAATTAAAATTTATAAGTTTAGGCATAAATTATTTAAATGCATAAAAATCCGCCAAACTTTAGAGTCGTTTTCCAAAAAAAGTTGACCAATAAATTCAACATAACTAAAAATATAGGATTAATGTTTAAAACAAAGGTAAAACATTTTATGTAATGCTATTTAATTTTAATAATATTTAATAAAATGTCATATTTAATATTTTTTTTTTTATCTTGTTGTGACATTTTTCTCCATAAACTAGAAACTAATACGTTCTCCACTATGACACTTACAGACAGTATTAACAAAAGGTTCATCATTAACATAAATTTTTTAAAATATTTAAAAATTATATTTTTAAATATTGGCTGGCGAACTTTATATCACGAAAAGTTGACCTTTGAACATTTGAAAATTTAATTACGCGACATATCATTTTAAATGTTATTTGATCATCTTTAATTTAAGTAGCATCAATACTTTTCATTACATGCTTATTATAAAGCCATTTATATTAAAGCCATTTTAGTAACTTTTTTTATGAATTTTTCCATATTTAAGATGCCATATTTCGCGAACCAAATGATGAGGTATAAAATTCAGTAGTTTAATATATGTAATATTAGATTCTCCGCTGAATTTTGATGCACGTATTAGGTAGAACAACCAGTAAAGTGCTTTTTAATGATAAAATACGTGCTTTACCGTTTCTTTTTTAAAACGTTGGCAAAGCACTGGCAATGAGTACTTGGCCAGTACCAAAATCATAATTTTAAAACGTTGGCAAAGCATTGGAAACAACTAATAAAGTAAATAATAAATTAATAAAAAAACAGTGTACTTATAGTTTTTTTTTTTTTTTTTAAATTTGGTTTTATTATTTAAAATAATAAAATTATATAAAAAAGAAACATACAAATTAAATTTCTGCAATATAAATTAAAATAAAATTCAATTAAAAGAATCATTTGTAACCTGACTGTGAACTTGTAATTTTTCATAGAGAAAATTGAAATTTATAAAAAAAGATTTTCTTTAAAAATTGGGTAAATTCAAATTTTTAAATTAAAAATTGTAAAATTTTCGAAAAAAAATTGATTTTATATATTTGACATTAGAAAATTTATAACTCAAATTGATTATCCGTTTGAAATTAAAATTTTAATTAAATTAAGAATATTATATATGAAAACGAGATTTATTTTTGAACTGTATAGTCGTACTTTGTAATTCACATAAGTAAAGACTTGTATTATTTCTTATTGAATGGTTTTGGTAATTTAAGCCAAAAAAATTAAGTTTTAAAGAATGTAAAATAAATTTAAAAATTACTATTCATTAGTTATTTTTATTAAACCCTGCTAACTTATTAAAAAACGTTCTTGTTTTTAAATAAGTTACGGTTGTAAATCGTTTTTATAAACGGTTGTAAATTAAGTAAATCGAGCACTGCCAAAGTACTTTTGACCAGCGTTGGGAAAGCGTTGTGAACAAGCGCTGTGCCACTGTTTTTTATTATGTTTACGGTTGTAAATTTTGTAAATAAGTACTGGCAATGCACTTTTTGACAATGTTGGGAAAGCGTTCTAAGCCAGTGCTGTGCCAGTGCTTTTTTTTTGGCACAGCACTTTGTACAAACGTTGCTAGAGTGTTCTAAGCTAGGGCTGTGCCAGTGCTTTTATTATTTTTCTGTTGTAAATTTTGTTAATTAAGTACTGGTAAAGCACTTTTTACTTACATTGGCAGAGCGTTGTAAATCAGTGTTTTGCCAGGACTTTTTTTGTTGGACCATTGGCAAACAGTGCTCTGCCAGTACTTGATTTTTCAGACCATTGGCAATTTCTGGCTAGGTTCTTTTTTACATTCAATATATCAAAAAATAATCAATCAATTTATAAAACCAATGTTGGTATTTTTATACATATGAATGGATGTGATAAAAAGTAAAAGTAATATTTATGTTAACTACACTGATAATACTGAGAACGCTTATTTAAATGTACATACTATATGATTATATATAGCATATTACAATAAAACCATACATAATAATACACAAAAAATAACACTCACTTATACTGCATTCTCATTTTGTACTTAACACAAACTGTTATATACTTTTAAATTATATGACCATATCTAACTAGGGATGTATCCCGAATCGATTACTCGCTGATTATATTGAACTTTGGATATGTTGTAAAAATTCAAAAGCAGAAAATTACGTTGTTAGCAGTCTAATCTCCCGTTTAATGGGTAAAAAGTAAGGTTAAAAATTCATTGGTTTTTGTATGAAAACCTGTTTTTAATTTACGAATGCCAGATTTATTTGTACGCAGGGCTAAAGTATGCATTAAAACAAAAATGTTGACACCCATATTGCCAATATAAGGGACCCAAAGTTGTCACATTTTTGAATTATTTGAAATATAGGGGAAAAAGTCTCTTCCGGAAAAGTCGTATAAAACCCGTAACGGTTTTGAATATCGGAAAAGGCTCAGACACCCCCTCAAATAAATTAAATAGGCATTGCTATAGATTTTTTTTAGCTTAATACAACTAAAATTTCTTAATAATATGCCAGATTTAATTTTACTCAAAACACATGTTTTAGAATAACAAAAATACTTGAAAGTACACCCAGAGAAAAATTTAGATATTTGCCAACTGAAATTCTTTTACTACGACTCAAATTCGATTATTACGAATTTCAGTCGGTTGGCACAACTTAACATTAGTTTTCACAACAAAGTTCGGTTAATTTAACTGAATTTTAGTTTGCAACAGCTAAAATATTCAGAAATCTAATGTAAATACCGTTGTACTAACCGAATTTATAAGTTGTTACCATTAAAATACACTTTTTAATTCGGTTGGCACTTTATTTTTCTGTGTGTACATGGGCATTATTTCTACACCAGAAAATGTGTCTTCAGAAAACCTTTCATTTGATACCAAATTTGTCTATAGTTAATACACAAAAAAAAAACTAAAAACTGATTTCAATTAAAAAATTTACTGAATCAATTAATATTTTAATTGATTTTGCACCTATCACGGCAATGATACTATCAATTAAAACTTTTATTATAAATTAAAAATTTAAAAAGTTATAAATAACTTCTACAAACAAAAAACAATATGATACTCAAGAAAAGTGTGCGAAAGGTACGTTGGTGTGTGTGTTTTTGTTAATGCTGCGTCTGTTTGTATGTTTGTGTCTATGTGTTTGTAAGCTTCAAATGAATTTGGTACTTTATACTGAAAATTTTCTATTTAAGCATACAGTGTAAAGTGAAAATTACGTCTAAAATAAAATATGTATCTATATATTTGAAAGTTAATTAAAATATTAATTGATTCAATTAAATATTTGTTTCGAAACAAATTTAATTCAAATGAAATGTTTAATTAGATATTTTAGGTTGATAATTTTTTCTATGTAAACCGAAATAAACCGAAAATAACGTAAAATAGGGTAACTTCTGACCCCACTTAGTAACGCTTAAACATGATACTGGACAGCTAAAAAAACTCGGGACCTTAAATTTGTATTCTCTACCACATATCTGAAGCTTATTAAGATCTGAATGTCCGGGTCGGGATACTTCCCTTGTAAGCAAATAGGTGTATGTGTGTATTGTTGTATAAATGATATGAAGTAATTATTTTGAAAGTGGTATGAGTCCCTTTGGTTTTAAAATAAGAAATAAAGGAATTCGTATTTCAACATTTTTGATACTGTAAACGGCAACTTTTGTACAATATTTTTTTATACATCTCATCAGAGTACTTTAAATTTATTTATACTTCAAAAAATACATGCACAAAGAAAAATTGTAGCTATTTGCCAACTGAAATTCGGTTACTACTACTCAAACTACGTTATTACTAATTTCAGAATGTTAGCACAACTCTATATAAGTTATCACAAAAAAGTTCGGTTAATTCAACAGAATTTTAATTGCAATACCCAACATTTTCAGAAATGGAATGTTAATGTCGTTGTACTAACTGAATTTATAAGTTGTTACAATTTATATGCACTTTTCAATTCGGTTGCCACTTTTTTTCTCTGTGTGTATGTATTGCGAAAGTCCATGTTTTTTTAGTATTGTATTGAAACTTTTCTAAAATCGTTCTACATAAACTTTCAATTTTTCTTAGTTTATTGTAAATTTTTCGAGAAATTTTCACATGATTAGTTAACGTGCATAGAACATAATCGGTGAATTATCACATTTGCCACAAAAAAAAAAGGATTTTTAAAAAAGTAACAAAATTGCGAATTTCCTGAAAATAGTGTGTGAATCTGAACATCAATGAATCTGGACATCAATGTTTATAAAACCAAGTTAATACTTTAATGGGCAGGATATTCGTGTTATATACAATAATTTTTAATAAATAATTCCGTTATAACATCACCGATTTTTTAATTTTTTGGAAACAAAAATGGTGCAGTGCAGAAGACAAGCTATTGAACATGATGAAACTCCATCATTATTTAATTTTTTTATTTTTATAAAAATGGACTCATACCATTTTCCAAATAAGTGGTTCATATGCATGATAAAGCAATCCAGGTTGGCTGTTTGCCTGCCATCTTACTACTTTAACTGGATTTTAAGGTGAAAGCTTTGTAATTTCTTTTGGCAATCTGCAGAGCTACAGGCTTTTTAATATTTAAAATAGTTCATAATTCATAAGTAAGTTTATGTTGTTCTTAGTTCATTATATGTTGCTTGTTGTTTTTTTTTTTTTGCCAGCACTACTTAAGGCTTCAAGATGATAATAAAGTATATAAATAAAAAATGTTTGTTTTTCACTTTCATACATACATATTAAATATGGTTTATATACACTACTTTCACGTGCACACTGTCTCATTATTTTCAAGAGATTTAGTATGAAAATTACGAATGAAAAAGTTTGTTTTTTTTTGGTTTAAATTAATAAACAGCTACATATGTTGTATGTATATAGGCAAGGAAAAAAGTATATGGTGCAAAGTAAAAATGTGACGTTATTTTTTAGTTAACAGTCTTTCTTAAAAATGAAATGGCTTAGAACGCTCTGCCAGCGTTCGTAAAAAGTGCTTTGCCAGTACTTATTTACAAAATTTACAACCGTTAACTTAATAAAAACAGTGGCACATTTCTTGTTCATAACAAGAGTGGAAAAATTCAAAACTAAATTGCAATTTATGATTTGAAGATAAGAATATTAAGGTCTCCTATTATAGTCAGCACAAAGTATAGTTTTTGTACTAAAATTTTACTTAAGAAACCTATTTTCAAATTTCTTTCTTTAGTGAAATTGTAGTAAAAAATCGTGTTAACTAAACACAAAAATAATTTGATATAAAAAATATTCAGTTATTTTGTAACTTAGTTATTTCTGTTCAAATTACCAAAATCATTCAATAAGAAGTGAATTACTAAGTAGGACTTTATTGGTCGTTTTTGGTTTTGGTACTGGCAAAGCGCTTATTACCAGTGCTTTGCCAATGTTTTAAAAAAGAAACGGCCAAGCCCTGCCCGGTGCTATCATTTTGGGGTTGGCAAAGCACTTAAATCTTCAGATATCTAACGCTCTACCAACGCTCATACCACCGTCGAAAGCACAGGGCCAATGCTTTGCCGTTCGTATTTTTCTGGCTGGGTAGTTTCATAACTATAACGTCATTTTGTTTTCCAATTATTTCTTAAGTGTCTTCCAAAGATGAATTAGCTTTCGATTGATGCAACATAGAATGTTGATATTGTACGTTGTAGTTTTTGGTTTGATTATAAAGTCAATAAGTGTTTATAACGTCATTGTTTTCTTAAGTTTTTCGAAATCTTAACTTTATGACATTTTATAATTATTTCATATAGAATAGTTTTTTATTTTCCTCCGTTGAGCACAAAATCATATAATGTTAAAAATAATTCATAAAAAACTGTAGGCTTACTAGAAACTATTTGTTATAAAAGGACTATCATCCCTATAATTGAATTAAAGAATATTCGAAATAAATACTTGTACCATATATTAATTTCCAAGCCTGTAGTAAGTAGTAAATTTTAATTCATGTTGTTTTTCTTAAAAACTTGTTGTTGTCATGTTATTGCTGCTGTGTTGTTCTTTATAAATTTATATTCTACTTTTATTTCTCTATAGCCACTCACTAAAGTTATAATAATACTTATTATGTGTGATAATTTTTTTAATAAATAATAATACTTGCATACTACACAGCAGAAATTCGGTAATAGATTCATATTACAGATCTTGATATCAGATAATAATTTAAACTGCTTGCCTTTGCATTACTTTCCAACTTTTGGTACTGCACAACACCAAATTTACATGTTTAAACATTTTTATGGTATAATTAGTTCGTTTATACATAAAACTAATATAATTAAATTTCTACCATACAGAAAAAAATATTTCTCTATTTCTTTCAATTAAGTGGATTTGTTGAAAATTTTAAAAGCTGTCGATTAAAAATTAATTGAGTCAATGAAATATTTGCTGAAATTCGCATTTAAAATTTTTAAAGAAAGATAACATCAACATATTGTTGTTGTTGATTTTTGTAATATTTATGTAGTTGTATTTTTTTTATAAATGTTTATGTATTAGTAATAAATATTTTGAATTAATTTCAATAAGCTTTTTTAAATAATCATTAGCATTATTACTTTATTCAGTTTTAATTTAATTACAGTAGTTTAAATCTTAATATTTATTTATTTATTTCAGAACATTATCAATAATTAATAACGTATTTTTAAAGATAAAGTTTGTCAAATGAAATGTAACATTTTTTTAAAGATGAAAATACTTAAAATAAATTAAAAATTATATATTCAAAACAAAAAATAAATCAAATATTCAACACGTTCCAATAGAAAGAACAAACTAACTTTTGTGAGAATTATCTAACAAATAAATCTATTAACTAAATAGGATTACATGCATTAAATTCATTATTAGCTATTATTCCTTATTCAAGCTATAAAAAATGTACATTTGGTATTACAACAGCACCCTAACAAGACATTTTGAGAAAGTATACAATATTGAGTGATTTTGAATCCCATCAATTGATTTTTAATCAAATTTATACACATAGGAAATATAAAGGTATACAATATTGATAAACTTGTAATCACATGAGTAATTGTTTAACTGAAAAATAATTCAATTAAAGAGCTATCCATTTCTAATAGAATGGGCAATTTTGGTTGCTTATGCAATTTCAGCAATAAAAGTTATTGATTAGGCTATTTAGAAGCAAATCGAAATGGGCTTTTATATTTATCTGTGCATAAATTTGACAATTTTAAAATAATATTCAATTTAAAAACAACAAAACTCGACCTGACGATAGCTCAGTGCGCTAAAGCGCTTTGTCTAACGTGTAGTGCGAGTGCATGTGACATTAGAAATCAGTTTATCTATACCACGGTCAGTGATTGCACAGAAAAATTTCATATAGACGCAATCGAACAAATAAAAACATAACAAATATTACATTATTCAAAAAAACAGGGTCACTGACGAAGGTTCAATACCAGAAACTGCGCAGTCTGATTCAGAAAATTGAAAATTTACAATGTAGTTATGATTTTTAGAAAATACACTCATTCTTCTCTACCACGCCTTTCACAACTAAAAATTAAAGATTTAAATAATAACGAGGTAAGTGTACTAGTATAAATTGCCAACAGTACTTAACAAATGGTACTGGCGAATCTTTGCTATTTTTGTAAAACCCACCATGTACTAGGAAAACACTATTTTGTTTGCAAACCATGTGTTTTGCAAGTACCACCCGCAAAATTTTTACCAATATTTTTTTAAATTTTACAACGATTAAGAAGCATTTTTATTTTATTATATTTCACACATTTAAATATAGTGTATAATACTAAAACCGAACTATATTAATTTAATTTAAGTTATTTTTATGGCACACAATTTTTTGAATTACCAACTTTATGCCAACCGTGGCAATTCCTTTAAAATTAATTTAATTTAAGCTATTTAAAAAGCACAACATATCTTTTGAATTACCAACGTTATGCCAACGGTGGCAAGTTCGTTCAGACCAACGGTTGACCATTTTTATCAATCGGGTTACAGGACAATACTGTCAATATTGTTAATACCAATTTTTTTTTTTTTTTTTTTGTGGAAACTTTCTTTATTCAAAAAATATCTTTTACAATTATTTGTGCCTCAGCATCCTTTGGACATTATTGAGGCGTAACCGACCGTCGCCGACGCTTTGCCAAACACTGTGCCAATTGTATTTTTTCTGCCTTTATTACAAAAAGTTTAGTTTTCCACCCGAAGCTTATCAAAAATGTAATTTATAAATTTTTTAGTTAAAAACTTTTAAAGAAACCTTTAGTGAGCTAGATCATTTGAAAAAAAGTTTATAAATTTTTATTTTTTTTTTAAGATTCATCTTCAAAAGATCTTTCAGTTGATACCCCTTTTGTATAAAGTTTCTTGGAACGATAAATAATATCTTGAAAAATCTAAAAAGTTGATCTTTTTAAAACATGTCCACATCACTAACAGTTAACGCAAAACACGAAATTTTTAGGGAATATTCTTAAAAAATGACAAAGTTTATTTTCAGCGGGACACTGTAATTCTCATCATACTGTACAATATATTTTTGTTTGTTGTTTAAATTCTGCCTGACTTATTTCATATTGTTTAAGGTGAGCAATTACTTAAACGTGACTGGTTGCCATTGGGTATGAAATACATGAACTTTCTTGCTTTTAACAAGATGTTACCAATTTATTACAACCTGTTTTTGTTAATGACATTTTTTAGGGGAATAATTAATTTAAAATATAATACCATAATTAAGAAATTAAAAGTTAAGATGCCAAATTTAACAACTGTTTTGTTGATAATAATATCATAAATCTTCAGACCATTAAACACCAAAATATAATTATAAAAAAGATTTAGCGGCAAATAAACAAAAAAAAAAATGTATAAAAATAAGTTTTAAAATAAAGACTTTATGCTTTAGTGAATCACCGAATGATCGTTTTCGAAAATGGGTTAACTACAAAAACTGTTTATAATTCAGAACAATTTGTAAACACGAATTTAAAAAATTTCTTCAACCATTTAGGATTCAAATTATGTCAAAATTTTCAAAATTTTATGGTAAAAAAAAACCGAAAAGAGTCGTAATGAAGCAAAATTAATGGCTTCGAACAGACGATTTTTTTTAGTTTGCTCAATATCCCACTCTACCTATTCACAAAAACCTATTATTTAAACCACTTATCATTAAGTACACAGAGAGAAATCCTGGACGAGTTTTCATGAAATTCTTTTTTTTTTTTTTTTTTTTTTTTTTTTTTCATTTATTTATTTATTTATTTATTTATTTATTTAATATGGTTACTTCTACAACAAAACATACGTCTTAAACAGTAGAAATCTTATGATGTTATTATGATTGGGAGAGAAAAAAAACTTAAATCTAGGTGTAGTTAAAATTAAATTGTAATAAATAATAATGTAAACATTTAAAATAAGAATGTAAAAATTAAAATGAATATATAAACTATTACAAACAAAGAAAAAAGAATTTAACAAAACATAAAAAATAACATAAATAAATTTATTAACAATGAAATTATTGTGAACTATATTTCACTTAACTAATTGAAGTTTTCTTTACGATATGAATGAACAATTCTTTAATCTTAAGGAAAAAGCTTCATTGCATTAATAAATTTTTTTCATTATTTGTATGAACTTTTTAATAAATAATAAAAAAAAAATTCATGAAAATTTATTTATTATTTAATTTTTTATTTAATTATTTATTTTTTAAGAGCTATACATTCAAACTACAAAGAAATATTTTTTTACCTTAATTTAGCATTTAATAAAAAGCAAACTACACATAATTAATGTTTTTCTGCACCAGTTATTATTTTAAATTAAACTTTTCTTTTTACAAAACATTCTTTATTTAAACTAAAGAGTTAATGATAGTTAAAACAAAACAAAACTGTTTTTTTACAATTTGGGAGTTACGTCTTGATAGTTTAAATAAAATCGTTAATTTTTACGGATTTGGGATTATATGATTATTAATTAATAAAAAATGGAAAACTTGTTTGTTTTGTGCAAACTCTATCTTTGGTACAATATACAATACAAGCTTTTTGTTTTTATTTTCCTTTTTATTTTTACACTTGTTTTGTTTCATTTAAAAAAAAAGTTGTAAAGGGGAAGTAAACTAAAACCGTACTTTGTCTTTTTTACAATTTTGATATCATTTTTATTAAAAATAAAAATTGCAATGAAAATGAAAATTATTCAAGTTCGAGGCCATACTCTATATTTCTTCATTAGGATATTGTCCTAACAAATAATCTATAGAGTTTTTTTGTTTTCAAATTTATTATTTGACCCTTTCAGGAATGTGTTGATAGATCTATTTCGGGAATTTTCTAGGTTCACATCATCAGAACACGTTTTAAAAGTGGTAACAATCCTATGACAAACATCAAACATACATATGAACTAGTTTACTCACTACATGAGAACTAATATACATATGAGTTTGAAGTTAAAGATTATAACCATTGATCAAAAATTAAATTGAAAACTTGTTTGATGTGCAAGATCGACCTCTGGTGGATATTCAATACACGTTTTTTTGTTTCTCTCTCCTTTTTAGATTTTGTAAACAAAACAGGGTTACAATCTTTAACTTCAAACTCATATGTATATTAGTTCTCATGTAGTGATTAAACTAGTTCATATGTATGTTTGATGTTTGTCATGGGATTGTTACCGCTTTCAAAACGTGTTCTGATGATGGGAACCTAGAAAATTCCCGAAATAGATCTATCAACACATTCCTGAAAGGGTCAAATAATAAATTTGAAAACAAAAAAACTCTATAGATTATTTGTTAGGACAATATCCTAATGAAGAAATATAGAGTATGGCCTCGAACTTGAATAATTTTCATTTTCATTTTCATTGCACAATTAAAGGTCGAAAAAAACATAATTTTTATTTTTAATAAAAATTATAACAAACTTGAAAAATAAAAATTATTTTTTTTCGGCCTTTAATTGGGCAATGAAAATTATTCAAGTTCGAGGCCATAATTAATAAATTTGAAAACTAAAACTCTATAGATTATTTGTTTGGACAATATCCTAATAAAGAAATATAGAGTATGGCCTCGAAGTTGAATAATTTTCATTTTCGTTGCACAATTAAAGACCGAAAAAACATAATTTTTATTTTTAATAAAAATTATATCAAACTTATAACATTTTTAGTTAAAAACTTTTTAATATTAATTTAATACCCAGTATTAAAATAAATGAAATTTAAAAACAAAATAACTTATTACATATATACTGGAGGTATAAGATGTTAAGAGAATGGTCATGCCGTTGTTAAAATAATAAGATTTGTAAAAGGAAAGTAAACAGATACCGGCCTTAATTTCTTATTCGCAAACTTATTACAGGGTAAAAAAAAGTTTTGCTGGGATATTTCCATAAATTATTAACGTATGCAGTATTATCATAATTATTACTACTATTAACAACAACATCATCCAAATACATAAAAATTGCGTTGAGAGGAGGACGTGGAATATGTTTAAGTTTTTCCAAACAACATTACAACACTAAAATGTTTATTACGAGTATATTTATGATATATTGCTTTTGTAGCTGCTGCTCTTGTTGTTGATGGTGTGTAATAATAAAATTGTTAACATTTTGTGTGATTTTTTGTTTGTAATTAGTAGCGGATGTATAAAGATTATGAATTTTATTAGTAGTAGAAGTGTGACTATAATCCAGACCATTATAGGGATACATGATTTTAGCTAAGCGTATAATTCAAAAAATAACTTGAAATAAGAGAATAGTAATATAGGATACTTTTGTAATGTATGATTTGTTTTTAATGTAAAAAACATGGTAGACATTAAAAATTTGCAAAAATTATACTTACTTTTCACTCTTAACTAGGTGTAAGCCAATTTTTCACCAGCCTCATTAACAGCTAAATATTGAAAAATAAACTCAAATAAAAAAAACAGTTATATTAGTTTTTTGTTTTTATATACATCGAGATTATTTTTATGTTATTTTCAATTTATAACGAGCTTTCAACCTTCGTATATTTACAAAAATAAAGCAAATCCAACATATTAGCTAGGTTGATACTAGTATTTCGATCTGGCTAAAGATCTCATCAGAACCCGAAGTTTTAGAAAAGTTAGAGCCTCCATAATAGGCAGAACTTTAACAAAAAACCTATTAATAATCAATTTTGCTCCATTCTTGTCTTCTTAGTAATCAAGCACGTAGTAAAAAAGTTAGTAAGACGTCTTTTAAATCTGGTGTATTATTTTTCAGAAAATTTTTTGATTAAATTATGTTTTCAGCTAAAATTTAAGTTATACTCATCTAGAACTTAACTGTTTTGAACTAATTTTTTACTAATATATAACTAATGTTTTTCTAATTTATTTTCCTAAAAATTCTTTTGTTAATACTATGTTTTCAGCTAAAATTTAAGTTATACTCATTTAGAACTGTTTTTGAACTAGTTTTTACTAATATATTACTAACGTTTTTCTATTTATGTGTAGCAGCAAAAAACGAAGTTCAATTTTTTATGTTTTTTATGTTGCATAGCGTGATCTTGCCTCACCAAGAGTTTAACAACAATTGGCTGAGTTTTTTTAATATGAGAAAAAAGCAACAGCCGAAAGTTCATAATCGTTAGACACACGAACATGTTATAGTGTACGTGTGGCGACGTCGCACAAGCAGCATTTTCTAATCTAACCCCGCGGGGGTTGAGAGTAAGCCCTACACTGCATTAAAGCTAGGGCATGCGTTGTTTTGAATTATTAGAAAATTGAAAGTAGTACACACAAATAAAAAAGTTAGTAGACAAATTAGTAAAACATTTTATATACTAATTTCAAGTTTTTGTAAAAATTTTTAGTACAACATAATTCTTTAGTAAACATTTCTCCATTCGTTATTTAAAAATAACATTTTTAAATTTTGTTGCTGATTTTAACAAAATCTTCCACTTCTTTCTTAAACTTGAGTAGCTAAATTTATCAAAATTTTTACTAATTTTCAATGTCATAGTTAAGAGCAAAGTTTTTTTTTCAAACAGTTTCATAATCTAAAATACAAAGAAAATGTAGTGTTTTAATTTAAAAAAATATTACGAAATTTTAGTAATAATTACAGACACGGTTTACTAAAATTTAACCTTTCTAATACCTTTTTTCTTATTGGGAAAATCATGCGCTGAAATTCATTGGTATGGTATTTTTGTTATAACCATGAAAACCATTACCATAAATACCACACCAATAAATTTCAGAGAACTATTTCTCCGAGAAGATCTTCAAATGGTAAAACCTGAATTTTAAACGCACCAGACAGGACTTTTACAAGATAAAACAAGTTTTGTGAATAAAGCTTAGTTAAATCGCAATGTTTCATCGTCCCGAATACAGAAAAAATTAGCTTATAGCTGTGTAATTTGAAATATTTTTATTTGTTTTTAGTAAAATTAAATGCAAAAACATTGATAAGGTTTCTTAAAATAATATATCTTAAGGAGCTCTTTTACACTACTTTCAAATAATTTTATGGTACACTCGGGGAACTTCGGTTTTAAAAATATGTAGTTGTTTGGATTGTAATACAGTTTCTGTATTTTTAATGTAAATGTCAGACATTTGTAGAACAAATTAAATTTTTTACTAATCTTGTAGTTCATTTAAAAAAAACAAACTACATCAAATGACTGTTTTATGATTTTACATTAATTTTTTACAGTTATTTTTTGTTATTTAAAAAATAATAAAAAAAATGTTTGTTTATTTTTTACTAACATATGGGGATAATTTTAACTACAATTTTTAGTATTTTTTTTGTAAAAAAAAATGACAAATGTTAATTGAATTTAATGAAATGTTAGTCCTCCTTTCTTCATGGGAAATTTAATTTGTTTTTGACTACAATTACTGTCGTCTTTATCTACATAATATCCTTAGTGTATTTTATTTCGTGCTTGTTTTTTTCAAAGCTTTTCGTGCCATTATCTTAGTCAAACTTACAAAAAATAAGAAAAATATATGTATTAAATTTTTAACCGGTTAATCGACCTGATTTAACCGATATTCTGGTTATATGAGTTTTAAGTTATTTGTTTCGAAGTTAATGGAAACAGAGGCGATTAATCGAGGAATCGCTTAGTCGATTAACCGAATTGGAAACACTAATTAGTAGAGATTGTTCTGGGTATCAATTATGTATCTTCTCTACGACACACCACAATGAAATGACACCTAGCTCATTATCGTTTCGGGGATGGAACTAATTTTGTTTATTCATCACATGGCTTATAAATGTCATATGAAACCGATACAACAAAAATGTTAAAATTTGCGCTGTTAAAACGAGATTGATTTAGGTGTCATTTCATTGTCGTGTGTTGTAAAAAAGATACATAATTGATACCCTGGTATAAAATCAACATCAATGCAGTTTCACATTTTAGATTTTTGCGGAATAACTTTTTACTTCAAAAAGTTTTATTTTTAGTCGTAAACATTTTTAAAACAAATTAATAAATATAATATTAGAATAAAAAAAGAAATATGAATTCGGTACTCATGTAACCAATTACCAGTAAATCATTTTTCTGCAAGTACATATAAGTACTTCCAGAAACCGCTATAAATAAGTCATTTTAAAGTAATGTAAAAGGTTATGTCCTATCATTACTTGGTAATAGTCATTACCATGTTCTTGCTATAAAGAACATGATTTCCTTCACTAAATACTAAACCGGCATCATTTTTAGCAAAGCATTTGTAACTACCTACATCCTCCCGCTGTGTATTCAATATTAGTACATATTGACTGAATGAAAAATCACCAACGGGTATGTCATTCTCTAAGCAACGATACTGAGGTTGTGGATATCCTGGAAAAATAATTCAACAAAGAAAGATTATTATCTGCAAATAAATAAGAGGAGGGAGAATATAACAAAAAATATGCAAACAAACAAAAAATTGCATTAAAACTAACTGCATGAGTGTCTGCTTAGTACAGAAATAGTGGACTTAACCAATTCCAGTAACAATCACGATTGACAGTTATAAGTGATTTTTTTATCCACTTGCTACATATGAAATGGCAATATTGCAATATTTGTTTTTTAGAATATCAATACAAAAAAAGCTTAAAGGCATTCCATACTACACTCATGAAAAAACCCTTACAAAAAGTTTAAAAATCAGCTATGACAACAGAAAAAAGTATCTGAATTTCCGCCACCAGAATTTTCAATGAAGTTGAGAACAATTTTCTGCTTAATTAAGCTGAACTAAATTTAGGCTAAAGTTGGTTAAAATTATTAACTAACTAGACTCTTAAATGCATTGACAATACTAGGTAAATTGGCGGAGAATTCAGCTGACTCAACTAAATTATTAGCTAAAATTTATGCTGAAATTTCGCTTAAAAACAGAATTTTGGATTAACCGGATCTGAGGCAGGTTATTTATTACAGGGAGTAAATGACTACTTAATATGTACGGAATAATAATTTTTGGTCCATTTGGCTCTTTTTCGCTTAGTTTCTGAGATACAGCTTATTTTATGATTGTATAAACAAATTATGAGAAAACAATGCCATCTACAATTGAGACTAATAACGGAGACACCAACAACTTTTCTTTAAAACAATTGTGGTTTTAATTAGTTTTGAAAATAACGAATTAATAAATATTAGCTTGAAAATTTAGGTTAAATACGAATAAAATTCTTGTGCTGAAATAAGATAACTAAACTCAGAGAAAAAAGTTTTGTCATATTGATGAAATTGTTCCATAAACCGTTTGTCATCAATTATTTATGATGCTGAAGTGTTCATATATATGATGAATAGTCCCGTAAATATTTAAGACACATATTTCATAGGCCTTCATCATTTTATAAAAGTTTCATAAACTTTGTGAGAATAAACTTTTCGTTTTTAGGGAAAAATAGTGAAATTTAGAAATAAAAAATTAAAATTTTTATTTTTCATTTTAAGTATAGAAAATATTATATGCAGTTAATTTTTTTTTTTAAACTCAAAATCTACGCGAAATTATTTAAAATTCGGAAACATCAATTGAATATTATTTGAGTAGTTCATATACCAAGTTGATGTCAGCGCACCAAAATGAAAATGTATGTTTTCTGCGTCTGACATTTTATTTGAAATTGGCTAGCGTATTGCGTAAACTGAGTATCTTATAGTACACTGCACCTCCGAGTCAAAAAGACACTTAAAAATTTCTAAACGCAAAAATGTTATGAACTTTTTAATAATTTTGCGAAACTTAATTTTTTCGAATTTTTTTATAAAAAACGTGGCTTGAGAATATATTTAGGTCTCTAGAGTGAATCTTCACGACGAAACATATTATTTTAATGATTTTAAAAACTTTATATTTGTTAGAGTGAACAAAAAATTAATAACCTCAAAAAGCAACCTTTTATAAAAATTTTAATTTTTCGAATGTAAAAGTATTTGAAACTCTAGACCCAGCTTGATATCATTAAACCGGCAAAAAATTTATGTTTTCCAAAATAATCGTGGTTTACTTTTTAAGTTCTAATATATGACACAAAAAAATTTTTTAATGTATTTTTATATATTTTGGTGGTGTAATATATATTTTAAAACGTGATAAAAACAATGAGTTTTATAATTTGATGTAGCTTTAAATACATCAAAGCAAAAACTGTTATTTTAATATTTTTAATTTGCTTGAAAAATAAAACCGATATATTGTTTACGCCGTTAAAGATAAATGATTAAAGCGAATGGTTTTAGCATGCTGAAACATTGGCTAAAATATACACAAAAAGTTATTAATGTCATGCAGAAAAAGATTAAATATTTTACCTCAAATTGTCGAGAATTTTTTAAGTTCGTCATATTTACATATAATTATATGTTTTGCCATATATAATTATATATAAAATTCATAGAATTATTTTTGATTGATTGTATCATATACGATTACATGTGACCATACGTGTTACAATATAGGGTCATATATAGATCTATATCTATATCATATGATCAGATATATTCTAATATATATAACATAAGATATAATGATACATGATGATATAATATATTGTCACGCATATAAGCATATATAATGATATCACGTTGCATATGAGTATATAGAAACTTTTTTATCGGGATACTTCAAACGAAATATTTTTTAACAACTGAGCTCTGAAAAATTATCAGTTCGCGCGCACGTGATAGTGCCATCGCGCTCAAAGGCAGTTATGTAGGCGGACACATTTTAAGAATGTGCTTTTATTCACCCACTATTAATATAATTTATTTTTTTATTTTTTTAGTAATTTTGAAAATAGTTTATAATAGTTAAAATTTCTTAATTGAAAATATTAGTAAAATTTTGATTAAAAAAAAATCGAAAAAAATAACAAAATTTTCAAACCACACTAAGTTTGGTCAATTAATTTTTAAAAGAGTTCAAAAATCATTTATTTTTTCTATTATATTTCTATTATAAATTGCAATAGCTTAAAAATAACTAAAAAATAAATAAAGGTGGGTGAATATAACCACAGTCCTAAAATTGGACAGCCTACATAACTGCCTTTGTGCGCGATGGCACGATTGGGTGTTGGCGCGATGGCACGATCAGGTGCGCATCGCGCACAGTTCTGTGCATCCTAGTTCTTCATCATCCTTGGTTTTAATCATAGAACTAAGTAATTTTGTACAGAAATGTAGTTCGATGCAGTGCTTCATCATCACTCAACCCTACTTTAATATTTTACAGGGCAACCAAAAAAATGAGCAAAAGCATATAAGATTTGAACTTTATTTATAAAACCTCTATTTTTATCGTAGAAGTCCAAAATTTTGTGTAGGCATGTAGTTTAGCCAAATGAGTCATAATCATCAATACAACTGGTTTTAGAAACTTTGTTAGTTACGCCATTTTGCATTGTTTCAATAAGTTAAACCTTTTACGTAAGAAATTGATTTCAAAAATGTAAAAAGTGTGTTTTTATATGTATATGTATATTTCGATTTCAATTTTATTTATATTTTTTTTTTTGCGAATTAAACAAGTAAAAGTAAAATTTTTTGTAAAAATTTTTTTTTAGTTTTAAGTAAAATACAATTTGCAATAGTAAATAAAAAGTATTTAAAAAAATAAAAGATCGCATCCTTTTTGTAATTTATATAAAGAACTCTGGGAAAAATTTTAAACACAATTTATGAAAATGTTTCATAATAATTATCAAACATTTCATAAAAGATTATGAAGCAGAATCATTTTATTTATGAAATGTTTCATTAATAGTATGAGTATGTTTCATAATATTTATGAAGCTCTTCATAAAAAGTTTGGAAGCTTCATCATCATATTTGTGAATCATTTGATAAATATTAATAAGCCCGTCATCAATTCGATCCTACATGACAAAACTTCATCTTATTTTGGAAGTGTTACATTGGAAGAAAATCAATGAAGTTTTTCATCATATTTATGATTTTTTTTATAATTATGTTGAAGCTTTTTCCCTGAGTGTTATAACATTAACTAAATAACTGATTTAAACGAAAACAACAGAATTTTTTTAAATTACTTGGAACCCATTTAACAGGTTTTTCTACTAACTTTTATTATGAGTGTAATAGAAAAAAAAACCAAAAAAAAATATCTGCAATCATTTTAGCAAATCGTGTATGTGCATAATTTTAAAACTGTTTAAATTGTTTTTTTTTTTCAGTAGGAGTATTTTTATATTCGAAAGGTATAAAAAAACAACTATTTATTGATTGTATTAGACAAGTGCTGGGCTTTTTTCTACTTTATGTTATCGTATCTTGTTTTTGTTTTTTAATCCCTAAATTAAATATTTAATGCCACAAAAAACAACAATAGATAAAGATGGAAAAGAACATTTGTATTCTCAAATATATTGCCAATATCTGATAAAATCCAGTGTTAATTTTTTTTTTTTTGCTAAATCTACCCAGTTGGAAAAATACGAACGGGCCAGTGCTGGCGCTGTGTTGGAGACCGTGGTACATGTACTGGCAGTGTGCAGGATTTTTAACATTTACAGTACTGGAACAGTGTCGAAATGATAACACCAATATACGCTTGCTAAACTTTGCTAAACCATTTGGCGGTTTTGTTTATCCAATAGTCAACTTTCATTTCGCATTAGAACCATTGATGCTGACCGCGCACAGTGGGTAATTTCACGAGAAGGCGGTCAAAATTCCATAACTTTTACCTGGATTGGTATTTTTATTCAATTTTTGTTCGATAGGTGGGACCTTAGCTTTCAATTTGAGAGTTAAAAGGTAAAAATCGACTGTTAGAAACAAAAGTTATGAGTTTTTATGTACAGTAGTGGTCAAAACATTTTGAACTGAGATCGCATTTGTTGTTTTCATTGAATTATTTTTTACATATTCTTCATACATTTTTTTATGTTAAACAAATAAAAAAAATTAATTCCATTAAATTAGAACAACAAAAAAAATTAATAATAATACTTGTATACAAAATGTAGGTGTTCAAAACATTTGCAACTCTCATTATTCTTACTCTTAACAAAACAATTTATACTAACAAATGCTAGGATATAACGGTAATCGCATTCTTCTTTAATATGAGATTCAGGCCGTTACAGTTTTTAAACAAATTTATTATAATTATTGTTCTTTAATAGTTGTAACAAGATGTTGGAAGCATAAACATCGTAAGAATAATTTTTGTAAAAAATGGCAGGAAATCAAAAGTTTTAAATGATTTTCACAATGGACTTTCCCAAAAAGAAATTTCTATAAAGTACTGCGTTCCAAAATCAACGATTTGCCGCATTGTTAATAGTGGTAACATCCACACAACTCATAAAGAGAAGATCGGAAAATAAGAATTTTTTTTACGAAATTTCCCAAAGCAGTTCCCAGAAAAGATAAAACTGAACTTTTAATAGATGCCAGTCTTCCCACCATTAAAAGAAGAGCCTCAGAATATGGTCTTAGAAGTTATAGATGTACAAAAAAACAGTTTGCGTCGGAAAAAACCGAAAAGCTCGGCTTGACTTTGCATGCACCCATTGCACGCACTCAACAGCAATGGAAAAATGTATTGTGGTCAGATGAGTCTAAATTCAACCTCCGGGGATCAGATGGAAGAGGGAATGTTCGAAAACCAAAAATTTTAATCCCAGATACACAACCGCCACAGTGAAGCACGGAGGTGGAAACAATATGGTGTGGGGGTGTTTTTCAGGAAATGGGATTGGCCCAATTCACCGCATTACTAGCACAATGACGGCCACAATCTATAGAGATCTTTTGAGTTCCGTTATGCTTTCGTATGGTGAATGGGAAATGCCACTCTCATGGACCTTCCAGCACGACAACGACCCAAACCACACGGCGGGGGTTGTAAAAGTTTGGCTGCAGGAAAATGAAAATAATATCATGTCGTGGCCGGTGTAGTGAATGCATGAAAGAAATAAACAAATGACAATTAGTCATGCATTCATTGTGTTCGTTTGCATTCAAACCAATACACACACACACTACAAGTAAAAGTAACAGTAAAGCATAAAAATATGAATGTACGATATGACTATACATTGGTATTATTCAAGGTCAGTATATTGAACAAATATTTAAACAGTTCAACGTTCTACTCTATAATTGGGTCAAAGATTTTGGGTTTCACTTAGAAACCAAAATAGAACGAAATAAACAAATGAGCTGGGGACACTTGATCTACACAAAATATAAAGAATGCATTTAACATACGACTGGTGGAATTTGAATTACACTCAATATGCACTCAATATTTAAAATGCAGTCGATATCCGATCGATGGAATTTTGAAATGCACTCAAAATATCAAATCGATGATTTGATATTTTGGTTACTGAAAATCATGTGACCCTGGTAGAAATGTTCAATAACTCTATAGAACTTAATACCAATGTCTAGCAATACCATAGTAATAATATAGAAACTATGTAAAATAATTATTTTAAGTTATTTGAGTGACTTTAGAAAGTAACTCAATTCTAGGCTAAGCGTTCTTCACATGTTAGCTTTATAAGCAGGGTGAAATTTAAATAAAGGATCAGTTTTTAACAAACCAACAACTGCGCCTTATAATTCTTTACATGGCGATTATGCTTTCACCCATAAAGCATTAACACATTACACCGGCTCAATCTCCCGATCTCAACCCGATTGAGAACATGTGGATGATTGTAAAGCGGAATATCGGCAATAAAGTATTCCAAAATGGTGATGAACTTTTCGTCGTGTTGGAGAAGCAGTGGAATGAAATTTCTGACGATTATATTAAAAAGCTCATTGCCTCAAATGCCTGGCTACGCTACAAACTACTGAGCGGTAAAACAATTGTTTGTATTTCCTGTTAATTACTTTAAGAGTTGCAAGTGTTTTGAACACTGAACTATCGACCTATTTTGTTAAAATTACTTTTTTTTATTTTTGAAAAGTTATGAATAATTTTTTTGTATTTGTAAAATAATATGCTATAACTGAATTTAATAAAAAAAAAAAACAAAAACTTATACCACAAATCTTTTTGATCAAAAAAACTATAATTACCTAAACCATGATTTCAGTTGCAAGTTTTTTGAACACCACTGTATTTTTCAATGTAAACGGTTTTAAAATCGCAGAGGGGGTAAAAGTCCTATTTGCATTAAAAAATTTCATTAGCATTAAAAATCCATTTACAGAAAGAAGCGGCTATTTTTTAGACAACTGCAACTTTCAGATACTTTTTGTATTTTTTAAATGGTTTCACAACATTGAGCATTTTTTCAAGTTTGTGAAAAATTAAAAACCGTAAATATAATAGCGAGTTATTTTAATTTTAAAGATCCAAAAACGAGCTTGTCTGTATTGCTACATGGAGTCATCCTGTTTAGAACATATAGAAAATAATATGACATCAGGTCAAAAAATGCCATTCTGTTTCCTGGAATTTCAAATACAGGTTCTGCAAAACGTTGAAATTTTTTGAGTAGTGTAATTAAGAAGATTCAATTAAAAACCAGTTTTTATATATTAATCCATGAATGAATGTTTTCCATTACCGTTGATTATTATTATGTTGGTAATTACTAATTTTATAATATTTAAACATTAATATCCACTATTAATTTTTCTTAACTAATTTTAATATGCCATGAGTATTTATAGAAAATGTTTGCACAAACAGGAAACAGCATTGCATTTTTTGACCTGGTGTCATATTATTTTTTATATGTTCTAAACAGGATGACTCTATGTAGCAATATAGACAAGCTCGCTTTTGGATCTTTAAAATTAAAATGGAAAGTTGCATTTTTTGGCATTATATTTAAACGAACCATATAAACATTGGCAAACCAATGTTAAAATATAGTTATAATAAGGGCAAGTTTAAAGTCTGCAGGTTTACAATTTAAAAAAGATTGTCAAAGTGTTCGATAATATTAAAACGGTTCCGCACAGTGAGTAATTTCACGAGAAAACGGTCAAAATTCCATAACTTTTGACTGGAGTGGTAGTAACATATGTGTTTCATTTTTACTAAAATTGTGGTTCATTTTTTGAATACTAAAAAACAAATGACACTGTTAGTTGAATTGACTGAAATGTAAGTCGTCAATTCTTAAAGTGAAATTTCATTTCTTTTTAACATTTACATTTGCATTTGCAGTGATATTTACCTAAATTGTATTCTAAGTGTATAACTCTATCCATAAATTTTTAATTATGTCTATTTTATTAATACATGTCAAGATTTAATTTAAAACTTTTAAGTTTTTCTAAATAGTTTTTTGTTGCACTACACAAATATAATCTCAAATTCCACAGGTTGGTTTTGTCGGCTTCCACAAGTATGGCACGTGATTTAACGTGCATATTATAATTTTGAAAAAAGTTTATTGCTCCTTAAAGCTAGTGGTTGATAAATAATATTTTCTTAAACTTAAAATTAGTTTTTTTTTCTAAAAACGTAAATATGACCCACTTAACATTAAAACACATGAGACGATAACCCTCCCTGTGGTCTCATAAAAGCTTACTACAAAGTAAAATAAGTTTTAGTTTTAAATTAACAAATTTCTTATTAGAGCAAAATGTTGGTTTTATACTTAATGCTATAAACACATAGACCGTTCACTGAAATCGTCGCCATGTGATCAGCTACTTATTATTTTGGAAACGACAGCAACATAGTAAACAGCTGTTTTTTATACAAATGAATTTTTATTTCAGTAGTGCCAATTACATCTTTTTTTTTTGATTTATTAAAATAGAACAACATGCATGGTTGTATATGTGTATAAAGTTGACTTAAAAATACAATTACTTATTTATAATACATTATTATAACGTAAAAATAAATTTATCTAACCCCTCTTGAATATTAATGCAATTATAGCATTTAATGTTGCTACGTTTCTTGTGTTTAACAATATAAAATATTTTTAAGCACTAATTTGTTACATATTTTGTTTTATTGTCAACACTATTTTTGCTTTGTAGCCAACAAAAATAGAAATTATCCCAAGTTGACTACAGCGGCAAAAGTAGTCGGGTAGCCGTGTAGCTGTGTTGTTGCCAAAATAGTCGTTTTCATATAAACGTGTGTATTTTATTTTTGACAGGCTGTAGTCGTGTAGCTGCAGTTGTCTATGTGTTTATAGCATTAGGCATAACGTTTTTTTTTAAAGAAAATCAAAGAAGAATTTAAAGAATATGAGGCCTAAAATATGACACATAGAAAACTTTCCAAAATGTGCAAAACTAAACAACACCTATTTTTGTTTTTTTTTATGGTACAACTTCGAACATTTTATACTATTTTTAAGCCCTAGATAAAAAAACACAATCAAAAATCAAATAAATCTGGGATTTTTCAAACATATCTACCACGGATGGCAGGCAATACCGCTGAAATCAAAACCCATTCAACTGACTATCGTTATCCCTAAAATACCGTTACCGAAATAATTTAAAAATCGTTATCCGCAAAATACCGTTACCGATTTAACTTAAATACATATATCCTTATAATACCGTTAACGAAATAACTAAAATTCCGTTATCACTAAAATACCGTTAGCGAAATAATTGAAATAGAGTTATCCTAAAATACCGTTATCGAAATAATTAGATATGGTAAACAAAAATAATCGCTGTTAATAGGTTTATGTCCCATAAGTTTGATCATAAACTAACCAACAATTGAAATTCGGCCATATTCGGACTAAAAATAACGCTGTGCATTGACATTTCCTGAATAACTAAAATAACATTTCCCTTAAAATACCGTTAGCGAAATAACTGTAAGACCGTTATCTTTAAAATATCGTTACCGAAATGAGTAAAATGCCGTTAACGCTAAAAAGCCGATACAGAAATAACTGAAATATCGTTACTCTTTAAATACCGTTACCGAAACAACCGAAAATAGCGTTACACTACTCTTACCCGCATCGAATAGGTTACCATCCATGATTTTTACCTATACACTCATAATAATAAATGCATAAAAATATGAAATTATTGTAAAAACTAGAAAAAGTTTCGTTAAATGAACAAATTTTCCAAAATTTCCAAATTTTCCAGTCTTATGCCTGGATTATTATCACTGTGCAATAATTGAGTTTTAGTTCAAAATTATCTTGAAATAAGTCACAAAAACTTTATTTAAATTCAAAATTTAAAGATGATCCAATTTCATTTTCGGTCCAATTGTTATTAACTCCCCCTTTTTAAATGTATACTTCGCTGTTGAATATAACAGTCCTTTAAACAAATTTGTTCGTTCATGCATTCTTAAACAATTTTTTTATTAAAAAAGGGGTAATAACTGTTAAATAATGTTTTAAATGGTTTTCTAGAACCAAAAAACAAATTATATAATGTAGAACAATAAAAAAAAATATTAGGAACAACTAAAATGTAATAAATACTTCAGCAATATGACGACTTCTGTTAGCCATTCTTTCAACTATAAATAACTAGTTGTAAATAAAATAAAAGATATTAGGGTGCGTCATATAGAGCTAAGATTTATGTCGGTTCGAGGAACGCAAAGAGAATTTTATTGGACTAAAAATACTTAAGCTATTAAATAAGCTATACAAACTTTTCCTCACAAAATAATATTAAAAATTATTTAAAGTTTTACTCTTTGACGACCAATGGTTAATATATGTCCCATTTTTACTTTTTGCTATTTTATAAAAGCTTGCAGGACGATTTTAACAAAACTTGTAGTTATCGATACTAGAGTCATGTAGTTTTTAGGGATTCAGCTTGTTGTGGCCTTATAGTGTCAGAGCTCTCCCAGGTCCATCCAAATTGAAAATTTAAAAAATTAGTTTTTTCGTTTTTTAATTTCTTGTTTTTTTTAGTTTTATATATTTAAAAATTCAGTTTCAAATTCATTATAAATGTTTAATCATTCAGGAGCTTTTAACATTTTTCTATTTGCATTAAAGCTCCCAAAACTGGATTTTTTTTTAATTTTAGTCATAGGTCCAAATTTCCCAGACGTTCCTTAAAAAACTTTCACGGGTTTAAGTTCGGTTGACAACGGGTTAATTACACTGTTTAACAAGAAGTTGTATCATTATCGAAACCAAATGGAGATATAAGTAGACTATCAGTAAACCAAAACATTCAAATGGTTTGACTATTCTTTATCGGGTTTTACATTATGAAATCAAATTAAATGTGTCTAGACATAAATGATCATATACAAGCCCTTATATGGCCATCTATGTTCATATACGATACCATTTATGCCTGGGTAGTGTACTTTATTAAAACACATTAAAAAAAATTAAAGTTGTCATGAAAAAAAACCAACTGAAACTAAACTAACATCGTTAACTTGAATTTAAAAAAATGTATGGATAAGTTAAATTACCCTAAAAATATAAATTGTTCAAATAACACAATTAACTCAAACCAAAAAGTTTGATTACTGGCTATAAAATTCACGTGACTTAGTTTCGTCATACTCAACAAACTAAGTCACGTTACGTTTTTAACTTAACTAGTTGAGGTAAATAGATGATGTTTACCATTTAACACTTTAAGGCACAAAGAATGTTGATGAAGGCCGTTGCGGGCTAGAAAGTTAACTCCATTCATGCAGGTGTCAAATAACTTTTTTTCTAAGTGTTTTTTTCTGTTAATTAAAGTAAATTATCACAAATAAAATTATAATTTTTCTGTTAATATGGAAAAAATATTCATGATCTTTAACCGAACTAACCAACATCTCACACACAATTTATAGATAAACAATGAAAATTCACTATTCAGCAATATGTTTTATAATCTAAGTTTATTTTTGTATACCTTAATGAGCTACATCCTTATTTAAAAAATTTAAATTTACTATGTATACACTCATAATTTTTTCGTTCATTTTACGAAAAATTTTGTAATTTTGACATTTTTTCGTAATTTTACGCATGAATTATTATCAGAGTAGTTTATATAGTTTTCCAAATTTAAATTGTTATAATCAGGGCAGCAACTTGTATGCATTAAAAAATCGAAAATATGTGCATAAAAAATGCAAAATATACGCTTGAAATAAGCACTAAAACCCATAAAATATGCACTAAAAATGCTAAAATATGCACTAAGAATAAAAAAATACCATCCTTTTCCGAAAAACTGAGATTAACATCACTGAACTTACAACAGCCTATGCTGTTGGTGTTTATTCCATTTATTGTTTTTGTTGAATGCCTTTTTAACATTCATTTTTATAATGCCGATACATGTCAAGCAATGAAATGAAATGATGACACATGAATAACATGAAATCAATGACAACATTCGCGTAGTATTCGTTGACCTGTAGCAATAATAACAATTTTTTTTTTAGTTTTATTAAACATGAAATATATATAAATTTTTGTTTAATTTTATTAAACATGAAATATGTATAAATTTTTTTAAATTTTTTAATATGTTTCACAAAAAAATTTGTTAACGTTTTATTCATTTAACATTGAGACCATTCATACCAATCGTTGTGTATTCGTTGCTTTCGTGGGTGTTAAGTGAGGTTAACACTAGACAAGCAATGCAATGCATGGTTTTCGTCACACTTACTTTTCTCAATTCTGTCGATTGTTGATTCATTCAAATGATGTGAGTTGACAACAATGTACTCATTTTTTGTGATTGCATTCAAAAGCGTGATATAAGGCACTCAAACCGTTCTTTGGTAGACACTAGGGGATTCAAATTACTAGGGTTTGCTTTTGTTCGAGTAAACGGGTAACTTGATTTTTCTCGATTAATCGAGTCACTCTTGTAACTCGAACAATTTAAAAATCTTTTTTCATTAATTTTTTCTTAAAAGTACTTACACAATAAGACATAAATTATCAGCAGTTCTGAAATGGTTTTTTATTATAATTAAATATAAAAGTTTGTTAATATTATTAATTTAAAATTTAAAATATCTAAAATGTGTTTATATTAAAAAAAAACGTTTTGGTTGTTTTTATATCGTTCGAATTTATGGATTTTTTGCAAATATAAAAAATAAAATGTAATAGCATGATTATGCCTTTGAAAAAGCTATCGTTAAAAAAGCTTTCGCATTAAATCCGTTTAAGCTATGAAGTTAGACTTTTGGCTGAATTTCAGTTTATGGGGGACACCCCTAGAGAAAAAATCTGAATATGCCATCCCCTTTAGAATGTTCCCAGGAGTACGAAAATCATAATGAATAAGGGGGCTCACGCCCCCTATGGGCGTGGCAGTCGAAAAACGACCCGGCCCACCTACGTAGACAATATGGGTATCAAATGAAAGCTAATGTCTTCACGATTCCAAAAATAGCCATAGTTGCCAGATCGGGCGGTTTTTGCAGCCGATACGGCCATTTTTGTTAAATAGGGGCGGGGGTGAAAAACGACCCATGCCACCTACTTAGGCAATATTGGTATCAAATGAAAGGAAATGTCTTCACGATTCCAAAAATACCCGTAGTTGCCAGATCGTCCAGAATTTGAGGAAGATATAATAATTTTTATAAAATGGGGGAAGGACTTTTTTTGTTTATTTCTTTTTAGCTCGGCCAGAGGCCGAGCACTCGAGATCCCCGCCGTCTAGAATTAAGACATACTGGAGTTAAAAACCCCTAAGCCCGGCCGTAGGCCGGTCACGCAGAAAAACTTTACTAAGCGAAGCCAGTATAACAAATTTTCATTAACCAATCAGAAGCTTTCAAGAGTTTTCCTCGTTTCTTAATTTTGTACTATTTTGTTATTTGTAACGCTAACAATAGTAATCTTTTCGCACAAAATGCTCATTTTTGTTTGATTTTAACAAAATATAAGCAAAAAAAAAGGAAAAAAAAAATTTCCCCCACCCCAAATTTTGCCAAAATGGCCATATCGGCTACAAAAATCGCCCGATCTGGCAACTACGGCTATTTTTGGAATCGTGAAGACATTAGCTTTCATTTGATACCCATATTGTCTACGTAGGTGGGCCGGGTCGTTTTTCGACTGCCACGCCCATAAGGGGCGTGAGCCCCCTTATTCATTATGATTTTCGCACTCCTGGGGTCATTTAAGGGGGCGTGGCATTTTTTTTTTTTTTTTCAGGGGTGTCCCCCATAAACTGAAATTTTGCCAGACTTTTGTTCCAATTTAATTTTTTTGCAAAATATACATTGCTCTTGGCCTGTAATGTTTTTTCTACAAAATGACGACACAAATTTTTTTTTATCAGTACAGTGGTGCCGTGTAAAAACGTTGTACCCCTACTAAAAATATAATATGTGAATTAAAACGGTTAAAAACACAGTGCTTCAAAATTTATCCCTAAAATCAAAATAAGAGTACCGATTTACGGATTTGCGGATTTACTTGTTAATGCTGCACATTTAGTAACCAAACTTGATATCCGAATGTTTATGAAGGTCTTTAATGCATTTACCATGAAAAGCTAAAATAAATTATTTGATTATCAAAATGTTATGTAAAAAAAACTGCGTTAAAACATACAAAACTTAAATGCTAATTTGAGAAAATTCTGACCCATAAGGGAAAAAGTGAGTACACCATTAAATTCCAAACAATTTAAGTTCTTTATAAAATATAAACGGAAATATAAGATATTTTGATTAACTAGATAAACTCAAATAATCGGCCAAAATTGTTCGAGTTATTCGTTATACAAAATGGGCAATTTTACATTAACCCTCTAACCAGAAAGCCAGCCTCCAAGCGGGGTATTTTAAATTGGCCATAAATACTCCAAATAAGCGTTTTATACTAAGAAATGAAGATATTTCAATAGACAACAAAATTTAATAGAAAACATAAGTAATTCCATATGCTTATCTCACGGCTTGGAAGCGTGAAGCGTATTTTTTAAAAAACAATAAATATTTTGAAATGAACAAACCTTTCAAGAATATTAAAAACATATGTATGTTGACTAGAAACCGTTGATACTTAACACAAAGTAAGATTGAAGCTTAAACTTTTCAAAAAAAGCTTTAATTTTGGTCCAAGGACATACAGGATTCCAATAGCATGCCTGTAAAAGACTTGTAACTTGAAAACTTATGGACGGAATTATATTAAATTAAGCAGAAAGATTATATTCAGTAGTATTGGCAAAGACTTTCAGTTTAAACAATAAATGTTGAAATTTATATGTTTTTCGCTTAATTTCGCTTTTTTGAAAAAGAAAATCGCCATATCTTAATTAAAACCACAAAAAGGGTAATTTTTTGATTGTAGTTATATCTTGGTAAGAGGAATAATTTGTGCCTAAACTTATTCAATTTTGTGGATTAGTTTTTGATATTCCCTCTAAACCTGTTTTGGCCCATATCGCTTAAAATAGGCAACGAAAAACAATTTTGTATAATAACATATTGCTTATTTTTCGTGCCGAATAAGTGTTATAAATTTCTTTGCAAAATAGCTCAGGCCGCTTTAAGGGTTAGTTGAATTAACCGATTAAATACCGTAGTAGACGTCGAAAACACAAAAGTTAAAACCTAAAAAAAAATTAAATGTGACAACATAGATTTTTATATACATTTACAAAAAGTAGAGTACAAGAATCGGACCACTACGTTTTAAAATTCGTCAATTTAAATATTGGAATGTCGTAGTATTTTTCATGTTTTCTAAAATTTTTAAACTCAAATAAATAATAAAAATTCGTGTCAAATATTTTTGGAACGGTATGGTTGGAAAGTCATTTTTCATTGGTAACTTTTTGTTTGTACTTCTAAGATTTTTAATTGTATTTAAGTACGTATGATTTATACAAATTATTAAATAATTTCATGTTACTCATACGCAAAAACTAAAGATTTTATTTTTCTATTTTGCAAAATCTTATCAAAATTTAATCGCGCTTGTGAAGTAAAAAGATGATATTTGAGACAATGAAAATATGGCATAAATCCATTTCAAACGTCAGTAGTTTAAAACTTACTGTTAATAACGACAAAGTACAATTAAATAAACACCACCCTTCTTCACTTGCAACCATATGTTCATATGAATGAAAAGTAGTTTACTGGATGAATCTGATATTTAGAAAAAGGACATCATTTCTCTCGTATTTAATTCAACACATTTTAGCTTTAACTACAACTGATTTACCATTTTTTTAGTATTTTTATATTTTGTAGTTTTTTCTATAAATTTATGTGTTCTATACATGCTTAATATAGTGATACTTTGGCTTTGAAACTTATATCTGTGTAAATGCATGTATGTGTATTAGGGTTATAACTTTTATTTTGCAAAATGCTTACCTATCATCAAATGTTCGGCAGTACTGTATTAATAATAAAAATCGCCTTTCGGGTCGTTTTGAAACAAAAACGTTCTGGATAAAGTGTACTTTCTATTTTTCATGTTTTCACCATTAAAGTTGCAAAAGTGGACTAAAATTACTGCATAACATATTTTTAATTACTTTTACCGAAATGTGCTCGTTGTTTTGCAAAATTTGCCCACACGCAGAAAAAAAATATAATTGAGCATGATTGGAAACAAGAAATGATCATAATATTAAATCTAGGATCATAATATGATTGTTAGGATGATATTATGATTGTTACGTGTTTCAAACATAACATGATGCCCTTTAACTATAATAACATGACGTTCTTTTTTTCCGCGATATGGACAACGCGTTAATATATTTTTTATAAAAATCCGCGAAACACGTCAAACTGAAAAGCGTTTGTGTCCTTTATGGTCGATAAGCATTGTTATACTCTACATACTTTAAATTTTAAAATATTTTCATTTTCATTGAAATTTTGTTTATTTAGAATAAAAATTGTGTCGAACTTCAAAGAGGTTTATGAGGGAACTTTTTTGGAAACAGCAAAAAAAACTTAGTTTTTTTATATATTTTTATGGACTACAAAACTACTACAGGTACAATAAACTCATTTAAATAAAATATTAAAAGTTCTAACCCTTATTTATGTGCATGTAACATTTAAGTACTTATGTTGCTGCAAAAAATCTTCAATTTCTGTTTGAGCTTAAAAAAAACTATTTCTTTCTTCATGAAATCTTCTTGGTTCAATTGCATAATAAAACTACTATATAAGTATATTAAGAGTGAGAAAGTATAGAAACACCGCATAGAATAAGGCGGCAGCTGAATGTTTTTGGAAAGTACAACAATTTATATAAAATGTTATTGCGCTCGAACACTTTTAGTAGCACCAGCAGCAGAAGCTTATCCTTTTGTGAAATTCAAACTGTTGAATTTGATGATGAACTCATAACGAAAATTTCCCATGACCTATTTTTATATCTCTAATTTTGTAGGTTTCACATTTCTTCTTCGTCTTTTTTCCTTGTTCTTCATCTAACACTTTTGTACTTCATCCTCCGTCAAGCTTATTTATTTATGATGAGTTTTGGTTTTTTCTATATAATTTCTATTCTATACCTATAGAAAATCCGTTTTGTTTGGGAAAAAATAAAGACGCAATTAAAACCACTAAATTTATATTTACCGAATATTTTTGTATACCCTCCATATTGTATAAGCTACAAATGATAAAAAAATAAATAAAATGCAATAAAGCGTTACAGAGTGGAAAAAAAATATTCAAGTAAAGAACTTTTTTCTTTGCTGTGAAAACAATTTTTGGGGTGGAAAAAGGAGAAAAACACTATTAATTGCAAAAAAAAATATTTGTGAAAAAAATGATTCACTTCTAGGCGTCTGGTGAAAATATATGACAAAATATTCATTCACCAGATGCTTATATGAGATTGTACTAAAACAGCGGTTATATTAAACTTTGTCTTCACGGACCTCTTTACGCATTTCTACTAGTTCACGGACACCCAAGATATTTTTTTTTCATATCTTTAAAAACACTACAAAATTAATAAATGATATTTTGTTTGTGCGCCCCGGTAGGTGGGGTAGTGCGGGGGCCGTGGGTTCGATTCCCACCAGAGGCACTGGTCTGTTTTCGCTACAACGCGCCGAAAGCCATAGTAGCTAGTGCTCGGTTAGGGTAATAGTACATAATTTGTAATTATATGATTATTGATTAATAAAATGAAAAAAAAAAATAAAAATATTTTGTTTATTAAAAAAAAAAAACATTTGAAATGACAAATGCAGGAAAACACAATTAAGATGAACTCCGAGGGATCCAAAATAATAATTCGTTATAAACGAGGTTTATATTTACTGGAATAAAACGATTTTAAAATTGTTTTTCTTGTCCACAAAATATTAAAAATGCTTTTAAACTTTTTATGTATTGTGAAACTCTCTCATTGGAAAAAGATTTCTTGTATAAATTAAAATTTCTTGTTTAAATCAAAAGAAATGTTAAGAAAATTAGCAAATTTTTGGAGAATTTTTTTTATTTTGAAGTTGTTACCAAAACGTTAGGACTTTCAAACTAGTTCGTAATAACCGAGATTTTATCTTAACCGTGTTCGTCTTAAAAGAGTTCTTTTAATTTGCTTGGAACAACCGAAGTATTAATTCTGGATTTTGTTCTGAGGTCTTGAAAAAAACTCCGGACATGATGCGATATTCGGTCAAAGCGAAGTTTGAACCAAAAGCACCAATATGGGCAGAAAATTTTTGTTTATTTATTTAATTCATTTTATTGTAATTTTAAAGCCCATAGGGCCAATTAAGCAAAATTACAAAGACAATTTACTAGCTAATGTGCATAATAATAATAATATATTAAAAATACATACATAAAAATATAAGAATATAAGAAACCCACTCAGCGATAGTTATTTTATCAGTGAATAAAAGTATTTACTTCATATTATAAACTCTGTTAATATCTGAAGTATAGGATCCTCGTGCTCTATTTAAACAGACAATATTTACAAGTCGATGTTTTAATTAAAAAAAAAAAAGTATTGAGAAATTATGAATCTGTGATTTGTGCTTGTTCATAAGCAATAAGACGACGCCTCTGTAAAGCATATGAATTAGAAAATGATTTAAGCGCTCTAGGCAGAGCGTTATATAATTTACCCACTCTTACAAAATATGCACGATATAATATCGTAGTTAGCTTTGGTAACAAAATCTGTTTATTCCTATTAGATCTGCTAAATCTAACTCGATCTATAAAGCCGGAAGGATAACCGTTCTTAAATATTCTGTAAAAGAGGAGAAGATTACGAATCTTGATAAAACTATTAAAACTACATCCCAGAAAGTCTTGCACATAAGAAGATATATGATCACGGTTTCTTAGTGAATAAACATATCTAACAACACGATTGAAAAGTAACGATAATTTTTTCAAATTAAAACCAGGGGTACCAGTATATACCTCAATACCATAAGTAAAGATAGGCATAACCATAGCATGGGCAATTCTTCTCCTAACTGCTAATGGAATATATAAATTAGTGCAATACAGCTTTCTTAAAACATAGTGAACTCTAGATGATATCGAATTAATTGGGTAAACAAACTTTAGTTCGCTATCAATAACCACACCCAAACAAGACAACCTATCTACAAACTCAATTTCCGTAGGTCCAACAAAAATTGATATATTATCCCTATACGAGGGCTTTCCAAAAAACAAAGTCTTGGTCTTATTTGCATTGATTATCAATCCATTTCGATTCATCCAATCAACTGTCTCATTAACATAATAGTTAATGTTTGACTGAAAAATATCTAAAAATCACCCGATATCATTACATTATTGAATGCTTAGTAAAACTGGAAAAATTTATCAGAGATAGAATCTCTAAAGAAGACATATTATTCTGTCCAGCTTTAGCAAGCTGTCATTACGCCAAAAAGACGCTTAATGCAAAAAACATAGCTTTTGTATCGAAATACGAAAATCCTCCAAACGTCCCAAAAGCATGTCCAATTGAGGACTTCTGAGCTCTTTTATGCTAAAATGTGTATGAAAATTGTTGTTAAGCCAAATGCACTGAAAAATTTAGGAAAAAAAATTAAGAGCAGCGTCAAAAAAATGTACATGAATGTGGTCTATGACATGACTGTTGGTATCAAGCAAACACTACTCCCTCTTTCCTCCTTCCCATACCTTATTTTCCTGATCAATACAATGCACTGCATGAGTAGGGGGCATATAAAAAAAAAAAAAAAAAAAAAAAATTCGCCAAATAGAAGATTGTGGTCCGTTGGCTAAAATAAAAAAAAGTCGGTTTTGAATAATAACCAACTGCATAATATAATTTCCTTAAAACTCAACTAATCCACTTAGTAGGCTTTTAGGAAAACATAACCACTACATGAGTTCCTGAAGAAACTTTTCATATGGAGGCAAATTGTCTTGCTACCTTTTTGACCAAAAAATTACTAAAATCACGTTTTTTTATGAAAAAGGTATTTCATTGAAATTTTGTTTGCTGAATTAAATTGCCTGTTCTCAATTTGACCAAAAATTTTCAAAACAATCGGACTTAGTTTGCCGTTTTCATTAGAAAAAGCCCAGACCAGGTTATTGCAAAAATGCCAAATTTTGATTTACAAATGCGGATAACTTATTCGCTTTTAGAGATAAACCACATGACTATGCGTATTGCTTGTCGGCCATTACAAGCAGATTACAGAAATGTTTTGTTTTTGAAAATCGGTTGATAAATATTAAATTGGCAAACTCTCAAAATTTTTGATTACCCGAGGTCTCCTATTTTGAAGTCTAAGTGATCAGCGGTTGATGGATCTAATGTGGCCTTATTTGAAATTAAAGATTGAAATTACTTTTATTTATGGTTGTGTAAAGTTTCATGGCAATCCGATCAGCCAGTAATAAATTGCTGAATTATTTTCAAAATATTTGTGAAACACACAACTGAGCAGGGGATACTATTGTGTTTTCATTTCTTACATACAAGTGTGATGATACTTACGTTATTTTGTCTTATAAAAATTATGTACTTGATGATATGTCATTTTAAACTTTGGTTATAAAATCGTGATTTTAGGACATAGGAGTTTAAAATTTTGTAGGGACAAGTCATAATCAATTAAAAACTCGATTTCGGATTTTTTGATGATACATTACATTGGGTGCAATCACAATATTTTTTCCGTAAAGACTACTGAATATACACATTAAATTCACTGAAAATCGGTTAAAAAAAGGACTACTTGTTTATCGTTTAAAACAATTGTATTTGTAAGTTTATTTTCAACTGTTAAAAAATTAATGGACAAAATCCATAAAAACAATAGAATGTTTTCGTTTACTTCAATACTCGTTATAATATAACAACTTTTTGTTTTAAATATAAAATTTTAACTGAATATTTTAACTATTACCGAAAGTTCGTTTTTTTTTTTTGTATATTTTGTTTACTGAATAACAGACAGAAAGTTAAAAATATATTTCTTTTGTAATTTAACTGTATATTCCATTGAAACAAGTTTACCGATTAAATTTTTAAATAACTCTTGACTTTTTATGGAAAAGTTCTTGTGAGTGTGACAATATACAACACCATAGAAATTTTTTCTGAAGAATGCTCAATTCAAGTATAATATAAAACTTAAAATTGATTTTTTTTTTTTATAATAAACTTAAACTTGTGTTTTGATTTTTTGTCCCATTTTATATAGAAACTACATATCCTTTGTCTTATATTAAAATGGAGCTATTTACAAATTTGACAAAAATGTGTATGAATCATTGATGGTAACCGATTCGATGCGGGTATCGCTAAGGTTAACGATATTTTAGGTATGTTAGGTGTAACGATATATCCGGTATAGATTTTTTTAGCGTTAACGGTATTTTACTTATTTTGGTAACGGTATTTTAGTTATTTCGTTAACTTTATTTTAAGGATAACGAGTTTACAGTTATTTCGGCAGGGTTATTTCAGCAAGTGTATTTTATTCAGGTGATGTCAATGAACACCGATATTTTTAAACCACCTTATGACCTAATTCCAACGACTGTCTAGTTTAAGATATTTGTATATATGGGAAGATATATGTATTAGCAGCGTTTTTTTTTTTTAATTATTTCGGTAATAGTTTTTAATAATAACGCTATTTAAAGTATTTCAGTAATCGTATTTTAGCGATAACGGTATTTTAGTTATTTCGGTAACTGTATTTTTAGCGTATTGGTATCGGTAACGGTATTTTATGGATAACGATATTCTAATTATTTCGGTAACGGTATTTAAGCGATAACGATAGTCAGTAAAAGGGGTTTTGAATCGGTAACGGTATTTTAGCGGTATCGCCAGCCAGCCCTGGATTGAACTCATATTGGTCACACAATTCCGTTCTCAATTTATTTACGATTACGTTTTCATTTATTACAACGTTTTTAATTGCCATTTTGATTAGAATATGCAAAGTTTTATTGTGTGCTTAAAATTAGGTCACCAATTTTACATAATTTATAAAAATCCGACCGATCGGAGCATGAATTTTCCAAATGCTCCAAATATAAACTAAAATAATTAATGACTAGTTTCGATTAAAAACCTATTACACTAATGAAAGTTATAATGCCAGTGTTGCCAGACGAAAACTTAAAAAAAAAATCACCATATTAAGAAGTTAAAAATCAGTTAACTTACCTGAGTTGAATATAGCAAATTAAATGATTGTTTCGATCTCCTTGTAAGTGATGTTTTTGCAAATAACTCATATTGAATAGAAGACTCCGATATGGAAAGCTAAACCAGAAAAGACATACTATAAATGTTGTGTATTGTAGCAGCACTGAAGTAAAAGCCAATGTAAAAAAGTAAGAAATTAAGGGAGCCTTACAAATCTCTACACTCTTGCATTTTATCCATTCGAGTTAAGCAAATCACATTTTTTATGCATGTGTTCATTAGGGGACTACAATAAACGACTGAAAAACTAACTGTTTTATTGTATAGTGCAAATATATAGAGGAAAAACGTATTCCTAAAAAGTTAAGTTGTAAGTGATTGTAGGTGTGTAATATAAGTTTAGTACAGAATGTGTGATTTTTATATATGTGCAATATAAAAAAAAGAGAACATATGGTGTGAAAACTTCACTAGATTCCTGAATTCTTAAATCCATAAAGTATGTTTAAACAGTATGCGACATTTTTAATGTTAGAGGAGAATCAATATACATGCTTACTAGGGTGGGTCGATGTAAAAATAGCTCAACGAACAAGGAAAATCTTATTCTAGGGATCAAAATAAGAAAGAAACTTGCCGAAGGAACCATACCTCTAAAACGAATTCTGATGTCCCGACTTTTGACCCGCAGGGTCAAATTTTGAAAAATCCCACTTTGACCCATTTAAATACAACCCAATCGAATATAATTTATACATCTGCTAGAGCGTCTTTCGGAAAAGAAATATAGACCCTAATCTTGGAAAGACTCTTCCTACTTTCTGAAATGTCTCTATCCCAAGATTTGTACATTTTGCTATAAAAACACGGCTAAAAATTCCCTCTTTCAACATAAATTTTAAACCTTCAACGGTCACCTAAAATGATGATTTATGCCCGGAGAACAAGTAGCTCCCATAATCTTGGAGAGATTCCTCCTACTTTCTGAAATATCAAAGTGGGCTTTTGCAAAATTTTACCCTACGAGTCAAAAGTCGGAACATCAGAATTCGTTGTAGAGATTTTAGAGATATGGTGCCTTCGGCAAAGTTTCTAATGCTTACTCATTTCGACTTTGCATTTAGTCATAGTGCAATTAAATGGCGCCCAACATTTGTTATTTATTTGAGATGGTATATTGCAAATAATTTACAATTTAAATTTTAGCTTATTTAAATAGTTTTGTTTCATAAAATTCTGGTCACTGTTTGACAATAATATATCTAAATGAATGAACAATATGTGAATATTAGGCTGCTTCTTATTTTTAAAACGTCGAATTTTTGACGGGACAACCCTTGGTTATATTAAGATTAATAAAAAAAATAAGTACAAAATTTTCGACAAAAAAAATTAGGGGTACCTACAAGACTTTGAAAATGTTTCCGATTTTAAAAAGGGACATATGTATTTCCTAAAAATATTATATTTGAAAATATTTCAAAATATAGCAATATTCAATTTATTATTTGTTACATACAATCCCTAATACCCTGGAAAAAATATTTAATTTTTATAAGATTGTTAAACGCTACCCCCCTTATGACGAAAAAACGTTTGTGGGCGTTGTGGTGTAATGGTTAGCGCGTTGGACTGTTACACAGATGGTCCCGCGTTCGATTCCCGGTGACGACAACATCAATTTAGAAAAATAATATGTATGATCTTTCTATCACTTATATGTATCGCTGCGCCCACCTTCGGTGTTCCCATAGCACTTAACCCCATCGAAGTAAAATAATAAATCAGGGCTATGAAACAAAAAGCTTCAATAAATTCGCCAACTCTACATCAGGTGGCGAGCAACAACTGTTCTAAGATTTATCATCTCGCGCAATTACAGTGTTGCGATGTTTGAAGCCCTTCAACTTTCACCACCTTTCATCTTTCCACTATCCCCTTTCCAAAAAAAAGCAACACATAAATAAATAGGAAGAATTTCCTGAGTGTTGATTTTCTTTACAAAAAAAAAAAAAAAAAAAAAAAAATAATAATACTGACAGAAATTTGGATATGTGATGAGCCAAATTTCCAAACCATCGAAAAAAACACATCGGGAGACTGCCCTTGTGAGTATTTGTGTTCAAATAAAATAATTATCAATTTAAAATTAGTTTCTTTCTCTAAAAATATATTTTTAAAATATTTTTTTTTATCTAAAATACGGACTTTCCTTCAAATCCGCCAACATTAAATCGGCCGACACGCTAAATGTATTGAGGAATTCCGTCAGTATTATTTTTGTTTTTTAAGGCCTATGAAAATAACTCAAAATTGTAGACACTTTTTCATCATAAGGGGGGTAGCGTTTAACAATCTTATAAAAATTAAATATTTTTTTCCAGGGTATTTGGGATTGTATGTAACAAATAATAAATTGAGTATTGCTATATTTTGAAATATTTTCAAAAGAAGAATAAGAGACGCGTATTTTTTTCCGCTGCCAATCTTACGTTTGTGGGTTAAAAGGTGGGGTAAATGTTAATACATTTTTGTATGGAAACATATCTGAAACTAATGAAATACAGATTTTTTTGAACGCAGCTTTCATTTTATATGCATTAATATAATTTTTTTTTTTCGCTTAATCCTTAAAGTTGGTTTTAATTACAAATCGTAAAGTAGACAATTAAATCTTTCATATGCTTTTTAAATCTATGACATAGACCACCTACTTCAGGAAATTTGACTTTTCAAAATTCACTATAGTGAGAGAATTCTCTGCATGATATCAATGAATTTTTGCATTAGATCAATGAAATGTCACTGGAACTCGTGCATTGAAACTTTTCATTAAATTAATGCATTTTTCATAAATATTTATGAGAAATTTCATGATATTTATTAAGAATTTCATACGTATAATAAAAAATATCATTAAAAATATTGAATTATTACGGGTTAGAGGTAACAAAAAGATGGTTTCTTTTCTAAAGGAGCATATAGACGACATGTATTTGTCATCTGACATGTCAAATTTTCAAGTCACATGTAATTGTGCATGGCTGTCAAAATTGCTGTTTTACATAAGGTTTATAATATTTGGTCACAAACGTGCATGTTTTTTGCTTCTGACACAGTCTCTGTTTTTTTTCTTCAACAGCTGATCAGTGCGAAAATTTTATTAAAATAATTTTTTTTTAAAAGTGATAGTCAAATGGAATCAAAGGATAATGCAATTGCAGTGTGCAGCGTAATTTCAATTATAACTGCAATGAAATCGAAATTAAAAAAAAAAGAAAAGAGGAATCAGAATCAAGCAAAATTTGCTATAGTTTTAGCACACACCAAATTCGATCTGGGTTTCAACATAGCATGCTGCCGCAGCAAAAATTTTTTTTGCGCCGCAAAATAGTTCAGCCATCTTAAATAATTTTTCTTTAAATGCGGACATACCAATTTGGGATATAATTATGAAACTTTTTATAAACATATATATGTACATAATTTTATTAAATGGGAAAATGTATATACATTTATTGGTATTGTAAAATGTTAACTTTAGCCGGCTAATGATTCCGTCAATAGGGGACCGCCGCTGTTTGTTTTCTCACGGCATGGATTTATGACAACTTTTTGTTTCATATTTAAAACAGCTGATGTCAGATGGTTTGTCAGAAGAAAATAGAGCACGCTCTAATTGAAATTTTGTCAGATGACTTTGCGTCTGACTTTTACAGAAGCAAAGTTAAAAAGGTCACACACGACATGTATGTATTTTGCAGTGGGAAATTTGACATGTCAGATGACAAATACATGTCGTCTATATGCTCCTTAAGGAAAAATGTAAATAAATTAAAATAGGACGAGTTTTTTTTAAACGTTATAAAATAATATGGATTTTATTTTAGGTTAGAGTAAGTTTAATTTTAACCCTAGGGTTTTTAGAATTCATAACCTAGCTTTTTATAAGGGTTTTAATAGTTAACAATTTCCCTTTTAGGGTAAGTATTTTATCTTCAAATTGATATAAGTTCAAATACTTCACAATTTGCACTTTTTAGTTTTTAAGTTTTACCTTTAAGTTTTACTTTTAATCTTATTTTTAAATTTAGGTTTAAGTTTTAACTTTAAGTATAAGTTTTGAGGGTTCGGTATAAATAACTTTCTTTTATAAAAAATTTAATAATTCACTCTCGATTATTAGTAGGCGGTTGAACGAACATAACGGGATATTGTTTAGTTGACGATTGAAAATTTATGATTCGGAGGATTTGTAGTTGACATTAGGTGCATTATTGTTGACAAACGGCGAATGACTTTTTAGGTAGGAACAGCTAGGGTTGGTACAAATGGTACGTTTGTTCTGTACATTTTGTTCACAAAGTGAACAAATATTTTTAGTAAAACTATGAAGATTTTTCATAAATTTTAAGAAATTTTTTATTAACATTGTACTAAAGAAAGAGTTTAGAAGGACAACAAGTGTTTTTTGTGATTTTTGTTTTTAAATTTATTTAAAATATTTCTTGATAATGACTAGAGACTCTAGTCGAAATATCGACTATTTAAAATAAAATTTAAATAAAAAAATCAATTTGAGTTTTTTATTTATCGTGACCTAAAGCCGAACAACTACATCAAACATTGTAAAGGAAACTTCATCAGTTTAGTGAAAAAAAATAAAACTCGACCAAGAAATTCTCTATATGTACTTTTAAAATTTTTTAGATTTTTTTAAAACTAAAAAACTGCAATAAAAATGCAAGTTTCAAAATTTGAAAGAACAGAAAACGGTAGTGACCAATAGACATACTACAGAATACGTGTGCAAAACATTAAGGAATTTAGATGGTCATCGATCAGATTTTGGCCGATTTATCATGGAATAGACAATATATAACTTTTTGTAATCGTTACTGAAATACCGATTTTTTCAACACTGATTCGGTATTAGGAAACCTAGTATGTGTATGTAAATTTTTTAATAAAAAAGTTCAATTGTACAAAAAATAGTTCATACTTGCTAAATATATATAGGGTTACATTTGCTTCGTGCCTGCCTATCAACAATTGCATGCCTTCCTTAGTGGCGGTGTTGCTATTGCTATTTTTTATTTGTTGTTGTTTTATAGAATAGCAATTAGTTTAGTTAATGGTTGTCGCCTCGCTAAAAGTGTGGGAGTGTGGAAAATTGCACACATGTTAGCGCTAAGCTCAAATTAATTTACGTTTCAGTTTTTGCAGCAGTATTTTATAGTTTTTAATAAGGAAACCTACTTGAAAGTGAACATTTGTCGTTTATAAATTGTTAAGCTAGTGAAGGCAAAAAAAATTTAAGGATTTGAAAAGATATTTTTATTAGTAATGATATAAGGGTATCATAACCTTAACTTAAATTTCAAAGAACTCGAAAATATTTCTTTTGTTTTGATTTTAAGGAACACCAAAAAATTTACACAAAAAATGATATTACACGGAAAACAATTATTACCCAACGCTTTTAAGTTACAGACCTTTTTAAAATAAATGTTTAATTGGGACAATCCATTTTTTTTTATTAAGTACTTAAAACAGTTAAATATTTAATTATATCAATTAAAAATAAAATTGACAGCCTGATTGATATACAGTGGGGAGTACCCGTAAGTAAATGTAAGTACTTTTTACACCTAAAGATTCAGATCGAAAAATATTTAACACTAAAACTAAAGTATAATTTTCTAAAGGTACAAAGTACGCTGAATCCAAATCCAGGCGTTCGAGCTATTTTAACTATAGAAGTGTCGTTATTGTTCAAAATGCACCGATGTTTCACCTTCCTGGAAATATATTTATTATAATACTTCACAAGGTGTACCGAGTGTTGCATATGTTGTATTGCAAAAAAACAAGAGTTGGTAACATTTTATTTTCAATTAGACGAAGAGTTTTTAACACTTGAACATAGTAGACTAAACATACACTTAGAATACTATGTAAAGATCACTGCAAATGTAGTTAAAAACAAATGAAACTTCACCTAAAGAAATTACGACTTACATTTCATTAAATTCAACTAACATTTGTCATTTGTTTTTATTGTTCAACAAATTAATAACAATTGTAGTGAAAATGAGCCACATGGTACCCTATGGGAAATGGGACCGGTTCTGCGTGTGCCACAGGATCGGTCCCTTCGTGCCAGAGACCGGTCCTCTGCTAAACCCTACCCTATGTAAACAACTGGCAACTTTAACATTGGCTTGCTTTAAACCGCATAGTGGCATGCCACAGGACTAACCAAAGATGGGCATACCACATGACTGTCGCAAAAGGTTCATGTCGTATAAAATAAACGGCGCTACGAAATAACCCCCAATGAAATAACCCCCAACGGCCAAAAATGAAATAACCCCCAAAAAAATTGTGTAAAATTGTTTGGGGGTTTTTTCATTTTTTTTTGGGATTATTTCATCTTACGGTTTGGAGATTATTTCATTATGAAGCAACCCCTAATGAAATAAAGCCCAAAATTTAAATTCTTTGGAGATTATTTCATATGCAATTATTTTGGGGGTTATTTCATATTTTTTGGGGGATATTTCATTCTGCTAAAAGTGAAATTTTTTTAATATTTGTTAGTTTTTCTGCGTGGCTCTTAGGGGTTTTCTCCTCCATGGGACGCGGCAGGTGGCTTCGCTGAAAAAAGTTTCCCTGCGCGCGTCACACTAGGGAAGATAATGAGACGCGCGCAGGAAAACTGTATTCAGCGAAGCCACCTGCCGCGTCCTATGGAGGAGAAAACCCCTAAGATCGGCCGCAGGCCGCCACGCAGAAAAACTGAACAGTGTAACAAAAGAATCAAAAATATGAAAACAAAAAATAAAAAAAATTTGGGACATATTTCATTTCTTTGGAGCTTATTTCATTGGGGGTTATTTCATTTCTTCCTTTGGGAGTTATTTCATTACGAAACAACCCCCAAATTTTGGGTGTTATTTCATTTTCACCTTTGGGGAATATTTCATTTCTTTTTTTTTTGTTGGGACTTATTTCATTTTTTTTTTGGGATTTATTTCATTGGGGGTTATTTCATTTTGTCGTTTGGGTGTTATTTCATTGGGGGTTATTTCGTAGCGCCAAAATAAACGAAAACTAAAAAACTTCCGATGGGTAAAATTCTGGTCAACTGGCTTTTTCTTGTTAATAATCATTCTGGTTAAGTGGTATGTCCTCCCTTTACCAGCCACAGGATTGGTAATTTTAGGACAATTGACACTGCTTAACCCACTTCAGTATTAAATTATACCAGTCCTGTGATAAGTCCTTCTTCAACCAGTCACTTTTAGGACAATTGACTCCTCATTCCCCATAGGGTAGTAAAAATAAACAAACATTTATTTTTTTTAATAACAAATAACTACTGTAAAAATTAATGTAAAATCATAAAACAGTCATTTGATGTGGTTTGTTATATATATATCGCTGCAGCAGTTTGAAAGTAATTACTTTGGTGAAAAGTGACAACCTTTCAAAACATATGTTTTAAGTTTCAAGGCGCCACCCCAACGTTTAAAAGTTTCTTACATAAAAAATTAAAAACTAATGAAACATATGTATACAAATGTGCTTAAGAAGAAAAATATGTAAATAAGTTTTATTTTTAAATTGTAAATTTTTCATTTAATCTATGAATATAATAATTGTTGTAAACTTTAGGTTTTAATTTTTTAAAATTTCAAAGTAAAACGTTTATAATAATTGTTTAAAATAATTGTTTATAACTTTTTCTCTCTAAACCAAACTGTTTTTATAAATCCTTAAATAAATCATCTAAAAATATGTTATAAAACCATCTTACATTTTATTTCTGAAAAAATGCCATGTTTGAAGCTGAACACCAACACCAACACCATTACCTGTTTTATTTTTAATATAACGATAATTCAATTTAAATGATTGATTAAACAGAAAATAACAAAACAGGCATCATCAAGCCAACAAGCAAATGAATGAACGAACAAATATGTATTACAAATGAATTGCATGAAGTACATACAGAGAAAATCTTCATAATTTTCCATCATTACCAGGCAACTAAGTTTAAATACAGACAAATATAATGTTGCTGGTGTGAATGGCAAAAAGCAATGGCAGCCAACGAACGAACCATCCAAAGGGTGTTGAAAACTCAACATAACGCGCCACACTAATTTTACAATTCTGCAGGTGCCACAGGACGCACTTAGGATAAAAAGGAAATTGCAATATTATCAAGTGTACCTACAGAGTAGTACTAGCTGAAAATTTCGACACAAATGTACACTTACAATATTTTTTCCGTAAAGACTACTGAATATACGCATTAAATTAATTAAAAATCAGTTAAAAAAGGACAACTTACTTTTCGTTTAAAACAATTGAATTTGTAAGTTTATTTTCAACTGTAAAAAAATTAATTGACCAAATCAGTAAAAACAATAGATTATTTTCGTTTATTTAAATACTCAATATAATATAACAACTTTTTGTCTTAAATAGGAAATTTTAACTAAATATTTTAAGTATTATTTTGTTCATTGAATAACAGGCAGAAAATTAAAAAATATATTTCTTTGCCAATTTAACTGTATATTCCATTAAAACAACTTTACCGATAAACTTTTAAATAACTGTTCGAATTGTATGGAAAAGTTCTTGTGAGTATACGGTGAATTCTCGTATTAGTAGGAGAATTAGTAGTTATACTGTAAAGTGTTACATGATGGTTGTATTATTAATCAAACACCTAAAGCAGTACAATCTTCTTTTTTGTTGTTGTTGAGTTTTAAAAACAGGGTACCAGTGCTGCCAACCCAATTAGTTCAAAAATCGTCAAATTTTGTTGAAAAAATCTTCAAAATCGTCCTTTTGAGAATGATAAATCGTCAAAAAAATCATCATGTCGAAAACTGCTTATATTTCAATAAAAAAAATAGAAATTTTGCTCACAACTTCGTTTTAACCAGTTTATTTGTAATTATTACACAATTTTAATGTTCTTTTTTTATTAGCTCCTCTACAAACGACTCTGAGTCTTAAAAACACAACTCCCAATACTATTTTCGGGGAATAGAATTTTAAAATCACTGATCTATTTTAAAATCTGGAAAATTCCTTTAATTTTAAAATTTTTTCCCGATATTTATTTTCATAAAATTCGGGCATACAATAAAGAGGGAAATAAAGAAAAATATTACTGTACCAAGAATCAGATATGTAGAAAATCACTTTTTTATCAGTGATTTTGAAGCTAAATGATTTAAATTATTAAAAAATAAAGATTTTGGATTTGCCTTTGTAAAATATATAAAAAAAATCCATTCGAATTTCGTTATTTTTTAAATAAAGTTAAAATAAAACTTTCAAAATAATAGAGTTTATATTTAGTTGATGATTAAATGGGTAATTGTAGAATTTTTATTTTATTTGAGATTATTTTATCACATTTTCCTTAGATGTTTTAAATAAAAAGAACTTGAACAAATTTTTGAGAAGTAAATTAAAAAATTCTATAAAAATTGCAAATTTTTATAAATCGTAATTTTCCTTACAATAAATTTTGTAAAATCTTCAATCGTCATTTTATCATATTTCACTTCAAAAATCGTCAAAATGGAGACAAATCGTCAAAGTTGGCAGCGCTGACTGGTACCATGACATATCCACTCACTTCCTTATTATGATTATCTGCATGTATGGTGTCTCTGATAGGGATATTATGTATGTGGTAGTATGTTTTTTTGTGTTGAATGGCTTCAAGTGACGTATTGTTTTGTTACAAAAGTACTACTGTTGACAAATGCTGCCCCTAGAGATTATTTCTGTCATAATGCAGAATATTAACCATTTTCTAGTAGCAGACAAAATGGAAAATTGTTAAAGATGCTGTAATAAGCAGCATCAAAGAGTTTAAAAAATAAAGTGATTGCTATACTCTCAGTTACTGAGAAAAAATATATAACTTGTGGCTGCTCAAAATACAAAAATGAATATTTTTTCGCGACTTTAAATTTAAAAATTGACTTTTTTAATGTTGCTGTTGTTAATTTTCGGCATATTTGTTATGATTTAAGCAAACATTTTTTTTGGTTTGCCTTAAAAATAACATGTTTTCTGTTTGCTGGCATAACAAAGGCTGAGAGCATTGCATATCCATTGGCAGCATTTAATAAAGAGCAATTCCCTATACTCTCCTTTGTGTGCTTTAAATTTATATCCATGAATGTTACTATCTGTGTGTGTGTGTATGTGTTTCCATGACTGGGTGAGGTCAAAAGTTATAATTTACCATTGTATTATTATAATAGTAGAGATAATCGTCATCATAAATCATATTTAAAATCAAATATGAAATAATATTTTGTTTTATATTACGTTAGAAATAGTTTAGATAGTTAACAAAATGTTACAAAATGCTTTTTAGTTTTTAAATTTCGAAATAAATATAAAGTATATAAAAATAAATGAAAAACTAAAGAGTGATAATAAAATATAAAACGGTATAGTTATTGGCAGGCGTGGATCCAAGAAATTTTTTCGAGAGGTAACTTAGAGTATTTTTTATTAACTTTTTAATATATTTGACATTTTTATATTCAAAAATTTGATTTTGTCCAATTTTCCCAAAGAAATGGATCCGCGCCTGTTATTAGGGATTTTACCCTATTTTTTTTTTTTTTATAATTGCAACGCTTATGACCCAAAAAATTAAGTTTAAGGGAAAAAAGGAAAACATTATTTTTCATAACCTAATTTTTGGATGAAACACGTTTCAATGACCATGAACCCCCTACAAAATATCTGAAATTATTCTCAAAAATCTTTTGGGTCATAAATTATGGCCCAAAAGCAATCTTATTCCTCTTAATGATTCAAAAAAGGTAAATGTTGAACCGTCTTTAATATTTAGGCTGCCCTTAAAAATCGATTTGTTGATTTTCATTCAATTACAGCCATGCACTCAAGAAGAAATCTTCATCATATTTATGAAGTTTTTCATTGATTTTTGTTCAATGTAACACTTCATAAATATGATAAAGCTGTTTCAAATTGATGTCAGGCTTCTTCATATTTATGAAATGTTTCATAAACATGATAAAATACAAATTTACTCATTCTAGTCGATTTTAATCGGGAAATTATTCCTGCGCTGGTCTTAACTTTACGAGAAAAATTTTATTTTAAGTGAACTGCTGCGTGCAAATCACTCCTCACAATTTTATTTTCTTGAAAATAATCAAATACAATTTAAAATATTCACTTTTTACTTTCACTACAGCGGCTTTAGCATTGAACTTTGTATTAGTTTAAACCAAATATTCTGCTCCACAAATCCCCATGGTTTTAAGAAAATTTGAAAGTATTGTATTTTTAATGTTTTTTTATTTCTCGCGTTTTGTAAAAAATCCATAAAAGACCACCACGATTGGTAAATTTTAGAAAACATTTCGATGTGTTGGCTCTGTTTTGGGCTAAATTTGTTTATTCAAAAAAAAACAAGTAAATTAAGCCACATTCAAAATAGATAGCAAAACAAGTGTTTTGCCAAAACACGTAATTAAGCTCTTTATTATATTCTAACATTTCTTTATTCTTTCCACTCGTTTCGTCAAAATACAAGTGCAAGAAATAGTGTGAATGCTGTATAAAAAAAGACCGTATATTTGATAAAGATAACACAGTGCGACAGCCATTCTGAAACTCCAAGTCACGGTGAATGTACTAGGTCAGTATATTAAAACCTCAAAACGGTTTGGCGGTCTCAGGCCAATCTTTTTGTTTATGACCTTTTATATTTTCATACCGTCCAACATATGCAACAGAGACTGCCCATTTTAACCTAGATTGATGGACATCACCGCAAAATGAAAATATAAAAGCATTTCTATATTTTCCATACAAATTACAATTTACAATAGTACAATTTCATAGTAGCGTCTTGTGTCTAAAATATTATGTCATATTTTTCACCAGACGGTTAGAAGTGAATCATATTTTAAATGTTCCTACATTTTTTTTCACCGCAATTTTTTTTTTAATACAAAATTAATTTTTCACCTTAAAATTGCAATTGGCGAAAATTTATAAAAAAAGGGAAAATTACAATTTTTTGAAGATTTCATTCGAAAAAATTAGTTCAACTTGATATATTAATAAAAATTATTTATTTACAATTTTGCTGATCCATCATCAATGGTTCTTAAGTTATAGCTTAAAAAACAAAAATTTAGCAAACAAACTGAAAAACTAAGGACACAAGTACATTTAATATGGACTTCATACAGGCGAAAAAAGCAATTTTGAGGTGAACATTTTTTTTTGGATGTAAAAAAGAAATTGTGTGGTAAAAAAAAAGTTTTGAGGTGAAAAACTACGTTTGTGGCGAAAAAAAAATGTGAAGAAAAAAAATTGAGTTGAAAAAAATATTAATGTAAATATTGCATATTTATTCACCTCTAACCGTCCGGTGAAAAAATATGACAAACTATTTTATACACCAGACGCTACAACGAACTTATACTAAATAGTGTATAAACTCATAACTTTTGATAAAAAAAAATAAAATAAATAAATGTTTGTTAATTTTTTACTAACATATCTGGTTCATTTTTACTCCAATTGTTGTTCATATTTTGAGCTTAAAAATACAAATGACAATGTGAGTTAAATTTGTAACTACATATACAGTGGTCTTTACCTACATAGTATTCTAAGTGATCGCCTTTTATACATATGATAAAGGGTACAAAAATATAAAAAGTCGTAAACAAAAAGTTTAGCCTGAGAACACAAAACCCTTTGGAGGATTTACTGTACTGGTACAGTACTTTCACCCTGACATGGAATTTCTCAATGTCCAGACAATGACCCCGAAAATGTTCCACAGTGTTTTTAATAGAGAATAAAAGTACCTAAAATTTGAGATACATTTCGTTTATATCCCACAACTTAAAAATCTTTTAAAGCAGAATTATGAAAAAATTTATATTACTCCTAAAATCGACCATGAGGAAACGATCTGGAATTTAGTCAGCTAATTTTCAAATTCGTTTAAATTTGTGGGCTGTAGGCAAATTTTCTAAAAATGCCCAATTGTTCACTCTGTGTAGGAGTAACAAATAAGCATAATTCCTTATCGTCGCAATATCACTTTTTAGTGCTAAGGTAGTGTGGTAAAAAATGGCACCAGTTTTCTTTTATGTGATTTTTTTTTAGTTTCCTCTGAGGAAAATATATTAGAAGTAAAAAACTAAACTGTAGTAAATTAAATTAACATCAAGGACACCATTGTTTCTTTGCTAAGATTATTAAGTAGCGTATTATAAATATTTGCAAAAGTATAGTTTTAATCTTATATAAAAAATTCTCGTGTCACAATGTTCGTTCCCTTACTCCTCCGAAACGGCTAGACCGATTCTCATGAAATTTTGTGAGCATATTGAGTAGGTCTGAGAATCGGCCAACATCTAGAAATTTGCGTGATCGGACCAGTGGGCGTGTCAGTTCCCATACAATGTAAATATTTAATATCATATATCTACAGTTCTATAATAGCCAGAGTCTTAGAAATTCGTGCACGTTGATAATTTGCTAATGTGAATAGTCATGGGAAAAATGGGCGTGATCGGACCAGTGGGCGTGTCAGCTCCCCTACAAAGTAAATATTTAATATCATATATCTACAGTTCTATAATAGCCAGAGTCTTAGAAATTTGTGCACGTTGATTATTTGTTAATGTGAAAAGTCACGGGACAAATGGGCGTGATCAGACCAGTGGGCGTGTCAGCTCCCATACAAAGTAAATATTTAATATCATATATCTACAGTTCTATAATAGCCAGAATCTTTGAAATTTGTGCAGGTTGATTATTTCTTAATGTCATGGGAAAAAATGGGCGTGATCGGACCAGTGGGCGTGTCAGCTCCCATACAAAGTAAATATTTAATATCACATATCTACAGTACTATAATAGCCATAGTCTTAGAAATTTGTGCACGTTGATTATTTGTTAATGTCAATAGTCATGGGAAAAATGGGCGTGATCGGACCAGTCGGCGTGTCAGGTCACATACAAAGTAAATATTTAATATCATATATCTACAGTTCTATAATAGCCAGAGTCTGAGAAATTTGTGCACATTGATTATATTATGAATAGTCATGGGAAAATTGGGCGGGATTATACCAGTGGGCGTGGAAGCTCCCATACAAAGTGATTATTTAGATCATATACAAAATTAATATTAATATTAAATATCTAGGGTTCTATATTAGCTATATAGCCTTCAAATTTGGTACGAGTCCATCAATTACAAAAATAAGTAGTCGAACTGAAAATGGGCGGAATGGGATAAATGGGCGTGGTACCAAAAGCAAAAAACAAATAAGCATTAAAATAAACTATCACATTCAAGACTTTTTGCAAGGTTATTTAATAATGTTGTTCAAAAATTGTTTTAGCGTTCCTCATAGTCCTAGAATAAAGGCCATAGAAGGACAAAGAGGCGTTGGGCTTCCCATGAAATTACAAATTTTAAAATGATTTACTAATGTGAATTTATTTTTTTAATTATATATTTGCGTAAAAAAATTTTCTTGATTTAAAGAATTAATTACAATTAAAATTTTGAAGGCAAAGCAACGTTTGCCGGGTCAGCTAGTTTTTTTATATAAAAAATAAAAATATCAGAATAATATTGTCAAATTTATATAAATGTCGAGCACCGCTATTCATTTTGCTTTCGAATTTAAAAGGAATTTCTTGTGAAAAAAATTAAGAAATTACAAAATTTTATTTGGCATATGCCACTTCATAAGTTAAATAAATATATTTCAGACTTACAAAATAAACAATTTTGGTTTGATATCATCATTTTGATTTGTAAATGTTTGTTTTAAATTTAAACAAGTGTTATATGTTCAGTGTTTATGTACATCCATTGAAATTCTGTGACAGAGTCTGAATTTGTTTTTTATATTGAACACTTTAGTAATGATTGTATAACGACAACACATTATTCACTACAATATAAACAAATAAAATACATACATACGCACTTACAAAGTACACATTCGTACATACAATATCAATCAGTCATTACATACTTTTCATTCATTAAATAAAACATCACATTTTACACTTTTACACAAAGTGTTGCTGTTGTTTTAATAGTAATTTCATACACGTATTACATAATTTTGCCATTTATAGAGATTGATAGCTGACATGAACGATATTGATGTATGGGCTTTTTATATACAAGTGCTATATAGAAAGGATACAAAACACCATAAATGTGGAGCTTAAGTGAGTGTAAATAATAATAATAATAACAGCAACAACAATAAAAATAAACACCGTAATTCAATTGTATGTCATCCTAAATCAGTGGCGGCTCCAACTCACGTCTTTGTGGGGCGGCTCCAACTCATGCCATTGCCACAATTGTTTTGCTGTACACAATATTTAATTTTCCCTGTGTATTCCCATAATACTCACCCACACCGAAGCAAAACAAAATAACTTGGTTTTGAGCTTAAAACCTTCAACGAGTTCGTCAAATATTTATCAGATGGCGCTCAATGTTTGAAGCCATTAACTTTTCTGCCATTCCCACCAGAGCAGAGCCGCTGGTGGGAATCGAAACTACAATTCACTCACTTAACATATTATCAACTTCAACCTGCAAATGAGTATTTTTTAATATTAAGTACACTTAGAATACTATATAGGTAAACCCCACTGGAAATGGAGTTAAAAACAAATGAAATTTCACTTAAAGAAAGGACGACTTATATTTCAGTAAATTCAACTAACATTGAAATTTGTTTTTTAATGTTCAAAAAATGACTTACAATTGTAGTAAAAATGAACCACATATGTTAGTAAAAAGTAAACAAACATTTATTTTTTTATTTTTTAAATAACAAAAAACTACTGTAAAAAATTAATGTAAAATCATAAAACAGTCATTTGATGTGGTTTGTTTTTTTTTAATGAACTACAAGGTTATTAAAAAATTTATTTTGTTTTACAAATGACAAATGACATTAAAAATAAAGAAACTGCGTAACAACCCAAACCACTATACAGTTTTAAAGCAGAAGTTCCCAGAGTAGGTTCTTTAACTTATAAAACATTAACTAAGCTTAATATCAACCGATTTTCACCAAATTTACACATCCCAATAATATGTGACCCAATAATCAATCTATACTAAGTTTTGTTTGATATGGACCAAAATTTCAGATATTCAATCAAGAAACTATTCGCTAAAAGTCGTGTTTCATTATCAAGCTTATTAATCACTTTTAATCTAAAATCTACAATGATTCTTTTTTCTGAATTCAAGAAAACCACAATTTTTTATCGATTTGTACTTTAAATTAACTGAAAATATAATTTGAAATAAAGGATTATTCACTTAAAATTCGGTCTACTTACTTTTCATTTTAATCAAATGTTTCTTGTTATTTATTTTTAAATATTGTTTAAATAAAACAAATCCGCAATAACAAATGAATTGAAGGTCTTATTGTAAAAACTTGACATTTATTGTTTTATGGATTTTCGATGTTTTCTAGACATCCATTTATTAATATTTAATAGAAGTCTTGCTTAAATACTTAATGCAAGTACCTATAGCACCAATGTCCTGCATAAGTCATATTTTTTAAGTCTTTTTAACCTTTAAAAGGCAAAACCAAACTAAAAATAAAATGTGGCTTATCAAGTTTTTACAATAAGCCCTCAATTGTACGTTTAAAATAAATGTTCAATTTTTAACTTCATATCAATAAAATTAAATGTTCGATTCAGTTATTTGAAATTATTTTAGTTTTTTGTTTGTTCTACAAAATGCATTTTTTTTTATAAAACTTTCGAATAACCAAAAATGCTTTGATTGATATTTTGAAGGGTCTAGTTTTGTTAGTTTTGATTGTTTAATAAATATTAAAAACTGAGATTTACCCAAAATTCTTTGCGTCTTTTACAATTATTTTTCGGTTTTTTAATATAATTTGATATCTGTTGACATTTTAAACTGAAAATAGATAGCGATAGTGTTTGACCTTTCCACCAAACTTATTCTGAACGACTTTAAAGTAGTAATATTTGACTAACATGGAGGATTTTCCACCGAGACACCCACCGATGTTGATTAAATGTGGAAATGTGAAATTAAAAAATAAATTATACATAAAAATCACAAAAAAAATCGAACGATTCAGTCCCATTCATCGAAATTTGTGGTTGCCCTGGTAGGAAACCTTCTTTGTAAGACAAACCTTGTAAAATTATCAGAGAAGTAAATAAGAAAGAAAAAGCTAATTTAAAAAAAAAATCAAAGTTAATAAAAAATAATATTTTATGAATAAAAAAACAAATAATTCAGAAAATATTTCAAAAAGAAATAGAATGTAAACAATTTTACAAAAAAGTTTTTTAAGCCCAAAATTGAAAAATCCATGGGGGAAAAACAGAAAAAGAAACAAGGCCAATTTGTCTTCTCCGGAATTTGTACTTGCAAATATTTAAATTTGAGGGAACCCATGCAAATTATTACGAAAAATTATTGTTTTTGTTGTTTTGGCCAATCTTCTTTGTACTTTAAATGTTTTGTTAATTAAGCTAATAAGACCTAAATTTTCTTTGTAATTAAAACGCAATTTTGATTACAGTTTTACCCGACGTTTCGTCGATTTTATTTCGACTTTTTCTAGGGTTTGTCTATTTAAAAAATAAAAATATATAAACACATCATTAATAGAAATATTATATCACTAAAAACATTAAGGACTTACAAAGTTTACGTTTTTTACATTAATTTATAAATTAATTTACAATTAACATGTAACATAAAACATAAAAACACAGACTTAACATTTTAAACACATCCTAATTTTATTATCACAGCTTATTAATTGTAACTCTATAGCATCCATTTATTTTATCGGTGTCTTCTTTGAAATTTAAAGTTTTGTGTATATGTTGTTGTATATGTAAACTTTCTTTTGTGTATCTCTTCCTTTCGTTATTTTCTTTGTCCACTATTTTGACATTTTCAAAGTCAGCTGTGTGACCTGTTTGAAGTATATGTTGTGATAATGCTGTTGATTCCTTTCAATTTATTATGTCTGATTGATGTTCATCCATTCTTGTGTTCCAATGTAGATCATATCACAGTTCTGTTCGTTATTACCTTTACATTTTACTTCATACACTACGTTGTTTTGTTGTTGTTCGTTTATTGGTGTCTTAACGTTAGTAAATATTGCACTTAGTGTTTTGTTGGGTTTATAATCAAAGCTTATGTTGTTTTCTTTTATTGTCGTTTTTATATTTCTATTGTCAGTTAGCCCAGGGATGTACTGTACACTGTAAAGTTTTGTGTTCTCTTTGTCTTCAGTGTTGCCACGTTGGTTGTTATTTTTTAAACGCTTAATTGTTTCGTCTTTTAGTGATTTTGTTAAGTATTTAGGGAAACTATTTTCTATTAATATTTCGTTGATCTTTCGTATGTTCTTTTGGTGAAATTCGAAATCGCTCTTTCAATAAAATTTCTTGCCGTATTGATAATTTGTCTTTTGGTTGTGTTGCGTTGTAGTTCATGAGTCTACCGGAAGCCGTTGTCTTCGAGTACCAATCAAATATGATTTTGTCATGCACTCTTCGTAATTTTGCATCAAGGTATGCAATCTCATTGTTTTCTTCAACTTCAATAGTGAATTTAATTTTGGGATTATGGTTATTGAAAGCTTTTAGGATTTGGTCTTTATGGTCATTATGAATTATTGCTAATATGTCGTCTACATATTTTGCTATGTATTTTATATAGATGTTTTTATTTCCCAATTCTATTATTGCATCGTCAAGTAAACTGTCAAGAACAATATCTGCTATGGTTGGTGAGAGTGGGTTGCCCATTGGCATACCAAAAATTTGATTGTATATTCGATTTTCGTATACAAAATAATTATTGTCCGTTAGACAGAATTGCAGGATCTCTAAGAATTTTGCCCTGGGTATTTTTGTAAATTCTTTGATTATGTGCCAATTTCCCATAATATTCCTTATGGCGGTATGCACCGGGATATTGGTGAACAGTGAAACGACATCGAATGATACAAGTATTTCACCCTTATCAAGTTTTATCATCTGTAATGAATCTTTTAACTCAGTCGAATTCTTAACATTATATTTGTCGGATATTATGTGTCTGAGAATCTGTCCTATGTGTTTTGACAGATAATAGCATGGTACCTGTATTGAAGAGACTATTGGTCTAAGGGGTATACCAGGATTGTGGATTTTTGGTAGGCCGTATATTCGTGGAGCAGTTGCAGCGGAACTTATAAGTTTACGTTTCTGCCACAGATCCAAGTGTCCATGTTTATGTAATTCCGATATGATGTTGTTATTAGTTCTTTGTAGTTTTTGTGTTGGATATATCCTTAATGTTTTATAGGTGTTTTTGTCTTGTAATAAATTATCCATTTTGTCTCTGTAGTCTTGTTTATACATTGCAACTGTCCTGTTTCCCTTGTCTGCCTGTATAATAATTATATCCTGATTCCTTTTCAAAAATTTTCTTGTCTTTTCATTAATTGTATTGATCAATTTTTCTTTCGGTGTATTGATAATTCTTCTTCTAAATGTAGTTATTTTGTTAGCAAACTTGGTTCTCGCGATATCTTTTTCCCTATCCGCATCAACGTCCATTGTCTGGATGCATTGCTCTATGTCCGCAATGACATTTATCGGAGAGAAATTTTGTTCGTTCACTGGTAAAGAAAATTTCTTCCCCAAGGACAACAACCATTTGCACTCCATTGGAATATTTATTGTGGTTTTATTTTCAAACCACTGATTATTAAAAAATAGACCAAATGATTTAAAAGGTATTACTTCTCTGAAATTTTAAGCTTGAAAAAATATTCGAAAATGCCGAGTTATTCTAGAAAAAATAATTGGATTTTCGCCATTTTCCAAAAACCGAAAAAAATAGTAAAAGTCGATTTATCGAATAATTCGGAAATTGTTTTTAACAACTGTATTTTCCTCATTTTCCTCATTTTCTTCCTTTTTCCCTTCTTTTCCTTTTTTTTTTCTTTTCCTTTTTTCTATCTTTTCCCTTTTCTTTTCTTCTTTTCTTTCCTTTTTTTCGATTTTGCTGATAAAAACAAAAAAGTTAATAGATTAAATTGTTTTAATAAATTAATTTAACGAGTTATTCAAGAAGGCATATTGACGAAAATATAACTTCTTCAACTTCACTCCTTCCGATTTGCATGACACTTGGTATATGTAATCTCCTAATTAGAATGGCAAAACAATTTGCTTATTGTTTTTAAATTGGCTGTCGTTCGCGTTTTATCGCTGCTTAAAATTTGTATTTTTTGAAAATTTATAAAAATACATATTGTTCAAATGGTCGTAATTTTGAAAATTAATATTTGATTTATACGCTTTTAAAAAAGCATAGAAAACTAAAGAATTTCCTTGTACCGCAAATATCTCAAAATAAAAAAAAATACAGAAATGTTGAGGTTAAGAAGAAGAATAAACATTTTTCTCTAAAAATTATAAACACTATAAATTTTTAAATCAGACTAGGCTAGTTTCTGCCTTTTTATGGACAGGCTCATCAGTGATTTTCCATTTAAATTGTATGTATTATTATTTGTGTCTTATAATTGTCAGATTGTCTCTCTATGATCAATTTATCAACAACCTGCGGCTGTAAGAATCAAACCTGCGCTTATCTTACATTACAAACCTAACAATACCAATTAATGACCGTTTAGCGATCACACCCAAGTATGGCCTCGAATCTAATGCAGCTAAATTGCAGTTTTCTTTCCTATTAGCTTTTTCTGTTATTATATATTATACACAGAAGTGACAACACTAACAACACAAAATTCTATTTTTAGATTTTTGTTTATTCTTCTAATCTCCTCCGTCTCTATTGCACAATGTTACCAGATTGACGTATGGTTTTTACGTTCAGGGTTGACAACTTTTCCCACAGGGGAAATTTTATAATGTATTTTATTAGTTTTTTGTTTTTATATACATCGACATTATTTTTATGTTATTTTCAATTTATAACGAGCTCTCAACCTCCGTATATTTACAAATATAAAGCAAATCAAACATATTAGCTAGGTTGATACTAGTAATTCGATCTGGCAAGAGAAAATTTCTTAAATTTTTGTTTGCAGATTGATCAATATGTCCTTTAAAACACAGAAAAAATTCAGAATGGAGTTTTAATATATTCTTTGGAAAATCAACGAGATTACATATACCAAGTTTTGTGCAAATCGAAAGAGATGAACTTATGACTGTCAACTTTGCTTTTCGAACGACCCTAACACTATTCTTGTATTTACAAGAACATATTTTGTATTTACAATAATTTATTTGAAACAATTTAAACATATTCGTATTAATTGCATATAAACATATTATTCAATTTATGTATCGTTATTTCATTTAAAATATTAAAATCAATTTATATTGAATAAAATATATAAATGAATAAATAAAAAACACTCATACGCCATGTAGGTTGGTAAGTAAAATACATGTAAATTAAATTAAGTATACGCAATGTGGTCTCTCTCGCATAAGAGCGACAATTTGGTGTTAGTTTCATACACATACTAAAGGAATGTTTTACATGTTGCTAAATACTAATTAGTATATATAATTTAAATATATAAATTCTTAAAATTACTATAAGTTTTATGTGTTTCTTTTCTGAGATTTAAAACACTAAGAATGAGTTCATTTTATTTATATCAATTAAACTTTTAACAGTTTGTCACTTAATGTTCGTTGCATTTTGATATTTAATAGATTTTTTTAACAGCTTATGTTTGTTATCCACGAACAATTTATCAAAAAATAACAAACTTCAAGGATGTGTGGCTATAGCAAGATTTTTAAAAATGTTGCTGTCCCTAATAACTATTGCCAAAAAAAAACTTTCAACATGATTTTAAAAATTTTAATTTATATGTAGAGGCGTAATGGGTGAAATGTGTAACATTTGGATCTGAATAAAAACACGATAGGGAATGGTCGCTACCATGGTCGTACATCATATGTTTGGGATATGCATAAAAAAAAAAACATAGTAGGTATCCCGAAATGGACCACCAAACCCACAATAAAACTGCTGTGTGTCATAAAGGGTACAAAAGTGAGAAATATTCGATAAGAAACATAGGATTTTTAGGGTTTAAAAATGGGTTTGAGGTTTGTTTAAAATTTCTTTGTGTAAATACTATTCAATATTTTTTTGTTTTGGTTCCACTAGATAGATCTTCAAAATACATATCATATGATACCCATTTTTTTCAACCACTACAAATAAAATGCAAAACCCCAAAATTGGGGTCACTTTTGACCCCACGTTTTAACCCCCACGCATTGGATTGGGCAGCTAAAAAATATATAGCTATTACATTTTTCCCCATCTTCATGACCAAATTTCATTTCGATCTGAGAGTGAGCGTGGAGATAATTCGCATGTAAATGGAATATGTCAGATCCAAACTTACTCTTTGGGACTTTTGCCATAGATCATTTTCTTGTAGTAAGTAATATAAAAAAGTTATATAAGTATAACTTATCAAATCAACTCAAAAGGTCCACATTAGCAAACTTAAATTTAAAAACTCTCTAAAAGTATATAAAATTGTTACAAAATTATGTGAAATCGATAATAAAAATAAAGTTGATGTAATTTATTTTTAAATTTATGTAAAGCTGTATAGGAGTACCGTTTGCATACGCAATAGAATGCTGAGTATTTTTAATAGTGGTAACTTTTAAATTTGCTGTCAACAATCGATATTTTTTTTGGTGTGATGGATCATCCATCACACCATCCACCACACCAAAAAAAATATCGATTGTTGACCGCAAATCATAAATCACACCATCCATCACACCAAAAAAAATATCGATTGTTGACCGCAAATTAAAAAGTTACCTTTATTAAAAATACTCAGCATTCTATTGCGTATGCAAACGGTACTCCTATCAGAGATCAGAATGAGACCATTTGTTTTTGTTGCCAATTCATACATTCATTGCTTTTGCCTTGCTTTGATTCAACAACAACAGCCTATGCTGTTGCTGTTTATTCCATTTTTTTTTTGTTGAATGCCTTTTTAACATTCATTTTTATAATGCCGATACATGTCAAGCAATCAAATGAAATGATGATACATGAATAATATGAAATCAATAAAAAAAATTTTAATTTTCTTAATACAGTTATATGTTTCACAAAAAATTTGTTAACGTTTTATTCATTTAACATTGAGACCATTCATACCAATCGTTGTGTATTCGTTGCTTTCGTGAGTATTAAATGAGGTTAACACTAGACAAGCAATGCAATGCATGGTTTTCGTTACACTCACTTTTCTCAATTCTGTCGATTGTTGCTTTATTGAAATGATGTGAGTTGACAACAATGTACTCATTTTTTGTGATTGCATTCAAAAGCATGAAATAAGGCACTCAAACCGTTCTCCGACTCCAATACAGCTTTATATAAATTTAAAAATAAATTACATCACATTTTTTTTTATCGAATTCGCATAATTTTGTAACAATTTTACATACCTTTAGAGAGTTTTTAAATTTAAGTTCGCTAATGTGGAAAGTTTACAAAAACTAGACAAGAATAATAAAAGTAATGCAAAGAAAATGAAAAAAAAATAAAAAAGTTTAAAATCGGATATAATTTAGCCATATCTTTGCTGATCGGATTGTAAGTAGTGGACAAACAAGATACCATATTAACAAATATGAAAATTTAAGATGTGAGCAAGAAATTAAAATAAAATTTAATTTAAAATTGTTTCTTACGTTTTATTATTTTTTATGGAATCAATTTATTCAAATTCAAATTGAAAAATTCTTTAAAACTCTTCTTTTATCCTGTTTTTACATTATCGAAAAATAACACTTTATGCTGAGTTTTTTTTTTTTGCAACGACACAATAAAGCGTGGAAACTTTGAATAAAATAGAAATAGCGGAAATTGGCCTCGTTGACAGTTGACAGTTTTAGAAAGTGTATTTAAAATAATATTTAAACTTTTTTATAAATAAAAAGATTTAGCCGACTTTTAGATAAATTCTGTTGTCTATTACAACAAAAATTTAGAACCGGTTCGGGTCTTTAATAAACAATTTTTAGTCTGGTAGCGATTCCTAAACTTGTTCGAAATTGTTGAAAAAACAGCGGATAGTTTTTATCAATCATAATACAAAAGTCCCGTTTAAAAAAAGCACCGTTGTATAGCAAGATAGAAGAAAATATAAAAAATCAAACACACAAAAACTCTTTTCACGGTTATTCGTTGCAGCGTGCAGCTAAAGTTTTGGTTCTTACAGTTTTCTAATCTCCAAATTTTTATTGATACAATTAAATATTATAATAGTTTTTTTTAATATTAAATAAAATCAAGTTCACTCGCGATAATGTGAACATCCGGAAGTGTGAACGGCTCGGAAACGTGAACAACTTTATTTTTATATAGACTTCTCTAAAACGTGAACAATATTGTAGAGGATTTTTTTTTTTGAATATCAGGATAACATTATAAGAACTTTCCGATTTTTATAGATGAATGTGCATTTATCTGTGTAGAACACATATCGCCCATTCAAAGAGAAATCGTGATTTAAATTACAGGGTCTTTCGAATTTGATACACTTTTGAGCCTAGGAATTTTGTATCACGAAAATTCAACTACTGACGTTTTTGTTCACATTTTTAATATTTTAAGAATATAAAAAGTTTGAAACTTTTAAAGTATCATGCTTGAATAATGTTATAGTGTAGCGTAAAAAGGTCCGTACATTTTTTTTTTTTTTCAAATAAAAAAAATCTTATTTGACTTTCATGTATCAATTTGTAGGGCATCTCCAATTTTTTTTTCTTTTTTAATATCCAACAAAATATTGGTTTTTAACTAAAAATTAGAGTTATTTTGGGTTTTAACTAAAAATTAGAGCCCTCAAAATATTTTTGTAAATAAACGTTGTATTTTGTTTTTAAAAAATTATAAAATATTTTGTGGAACAAATTTATATCATTAAAATTAAGGAACAGCAGGAAAACTTTGTATTAAATTAAAACTATTTAAAATTTTTATGATGCGACAAAGAAGGTTTTTCTTCAATTAGTCAAAATTCAACCCTTTATTATTGGTTTATTTGAAGAGAGATAAATGTGACTAAAATCAAGTGCTTTTGATAGTTTATGAGATTGGAAGACCTTCCAATAGATTTACGCGTTATGCAATTTTCCATATTTATTAAATAAAAGTTTAGAAAAATAATAATAACAAAATTAGTTTTTATACAAAGTTGTCGAAATGTGTGTTCCAATAATACTGTTTACTGGTAAAGTTTATTTCTGAGGTGAAATTGTGATTTTTTATTTTAAAATTTTAGCAACCGAAAACATAAACAAACGTAACAGCCTTGGTAAAAAAATAGTTCACGTTTTCGCGAGTTCACGTAATTGTTTCGTTAACAAAATATAATTGAGACCAAATTAGTACAAGAAATTGCTCTGTGTAGGTAATATTGGTTACCCCAGTAAAAAATGTATATATGGTTTAATGTTTTTTCATCTTAAAATACGTTATAATATGTGATTATATATGATGTCATATATAGCCAAATCTTATTATACGTTTCTTATGTGGTAACATACATAACGATATATTTTCAAATATTGACCTTAACAAAATGAGATATTAAACATATACATATACTAATAATAAGACATGGGAGATCTGTTGCCATGTAATAATATATAATTTAAGATATAATAATATAAATATACTGTCCTACAAAAAATATGTTTATGTGTGAAATAAGATATGATTATATATGTAATACAACTTAAGATATAAATATATATGGCACTGAATGATGTATGATATAATTATGTAAGATTCCATTTATGACACAATATTAACAATTTAGTTGGAGATATGATTATATATGGTCCAACATCATTAGTATTTTCTATGCGTAAAGTATATTAAAATAATTTGCTATATATAACTCCATACATAACTATATATATGAGCACAGTGTCTAAATTATGTTTCTAAATTTGGTTAAAATTATATATGTCATGGGATTTAAGTAAATTCAATTTAATCTGAAAATATTTTATTCGATACACCAAAATTTCTTATATTTTTGCATCTAACTAGATCCAATTAAATAACTAGATCCATCTAAATTAATCTATATTTATGAACTATTTTGACATTTCGTGTGCTCTAGGTTGGATTTCTTTTAAAAATACATGCAACATAACAACATAACATAACAAAAGTGTAGTGGTTAACAATCCTACCACATACTACTTTTAATAGTAACTTTATATATCATACTATTAAATGTTATTTTTTTCTCCTTCTTTTTATCAATGGTATATTTTTTATTCTTTGATATAAGTATGTTATTTTGCTGTTAAATTATATAATACAGACACATAAATTGCTTTACAATAGACAGTTGAAAAGTTTATTTTTCAAAAAAAAAATATATGAAAGAATAGTGTTGTTTGGCTGGTGACGTGACAAGTGCATTCGGGATTAAAGTCAATATTTGTCAACCACTTTTATGTTGTATAAGTACTAGAGGAAAATATTGAAATGAATTGACAGTTTATATATTTTTTTGAAAAATACAACGAAAAATAGACGAAAAATGTAGTAATTGTGTTATTATAAGTTTAGGGGAATTTGTTACACCCTTAAATTACCGTTAACTAGCAGAAATTGGAAGCCGGGTGTGTGTCTTCATTATAGATTCGATTGGAAAAAAACATTAGTTAAATGAATGTTAGAATTATATCAATTTTTAAGGTTTAAACATTTGATCAGATTTTATTGCAGATTTTATTGCTTTTCTTATTGATTATTTACTAAATATTAATTTTAGACCACCTCCGGCTCACAAGGGAATCCCCCTAACGTTTACACGGCGATTTAACTGAAACTCGGATATATTGTAAAGAATCAGAATTTAGGATATAAGGGTTTTTAATGTGCCATATAGAAGGTTTATGGGTTAAAAAGTAAGGTCAAAATTAAATATTTTTTAGTTTTTTGCATTATTTTGGTAGATTTTCTTAGCGAACCATAAGTGGTATCGATAGAGAGAGATTTTAGAGACGCATCAGCGGACAGGTTGTTTTTGTAAATTTTCGCTTCAGTGTTGTTGTAAAAAATATACTAATTTTAGGGTACTTTATATGTGGATGTAAACTAGTATCACGACCAAATTCACTTTTAGTATTCCTTATTAAGTTTGAGTGGACAGATATTTATTCTTTTTTAATATACGGGCCACATCGGATTCCTGTGCTGTGTGCTCAAAATATGCATATCAAACTTCATATTTTTAAGAGTACTTTATGAATGTATACATTTGGGTTTTTACTTCCCATACAATGATAATAATCTATACATAAATATACGAAAAAAATGTCAAAATAACAAAAACTTTCGTAAAATACACGAAGATTGATTCATTTTTCAAAATAGTTCGTGGTTTTGAAATTTTTTGTATTTTTAGCATGGATTATTATGAGTGTACAAAAAGTATAAAAAAAAAATCGGGTTTTGTTAAAAAAAAAATTGATTTATATGAAAAGGTACACTTCTTTCCACTTCTTAATGTGTATTTTTTAATGAGCTTTCCAATTATAATAATACCAGAGACAAATATTTTGTAGTAAAATAAGCTAAAATGGGTTTTTCTGCAACTTTCCCATACAAAATATTATTTTATGCATTCTTGACTGTATTATATGCCATTCACATATAGATGCAATATGCCTAACAAAGTTTTAAGATTTTTGAGTACATCAATTAAAATTTTTTATATATTTAATATTCACAAAATAAAGACAAGTCCTAGTACAAAATTTTGAAAAAAAAATTCCAACACATCCTGTTTGCAGTGACAACATAAGTTAATAGTACTTATGAAAATCTTTTAAATAGAAGCGTAATTACTGGAAATCCAATATTTTACATCAATTTATATTAATTTTTGCAAATTTATTTCATCTATTCAAAAAATCAGCGAGCTGATTTTTAGCAACAAAATTAGTAGCTTCAGCAAAAATTTTGCTAAAACTTAGTTGATTAGAAATTAAAAAACCCTTGCTAAACATTATTAAATTTTTGCTGAGTATTAGTAGACTGAAAAAAACTCAAAAAATTTGTTGAAAATTTTTACTTTAGTAAAATTATTTTGCTGAAAATCATAAAACATATTTTTGTGATTCTTTTTAAAATAATTTACAATACGTTACAAAATATAAAAATTTTCATACTCCCACATTGACGACATGAATTAATGTAATATCTGCAAATACATAGAGATATAACATAAACAAAATTATCTTTCAACTACTTACATCAATGGTTGTCTCAATGATGCTATCTTTTAAAGGAACGCTAATGCCGCAGAGAATTATTGAAACGAAACGAACAAATAGCAAAATGTGGCATATACAATCCGTTTTTTTTGCAATAAGGAAAAATAAACATAAAAATTTACCTAAGATGTATATCTTTGTCTTTCGGTTAAGTCTGTCATCTGTAAATATTTTATTTTTCTTTTATTAATAGACAATTACTTTCACTAGCTGGTGAAAACGCAAAATTTAAGTTGTTTCAATCCACAATTTTGTTTTATGTATGAAAAACAGATACAAAAATCTTCCATGGTTGATTTTTTTTTATGTGTCTTACTAGAGTTGTACTTTTTAGTATAATTTTCCTCCTCTAATTCATTCTGCGTATAACTTTTAATATGGTTGTCGTTCACACTCTTGATGTGCTAATCAGCACAATTTTTTTAGCAAAATAAATTAGTAAAACATTAGTAAAATATTAGTAAAACAGTTAAGTGCTCCCTAAGTATAACTAAAATTTTAGTTTAAGACATAATTTTAGCAAAAAATTTGTTGAAAAATAGTATACCTGATTTACAAGATGTTTTACTAACTTTTTTTTTTGAGTGTATAAATTATGATTTAAGATAATATTTTTTAATATTTCATTTATTAGATAGTAAAAAGAAACAATAGCCTATGTTCTTTAAGAACAACCTTAAATTTAGTTAATCATAAATTGCAAAACAATTTACACAATGGGTTTTATGTCAAACTATTAATTGAGATTTTAATGATATGCCCGCAAGGGCAAGTAACTTTTCTATACAATAACCAGAGTTTAACTTTAACCATAGATATTTTCACATAAATTTGACATTCATAACTATGGTTAAGCCTTAAACTGTGGTTATTTTGAGATAAATTAGCAGGCTTAAGCATATTTTTGCTTGTTTAAATTCCAGAGCAAAAAAAAATTAAATTGCAGAATATGTATATATATATAGGAATATATAGATAGGGTCCATTAATTAATCAGATGCAATTTATTCCGAGAAATATGAACGAATGAAAGCAATTGTATCTACGTGGATCAAATTAGATTTAATTTCTTCAAATAATATACAATTGAATCCGAATTTTGCCCAGACATTACTGTTCTAAATAATATCGTATTATTTAAAATTGAATACAATTATGTCCATTTCGGTATAAATGGTCAAATTTATACTCTTATTAAATATAATATGAAAATAATATGTTGCAACAAAGAAATGCATCAAATTTAATATAGCATTATATATAATTGAAATACAATTTGATCCGATAAATGGTAGATTATATTACACTGAGATTACTACAATGTGATACGATTTAATACAGTAAAACTAAATTTGTTAAACTGAATACAAGGGGCTAGATCCTGTAAACGATTATTAAGAGCCCAATTTCAATTTAATAAACATATAAATTTTTATTTTATATGCTTAAAAAAAAAAATGGAGTTCCCGGTAGAAAAAAAATAATATGGAGCTTTATATAGGGTATATAAACTAAATACAGTTTCATCCGAGAAATGGGCCCATATAAATTTATAAGTTTCAATCTAATTGTATTTAATTAGATTTTATCTGATTAAACTTTATATATAGCAGATATAATTGTATCCGAGAAATGGCACGATAGAATTGTATTAGGTGGTTATAATTGTATTTAAATTTATCAGTTTTGATCCAGCTGATAAAATTATATATAACTCAAATTTCCAAATTTTTATCTGATACAATTGTACAAAATAGAAAATCCTTGCTTTAAACAGATTTAATTGTCCAGAAAATTTCAGAGTTGTTATTAAAATGTTGAGTACCCTGTTAAAAATCGACATATATGAATGCATACATGAGAACACATGCTACATACATACATTCATCCATGCATGATTCATATGTGTTTATAAATGATTCATACATGTTCATATAAGGCATCATATATGTTCATGTTTGTGCATTAAATAAAATTAAGGTCAGTGCGCCCCGGTAGGCTAGTTGGTAGCTTGCTGGCTTATCAGTGCGGGGGTCGTGGGTTCGATTACCACCAGAGGCACTGGTCTGTTTTCGCTACAACGCGCCGAAGGCCATAGCAGCTAGTGCTAGTATGGCCTTCGTATAATAGTATATAATTTGTAATTATATGATTATTAATTAATAAAATAAAAAAAAAAAAATTAAGGTCATCACTAAAGGTGAGATTTTCATTCTGAAAGTGTGAAAAATGTATTTCGAATAATTATTTTTTTTTAATTGTAGGTATATGCAACTGAATTAAATTTGGACTTACAATTTCTGATAAAATACGGTGATATATGTAAAAAGATATCCCCAATTAGATATGAGTTTAAATAAATTAAAATTAATAAAAAATATATTTTGTATATATTGTGCCCTTTTATATGCTTTTTATAACGAGATATAGTTGTATTGTATAATACAAACTAATATATAACCCTTTTGACATTTATTTGCAGTACTAATTTTTTCATAAATAAACCTCTGATGTATACAAATCGAAATTGTTAATCTTTTCAGTTATATTAGTTTTTTGTTTTTATATACATCGAGATTATTTTTATGTTATTTTCAATTTATAACGAGCTTTCAACCTCCGTATATTTACAAAAATAAAGAAAATCAAACATATTAGCTAGGTTGATACTAGTATTTCGATCTGGCTAAAGATCTCATCAGAACCCGAAGTTTTAGAAAAGCTAAAGCCTATATAATAGGCAGAACTTTAATCTTTTCACTGTAGGTTATTTACTATCGAAATTGTGACAAAAGAGAATTTTAACTTTAAATAAATGTAAACAATGCCCTGTTTAGACAGAAATTTTAAATCTAAAAAACAAACCACATCAACTTACTGTTTTATGATTTTACATTAATTTTTTACATTCGTTTTTTGTTATTTAAAAAAAAAAAATAAATGTATATTTACTAAGATATGTGCTTCATTTTTACTACAATGGTTAGTAATTTTTTGAACAGTGAAAAAAAATTACATATGTTAGTTGAATTTAATGAAATTTTAGTCGTCCTTTCTTCAAGTGAAATTTAATTTTTTTTGAATAAAATTGCTGTCGTCTTTACCTACATAATAGAATAAGTGTTATAATTAAACCAGCAAAGTTACACATAATGTTCGCAATTTGTAGAGTTGGGATTAATCGTTCATTTTGGTGACTCGGTCAGTACCGTTCAATTCGAGTCAGTGAACTAGTTCGTTCAAATCGTTCAATCGTTCTTTTTTCCTTTGACTTGTGACTGAACTGCGTATTGTGAACTGTGTCGTTCGTTTGCCAATTATTACGCACTAGTCATGTTTTACGAGTTTTTTCACATATTTTACTGTACATAGACAAAAAGTGTTATAAAATTGCAACTTTTCTAACAAAAATGTATTTATTTTGTGTAAAAAACATTTTATTTATATGACTATAACTGCTTTTCTTAATTTGAAACAATATTACTACTATTGTTCTACTATTATTTTTTAATAATTGCTCTTACAAGCAGTTTTAATTGAATAGAGATGCAATTGTTCTGTGAATAAAATGAACGAAATGAACGATTGAACAAAATGAACGATTGAACGAAATGAACGATTGAACGAAATGAACGATTGAACGACAAGATTGAATATTGGTGAACGAGTCATATCGTTCAATTGAGTGAGTCTTTCAATTGAACTAGTTCGTTCATGAACGACACAACTCTAGCAATTTGAGAAAACGGGGTATTGCATTTAAAGCTTGGTTTACGTGCTTATAATTTCATGCCTAGAAAAGTAACGGAAGTACAAAGCATGATATAATATACGGAGGTTGAAAGCTCGTTATAAATTGAAAATAACATAAAAATAATCTCGATGTATATAAAAACAAAAAACTAATATAACTGTAAAACAAAAAAAATATTACTTGAGCCAGAGTACAAACTAAAATTTTTTTATATAAATAGAACATTTTTGGTCTTCAAAGTTTAGTAACGTCATGATGCTTGTTAGGAAAAGACCTAACCACGTGCTTGATTACTAAGAAGACAAGAATGGAGCAAAATTGATTATTAATAGGTTTTTTGTTAAAGTTCTGCCTATTATGGAGGCTCTAACTTTTCTAAAACTTCGGGTTCTGATGAGATCTTTAACCAGATCGAAATGCTAGTATCAACCTAGCTAATATGTTTGATTGCTTTATTTTTGTAAATATACGGAGGTTGAAAGCTCGTTATAAATTGAAAATGATATTAGCCCTTTTTACAAGTGTTTCAAGTACATTAGATCATGTGTTATGTGCTTATGAAATAAATGAAGTTAAAAAAGATCTGATTTTTTTATTGAATTTTGTAATGAATCTTTCTCTGAAATAAAATCCGATTATAGACTTTTTGAAATACTAAATGAAAACCTAAATGAATACCTAAAACTATATGAAAACCTAAATCTATTGTTACTAATAATACAGTAACCGAAACAACAGTCAATGAAAATCGAACTTTAGCTTCAAAATCATCTAAAATTTTATATAGTGCCACTACATCTTAAATTTTAATCGATATTTCCGATTTCTTGAGCTATTCATTGGAAAGGAATAAAAGTGGGTAAATAAAACAATACGGGTAAAGCGTGGATCTTTTTCCTTCAAAATTTGGGTAGAATATTCTAACCCTTCTACATTGGTTCTCTGATGATTTTCGGTGACGCGAAATGAAACATGTAAGGACCTGTTAGTAGATAAAGTCTGCTATAAGTTTGCGGGCGAAAACTTTTTGAGTAATAAATAAACATTGCACGGTATTTTGTTTAACAAAAATCAAATGATCTTGAACTTGAATAATCTTGCTCACATCATGATTTAAAATATAATGTTATAGAACACTTTGTTATTTAAAAAACGAAAACAACAATTTAATTCTAACTTAATTATTTCATACATTCTGTACTTTGACGATTTTCAAATAAATAATAATCTGGGTAGCCATACGTATTCTATATGTGGAAATTACATACATTTTCAGACTATGACAGAACACTTTACTTTAAAATGCATATTTCATGTCTCTTTAATAGCAACTAAGCATTTGAAAAAAAGCGGAAGTGAAACTTCTTCTTGTCATCCTGTAGAGATTTGAAAACAATTGGAAGAAGGTATAGAAAAAATTAAAAACAAAAAAATTATTTTATATTACATGTTCTAGTGGGTGGGTGATAATATGAGTGTCAATAGCATTTTAGGGTTTGTACAATCGTTTAATTCTAAAAGATAGTGTCGTGTGTGTACTCGAACTAAAGATGACATTAAAAACGACGTTAGGCAACATGATGATTACTTGAGAAATAAAAATAATTATTAGCAAGATTTACTTGCAAATCATTTTCAAGAAACCGGAATAAGAACTAAATATATTTTCAACGATTTAAAGAATTTTCATGTTACAGACATCATGCACTGTTTTGACATCATGACACGACGTATTTGAAGGTGTTTGTGTATATGACGTGTGTCATATAAACAAACACCTTGATAAATGAAAATGTTATACCATTATATATTATAAATTTTAGAAAAGAATTTTTTCAATTTGATGAAACGAATAAAGGAAATGATGCAAATCCTTTAGAATACGAAAAACTAAAATCGTTCAACTTGAAAATGACTGCAAGCGAAGTAATAAGTTTTGTTAATTTTTTACCGTTGATGAAAGGAGACTTAATTCCAATCAATATTGGCATCTATTTACCATACACTTAGTGAATATTTACGGATTAGGGGAATACGAAAAAGATGGCTTCTTGGTCTTTCTTTTTGAGGGAAATTATGTATAAATAAAAAATGGCTGGTTTCTTTAAACGTTATAAAAAATATATATTGGGTTTTATTTAATCTTTTTAGGTTAAGTTTAAGATTATTGTTGTTAAACTAAAATTTATTTTTACACTTTTAGGCCTTTGTGTTATTTTATTTATTTATTAAATTAAAACGTATAATTTAATAGTTTTTTAATTAAATTCAGGGTTAAGTATTTTTACTTCAGCAATTAACTTGCAATTATTTAATTTTTATAACAATTAAATAATTCAATTTTTAACTTTAGGTTTAAGTTTGAATTTTAGGGTTTACTTTTAGATTTAAAAAACTTTAGTTTTAATAATATGTGTAAATAAAATCGTATTTTTTATATTTTCACTATTGGAACATTCAATTTTTAATTTTAATATAGCGGGTTGGTTGTTTTTACGCTGGTTGAAGGTTTGAAAATTTATGACGATGATTTTTTTGATGACAAAGTTGATAATGACATACTGATTAAACGTCATAAGGTGGGAAGGGTTAGTGTTGGCACATTTGGTACAATTGGTTGGTACCTTGTGTTCACTAAGTGAACACTTAGTATACTATTTAGGTAAAGACCACTGCAAATGTAGTTAAAAACAAATGAAATTTCACTTAAATAAAGGACGACTTACATTCATTAAATTCTATAAACCTTGTTATTTGTTGTTCAATGTTCAAAAAATGAACCAAAATTGTAGTTAAAATTAACCACATATGTTAGTAAAATATAAACAAACATTTATTTTTTTAGAAATGTTGAGGTTAAAAAGAAGAATAAACGTTTTTCTCAAAAAATTTTAAACACTATTAATTTTTAAATCAGACTAGACTAGTTTCTGCCTTTTTTTGTTTATGTAAAGGCTCACATCAGTGATTTTCCATTTAAATTGTATTATTATTTGTGTCTAATAATTGTCAGATTGTCTCTATATGATACATTTTTCAACAACCTGCGGTAGTAAGAATCAAACCTGCGCTCATCTTACATTACAAACGTATCAATACCAAGTCATGACCCCGTTTAACGATCACACCCAGGTATGGCCTCGATTGTAATGCAGCTAAATTGCAGTTTTCTTTCCTATTAGCTTTTTCTGTTATTGTATATTATACTCAGAAGTGACAACACAAATATTCTATTTTTAGATTTTTCTTTATTTTTATAATCTCCTCCGTCTCTATTTTACAATGTTACCAGATTGGCGTATGGTTTTTACGTTCTGGGTTGACAACTTTTTCGTTTTTTAAGTTGAAACATCGCCACAGAGCAAATTTTATAATGTATTTTAGTACAGTGTTATATTACGTCATATAGACAGTCGCAATTCATTTTTAATTATTATGCATTTGACAAATTTAATTTAGAAATGTTGAGGTTAAGAAGAAGAATAAACGTTTTTCTCTAAAAATTTTAAACACTATTCATTTTTTATTTATTTTTTTTATTTTTTTAAATAACAGAAAAACTACTGTAAAAAATTAATGTAAAATCATAAAACAGTAATTTTATGTGGTTTGTTTTTTTAAATGAGCTACAAGGTTAGTAAAAAATTAAATTTGTTCTTTAAATGACTGACTTTTGCATTAAAAATAAAGAAACTGTCTTACAACCAAAACTGTCTTACAATTATTAAAGCAGAAGTTCCCTGAGTGTACTCTTACAAATTGTTGATATGGTATTAAAATGTCAGTATTCTTAGGAGGATTTAACTAGTTTAGAAACTTTAATACAAAATCAACATTTAACATATATTAAACTGTATAGAATTTTAAACCGCAAAAACGAAAAAATGGGTAATTTTTGACTCCACTTTTTAACCATTAAACCTTCGAGATGGCACATAAAAAAACCCGTATATCCTTTGATTTTCTACAATATATTTCTATATTTACGTGTCAGCAAATTTTTTAAAGTTATTAAAAATAAAATTTCGTAAAATATTTAAAAATTTCACAAATAAATTAACAAATTTAGTATATCACTACCTCTATGTTGATCCATATACCACAAAGCTGATAAAATCTTAACACTCCTTAAAAATATAACATGTGAGTGTTAAAAGTATTTTTTTTTTTTTATTCTTTTAAAAGTTCCAAGAATTGTTATTTTTCATGAATTTTAATAAATTTATGTATAAATAAAAAAACAGAAATTGATTTATATCTTTTCACTTTAAATTTGTAAAATAAAGTTTTATCTAGTGAACGGGAAAAATATTTGTTACTTTACATTTAAAATAATAATTTTTTTTTTTGTAATTCAAATATGAAATACAGGAGTTTTTGCTCGTAGTAAGAGATTTAGTGGTTTTACCATAACTAAATAAAAGTTTTAACATTGATGATAACTACGTGAACTCCTACCAATATCAAAAACTTATGCATGTAAAAAATTATATAAAAAATCATGTATGTTATTATAATCAAAATCGACATAATGTTCGAAAAATAGATTTGTTATTTTTTTGTCAAAAAAATTACTTACATATCCAAATACACAAGAGGATAAGAAGGATGTTTAACATGATGGCAGTATTATAAATGTAAATATAGATTACAAAGTAGTTTGTCATTCGCATGATTGAAGAACAAACAGAAGTACTTTTTTTTCATATAATTCACTCAATCCAGTTAGTTACAATTTTTTCTTGCAATAAGTTTCAAGTGTATTACCATCATATTTTTTAACGAAAAACTATTATAAACAATATCTTGTATCATTTCATGTTAAATTAAGTTTAAAAGTATTTAAATTCATTACATTTTAAATATGAGGCTTTTCAAGCCAACTGCCCCGCTACAGGAAAATGTTTATCGTATCAAGAACACACTAACAATATACATACATATATTCTCATATATGATGCGAAGACTAAATGAAAAATTATTTCAGTTTTCTAAAAAAAAGTGGGCGAAGTAGACGTGATAAAATATTGACAAAGTTTTGATAACAAATTCAGAACTAATTCTGAATTTTTAATTAATATTTTTTATTTACAAAAATATTTCAGATATTTTTTTGACAATCTGAAATATTCAAAAATTTGATAGTTAGATCTACAATGCGGATAATAAAATATAAAACAAATAATATAATATCATACGCATTGTAGTTCTAACAAACAAATATTTAAAAGGGACAATAGCCAAGTTACTCAATGAAACATACTGTATAGTATGTTAAAATAAAAAAAATAAAATAAAACATCTGAGCTTTTTTATAAATAAAAAATAAAAATCTGGTTCTGAATTAAAAATGTTTTGATTCTCAAATCCTACCTAAAATTTTAATATAATTATATTACATTTGATAAGTTCACATATGTAAACACATACAAAATGGATCATCTGAGTGTATCTAATTATATCTAATTAGATATAATTACCATTTTATCCGAGATTTGTCCATATCCGGGACATTAAATTATATCTAAGTGGATATAAATATATCTGATTTTAGGTAATTTTAGCCGATATGCTTGATGTGACTTAAAGTTTATGTGACTTAAAGTTGTGACTTCAGTGACAGTGAAAGTGAAATTATGTGTCTTAAAGATTCACATTTTTTTAAATGAAACGTAACGAAATGTTTAACAACTTTAAACTTTAAAAATATGTTGCTTAGGTTATAATACAGTATCTTTATTTTTTTTTTATTAGGATATTGTCCTAACAAATAATCAATAGAGTTTTTGTTTTAAAATTTATTAATTGACCACTTTCAGGAATGTGTTGATAGATCTATTTCGGGAATTTTCCAGATTCCCATCATCAGAACACATTTTTAAAGAAGTGACAATCCCATGCAAACATCAAACATTCATATAAACTAGTTACCCCACTAAATGAGAACTAATATATGAGCTCGAAGTTAAAGATTATAACCATTGATCAAAAATAAATTTGGTAGATATACAATACACGCTTTTTGTTCTTATTCTCCTCTTTATTTTTACACTTGTTTTGTTTTATTTAAGAATAAGATGTAAAGGGGAAGTAAACTAAGACCGTACTTTGTCTTTTATAATTGATATAATTTTTATTAACAATAAAAAATAAAAAAAGAGCAAATTAACAATATAAAATACTTTGTTCAATTGACACATAAATTAACCACTGACGAGTCCCAGGAGGGGGACGCAACTGCGACAGTCTGGTGTATCCCTTGTGTCCGTAAAATTTTTCCTGTAAAGAGACTAACTAAAGTAATATTATACAGTAATTAATTAAAAAAAAAATAAATTAATTACGATTGTCATTATCTGACGGTTGCAAAACACTTTCTAACATAAAGATCATGTTTTTCGACCTTTAATTGTGCAATGAAAATAAAAATTGTTCAAGTTCGAGGCCACACTCTATATTTCTTAATTAGGATATTGTCCTAACAAATAAATGTTTTCAAATTTATTAATTGACCAGATTTCCATCATCAGAACACATTTTTAAAGAAGTGACAATGCCATTCCAAACATCAAACATTTATATTACCTAGTTATCCCACTTTCATTGCACAATTAATGATCGAAAAAACATAATATTATTTTTTTTTTAATAAAAATTATATCAAACTGGTAAAAAAAAATATTTGTCTAAATTTGATTATATTTTATTTATAAAATTTAAAAATTGTGTAAAATTTATTTATGTAAAACATCAAAAAGAATTCTTAAAACACGCACAAAATGCCAAAATATGCATTTATAGCAAAATATGCAAAAAAATGCCTTTATAGCTAAATATGAAAAATAGGCATTAACAAAAAAAAAAAAAACTTACTCGTATTTACATGAAGATCCGAGTCCTAGTAATGATCTAAGCCGTAATGTGTCTCCATTCAAAGTCACATATGGACAAATCATATTATATATGACTATATACAACTGTTTTTACCAGGGTAGGTATTATTATACTTGAAGTTATAGCAAATTTGTCAATATCTAAACACTCCTACTTCTTTCGCTTTTTGGAAAAACTGAACTTGTTAAATTTTTCATCTCATATCGGAGAATAAACACTGTATGTTCAACATCAATACGGTGTACTATTTTTTAGCTGGACAGTTTGCTAGGAAAGCCCCATATATTGATGATATAGATGAGTAGATTAATAGTTTTGTGCATAAATGGCTGAAGCGTTAAGTATTGATATGAATGGTTGCCAAAACGCATTATCGACATGCATGTGATGAATTGTATATGACAAATGTTATATAAATCATGTACATTAGGGTGGCAGTAAAATATTGTGGTCTAAAACAAATATGAGCACAATAGGATATCCATGAGATGTCTACATTTGAGATGAAAATTAAAGTTTTCTGAAATTATGTTTTTCAGTTCTTTTCCGAATTGAATTTTAACACTATTTGTAAAAATGAGCCCCTGCGTTGTCCGGTCGTCAAAATAACCCATTTTTCAATGTTATTGAGATATTTGCTTTATTTACATCATCGAAAATAAGAAAAACATATTTATGAAGAAATATTATTAACTCCTTTGTCCTTTATGGGTCGAACTTTCCAATTGATTTAAATTTATTTCTGAAACTCTTAACCATGCTGACATATATTATATATCACTAAATTCGTTATAAATGTAATGTGTATCAAATGTACATTCTTCTGGTGTTAAAAATTAAGCTATTATGCTTTTCTGACAGGAATGCATTAACACTTTTGGCTACATGATGTATAAAATGGCGCCATAACAAAGAAAATTGACAATTGTAGCTTCGTTTAAAAATCACCTTAATTTCCTGACAAAATGATTCTGCTATTTTGATGCCAAAAAGACAGAAGGGTTAATGATTTCACCAACAATTTTTAACAAAAAAGGATTCAGATCAAACAAACACGACAAACATTTTGACTAACAACTGGTTTTGGGTACGACGCTGAATTTTTTTTTTTTTTTTGGAAGTTACCTTAAACAAGATTTCCTGGTAAAAATAGTTATATCTAGTCATATATAATATGAATAAGTCATATATGACTTTGAATGAAGTCACATTACGGCTAATATTAATATATACAAATACATCTGATACGTTTTATTGAGAGAGTTTTTTATATGTTACTTGATATTATTACATGTCTACAAATCTTATTCTATATATAACTACATCTATACATATAAAATACAATGTTTGTATGTTTGTCCTCTATAGACTCTAAAACTATCCAACCGATTTGGCCCATTTGAAAGGTTATAGTCCAAATTAGGTTTTCGGCTATATATATTTCAGGTGGGCGTGGCCCCTCAGACATAAATTGAATAATATCATATATCTTGACTATTGTGATAGCAAGAGTTTTGAAACATTGCAATATTCCATATGTTACTGATTTGAATAATCAGGAAAAAAATGGGCGGGATCGGACCAGCATGAGTGGCAGCTCCCATACAAAGTAAATATTTAATATCATATATCTACAGTACTATAATAGCCATAGTCTTAGAAATTTGTGCACGTTGCTTATTTGTTAATGTGAATAGTCATGGGAAAAATGGGCGTGATCGGGCCAGTGGGCGTGTCAGCTCCCCTACAAAGTAAATATTTAATATCATATATCTACAGTTCTATAATAGCCAGAGTCTTAGAAATTTGTGCACGTTGATTATATTATGAATAGTCATGGGAAAATTGGGCGGGATCATACCAGTGGGCGTGGCAGCTCCCATACAAAGTGATTATTTAGCTCATACACAAAATTAATATTAATATTAAATATCTAGGGTTCTATATTAGCTATTTAGCCTTCAAATTTTGTACGAGTCCAGCAATTACAAATATTAGTAGTCGAACTGAAAATGGGCGGAATGGGATAAATGGGCGTGGTACCAAAAGCAAAAAATAAATAAGCATTTAAATAAATTATCACATTCAAAACCTTTTTCAAGGTTATTTAATAATGTTCTTCAAAAATTGTTTTAGCGTTCCTCATAGTCCTAGAATAAATAAAAAAGGTAAAGAAGTAAACAATACATTTTATGATATGGTTTTAAGTAACAATTCATGTTTAACAGGTACACTTAACATAAAAAATAAATTTTATTGCTATGGTAATCACATGCGGTTTAATTTCCATCATTACAGAATTTTACAAGTGAATTAGTTCAGGTATATACAAGTCATCATAGAATTAACAAGTGTCTGTCGACATAGCTTTTTTTGCAAACACATTTTCTTTTTTTGCAAACACACTTATTATTTTATTTTATTTTTATTTTTTGAAAGCCGTTGTCATGTTTTTCAAAACGAGATATCAAACTCTTAAATCGGTTATATAGTTCCGAAGATATTTACAAAAAACCTATGTTAATATTTACAAAAAAACCTATGTTAATATTCAAGCTATGTTACACGAACACAACAGCCTCATCCGTCTATTCAAAACAGCCCTAGACCAGATGCCGACAGATGATTATACGGTTGTGATAAGAGCTGACAAGACACCGGCTGGTGAGCATGAGCGGCGCTTCAATGCACCGGTGATAGGTGACGTCGCAGTTGTTATGGCAGTTGTTTTCAGCTATTCATTTTATATACTTCAGCAAATAAAGGCGACAGAAGGACAAAGAGGCGTTGGGCTTCCCATGAAATTACAAATTTTAAAATGATTTAGTAATGTGAATATTTTTAATTATTTATTTGCGTAAAAGAAATTTCTTGATTTAAAGAATTAATTACAATTAAAATTTGAAGGCAAAACAACGTTTGCCTGGTCAGCTAGTAAGCCTTATAATTATAATTAAAATATATGTTGTGATTGATATGATTATGAATGGTCACATGCTTAGTCTTATTAAACTATATGTGACGCCAAACTGAAAATATTTTCCTAATAATTTTGTATATCATTATATATAATCCCATACATATTTTGGTAAAATTTAATATCAAATAAAGTTATCTGCAAGTTAAGAATGTATTACATATGGTTTTATATATAACCATATTAATTTTATAACGAAATCATTTACAAGTGATTTATTTTATATAATTTCAAATAAATAAATGTGTAAATTTTATAAGACAACACCACTTAATTATATATTTTTGAAAAACTAAATTTGTTCTTGATAATTTTTAATCAGTTCGTTGTTTCATTTAAAAAATGTTGCTCTTTAAAATTGATGATTTCTAGAAATTTTAATATTAAACTTAAATACTTTTAAGTATTACTTCAAGTAACAAAACGCATACCTACTATCGGCTAAAATTTTATCAGATATATTTATATCTAATTATATATAATTTAATGCCCCGGATATGGACAAATTTCGAATAAAATTGTATCAAATTATATCTAATTTTATATAATTCGATACATGTCTATGATCCATTTATCGGATAAATCTGTATGTGAAATAGTAAAATTTTTACAAGGGTTTTCAGATTAAGTGTTCAAAATATTAATACGATCGGCTCATTATTACGCTAACAAACGGAATCTGAACAAAAAGTTACTGATATAGTTTTTTTTTGCTTCTTTGTTGCCATTGGAGTAGACCATTTCCGGAAATTGATAGGAGCAGACCATTTTCAGATATAAGTGACAGTATTCGGAACTTGTTTGTCGCCTTCATTATTAATTTAAAAAGAATGAAAATGAAAATTATTCAAGTTTGAGGCCATACTCTATATTTCTCTATTAGGATATTGTCCTAACAGATGACATATAGAGGTTTTGTTTTTTTTGAAAATGCTATAAAATAAAAAACTACTGCATATTTTCTCAAATTTCTTTTTTTATTTGAAAGTACAATCCTTCCGGTTAATAATGGAAAATATTTTAATTCAAATAGCTGCCTCGGCTGGCCATGCAGTAGCCTACACGATCGGTCCAATTTTTAAGCACATTATCGATTGTGTGCAGCTGTATTTCCTCCTCTTTAATTTTTGTGAAGAAAAATTCGTTCAACATGCCCGATAACGATCGCCATTGACTGGAACGGCCACTCCTTGCTCATTTTCGAAGAAAAATGGCCCAATTATGCCTCTGTACCAAAATCCGCACCAAACAGTGACTCATTATGGGTGTATCGACACACATTCTGCAACATTACCATGATTTTCAAAGTAATTTCGCAATATTTCCCAGCGTTGTTCAAGCGTATACACAACCATATTCGTTCAGCGGAAGGATAAAACTAATTATCTGTCAAATCAGACATGAGCTAAGTGTTACCATTCACGAAATAAGCACTAGTTGAAAAAAAAAGTTAGATGGCGGACCCTTTATTTGGGGAATTTTCTAGGTTTCCATCATCAGAACAGGTTTTGAAAGAAGTGACGATCCCATGCAAACATCAAACATTCATATAAACTAGTTATCCTTATAAAGAAATATAGAGTATGGCCTCGAACTTGAATAATTTTCATTTTTATTACACAATTAAAGGTCGAAAAAATATAATTTTTATTTTTAATAAAAATTATATCAAACATTTTAAAAAGAATCTTAATATCATAAGTTCTGTGCAATTAAAGAACTTTTTTGTTCAAAGTACACACTTTTGTTCAAAGTACACAACCTAACAATCGGATTTCGTTAATATTGTGTGCACCTGATCTGGTGACTTTTCAAAAGATAACTGGATCTAAGAAAAAGTTCACTTTTAAACAAACACAAAGTTATAATCTCAGTCGGAAATTATACGATCTCACTTATTTAATGGACAGAGTCATATTTTAAATAAATTTTTAAAAAACGGGTAATTTTACCACACACATCCTTAACCAAAAAATAAAACATTTTTTAACATGATTGTAAAAAACAAAATCAGTATATGAACAGAGTCATATTTTCAATTAATTAGAAAATACAAAATTTTCTAAAACGTTATCTTTGACCCAAGCTATCAATTATTTCGGCCACAGTTTGGATCAAAGTTTAATTAATTTTCAATCTCTAAACTAGGTTGCGCATTACTATATTTTAAATCTATATAAATACAAACTTCAATATTTAATTTTTAAGATTTTCTTTTTGAATTATATACTTTTGAAACTACTTAGTTTAAAACTTTAGAGGGAATTGTGTAGTTACAAAATACTTATTTTCCCCAAAGTAGTGATTTAAACTATTCTCTAGAGCTAAAGTTTATTGAGGAATATCAAAAAAGTTTTAAATAAAAATCAATGTAAAAGTTACAAGAATCCAACAAAACTATTGAACAACCATAAAGGCAAAATGGAAAATGGAAAAAAGTAAAAATGGCATAGAATTTGAAATAGAACATTTTGTGTTAAAAGTAGTTTCCATGCTTTCGTTTGTTTTTAACTGTCTATAAGTATGTAAATCGTAAAAACATTTTAATATAAAATTCAACTTGTACAATATATGAAGGGTTTTTTTTACTTTTTTTAAAACAAATGTGTAGAGGATATTGAACTTCCTTTGAACATTGTATTCTTTCAACGAATACTCAAGTGAATTATATTATTTTCATGCTAGTTTCTTTTTTTTGGACTAATTCATGCTTTTTAAAAGAAATTTCAACAAAAAATTAAGTTTTTGCAAATACTTTACAAATATTCAGATATGAACTATGGAAAAAATGTGCACAATATGACTCTTGGTAGTTAAATAGTTAAATATTCAAGTTATTTTAAAGATTTTATGAGAAATGCTATTAATTATGAAAAGTTAACATTCTATTTTAAAATACCTAGTAATAAACGCTGCTTACATGCAAGCAGGTTTGTAAGGGAGTAAGCCAAAAAAGAATCCCTTACAAACCTGCTTACATATGCCATGATTTCTATATGGCGAATTCCCATTTGGAAGCATTACTTTTGGGCAAAATAAGCGCTGATTTTAGCGCTTACAAATAAAATCTATTATGACAATATCATATAAGATTTATGGACTTGAGGTAGAACAATATTCTACACGCAAAGAAAAAAACATGGTTGAGAGAACCATATTCGAAGAGCATCATACATTTTTGGATTTATGATTGCGACAACCATGTCACTATGGTTGTGGCAACCATACTCTTACCTGCTTCTGTATCATAATATGATAATTAGATTACCATATTATGGTTCCAAATGGATCCCACTATTATCATATTATGGTTCTGGAAATTTTTATGAATTATCTTTTTCTTTAATATTGTTTAACTTATTGTAGCTGACTGTTTCTCACAACTTCTTTTCCCAAAACCTCAAACAAGAATGAAACTAAAAGAGCGAAGGTGCTCATAAAGACAACCTACTGATCATCTTATAGTTGGCATAACTATAATATGGCTTTAGTTACATAGAGGAATATGATAATAAATGCTATATTATGATTGCAGACAATACAATAATATGATAACTGAAAAAAAGAGAAATTGTTACTATAACATGATAAAAGCAACCATATTATTAGTGGAATATGACAATAATAATTAAGTTAAAACAACCATTTATGGCTGTAGGAAACATAGTTTTGTGGCCGCAAACATATTGCAACCACATTTTTTCTCTGCGTGTTGTATGGCTGTTAAGTTCATTTAAAGTTTACAGATTTATTCACGTGTTTTTAAAAGTGATAATTGATAACAGAACACATGTTATAATTAGTAACAAATAGTGCTTATGACACTAGCAGCTCATGATAACTAAATTGAATTTTATATTAATTTGTTATAAATTATATGAACAAAAGAATTTTTGTTAAATAAAATAATTACATTGTGAATTAACACAGTAAAATAATATTAATTAAATGAAAAAAACAAATGTCATTAAATGCAAAATATTTAATTGCATAAAAAACATTAAAAATTTTTTAACCCTTTCATACAGATGCCATGTAGCATCACATACAGAAAAACATATCGCTCATTTACTAAAATAACGTTATAACTCAAAAATTTTGATTTTGTAGAAAATGAGTTTAAAGTTTTCAATTTACTCACACCTTGAAGAAAACAATAATGAAATAATTTCTCTCAAGAGGTGAGTATACAAGATATCAATACGAATTTTTTACACAATATGATATGTGATATAACGAATAATTCTGCGGCATTAACTCAAAAATCATATTTTTTGAGTTGGGACGTTCTTGAAGTAAATGAGCAATATAGTTTTTTATTTATTTATTATTGTGCTAAGGATCATAATATAATCCTTAAATATCATAATATCAGCCGCTGTGAACATAATATGATTATTAAGGATCATATTTATTATCACAATAATTCCGAATTTACAGTCATTAAATTATGTTCTTAATACATATTTTTTCTCTGCGTGCAGAAAGTCGGACTAAAATGGATTTAAATACTTAGAAAAACACTAAATCGAATTTCAACTAAACATTTTGTTTATTTAATTAAAAGTTTAATTGAATATTCTTTAAAGGGTTAAAATTTTTTATATAAATACAATACTATTAATATTTTCTAGCCGAACTCATGGCATACTGAAATTCGTTGCGAAAAATTAATAGTGGATATTAATTTGTTAATAATATAAAACGGGTTAATTAAAATGATGATATAATAATGAATAATGAGGAATGGTAATGGAAAACATTCATGCATGGATGTATATGAAAAACAATTTTTAATTGAATCTTATTAAATCAATGCACAGTGGGGTGTATAACAAATATTTTGGAAATATAACTTCACACAATTTCAAACTTAGCCCTTAAAGGCCTGATTTTTATGTTGCCATGAAATTTATACCACTTGTTTGTCATAAATAATAATAAATAAAATTAGGTGATATTGTCCAAAATCCGTTACGAATAAATCTCAAAATCTAGTACATACAGACGAGAAGGTTTAGGTGTAAATTATTTCTTTTACTACATCCTACAAATTACATTTGTAGTGTCTGAAAATGCGATATTGGGCGAAAAAGCACCGTAACTGCTATACATATTGTTCAAACGTAAATGCTTTCACATACACTAATACCAAGTATATTCTTTCTGCCAAATTTCGTTTAAGTTAATTTATTCGTTTTCAAGTTCAAGCCATGTCCTTTGAAGTTATCCTGATGTAGTCCTGTCTATTCTTGGACTAATTTAAAGACTTATTATAAAATCGAAGGCTTTATTAGTATTACAATATATTCACTATCAACGGTTTTCACTCAAGTTAAATATGTTTTCAAAACTATTATTTTTTAAATTTTCCCAAAATTTTAGTTTAGAAACAACATGCACTATACACAAAAAGTTTCCTCCCAAAGAATGTTTTATATATTGTTTTCTAACGGAATAGCTTAATTTTTTTTTTTAATTTAACCAATATTCAGGGGAAAATAGGGTATGGGAATGATGAAAGAGGGAGTAGTGTTAGTGGATATTTGATTTAAATTTTTCTAAATTGGAAGTTTGTTCCACATACGAATCGTTCGACTAAAAAACTAAATTTTCTCTGTTATGCGTTGTGCGAAACACAGGACAATCAACTACAAACGGATGTACTCTACTAGATAAGCGAGTATTACGAATAAAAACTCGGGCTCGTGTAATAAGTTCACTTTTCTCAGATGAGCATCTCCCATGGTAATATCGATAGAAAAGTGTCTCACAACCCACATTCCGACGATGCTCCAATGAATCAATAGAGTTGGATACACTACTGTCATTGATAAGCTTCACCGCCCTCCCCTGAACACGGTCCAGAAGCTTCAGAATAGACAGTGGAGCCCCTGCCCATATATGAGAGTTGTATTCCATATATCTGGTTAATTCTAGAAAATTTGTTAAACAAAGATTTTATTTTTTGGTTGGTTCATGGCGAAACCAATGGGACAATAAGTGTTAAGTTTCAAAGAGTGGCCCACCAGATTCATTACGCTCTTTTCAATTAGACTCCAAAGTAGAACATCTCGTGTATTCAAAAATTTTGAAGGCTTGCCAGTTTTATATTTATCCACCAATTTTCAAAGATGAAGCATTTCTCTAATCTGCTTGTAACTTCCAACAATAATTGTTGGGTTATCTCTTAAAATCCCAAAGTTATTCGCATTTGAAAATTAAATTTTTGCAATAACCTGGTCCAGTTTTTTGCCAGGCTTTTTTAGCAAGACTTTTTTGCCTCCAGATTTAAAGTTTCTTCAAGAACACCTATAGTGTTTATATTTTTATGAAATACTACTACATATACAGTCAAGGAATAAAGTATACATACACCGTACGGATTTGAAGTTCAGTGAATTAGTAGCGATAATTGAAAAACATTTTATATCAATGTTTAAGGAATTTAAAATAAAGATTATTTAAAGAAAAAAAAATTAAAAAAATACTACATAGAAATTTTTAGTGAAAAACATAATTATTAGCGGGAAAAAGTCTACATCCCGCTAATAATTATGTTTTTTAGTGAAACACATAATTATTAGCGGGAAAAAGTCTACATGCAGCGTGGCAACTCGTTACATCTTATGGAGAAATTGCTAAGACAGTTAAATTTAGTCGTGCTACTGGACAGACGATCATTAGAAATTATAATAATACCAATAGTACCGAAAGTAAGCCACGATCTGGCAGACCTAAGAAGCTTTCGAGACGCGATGTTAGCAGTATTATAAAAGTAGTCAACCAGGATCCGAAAATAAGTGCCCCAAAATTGCCGGAAATAAATTACTCCACGAACAATAATAAATGTTTTACATGACAATGGATTTAATAGCAGAATGGCACGCAAACAACCACTAATTTCAGCGAAGAATCGTAAACTTCGCCTTGAGTTTGCTAAAGCACATCTAGACAGGGATATGGATTTTTGGAAGCGTGTTATATTTACCGACGAAAGCAAGTATAACATTTTTGGAAGTGTTGGTCGATCCAAAGTTTGGCGAAAACCAAACACAGCACTTCTGGAGTTGGTCGTTTGGTTTTTGTGGAGGGTATTATGGACCGCTATTAATATAAGAACATATTTTAACATAATCTGCAGTCAGCTGTTGATAACTTGGCCCTTGGAAGTCAATGGATTTTCCAACAAGATAGCAACCCGAAGCATACTGCACACGTTGTTAGAGACTGGCTTCTATACTATGCCCCAAGACAGATCAATTCACCACCCCAGTCGTAAACCCTATAGAGCACATATGGGACGTTTTGGAAAAATCGGTATGAAAATATAACATTAGTAGCCGTGAAACATTGAAAACCGCCATTATTCGTGCATGGGCCGAAATAACACCCGATATTACGGAAAATTTGGTGAGATCAATGCCCCGTCGTCTTTTTTGATGCTCAAGTTGGATCGACCAAATACTAAAAGTTAAAACTTTTTTATTTTTTTTTATATAAAATTTTGAAATAATGTTTAATTTTTGTAGCTGTATGTAGACTTTTTTCCAATGAATTTTTAATGTTTTCGTTATTATTGTTTTTATTATGTAAAAGAATTACTTTTTTATTTTATAAATAAACTTATTTATTAATGCCTTAAATATTGACATAAATATATTTTTTAATTTCCTTCACAAACTCTATAAAACCCCTAAATCAAAGGGTGTATGTAGACTTGACTGCAGATGGTTATTATTCTCCCCACAGACCCCAGCGAATTCGACCATTTTTTTTTACTCATGAACAAGATAATGCATTGAAGTTTTATCTGTTTGATTAAATAATTTGTTGTTAATATCATGCAAATTTTTTAAAGCAATCAGATTTGATTTGCCTTTTCCATTGGCAAAAAAATCCAGACCAAGTTATTGCAAAATTTAGATTTTCAAATTCGGATAACTTTTGCGCTTTAAAAGATAACCCACATGAGTAAGCACATGGTGCAGAAATGTTTAATTTTTGAAAAGCGGTTGATAAATATAATATTGGCAAGCTGTCTCTTTGGAATCTGATTGATAAGCTCCTGATAGATCGATTGGGGCTTTATTAGAAAATTAAGCTTGAAATTACATTAATTGAAATAATTCAGCCAGTAGGAAATGGCTAAATTATTTCCAAAATATATTTGATACACCCCACAGTGCAATGTGCATTATTATAATTTTATTTTTTGTTATATGTCAATTGAATTTATTAAATAATATCAATTGAATTTATTAAATATATTTTGATCTTTAACAATATGTACAACAGGGTGTCCCGACAAAGGGCGTTCTTACGAATTTACTTAATAGCACTCAACCGAACCAAGCTGAATACGAAAACTATAATGAGTACTTTTAGATTTCATCTCGCGATTTAAAATACCAGAAGTGGTAAGTTTTTGTTAAAAAAACAATATGTCTTATTTTTTATCAAAATACAGCTCAAAACTATCCTTATGTAGAGCTTAATATGAGCAAAATGTTTATAATTTTTTTAAAACAGTTTTGGTGCCCCGCAACATTTTGAAATTTTTATTAGTACATAATAACTAAATATTTTCTTAAATTTTGTATTAAAACTTTTTTTTAAAATGTTGACCTTAGTTAAGTGCCATTAAAGTGTTTTTGTGCCAAGGTAAAAGTAATTACAGTTTTATATACATTGAGGTTATGTTTATGTTATTTTTAATTTATAATTTAAAACGATCTGTCAACATATTAGCTAGGTTGATACTAGTATTATTAGTTGAAGGATAACTTGTAAATTGACATACAAATATCTCGGGGGGAAAAATGTATAAATATAGTAAAATTGTTATGCTTTTCTATTTTATACACATCTTTATTTAAGGAATTTTTACTTTAGCTTTGGATTGCCATTAATTAATGTCGAACAGATTTGGTATAATAGAATTGTGGTTCGAAATTAAAAAAAAAATTCCATATCTTAACCCTTGGCGACCGACGCTCTATGGAAAATAATTTAAATTAATTTTGAATTATTTTCATTATTATTAAATGAAAGCATGTTTTTTGTAGTATAAGTGTTTAAAAACAAAAAATTCTAATATAATTAATAAAAAAAAATTTCGCTTTACGAATTTTCGAAACTTTTTTTAATTTTTATCGTAAATTAAATCACATTATCTCGCAAACCGTTAGTTAGATTTCAAAAATTTCAATATACTCATGTTCAGCAATATATTCGTGTTCATGTTAAAGCAATTTAAAAATAAAAATGAAAATATACAATAACAGAAGAAGATAATAGGAAACAAAACTGCAATTTAGCTGCATTAGATTCGAGGTCATACTTGGATGTGATCGCTATACGGTCATGACTTGGTATTGTTGTGTTTTTAATGTAAGATGAGTGCAGGTTTGATTCTTACAGCCGCAGGTTGTTGAAAAATGTATGATACAGAGACAATCTGACAATTATTAGACACAAATAATAATACAATTTATATGGACAATCACTGATGAGCCTGTCCATAAAAAAAGGCAGAAACTAGTCTAGTCTGATTTAAAAATGAATAGTGTTTATAATTTTTAGAGAAAAACGTTTATTCTTCTTCTTAACCACAACATTTCTAAATTAAATTTGTCAAATGCATATTAATTTAAAATTAATTGCGACTGTCTATATGACGCTGATATAACACTGTACTAAAATTATTCAAGTTCGAGGCCATACTCTATATTTCTTTATTATGATATTGTCCTAACTAATAATATATAGAGTTTATGTTTTCAAATTTATAAATTGACCACATTCAGAAATGTGTTGATAGACCTATTTCAGGAATTTTCTAGGTTCCCGTCATCAGAAAACGTTTTGTAAGAAGTGACAATCCCATGCAAAACATCAAACATTCATATAAACTAGTTTTCTCACTAAATTTTAAAACAATTTTCAAAAATCCAAAACTTTGGTAGCGGGGCTCCACGGATTAAAGATATCCGATTTTTCTCAAATTTGCACTAAATAGCTTTTAAACCAAATACTACAATAATCTGAACAATGAATGACTTACATGTATTTTGTGTTTGTATTGCATGCATTCGGTTTTCCGTTCTCTTGAAGAAAACAGGGCATTAATTTTTGCTTTAGCGGGACATTCTCATGTACAAAGCATATTTTCTTATTCTTATTTTATTTTCAAAAACAGGATTTAACAAAAATGTTTGTTTTCAATTTTGTAGCAGCAACAACAAAAATTTATTCTGAAATTCCTTTGAAATCTAGGAAAACAATTATAATTGCTGTTTATAGATTGTTATCGTTATTATTGTTGTATTTGTTGTTGAAAATCTGTGGCAATGTATTATAAACATTCTATAACTGCTTTTGTTTGCAAACTATTACCGCTATTGTTAAAATGTATGTATGTTGACAACTTATTTTCCATTGATTGCAACAGAATATATATAAAATATTTAAAAGCATCACTGGCTAAAGACTTTTTAGCATGTTGGTAAATTGAAGGAGCAGGATTTGGGAGATTTTTCAAATTAAAATTATTTAAGGGCCTTTACTTATAAATTCTCTCAAATTCTACACATGCAAAAGCATTTCAGTTACAACATTCCAAGTATTCGTTTGAAAATTTTTAAAAAATATTGATTTTAAACTGTAATTAAAATTATTTTACTTTGAAACACACAACTTTTATAACAGTCATTTATAAAAGCAACTATCAAAAACTACTGTATTTTAGTAACAGTCAAAATTTGTAGTTTTATTAACTTTTATACATAGAAAAAATTATCATCCTAAAAAATCTAATAAAAGATTTGATTTGAATTAATACCGGTTTATTTATTATTTTATAACACTAAACTTTAACGTTGTTTCTAAAAAACTGATTTCGGAATGGCTTTAGAATGACAATAAATAGTTTTTTAAGATCATTTTAACCAAATGTTACTAAATAAAAATAAACAACCTGCTAATTTTTACCTTTTCAACATACACACAAAAAAAAATTGCCAATGTACTAATTTATGAACTTTTTCATAACATTTATGAACAGTTCATAAAAAATACTGAGAAAGTTTGTGTCTCGTAAATTATGACAAAGTTCTTAAAATATATGTAGAAACACTTAATATTTATGAAAAAGCACTTAAAAAATTTGCCAATGTACAAAATCTTAATATTTAAGAAAACTTGCATAAATTGCAATAATACTGGGAGTTTTACGTACCTTTTTATAAATTCTAGGAAAATTAGAAACACTTCATTAATAGTAAGTAAATTTAATAAATAGTATGAACCTTTAAAAATATGTTCATAAAAACTTATGAATTTTATTTTTTTGTGTGTAGTGTTAAAATAAACTACATGTTAACTTCTACCTCTCCAAACACTTTTTAAAGTCAAGTGTCATAAAATAAATAAATAAACTGGTATTTCGGAGAATGGTCATGAAATATTTCCACCTGATTCAAAAACTTGTTTCTGGGGCACCTGACATTTTGACAATTAAAATCACAATTAATATTACGTGCGCACGGTGGTCCCAATAACAAATTTAGCGCGAAAAAAGTCGTTTTTTCGAATGGTACAAACTTGAAAAATTTGCTTGTTTTTTTAATGAAAAGTCCCCACCATGCATAACGGTATACTTTTTTTTGTTTATTTGCAAAACTATTACTGCAGTATTGTTTTAAACACAAGTAATTGCTTTATTTTATTTTTAATAAGAGACCAGTCGATAATTTTGTGTATTTTGGAAAGGTTGCAAAATAAAGTGAAAAGATTTTCTTTAATATTTGTTGGTTTTATTAACACAATAAAGGTATGAACTTTTTTAATTCGTGATGTGCCGTTGATTTAGCATTCTATCTAGAAAAAAATTTATGAAAATTAAAATGTATTCGTTAATTGTTTAATTTTATCTGTATTGTAGCTTGTGTTAGACTTTTAAGTGTGCATTTCACCAGCTTGCTATCCTATTTTTGTGTCGTTTTTTCCTATAATATGTGAATTGTTAAATGTTTAAGAATTCTACTACCGATTTTTGCCTAAACACTTCATATCGAATATTTAGGTTGTAATGTCTATCACTAAAAAGGAGTTGTTCAATGTTTGGTATGCTGAGAAGGATCAAAAGAAAAAAAATGATGCTGTTATATTTCACATTTTTATCAAAATTTGTATACAAAATGATGAAAATGATGACTATAAAAATAAAGTAAAGCAAGCAGCTCGAAATTTCATTTGCAAACTGTCGAAGAAGTGGAGGCACATCGAACAAAGACTGTTTTCGAGTCTACTTATAAATGTTGGTTGGATGAATTTTTTGTCTATCCTAGTAAGTCCTCGTCGATGTTTTTAGAAGAAGATTTAGCGAACAGAACGTCAACATCGCATCACGGAAGACCGTCCAAACCAAGGAAGACCTTCCAAAGCGGAATTATATGTGGAATTGTATCCGTGGTATTGCATGCCATCTAGTGTCCACAAAATATTGATTCACGGTGCAGACATTATTCAAAATGCTGCCCTGCAAATTGGAATGTTATCCGAGGAAGCTCTTGAATCTCGCAACAAAGACTTTAGATATGTTCGAGAACATCATGCTCGAAAAATGTCACGGGAAAGTAACATGCAAGACCTTTTTAACAATCTGCTATTTTCATCGGATCCATACATTTCTTCTCTTTCAACAAAACCGACGAATCGAAACACAGAACCATTGTGTCATGAGTCAATGGCTTTACTTTCTGATACTTCTGTTTTAAATGTGCAAAACCATTCAGAAGGCGAAACGGATTCAGAAACAAGCACAGATGAATAAATATTTTTATATATCGATGAAATACGCAAAATGTTTATTGTTTTAAATAAAATAAAAAACCACTGAAAATCAAAAATTCTTATCTTTTTATGTATTTTTTGACTATTTGTTATATTTTTATGTTTTTATGTGAATATTTATTTATTGGTCGATTATGAATAGCAACCAATCTTCAGTTGCGTTGTCAGAGACATAAAAATATATTACAGGTGACAACTGAGAGTTACCGATTTCAGTTGCTAAATAGCACATATTTTGCAACCACACATATTTTTTTGTCAGCTGGAAATGCAACTAAAGTTGGGTTGCTATCCATAACCGACCCATTAAACTTTTTGACTTAACAAAACACACAAATCAGCACATAGTAATTTTACAGGTCTTATGTCATTTAATTTTATATGGAAAGTGCCACACCCACTCAATCGAATCCGCCCATTTTTGGCGTGATATCGTGCAATATCATAGTTTTAAAAAAGAGTTATGACTTTTTTCGTGCTAAATTGGTCATTGGGACCACTGTGGTGCGCTCAAAACTATATATAGGATTGACAAAAAAAGCCGCAATGAAAGGCAGATACAAGACATTTAGCGGCTATTACAGTAATGAGGGTATGCAATTTTAGTTAGGTATATTACATACCGTCGGAAAGGTTAATTTGTCTAGTTTCTCAGTAGAATTTTTATTTTTAAGGTTTTAGAAACACTTACACACAAATAGGAAATAATTCAAAATAGTGCATATGCTAAAAATTTAAAAAACTTTTGTCTTGAGTTACAAAACATTTATTTTGACAGATATCCCACTAGCATCCCACTAAGCAACCAAAAAGCTCTTAAAGGAAAAGACCTATGCTTTCTTCTGACCAAAAAAGTCAAAAAAGTTTTTGATTTTGAAACAAAAATAGTCAAAAAAATTTTTTTTTTTTTTTTAAACTAGTAAAAATTTTTTTTTTTTACTATTTTTTTCGAAACTATTTACGACAAATTTTTGCTAAGAATACTAGGTTATAAGTTACATGGATGATAAAAAACACACGTTTGGATAGAATGTCAAATTTTGACCCCCTCTAACTCAGAGAGTTCTTGACCGATCTTTTTGAAAAATTGTGTCTAAACTACTATCCAATAGCACTAACCTTGGTGCGAATTTCATCCCGATCGGAAGACATCGATTTCAAAAGTTGGGTCACTGGAGATGAAACGCCCCATATAAATACATATTCTGTTTTAGACATAATTCTCAAATTATTTTTTATTTTTATTCTATATGTTAAATCGAAAAGTTTCAGTATAAAATACCCAATGCCTTTGTAGTTTACAAACAAAACAAGTCCACACACAAATACACAAACGGACACAGCATTACCAAAAACACATACACATACAAACGTGTCGTTCACACACTTTTTTTTTTTGAGTATCATAATATTTTTTTTTTGTAGATAGTTATTTAAAGATTTTCTTTCATTTCAATATAAGTTTTAATTAATATTATCATTGCCGTGATAAGTGCAAAATCAATTAAAATATTGATTGATTCAATAAATTTTTTAATTGAGACCCGTTTTTCAGTTTTTTCTGTGTAATTTAAATATATTTCTAAGTTGTTTTCTTAGGAAAATTACCTAATTTTAATTGAATTTTAACAATTTTAAAATTAGTTTTAAATTGTTGTTTTTTTAACTGATATTTTTAGTAATTAATTCGGAATCTTTAGTGGGAGTTGTTTTAAGAACTAATTTAACTAAACTGGCCCCTTTATAAATGTCATCTTAGTTTCTGTCCTGCTTATTAATAGTGAATATTAAAATACTATAGCACAATGAAAGCTAGCAAGTGTTAGAAATATTTTCTCTACATTTCCGGAAGAATTTTCAGATTTCTTTTTTTTTTTTGTTTTGCATATTTCTATATAACAAAACTATATTATAGCATATTGTTAATTTGTATAGCAACGGAATGGCATACATTTACCACCGGAATATATCTTTTAGTATCTCTACTTGTTAGTATATTTCAAATGAAACCATTTTAAGGAATAGAAATAAAACATTTTTTCTATTTTGTTAAATTTTCAAGGAAAATAATGTTGAATAGAAGCAACTACATTTGCTAACAAATAATATTGTATATTGCTGTTAAAAGTACTCAACACATATTTTCCTGTATTTAGAAGAAAATAAACCGAAAAAACAACATTTTTGTTACATGGCAAACAAAATGAAGTGGTGTAGACTGAGGACCAGTCGCCACTATTTTGTTTGAAGCGCTGTATTTACCAAACCAATAAACTTTTACGAAAAATTATTTTTAATCTGAAGATTAACACATAATAATTATACATATGCCTAATATAAGTTATTTTTTAATGTTTTCAAAGGCACCTCCCCATGGCGCAAAATCCACAATTGGAATAACTGTAAAAGTGCCGTTTTTTAAGTCTACTTTGAGTCTACATTAGTTTATTAAAGACAGAGGCAATGAGAGGCCATCTCAATCCAAGTTTGATTTTTTAATTCCGTTGCAGCAAAAATGTTCATTAACGAGAGGTGTCCGTTATTGGTATGCTTCACTGTATTTATTGTCTTAATTGAAAGTTTACCAAGGCGCCTTGAAACTTAAAATATATGTTTTATAGGGCTACCACTTTTCACCCAAGTAATTTTTTTCAAATTACTGCCGCCATATATTTGTCAGGTCGGCTAATTTATGGACCGCCCTCGTATATTAATAATATAAAGAAAGTATACATTTTTAGAAGAACCAGGTAAATTGCTTTTAAATATCATTTAAAAATTCAAAATCGGTTGAAAAATTACTGAGTCGGATAAATCGGATAAAAAATGACTGAGTAATAAATGTTTAAATGAGCCAGCCGCAAGAACGTTAACGTTATTTAACGTTATCTTGAAAATTTGAGGGTACACAGAAAAAATTATCAACCTAAAATATCTAATTAAATATTTGATTTGAATTTAATTTATTTCTAAACAAATATTTAATTGAATAAATTAATATTATAATTGACTTTTAAATATATAAATACATATTTTAGTTTAGACGCAATTATCATATTATTTTTTCATTCACTGTATGCATAAATAGAAAATTTTCAGTATAAAATACCAAATACATTTGAAGTTAACAAACAAAACAAGCACACACACAAACAGACTCAGTATTGCAAAAAACACACATACCAACGTATAGATCACACACTTTTTTTTGTGAGTATCATATTTTTTTTTTTTTTGTAGAAGTTATTTATAACTTTTTTCTCCTTCTTAATTTTAATAAAATGTATCATTGATAGTATCATTGCCGTGATAGGTGCAAAATCAATTTAAATATTAATTGATTCAATAAATTTTTTAATTGAAACCCGTTTTCAGTTTTTTCTGTGTATATTGCAACTTCTCAAACTTACAACCTACTCTAGGCTGATAGTATCATTGCCTAGGTTGATAGTATCATTGCCGTGATAGGTGCAAAATCCATTAAAATATTAATTGATTCAATAAATTTTTTAATTGAAACCCGTTTTTAGTTTTTTCTGAGTATATTGCAACTTCTCAAACTTACAACATACTCTAGGTCATTTGTCGAGTGCGTTTTATGTGTAGCACAGTGTTATTAATCGTTTAAAAAAATACTACTAATCAAATATACATTTTCCTTTTATTGGTAAAATTCAGAAATATTGATGAGCCCAAAGGAATTTCGTTCACTGTAGACAAATTTGGTATTATAATAAAGCTTATTAAAAGACGCATTCACTGGTTTTCAAACTATATCTAAAAACAATTGTTTTTGGGTAACATTAAATCTGGCGTTTTATTAAGGAATTCTTGTGGTAAGCTAAAAGCAATGCACAGTAATACCTATTTAATTTAATCGACGTGGCTTTTGAGCTTTTCCCAATATTCGAAATCTTAGTATTTTATACGACTTTTTTACTCGGCCCAGGAAATATGGGTATCAAAATTGTTGTTTTATTGAGTAATTTAACCCTGTGTGCAAAAGACTAGCTATCGTAAATTAAAGACAAGTTTTCATAAAAAAAAAAATTACGGAGCCCTTAAACGTGAGATTGCGCAGCTAAAAAAAATACGTGTCTCATTTTTTTGCTCCTTTTTGAGCTAAATTTAAGATAATTGAAAGTAACAAATTTATCTGCTAAAATCAGCTAAAAATTTTATAAATTTTAGTAGACAAAAAAACTATACAAAATTATTGATTTTAGCAAAATATATTGTTGTTAGCATTTTACTAAATTTAACGTAAATATAGCAAAGTTTTTCTTTTTTTGATATAACAACTTTTGTTTGGTGTTTTCAGTCTTACTCTGCTAATTTTATCACAATAAATTAAAAAACAGATGTATAAATACTTAAAACGTCCCATTTTTTTTAATTTTTTGTCTACATTTTTTTTTGCTGATTTTAGTAGATCAATTTTTATCTTTAATTAACAAAAACTTTGCAAAAATATAATAGAATATGTGCATATTCAACAGTTAAGTTAAAATAATAAACTTATTGTGATAATGCTTAAGCAACATTTTTATATTTAAATAACAAACACAACCACATTTAAATTTTTCTTAAGAATATTAATTTTTTCCAACACCCACAAGATGAAAAACTAGTTCAAGGTAAACTTAGCATAACTTATGGTTAACTTTATATCTATGTTTATGCTTTTCTTCTAACTATGTACTCAGAAACTTAAAAAGTTTTATTTTGTTTGTTACACTCATAGAAGCAAATCTGTCAAAATATCACAAAAAGCTATTAAAAATTGTTAAAAATTACGTTACGGAAAAAACTGCTAAATTAGCAGTAGTAGTTTGCTACACTCATAGAAGTAAACCTGTCAAAATATCTTAAAAAGCTACTAAAAATTGTTAAAAATAACGTTGCAGAAAAAAACTGCTAAAATTAGCAGATATTTTGCTAAATATTTATTAAATAAGAACAGCAAAAAATTTTTGTTTGCTGGTTTCAAAAGTGAATTTTATTCGAATTCAAAAAAATTTTAAATAAACAACTAAAAAACTTCACATATTTTATGATTTTTTTTATTTTATGGGTATAAATATTTAGAAAATTTTTTGCTGATTTTGTCATAATAATACAAATTAATAAACTAAAATTTTGCTCAATTAACTAAAATGTAGCTCAAATATAACTGAATATTTATAGATTCAATTGATTTATTTTGTTTTTTTCTGTAATGTTATTTTAATTTATTTCTAGTCGTTTTAACAATATTTTTCACTAATTTTTTTTATTAGTGTATTTTTGTGAAATGATTAACTTAGCACTTTAAAAATCCCTTGAGTAGCATTAGAAAATTGTACAACAAAAGCAAAACTTTTGGTTTTCTTTAAGTAAAAGTAGAAACTTCATTAAACAAACAAAGCTAATAAGAAGAAGACGAAAGAGAAGAAGAAGGTCAAAAATAATAACATGCAGTTGAGGCTTCTTTTAAAGAGAATAAACTGAACATTTGCTTAAGACTTTTAAAATAGTAATGACAGAACGACACAGCCATGAACAAGACAGAAGAAGTCGTATCAATGAACACTAGACCTGGGCGTTTTCAATTACATTTGTTTAGTCCTAAATTTTATTATTTTTCTATTTTATTAATTCTTTGTGACCTACATTCATATGAGCTACTTCAAAAATGTTCGACACCTGTTGAAACTAACTTTAAATACCTCTTATTTCTCAATGTTTTCTGAATTAAGAGGAACAATGTACAGGGTTAGGTTGATTGTACATAAGAGCTATGATATGCAAAGTTTCTCAATGAAACGTCTTCACCAAAAGAATTGACGGCCATTTAAAAGTCCAAAAATTAAAAAAATTACTTGAAACTTCCAAGAGTTTTTATATTATTTTTGTTTTATTTGCTCATATTTTTTAACTTTTAGATCCAAACCAATACAAAGTGAAGTCACAAGACTTGGGAGATACCTTCACCAAGACAAATTTTAACCACCTATAACTTTTCACGCTGCTTCGTGAATAGTTTACGAGTAATTTAAGAGCAGTTTACGAGTAAAACCAAAAATTGCGATTTTTTAACTTTCGCAGTTTTCTCCGTAGGGGTTTTGCGCCGTTTAATGGAATTAAGTTTTGGGAACAGTATTAAACAAACAGTGCAATATTAAACAATTTTAGGTATACCCAGCTGATGTCATCGTACCAATAACGGGATACGAACATCACAAACTTATATGGAATTGCTGTAAAATTTTTAAAAACGTATGGTTTTTGCGTCTGGCATTTACAATTATAATATTATAGTAGGCAGCATCTCCGCTTCAAAAGGCATTTTAAAAATTTTAAACGCAAATATTGCGATATTAAATTATTTTTTCGCATTTTTTATAAAAATCATAACTTGAGTACATAGAGCTAGGTATCTTCACGACGGAATAAATTGACAAAGTGCAAATATATGCAAATATCAAAATTGGCTTAGTACAGTCGAATAGGGCATTAAAAACTATAAAGGAATGCGCTAAAAAAGTTCACGCACCAAGCGTTCATATTCGCTGTATTTGGCGTCAAAAATTTTCACACACTAACAGCGATGAGGTTTCAAATTTTCATGTTTTTAGTTTTTAATAAAAAATAATACATTTTCATATGATATTTTTCCCGTCATCCGCGGGGTTTTATTTTTTTTTTTAATAATTTATAATATGCAATCACATGGCGTTGAAATTTATTTCTGTACAATGTATTATTTTTAATACTTTGGCTTTGTGATTTATTGTGTTTTTCAATATGTCTTTTAAGAAAAGTGTATTGGTGTTTCAAAAAAATTCCAAAATCTGGTACCAGCAATTAACCAGACTCCGGAAGAGTTTGTCAATATAGCGAATGATTCCAAATATAGATACTCAATTAGACCAATTGAAAAAAAACCCTAGTCAAAAGATAATAATTGAAAGATTTAATGCTTTAGCAAAATCACTAAAAATAAATAAAAAATTTATTTATAATATCAGGTAAATTACACATATTATGGGACAAGATGGGTTTACCAAATCTTACTATAAGATCAGTGTAAAGAAAAGTGGAAAACTTAATTCAAGTTTATCGTAAACTTTCACGAAAACAGAAAAGTGGTGTTGATTTTAAAGAAATTTTATATATAACTAATAAAGCAGCAGACTTCAATATGAGGATTTAAATTTCCAATCAAAAGAAATAGATTTGCAATCGTTATCAAGTTATGAATTTGAAGACAACTATTCCTCATTAGAATCAGATAATTTTACACCTCCAGCACGACTGATACTTAATCAACAAACTACAATTTCATCTGTAGCTCTTTCTTGTAATCAAAGTTATATAAGTACGAGAAAGGATGCAAAAATTTGTGAGGAATTGGCTCAATATGAAGTTTAAATTACCACACCAGTTACAAAATCAGCTGAACAAAAGGAACATTTATTTAAGAAGCAGTTAAGAAAATTTTTGTCTCCATTTTGATGTCAAAAAAAATGAATTATAAGGAAGTTTAGGTTCTAGTTTTAAAAAATTAAAGTAAAGAAATCTACATAGGGATACTAGTTAGTTGTAGATGATGGAAAAGCCAATTATATATCTCAAGGAATCAAAGATATTCTTAGCAAGTTTGAACTGTGGGAGTGCATAAAAATAAGTAATTGCGAAACAACAATTGAATCAATTGACCTGAATACGAAGCAATATATTGGTTGCCAACAACCAATATAATATTAAGGCAACTTATCCTCTAGAGTTGATCGAAGGAAAAACTTTATCTCCCGAAATAAAGGGTGTTTTTTATAGAGGTATAGAACTTTGAAATGGAATAAAACAAAGATAAATTTTTTAAATTGACATGACGTTTACTTTATTCGAAAGATAATATTCTGGCATTGTAATTTAAATATGACTTGTGGCATATAACCTGGCTCACACGTAGTCTAATTTGGAGGTTCAATTTTCGATGACTTTTTCCAACATTTGTGGCCGTATATTGGCAATAACGCGGCGAATGTTGTCCTCCAAGTGGTCAATCGGTTCGGGCTTATCGGCGTTGACTAGCGACTTCACATATCACCACAGAAAATAGTCCAGCGGCGTTAAATCACACGATCTTGGAGGCAAATCCACGGGTCCGAAACGTGAAACTATGTGGTTACCAAACGTTTCCTTCAATAAATCAATTGTGGCACTAGCTGTGTGACATGTTGCGCCCGTCTTGTTGAAACCACAGCTCCTGCAGATCATGGTTGTTTAATTGATGAACGAAAAAGTCAGTAATCATGGCTCTATAGCGGTCACCATTGACTTCATCTGGTCTATTGGTCTTCCTCACGCTACGCTCTACAGCAGCAATGACTGTACGCACTGTATGACGTCTCTGTGGATGCATATTATCATTTATAGTAAACGTGGTGCGAAAACATTCCATAGTTAATCGAATTAATTGCTCTGATGGACGATTATGTTGACCGTAAAATGGACGTAGTGCGGGATACGTATTTTGAACAGAACCATGATTTTCAAAATAAATTTGCACAATTTGAAAGCGTTGCTCAGGCGTCAGTCTATTCATGTTGAAATGCCAACCCAAAGTAAACATAAATCACTTGACAGCTGACAAAATGGCCGCCAGGTAAAAAAGTGTTGCCATTTAAGGTGTATAGCTGTATAAAAAAACCCTTTATGTAACAATTTTGTGCCAGAATTAATCATCACCAACAACATAAAGTGGCGTGATGATATGCAGTATTTGTTTAAATTGCGAAATGCATTCAAAAATTAAAATAAAACCAAAAGTTCCTATATATAAAATTTAAAGCTATTCCATAGATCAGAAATGCATGATGGAGTTCGAGGGACCTCCTTGGGCCCAATTTGTGATTTTATTTGCGATCAATTGTCCGTAGGGTTTGAAAAATTGAAAATTTTTAAAAAAATTTATTTGAAAAATGCTTGATGTTTACCAAAAACAAAACCTGATTGAAAAAAAAAATCTTTACAATTAAAAACCCGTACGTTATTAGTTGTAATTTAATTTAATTTTTTTTTTTGTACACAAATATATTTTTTTTATAAAAAGTATTGTATAAAAAAATGGTATACAAAATTATTAGTTGGAATATACCGATTCATTATTCAACCTTTTCAAATAAACTGAATATCTTTCATTTTTTGTTTTTGCAACACCAACGATATTTTCCCCGAACTAAATGTCTTAAAATAATCCTTTATAAAAATAACGCAATCGCTAAATATATTTAAAAGAAAAATATAAGCAAATGAACTCACTCTTTGTCAGCTGGTTAATGTTTTAATTACACTGTGCAACGTGAAATTGTATCCCTAACTAGACCAGCGGCATAAAAAACTAAGCTTTCAGAAGACTTATGGAATTTAGCTATTTTGAATTCTTTTTTTTTCATTACCTGTAAAAATTTAAATTTAAAAAGATAATTTAATGCAGACAAAAAATATGTTTTTTTTAAAAACTTTTTCGTATTCTAAAATATATTTAATTTTTTTTTTTTTTAAAAAATTAACACAACCAAGTGAATGAGTGATATTTCGTATAATTTGTATTGCGAGAGTGTTAGTCGTGCAAACCAAATTTTTTGCTGCATACTTTCGGGAACCATATTATGAATACAAAGGGCGCCAGGGGTATGAGTGATATTTAAGTTTTAATAAAAATAAATTATGTTCATGTATGTGTTGAATTTTTTTAACTTGCAAAAAATACTAAAACTACAAAACAGGTAAATTAATTACACTTTTTAGAAGAAAAATTACAAAATTTTAACGAAAAAAGGAATATCAAAAAACGCGATTTTAAAGCTCAGAAATATTAACAAAAAGCTGATATTAACAATGGATTTTCTTAAAATAAAACTAGTTTTCTGCATATAGAAATAAATTACATAAAAAATTAATTTTCAAAAATAAAATCCTTAGATATTCATTTTAGCAAGTTTTTTAACGTATATTTATAAACAAGCCCACACTGAACCAAGAGCAGCGGCGAAATTAACTAAATTGATAAATGTGTGATCACTATACAGCCACCAAAATCTGTCCGTCATTTTAGCAAATTGTTTAGTAAATGTATTTTTTGACGTTTAACTATTAGCTGATTGATGTTTTGAGGAAATGTCATCAAATATACTAACAGAAATTAGTTATGTTAACAAATTTATTTAATCAAATTCAAAAATTATTTTGTTTTTTAACAATGCGCTTAATTCAATTATCTATTATCTATTCGTATTTTGTCGACTTATTATTAATTTTTATTTTTATATTTCTGTATCTCTTATATTTTTATTAATTCAAATTTTCAATAATATACGTCTTTAGTTAGTATATTAAAAAATAAGAAATAAAATTAAAAATTATAACGTAGTACTCACCCAAATCATAATTCCTAAAACACATGAAACAAATGAATTAGTTAACTGTGCAACGTGAAATTGTATCCCTAACTAGACCAGCGGCATAAAAAACTAAGCTTTCAGAAGACTTATGGAATTAGCTATTTTGAATTCTTTTTTTCATTACCTGTAAAAATTAAAATTTAAAAAGATAATTTACGCCCTGTTTCTATAACACGTTTTGCTTTACGTTCGTCTAAAAACAATAACAAAATACATGCAATGCAAAAACAAAATACATGTAGTCACCCGTTCGTGTAGAGGCGAACGTGTTGTAGAAACCAGGGGTTAATGCAGACAAAAAATATGTTTTTTTTAAAAACTTTTTCGTATTCTAAAATATATTTAATTTTTTTTACAAAAGCTTTTAGACTTGTTTTCTAAATTTTAAATGTTAAAAAAAAAATTAACACAACCAGGTGAATGAGTGACCCGCCTAGCAATTGGAAGATTGTTTTTTGATAAATCACCAAAACGAGTCTTTTTCGAGTACTTTTTGTGATCAATAACTGATTAATCACTTACACGGTTAAAAAGGGACTCGAAAATGTTTCGCGCTTATGAGTAAAAAGTGCTTGTTTTGAAACGCAACAAGAAATTATATAGCACTCGCAAATCAATCTTCTAGGTGTTTAAAATGTAATTGTTTTTTTCGTTATATAAGATCACAATTTGCTCATCTAGAAGATTGAAAACTGCTTGAGCGCAAATAGATAATGCAGGTGTTTTAAATGTGATCAGTTTTGTTTGTTTTGCTATCGTATTTGGAGCAGAGAGATGATTAAACACTGCTTGTTTGTTGTTTTTTTTTTCTTAAGAATAACGGGATAATTTTTGCGTATTCTTGAGTAAATGTCAACAAGTTGGATATTTGTCTAGTTATAAAAGTTTCATTGAAGTGTAAGCAATGATGTAATGAATGAATGAAAATGACCAATTTTATATTTTTAAGTTTTTGTTTCCTGTCGAAATGACAATAGTTTTTGTGTTATGTTAGGTGTAGTCTTATATTTGTGTTAATTTAAAAAAATACTTACTTTATGTATTAGTTTTTTATTAAAAATAAATCTTAATTTAAATTGAATATTATTCTTTTATTTGTTTTAATAAAAATAAATTTCATAAAAAACTCATTTTCAAAAATAAATTCCTTAGATATTAATTTTAGGAAATTGTTTAACGTATATTTATAAACAAGCCCACACTGAACCAAGAGCAGCGGCGAAATCAACTAAATACCATGTTAAATTGATGAATGGGTGATCACTATACAACCACCAAAATCTGTCCGTCATTTTACCAAATTATTTAGTAAATGTATTTTTTGACGTTTAACTATTAGCTGATTGATGTTTTGAGGAAATGTCATCAAATATACTAACAGAAATTAGTTATTTTAACAAATTTATTTAATCAAATTCAATAATTATTTTGTTTTTTTAACAATGCGCTTTATTCAATTCTCTATTATCTATTCGTATTTTGTCGACTTATTAATAATTTTTATTTTTATATTTCTGTATCTCTTATATTTTTATTAATTCAAATTTTCAATAATATACGTCTTTAGTTAGTATATTAAAAAAATAAGAAATAAAATTAAAAATTATAACGTAGTACGCACCCAAATAACAATTCTTAAAACACATGAAACAAATTAATTAATTAACTTAAATTTAACTTTAAATATCCTTTTAAATGATATAGGGTGTGATATCGAAAACCTGAGTACGCAGTTTAACTACATGTGGTCTCCCATTTATGTCCTATTATTCGATTTTCCTCATGTGGGGCAAATAATATTGAAATTTATCGTAGGGTAAAATGTGAATATACATAGTTTTATATTAAATATAAAAGATACTTTCGGAAAAAATTCTTTTATTTTTGGACCCCTACTTTGAGTTAATTTAAAAACAAATTTCAGAAAAATCAATTAAGTGCTTTTGAGATATTCGCGAATAGTGGATTTTCTTTTGGCTGAATTTCAGTTTATGGGGGACACCCCTAGAGAAAAAATCTGAATATGCCATCCCCTTCAGAATGTTCCCAGGAGTACGAAAATCATAATGAATAAGGGGGCTCACGCCCCCTATGGGCGTGGCAGTCGAAAAACGACCCGGCCCACCTACGTAGACAATATGGGTATCAAATGAAAGCTAATGTCTTCACGATTCCAAAAATAGCCATAGTTGCCAGATCGGGCGGTTTTTGCAGCCGATACGGCCATTTTTGTTAAATAGGGGCGGGGGTGAAAAACGACCCATGCCACCTACTTAGGCAATATTGGTATCAAATGAAAGGAAATGTCTTCACGATTCCAAAAATACCCGTAGTTGCCAGATCGTCCAGAATTTGAGGAAGATATGTTAATTTTATAAAATGGGGGAAGGACTTTTTTTTGTTTATTTCTTTTTAGCTCGGCCAGAGGCCGAGCACTCGAGATCCCCGCCGTCTAGAATTAAGACATACTGGAGTTAAAAACCCCTAAGCCCGGCCGTAGGCCGGTCACGCAGAAAAACTTTACTAAGCGAAGCTAGTATAACAAATTTTCATTAACCAATCAGAAGCTTGGCAAAATTTCAGTTTATAGTAATCTTTTCGCACAAAATGCTCATTTTTGTTTGATTTTAACAAAATATAAGCAAAAAAAAAGGAAAAAAAAAATTTCCCCCACCCCAAATTTTGCCAAAATGGCCATATCGGCTACAAAAATCGCCCGATCTAGCAACTACGGCTATTTTTGGAATCGTGAAGACATTAGCTTTCATTTTATACCCATATTGTCTACGTAGGTGGGCCGGGTCGTTTTTCGACTGCCACGCCCATAAGGGGCGTGAGCCCCCTTATTCATTATGATTTTCGCACTCCTGGGGTCATTTAAGGGGGCGTGGCATTTTTTTTTTTTTTCCAGGGGTGTCCCCCATAAACTGAAATTTTGCCTTTCTTTTTTAATTTTTGGTATTCTTTTCGCGAAAAAAGTTAATTTTAGTGCAACACTGTTTAAACACTGTGGCTCAGCAATTTTTTTAATTTCCTATTGCCGCTTTCTAAAGTTGTGATAATTCAAACATTGTAAATTTCTTACACATTTGTGGAAAACCTTAAGTAGCGGAAAACGCGAACTGTAATGAAATTCAGTAAAAGAATAATATATAAATACCATATTAACTGAGAGAATGTCTACACCAAATTGTACTCCAATTAGAAGAGGTAATGTTGAAAATTTTGTTTATTTTGTGCTCATTATTTTTAAAATGTCCTATAGAAAAAATTTAAAAATTGCTCTTAAATGGTGCCGTAGTTCTAAGAAATGAAAAAAGTTAGAAATATTTAATTTTCTCATAAATATCCTCTTAAGAGCAAAGTATGCATAAATATGGTCTAACTAATCGTTGCGTAGAGTTCGTCAATTGTTCTAAAACGAAGCATATTTCAATGCGACACAGTGGAAAAAAATTATCATTTCTGGTTGCCATGCTTATAAGACTTGTTCTAAGTTCTTACACCCAGAAAAAGGATTGGTTGGTGTTCGGTCGAAACCATTAAAATTTATTTGATAGGACGTTATTTTATTTGGAACTACCAATAATCGATTAATAAAGCAAAAATACTGTACTGGAAATTAAAAACGGGGAAAAGGAACTAAATCCAGTTATCTAATTATTAGTATTTCCAATAAACTTTTCAAATAAAATTCGGTTAGTAATTGTGTGCGGTAGAAGCAACATACTGGAAATACGGTATTCGCAATCAAATATGCGACTAAATTAGAGGTTCAGTAGTACGAATACAAACCGAATTGTGGATTGCATTGTTTATAGGAGCAACTAATGATTGGTATTGGTAAACGAATTTTAAAACTATGTTTGTTTTCTTAACAAAATATTTAAATTCAAAATTTAGCACTCAACATTTATAAGTGTTTATGGTGTAGTGGGTAGAGAGTTTGCCTTGTACTCTGAACTTCCGAGTTCAAATCTCGGAAAAGACAAACACAAAAAGTTTTTTTAATTAAAATAAAATATGCAAATGTTTAAACAGCAAATATGGCAATGAAAATTAAAAGCGATTGTGTTGCAATCAGTAGGACAGTAAGACTATTAATCGGAAGGAAACGGTTCAATACCAGTAAAATCAAAAAACTTTTTTGATTTGACAAGGACAAATCTATTGAAAATAGAATTTAACGTTAAGTGACAGCCTAAAGTGCGTATGTATTGGTTTGTTGTGAAATCTTTTTCTCAATATTTGAATGTTTATGGTTGGATTTTCTTTTCCGTTTTAAAATAGCTGATTCCTTTCACAGAAAAAGTAATTACAAAATATTACCTACAGAACAGAACGACACAGAACGGAAACAGAAAGTAAGAACTAATGAGGCTTTTAGGAATCCATTGTAAATCTCTTTTAGAAATCATCGTTTCTTATTTTCAAAGGGGTGCATCATGTACTTATTTTTTGCGGCACTTTATTGTACAACATTTTGTTATTATTATGAATCAAGTTTTACATTTTTTGTTTTAGCCTTAACCACTTTTACTAAAACATCTTTATGCTGTTGCATTTTTATTTTTCATAATAATTATGAGTTATTTTATTTATATATTTTTATAAATTTAAAATACTGATATACTGATTAAATGCTCTAAGATCCCAAACTTATTAAACTAATTGTGAAAATTAATTTGTTGTCGGCTGGTCCCTATCCGAATTTCATTCTTGCCTAAGGAAATCGTTAAGGGACAATCTTCTTAGAATTTCTAGCGATATTTTTTAGATTGAATCACAAGCTCTGTGAGAATCATTTTTCCTCGTCTAGGAGTGCTATTAAATTGAAATATTATTATTACAAAGTTTCTAAAATTGTGAAAAAATACTGGTAAAATGTATAAACTTATGATCCCCAATATCTGCAATTATTGTATAGTAAAATTAATTATAAATATTTATGAATTGCATTTTATTTTTTATTAACTAGTTGCAATTTATTAGTGTATTAATAATTTTTGAATGCTGTTAAATTGCAAATTAAAATGTATAAATTCAGATAGTATACCTAGTACTATATGTTGTAAAATATTTGCGCTTGTTTTTTAATTTGATTTGTACAATTCATTTTAATTTAATATTTATATTTAAATGTGGTATAAATTTGTTTTATTTGAAACATAATCAAAAAAAAATTATATTTGTAAATATGTATAGAACAATATTATGCCACTAGAAACCACAAAAATAATTTAAAATATATGGATTATATGTAAATCAACGTTATTGTTAAATTTGGGTTTTTTTTTTTTGTTTAAAGAAATGAAGCCCTTAAATCAATATGTTTTAATTATAAAAATTTTTCTATTGAACATAGTGCAAAATACTCGTAGTCTGCCGAAAGCCTTTCAAAAACCTTAATTGTAAATAAATCCTTAACCTTAATAGTAAATAAATAAATAATAGTAAACTTATGTAAATACTTAATCATAGGACAACAGCGGGTAATTTGTAAAATCGAATTATTTCGAAAATTTCCACAGAAAAGTTTAAATGATTATTTATATCCTCTGAACGGCAACCGAAGTAAAACTAATATTTTTGCCACAGTTTTGGAGGCAGGTCAGTTTCCCACTTTACTCCACATTGCACTACATTTTAATAACTTTATCAAATTTATGATTTTGCGTCCAATAAAAATAGAAATACTGATAAATCTGTTTTGCAAAAAAAAAATGTATTGAAATAAAAATATAATTTAACCATTTTTTACCAAATCCAATTACACTCATAATAATCCATGCTTAAAAATACAAATATATTTTTCGTAAATTTTTTTCGTAGAATGTACAAACATTTTGTTTATATTACAAAACTTTTGTATAAAACAAATTATATAAATTTACAAATTTCGTAAAAAATACAAACATGATTTCGTAATATTTTTTTAGTACATTGTACAAAAATTTGTAATGTTACAAATATTACATATGGATGTTGATGTGGTTAGAGGTCGGATTTGCAATCAGAAGGTTGCGAGTTCAACTCCTGGCCAGGACAAATTTTTTTTTTTTTTTTTTTTTTAGTTTTTATATTTTATATTTTTTTGTTTATTAATGTTTTTTAAATTTCTATGTTTTATTTTTTTATTTCATTATTACTATTTTTGTGTTTTGATATAAATAGATATTTTGTATTTTGTTTAATAAAGAGGATCCTAAAACAAGTTAAAGAGGACCCAAAAACACAACTACTTTATTTGCCGGGTTTAGTATGAAATTCAATAAAACAAATATTTAAAAAGATAAAATATTTAATAATCAAATGCAATTAGTTTGAAATTGTTATTTAAGTTTTTTATTATTATTATTTTATTTTTTTTTTATTTTGTTTTTTAATATATTATTTGATATATTTATAAAAAAAATTATATTATTTTATTTAGTTCAATAAACATAATAAAAATATTTAATTGCCATTTTACCTTTTTTATTAAATATTTGTAGCATATTTTTCTAGTTTTCATAAAAATTTCATAATATTTTCGACTTAAGTTCCTTTTTAGTTTGTTGTATTGCATCAGCTACTTTGGTGCAAATGGTAGAGGGGTCTACTTCAACACAACAGGACGTCACTGAAATCGTGAGTTCGATTCTTGTGTGGCACCATTACATTTTTTTTTTTAATTTTAAACTTAACCCGTAAGGTATGCACCACATTTTTATTTAAAAAAAAGTTTTTACAAAACTTTACGAAATGTGATTTGTATATTCTACAAATTTTTTCGTAATGTCAAAATAACCAAAACTTTCGTAAAATGAACAACGGTTTTCGTGTATTTTACCTATAGATTATTATGAGTGTAGAAACGTAAAATAAAAAATGTTGCTGATGCGGAAAATCTGAAAAAAAAAATGGTTTAAAAAAATATTTCTTTGATTTTTTTAAGATTTTTTAGAAAGTCAGTCAAAATGGTTTCCCATTTTCATAAAAATTAGTTTTTTCAATAGAACAGTCCAATCTTACCAAATTTTTTGTATTAGTAAACTTTAGTGTGTCTTTAAAGACAAGTTGGTAAAATGTGTATATTATTAATTTGAATTGCTTAAAAAATATTTTTTTGGAAGAGTTAATCATTCATTAATTTTTGTAATAAAAATCAATTACTATGACAATATTATTTATAAGTATATTCATATTTAAAAGAAAAATACTTATTTTAAATTAATATTGTCATATTTTCGTCGATTTTTTGTACACACAGAGAAAAATTTAGCCATATGCCAACTAAACTCGGTTACTACGACTAAAATTCGGTTATTACGAATTTCAGTCGGTTGGTACAATTGAACATTAGTATTCACAGCAACGTTCAGTTAATTTAACTGAATTTTAGTTAACACCAACTGAATTTATAAGTTGTTACCATTAAAATACAGTTTTCAATTCGGTTGGCACTTTATTTCTCTGTGTGTACGTTTTTCTTGTCGGCTCGTTCATACAAGGAACAAAAAAAATCAAACTTGAATAATATCCTGATAGATATCTTAAATTTGGTTGAAATGTGTGTCTACGCCGTGCTTAACTTTTATATTATTAGGGGAAAAACCGTCCACCAAGAAATTGTATTTCCTATATATAGGTAAGTGAAGAGACCTTCAACTATCAACATTTCATCAGTTAAACAATCTTTTTTGCACATATTCCGAATGTTCTTGGTAAATATAATTTTTAATTGTTTAATCTGACATAGTTTAAAATTTTTGAACAAAATGTTTGGTCAAAATCAGTTTTTTTTTTAATTTAAATATTTTTTAAGTTTGTTAATATTGCGGGCCAAATTAGTATATATTTCAGTTTTTAACTCAATCGGACAGAGGATTGTACATTTGGTAAAAAATGGGTTAAAATCATACTTGGGATTTTTTCATTAGCATTGAAATTTCATTAGCAATAGTTAACTAATACTAATGCCAAAAAAAAATCATTACCATTTAATTGAATTGAAATTTTTTAGCATTAGAATTTGTCCTAGTAATGCTAATGAAATCACACTAATGCCTAAAAAAAACTAATTATAATTGAGTAAAACAAAAAGCATTGGTTTACAAAAAAAAATGTAGTGTAAATTGTAACACTGAATACGGGAAACGAAATGGAACGAGGAACTAACTTTCTATTATCTGCTAACATATGTTTATATTTGTATCATCACGTAAGTAAGTAAAAAAAAATAAATCACCCTGTTGATGTTTTATAAAAATTGAGCACTCGGGATCACTTAGTTTCGGAGATATTGTCCATTTCAAAATATCGCCATTTTGTAAAATGGCTCGTATCTGGAAAACTAAGCGGGCAACATTTTTGCAAATCTTAACAAAAGGCGTTACTTCCTACAACACAAATGTGTCAAGTGTTCCGATTCGACTCGTCCCCGTTTCATTCCATATCGTTCCATTTTGGGGCAATGTTCCATTCTAATATCGGAGTGATTAAATTGCTATTTTCACGTACATATTTGGTTGGGTAAACAAATAATTGAGACGCCCTGTGGTTTTTTAATAAAAATTAATCAATCGGAATCTTTCCCAGACCTAGCATATTTGCATTCTGTCAATTGTAATTAGCTTTACTTAATTGATTCATTACTAATAGTAATGACATTTAAAATCATTATCTTTAATCAATCAAATCAATGAAATACATGACCATTAATTGTAAGATTTATCTCACGTATGGTTAAAATGCAAAACAGTTTTTAAATAAAAAATTAAGCTTTGTTTAAGTAGGTGCACCGTAAGATATGCTCAAATACCTTTCGTGTTAATATCATTGCTTAACTAGAAGAAATATGAATAAGACTACTTGGACGTCCAAATAAACCTGGCTTTTAAACATATATTTTTTAAAAGACCTGTGTACACTGAATCCATATCTGGCAAACATTTGTTTTCTCATTTGCAGTTTTCGAAATATCGCGGTTTTTATATGTACATCATAAATTCATATGTACGTAACTAAACATGCAAAATTTTCAACTTCCTTGCAATACCGGTTAGATACCCTGAAATCATATTTGGGAATATTTTATTGTCATTGAAATTTAATTGGCATTACTTGCTGTCAGTGCCAAAAAATTGCTTCACCATTTCTTTGCCAATGAATGATTATTTAATTGGCATTAAAATGGTAATAAAATAAAATCAATGCCTAAAGACCCAATTGTAATTGACGAAAAACTAATTGTTTCTAAAAAGTGGTTTGTTTTGGAAAAAAAGATAAAAAACTTAAATTTAAGTCCTAACGTAATTTGATATTTTTTCAAGATTTATCACGTATACACTATTCAGTCTTATTTGGTAACTGATCAGGTATGATGGATCAGCTGTTTATAATATATATTTGATAAAATACCGAATATTTATAAAATAGGTACGCAAATTTAGGACTCTTATCTAAATTTGCAAATAAATTCTTTTGTATACACTTGCAGCAAACAGTTATAGCAATTAATTATAATTATCTGTTTAAGGCATTGGCATTGATCAATGCCTATTGAAACGAAATTTCATTGCATTGGTTTTAAGCAACTTAGTTACCATTGACATCAAACAATGCCAATTTAATCATCAATTAATTGGTCCATTCAATGAACTTGTTCCAGATATGGCGAAAACAAACACCGACATGATTATATTCAAATTAAAGATCATTTTGCGTAGATTTATATTCTAAAAAAAAATCATAATGAGGTTAAATTTCGAAAAATTAAGCACAATATACGAAAAACTATATGGTGAATAGTGTAAATATAAAAACCGCGATATTTTAAAAGCTGCAAATGAGAAGAAAACAATTTTTGACATATTTGTATTCATCGTAGCTAAGTCTATTTAAAAATATGTGTTTCAGGACAGATTCTGCTTAAAGTTGAACTTTTTTGAGTAGTGTTACCTTCAAAACAATATGTTTGCATCCTTTCTCCTGCCATTTTTACCCTTAAAATATAAGACTGTGATATGTTTCGGAATATATTTTATGAACGTGTATATTTTCATACAATCATATACAAAAATGTAACATTTAGTGCAATTTTACTAGAATAAAATTAGGATCTTTTTATATTTAGATGTAGATGTTCACGTGCAATCGTATACCATCATATCAGATCAAAATCCTGATGCAATTATATCTGGTTTTTATATAATTATATATATTTGTATCAGTTCAAATATAAACTGATACAATTAGATACAAAACTGATGCAATATAATACAATTTTATCGGGCCATAATTCGGATAAAATTGTACTGTACAGGATTTATATAATTGCATCAGAATAGTTCTAAACCCATACAAGCAGATAAAATTATATGGGCCCATATTTTGGATGAAATTTAATAAGATTATAAATAGCTTCACATATATTTTTAAATAAATGACACACTACTTTACTATTTATATACAGTAGGGCGGGTCGATTTAAAAATCAAAATAAGAAACTTTGCCAAAGGAACCATACCTCTAAAGCGAATTCTGATGTCCCGACTTTTGACCCAAAGGGTCAAATTCTGAAAAAGCCTACTTTGATATTTCAGAAAGTAGGAGGAATCTCTCCAAGATTATTGGAGCTACTTTTTCTCCGGGACACGCGATAGCAGATTAATGCATAAATCATTATTCTAGGTGACCGTTAAGGGGTTGAAATTTAAGTTGAAAGAGGGTCTTTTTAGCCGTGTTTTTATAGCAAAATGTACAAATCTCGGGATAGAGATATTTCAGAAAGTAGGAGGAGTCTTTCCAAGATTAGGGTCTCTATTTCATCTCCGGAAGACGCTCTAGCAGATGAATGTATAAATTATATTCGATTGGGTTGGGTTCGATTGGGGCACTCTAAATGAATTCGTTTTAGAGGTATGGTTCCTTCGGCAAAGTTTCTTATTTTGATCCCTAGAATACGATTTTCCTTGAACGCTGAGCAATTTTTTTGCCTCCATACAAATCGACCCGGCCTAATATACAGTCATATCAATTTCTATGTGACGTTATAGAGCTACATATACATTTTTTTAATCGGGACACTATATGTTATTATATATAATTTTGATTTGTGTTATAACTTGTCATACATATATATTTATATAAAATAATGCATGATTATATGTAAACATTTCTGCTCGGGTATTAAGCACAACTCTAATAAAAGCCAAATGATCTTCGTAATTGGTAAATGGCTAATTAAAAATGTAATACTTTACGAGTAAATGTGTAAGTTGTCATTAAATTTGATTGAAAATTAATGGTATTTTTTACTTTTTTTTGGGAATATTCCAAAAATAATTAAAATTATTGGGAAATATTCTCATCTTACCTATTCTTGGTGTCTTTGTGTAAAGACTACGACCAATTACTACAATTTCCGCGTATTTTGGATTTTATAGTTATTAGATTTTTTTATAAGTTAGCATATGTTTGCCTGGCAATTTATCAGGAATTGCTACTTCGACTTGGAAAATACGAAATTTGGCTTGTTTTAAAATTTCCCAAGAATTACAGTTTTCTTGATTAGTCCAACTTAACCCCGTTAAATGTCTCCCTTACTACCTAAGTGTACGAAAATCTTTTTACAGTTATTACCTATAAGATTATGACATTGTTATCTATAAGATAACAAATATTAAAGCGCAGATCTAGCGTTAGTTGTATTTCAGCTTAGCAGTACCTGCCAGCAGGTATAAATAAGTATTGTTCGTGTATATAAATATTCGTGCAAATGGCTGTGACAATTCAGTTTCTCCTGTAAGTTATTGTAATTCACTTCAGAACACGCACTGTGATATAAGTAAAACCGAGTATTGTTTTCCAGTGCAATTTTGAAAACTGTTTGACAATCATGATTTTGGCACCACGCAAACATCTCTTTGCCACCAACATCATTTTCTTTTTCATCATTTACGTTGTACAGAAATGTATACAAGTTTTCTGTATTATCGAGGAGAAGGCTTGCAATAATGATCCAACATCATCATTGCCAGTAGTAGCATCGTCATCTTCATCATCATCCCTAACACCACCACAATCTCCAACACTCCCAGTGAAAGGTCTTAGACTTATTCCCACGACCATGCGTAAAACAATGCACAGTTTTGGTTACGGCGAAGGTCATTATCAAATTTTCGTCGAGGAGAAACAACGCCAAAAACCCGCTCGTTTAAATGCGGCCGTAGCTGAAGTTAAACTCAATCCTAATTAGATTTGAAGATAATGGACAACAGACATTCGATTCATATTCAAATAACGAATGTTTGTAAATTATTCTATGTAACTCTTAATAAATAAAGTTCAAAATTATGTCTTCCTATTGTGCATAGTTATATAATATTGTAATGTTTAATTGAAATGGGCATATTGTGGGAAAACTGAACTCGGATTTCAACACTGAAAGAAAAAAAACTTTATAAATGTTTGTTAAGTAAAACATTGCATTATGAAGGAGAATAGTTTTTGACTTTTATTTAACATATTTTATAGTAAAATGTAATTATGTTTATACCAGAAAAACAATTTCTGGAATATCTTTCAAAAAGACTGTGGTCCAGTCCAGTTATTGTTAAAGGAAAATAAAAAATAAAAGCAAAAATTTTTTTTCTCATCTAAATTGGCATCTTCATCGATGAATTAAACATTGGGATGTGTGAATAAAAACGTAGTTTATACTATATAGTATTAAATACTAGTACTAGCTTTTACTTATTAGTACTAGATATGCTGAAAAGTTTAAACTACAAAAAGTGTGAATAAATCTTTGCTAGTACTACGTAGCTAGTACTGAAAAGTGATAGCTAGTACTGGAAAATTTAAACTGTTTGAGAGTTGCCTCTGTTGTAAAATATGGCTATTTCCTTATAAATTATGGTAACACTATCAGCTTGTTTTGATTATTTGACAAGATGGGCGACAAAAATAGCGCGAAGTTTTTTTTTTAATTTTAGACAAATATAAAATTATTTTTAAAAAGTCGCAAGTGCCGTCAGTGAGGGTGGCAAAAGAGAATGCCATGTCTTCACTTCATGAGGAATATCTCCTAAAGTTTGGCCAGGAAATAACAATTGGCCAACTAAAAAGAAAAATACAAAACATGTGAAACGATGTTAAAAAGAAAACTGATTTGCGTGCAACAGGCAACAAACCAATACATTTGAAAGATTGGGAGAAAGGTTTGCTGCAAATAATGGAGGAAGAATCAAATCCAGTCTTTAAAAAAATTCTTGGTAAGTTTTTTATATTTAGCTATAAATATTGTGTTAATTATTTTTGCTAGGTGCCATGGATGTGAGCTTCGGTGTTGAGGCTAACAAAACGCCGGATTGTGTGGAGCTAGAAGCGAATACAAATTTGATGATGAAACATAGGAGACCAAAAATCTTAGCAACTAAGAGCTTCAGAGACTGGTTCTGTTAAGACAGCTGAAATTGTTAAACTTAGATATAAGTGAACGGAAAGAAACGAAGAGAGAACAACAAAAGAAGGAAAAAGAAAAAGAAGATATGGATGATGGAAGCATCAAAAACCAAGAAGAATTGGAGGTTGAAATACTAGATGAATTTTTTCAAGATGAAATAGTTAAATTTTTTTTTTATTTTAATGAAATCACAAAGCTTAAATTTATGAGTGATAATTTTTTATTTTTTAATTTAAATAATATAAGTGACCTGAAGTGACCTGAATTTAATAAATAAAATTAATTTTTAATGTATAGAACATAATTTAAAATAAAAAATAATTTATGAAATATGTTATAATGAACTGAGTATATTTAGAATTTCTTGCCTTCTCCTTTTGCCTAATTCCGTGAAGTTATCTTGTCATAGCGAGGAAGCATTTCAAATATGATTCTTTGAAAGTTTTCTGTCTAAATTATTTCTTTGGCATATAATATTCCTAGGAAGTTGTTTTGCAGCATTATAAGAATGATTTCTTCCTATGACAAGCCAATGTTAAATTCTTCCACGAAAATGCTCAATAAGAATCAATCTTTGGCAACAACTACTAGAAAAGCACTCGACCATTTATATAAAAATGTATGATAATATGCAGATTTTAAAGTTTTATGTAATTTTACAGACATTTTTAAAAAATTCTTGGTACCGACTGCCATTTTTTAGATACGCCTGCATTAATAGGTTTCATATTCAAAAATGTTAAGGAATTTAATAAAAATTGTGGACTTGGCGAAGAACTACTCGAGAAAACTCGACCATGCAAATTTTTGAAAATATGAAGTTCTTTAAAGTTGTGTGTTAATTACATACACTGTGGCAAGTTTTTGCATTTTAAAGTTGCATATTTTATATTCGCTAAAGCGGGTCATATTTGGAAGTATATGTGCAAAAAATGCTCATATATGCTCATTTTTGGGGCTACTTTCACGAGCAATTCTCAGAATTGAGTCCCAAATCATGTGTTGTACTGTGTAATACAAAAAATTTGTTAAATCATAAATAATAATAATTTTTCTGCATGAATTATTATATTAGACTGTTCATATTTAAAAAAAAAAACGTTATTATGAAAATTGAAAACCATTTTGAATATTTGAAAAAGTAACCAAAAAAATCTTTAAAAAATTCCAAGAAATACTTTTTTGAATGCTTTTCTTAATAGAAAAAACTTAAAGTTTTCCGAATCAGCAACATGTTTTATTTTACATTTCTACTTGGATTTTTGCCAATACTTTAACGTTAATGTGTCTTTAAAAACACATTAATAAAAAATTGCTAAATTATGTTTTTATTTCAATAAATTTTTTTTTGCAAAATAGATTTATCAGTATTTTTATTTTTTATTTTACGCAAAATTATAAAGACTTATAAAGATATTACAATGTATGGCAATGTGGGGTAAAGGGGGAAACTGACCTGACTCCAAAACTGTAGCAAGAATATTAGTTTTATTTCGTTTGTCGTTAAGAGGATATAAATAATCATTTAAACTTTTCGATGGAAATTTACAAATTTGCAAATTAGCCCATGTTGTCCTATGATTAAGTATTTTCATAGGTTTACTATTAAGGCTTTTGAAAGGCTTTCGGCAAACTATTTTTCACTATTTTCAAAAAAAAAATATTTATAATTTAAACATATTAATTTAAGGGCTTAATTTCTTTAAAAAAAAAAAACACAAATTTAACAATAACGTTGATTTACATATAATCCATATATTTTAAATTATTTTTGTGGTTTCTAGTGGCATAATATTGTTCTATAAATATTTACAAATATAATACTTTTTGATTATGTTTCAAATAAAACAAATTTATACCACATTTAAATACACTCGGAATAGTATGCAGTTTACTATTTGTAGTTTAATAAAAAAGTTTTCAGTTGAGTTAAAAAAAGGAACAATTTTTTATTTTTTAAATAAATATTTTTTCTACTTCTTTATATATTTTTTCAAAATAATTTACCGATTTTATTAGTTTAATTTACTATTTTCATTTATTTAAAGTATCATAAAAATTTAACCACAAAAACGGAATATTGTAGTTTGTTTGTTTCCGTTACAATTTATATTATTTTTTAAAAAAAAAAAAATATTCGTAAAAATCCTGCTTGTTTTTTATTAAAATGATTTGTTTATATACAAAATTATTTCAATTCAAATTACAAGTAATTCAAAAAGTTTAGACAAATTTGGTGTGTGTAGCAAAACAAAACAAAGAAATACAAAAAAACTGAAATACGAGGGCTGATCAATAAGTCCGTGACTTTTGGAACTTCCCTCGTAGTTATATGAAATGCAACACTGCTCCCATCAAGTATCACCTGTTAGTAGACCACTGTCAAATTTTGAGCTAGTATACTTTTTTTTTTTTTTTTTTATAATTTAACCAATACTCAGGGGATGCCCCCTACTCATGCAGTGCATTGTATTGATCAGGAAAATAAGGTATGGGAAGGAGGAAAGAGGGAGTAGTGTTTGTGGATATTTGATTTAAATTTTTCTAAATTGTAAGTAACAGGGAAGACTTCTGCGGGAAGTTTGTTCCACATACGAATCGTTCGACTAAAAAACGAATTTTCTCTGTAATGCGTTGTGTGGGGACTCTGCACCATCGATTTCAATGGTAAAAAAGTGGTTTACTGACTTTCGTTGTGGTCGCACAAGTACAAATGACGCTGAACGTTCTGGACGGCCATTTGAGGTCAATACACCCGAAAGAAGATCGAAGAGTAAAAGTGCGTGAGATTGTTGATGCCATAGGCATTTCATATGGCAGCTTCGATTTCAAATGATCAGTTGGGTTTAAGAAAGCTGTCTGCAAGATGGGTGCCGCGTTTACTCTCAATTGACCATAAACGTAATCGTGGACAATAAGGGATTTTTGGATTACACGCGGGATAATCCACATCGATTACCTTCAAAAGGGAAAAACAATAAACGGCGAATATTATGTCAGCTTATTGGACCGATTTAACGAGGATTAAAAAAAACACCCCATATGGCCAAGAAATAACAATTTTATGAACCTAGAAGAATCCTATTTTTTGGAAGGGATACAAAAATTGGAGAAACGTTGGACTAAGTGTATTGAGCAAAAAGGAGATTATGTTGAAAAAAAAACTGTGTTTCATTCAAAAAATCACGGACTTATTGAGCCGCCCTCGTACTTTCAAATAACTGAATATAAATTTCATTTTTACTGATCTGTAGATAGAATTTGAACTTACAATTATTTTTTTCTTATGGATTTGTTTGTTATTTAAACCATATTTAAAAATAAATAACAAGAAACATTTGAATTAAATGAAAAGTAAGTATAAATGATTTAAAGTGATTTTTCATTTATGTTAAATTACATTTTCAGTTAATTTCTACTGCAAACAATTTTTAGTGTATACATATTAAAATAAAATATATTGTACAAATCAAATTTAAAACCAAGCGCAAATATTCGGTTAGTATAACTAGATACAATTATTTATGCATTTTAATTTGAAATGTTATTGCATTCAAAAATTATTAACATACTAACAAATTACAACTATTTAACAAAAAAATAAAATACAATTCTTCAATATTTATAAGCCAAACATTTTGAATAATATAATAAATTTAACTACACAATAATTATAGATATCGGTGATCATAAGTTGATGTATTTTACCAGCAATTTTTCAGAATTTTTTAAACTTCAGAAATATGATATTTAAATTAATTGGCGATCCTAGACGAGGACAAAAAATTCTCATTGAGCTTGTGATTTAACCTAACATAACCTAATAAATAATGATATCGGGATAGAGACCAGGCGACAAAAAAATAATTATTCACAATTTATTGCATAACTTTAGGGATTTTAGCGCATTTAATTATTTGACAGTATTTTTAATTTATTAATATATCTAGCGGTTTAATTTTATGATGAAATAAATTATTATTTATGATTCAGAATAATAATAATATGGTGTACATTAGAGTGCCTCAAAAATATAAGTGCATGGTGTTCCCCATTGAAAATAAGAATGTACATGTTTTGGAATGATTCCTAGAAGAGGAACCGAAAACTGGAGGGTTTTGTGCTCCATTTTGGGTCGTTCGAAATTCATACCGATTTTAGCATCAAATGACACATTATTAAGAGACATTCATTACGTGAAAAAAATTGCATTAAACCGAGTTATACTTTTTGAGTTATTGTGGGTCAAAGTTGAAATTTTTCGTTCAATGAGATCGTTAACCGTTTTTCGAATGTACCTTTGTCTTATATTAACGACTTATGAGAAATCAGATTTATAATAAAGATACTTTTTCGGAAAATACGGGTATCTTTTAGGTTAAATAAGATTGAAACGTTAAAGGATTTTATTGTTGATATGCTATTTTCTAGTAGAAACAGTAGAAATACATCAACGAAAACAAATTGATACACCTTTTAAAAAACATCAAACAAATTACATAAAAATCTTATTATCTCGAGTCGAAAAGTTGTTTTTAATATTTTTTTAATGTAGAATCGTACAATTTTTAAATATTTCTTATATTTGACCAAATTTTTGACAAAAGGAGCAGTGACTAATTTTTAATTCATAGAAAATTGTGTTTTTGGAGCTTTTTAAAAACGGTTTAAAACATGTTAATCTTTATTTTAAGCGGGGTGCCCCTTACATTTTTTTTAAAAGGTCTCACTCTATTGTACATACAATAATTTCGCATAAAAAAATATATATATATATATAAACGACAGGATTTGTTAATTACACTCCGCTACAAAATTTACCCCTAAATCGAAAACAAGAGTACCGAACATTGAGCCTAATTATATCGGCTATGCCGATTTTATTGGCGTACCCAGTTTTTTCCCTTATGCTTCAGATTTTTCGCAAGTTCATATTAAAATGTTGCATGTTTCAACGCAGTCTTCTATAAATAACATTTTAAAAATCAAGTATTTTATCTTAGTTTTTATGTTAAATTCATAAAAGACCTTCATTAACATTCGGGTATGAAATTTTGTTAATAAATATGCAGCATTAACAAGTAAATTCTGTTTTTTTTTTAGTTTTTACTATATTTTACCATTTTTGCACAATTTATCATCCTATTTCGCAATCGATCAAAGCAATTTTGTGCATAAGGAAAAAGACAAATCTGAACAATTACTTGGTGTGAAAATAAAAAAAAGAAAGAACGGAAAATACGAAAAACGCGAAATGTGCCTAAAATGTATATGTCAGCATAGCGAAAAAGGACGACTTATGAATTCATCTTTTAGTATAACATGTAAATAGATTAAAAAATTGTGTGTACCGCCTAAAAAGTTTATATTTGCAAAAGTTATTTTAACATAACAGTACCACTATAACTCTCATAACAGTACCACTATAAATATTTAGTTTACAAATACACATTTTATTTTTATGAACTTTAAATACTTCATTTTCTCTTTAATTTAATTAATAAACAATGTCTTTGACAAGCCGAAATCAACACAATATTTTTGAGTTTTTAATATCCATAAGTTAAATTTAATATATACATTGTTGACGTCTTTTTGTTTTATGTATGAAAAATATATATAAAAGCTTCCACAGTTGATTTTGTATATGTATGTCTCATAATAGTTGTAGTTTTTAGTATAATTTTCGTTTTGTCTCTGCTACATTTCGACATGCCGAGATATCTACGTCAGTATGGGTACATCAATTAATCTGGTTGTTATACACACTACTAATGTGCTTATCAGCACAATTATGGTAGCAAAATAAATTAGTAATAAATTATTGAAACATTAGTTCAAAATAGTGAAGTGATGAATAAGTATAACTACAATTTTAGTTGAAAACACAAACAAAAAATTTGCTCAACAATAGTATACTTGATTAACAAGACGCTTCATTAATTTATCTACTAACTTATTTTTTTCGTGCAGGTTTTGAAACAGCAGTTTTAAAAATTCACAAAATTATTAATCATACCGTTTAGAGGCGGCTCGTATATTAACAATTATAAGCTAGAATTACTCGAACGTAAATTTAACGTGACGGGTCAGCTGATTCAACCTGTGTATTGAGAAACATATAGTACTAAGTACTCGACGTAAACGTGTCGTACACTCAAACAAATAAGTTAGTAGAAAATTTAGTAAAACGTCTTGTAAATTAAGTATATATTTTTTAGCAAATAGTATATATTTTTTAGCAAATTTTTTGCTGAAATTATGTTTTTAGCTAAAATTTTATTTATACTTATTCTGCACTTAACTGTTTTGAACTAATGTTTTACTAATATTTTACTAATTTATTTTGCAAAAAAAAAAATTTACTCAAAGCACACATTAAAAGTGTGTACGACAACCAGATTGAAAAATATACGCAGAAGATGTCGCGACATGTTAAGATGTAGTAGAGACGAGCAAAATGATACTAAAAAGTACAACTCTTGTAAGGCATATAAAACAATCTACCATGGAAGATTTTTGTATCTGCTTTTCATACATACGTACATAAAAAAAACAAAAGGACGACGGATTGAAAAAACATAAATTTTATGTTGTCACCGGCTTGTCAAAGTAATTTTCTATTAATTAAATTAAAGACAAAATAAAATATTTAAATTTATTAAAGATTAAATGTGTACTAAATGTAAACTAAATGATTATAGTGACTATTAATGTAGTGTGGTCAAATTGCAAATAAATATACGTACAAGTAAACAGAATAAAGCGAAAGATTTGAATATATAATATTTTGTTATTTCGTTTTGTTTCGTTTTTAGAAAGATGCCATCACTTAGACAACCATTGATGTAAGTAGTTGAAAAATAATTTGTTTATGTTATATAAAATAATTTCCAAATAAATATTTGCAGATGTTAAATTAATTCGTCCCGTCAATGGGATTGTGAACATTTTTATATTTTGTAGCGTATTGTGAATTACTTTTAAAAGAATAACAAAAACAATTTTAAGATTATCAGCAAATAAATTAACTAAAGTATAATATTTCAGTCATTGTTGATGTTAAAATTCCCATATAATATCAGCCAAGGATCAAGTATGCTTTCGATATGATGAACTCCAAACAGAAGGCAATAGCCATATTTTTTTTTAACATGATTTTATATGTTCCAAAAATACAGGTAGAAGTCATATTTAATATAAAATATGTGATAAAATAAAAAAACCGTATTTACTTTTAACTTATTCTAACTGTTTAAAGGCAATTTATAAAATTTGAACTTTTTTTTGTCCAACAAAACTCTATACCTTCTTCATATTTGGTTCGCATTTAGAGAAATATAAAGTCAAATATATATGGGCAACTTCAAAAATTTACAGCACTTAGACATTTTTTTTTAAGTGTTTTTTTTTTGTCTGACATCAATGTCGGGTTGTGTGTGTATAAGCCTATATTTGAGCATGTGAAATCCGTTCGCCTTAATCATTTTTATAATACGGCGCAAATTTTACGGCGGTTTTAAGTTAAAAATTAAAAAAAAATATTAAAATTACAGTTTTTGTTAAAATTGAAAAAGGATAACGCCTGTGGATAATACCCCTTAAGGGCTTTCTTAGCACACTAAAATATTTGTAAAAGCTTCAATACTTTTTAAAATACACTGAAAAAAAAAATAAAAAAAAAATTTTTTTTGATCGTGTATGCATATAAAAATTTATTTAAAATTGTTAAACATTTTAAAAAATTACGGCTAGTATAAGACATAATTTGTAATGTTTTGGGAAAAAACTATTTGCCTATCGCTAATGGTTTAAGAGATATAACCATTTAAACTTTACCACTCATGATTTTTTGCTATTTTGATTTGTTACCTTTGAAAATTTGTAAAATTGTTCTGCAAATTGGAAGCTGTAACGAACCTTTCGTTAGTTAAATCTTGGGTTCCAGTGATAAATTCTAAGCCGTTTTCAACTTTTTTTAATCCGCAAGTTTTTGTTTTGATGGCATTGTTTTTATTATTATTATTATTGTTATTTAAAACCGAATACCTAATTGACTTTCTTACACCAATTTGCGAATTTTTTGTTTTGTTTTTGCTTTTTATTTTTTCAGATTGGCGATATTCGCGTCTTTTACCGGTTAATTTGTTTCGCTTCTCAGTTTTTACGTATTTCACGTTTTTTAATGTATAATCTGAAACCATTTTACTAATTTTTATTCACGACTGTTCACGCACATAAATAAAATAAACTGAATTGAAACTCAAATATTTATTCTTAGATCGGCGGTAATTTGGCGGTTTTCGCGGAAGTATTTTTTAATTGTTTTGTTGAAATTTGTTAAGGTGGCCCTCGTGAATATTGTTTAAAAATATAGTCTCACTTTCTAGAGGTTCAAAAAAAACGCGTTTTTTTTTGCAAATATTAATATTGGACCGATTATAAAATACTTGTTGGTATTCTGGGTTACTTATTAACCCGAATTCAAAAATAATTCTTTTAAATTTTCAAAATCAAATATTTCATACAAGGATGCTTTTTAAGGTTAGAAACATTTTGTTTCCTCCATAAAATTTTAAATCCTTAAAATTTTTTGGTGCGTTTTCGATTTTAGTATCAAGCTCAGTAAAGTCTTCCATTCGATGCACGTTTGAGCGGAATTGATACAGCGCTTTAGTTGTCACAAAGCGAAATGTGTTTGGAAAAAACTGCTGCTACACGCGCCAGGATTGAAAAAAAATATTTTTTTTGCACTTTATCAGTTTAGTCCATCGCGAAGAATCTATTTAGATACCTAAACATATTCCCATGCCATGTTTTGATATAAAAAAAAAGCTTAAAAAAATAGTTTTTTTTGCAAAAATTTTCACAAGTTCATAAAATTTTTGCGTCTAAAAATTTTAAAGTTACTCACATCACGCAATACACTAGCCAACTAAAAAGACAATTCAGATTGTCAGACGCAGAAAAGATACATTTTCAAAAAATTTACGCTAATTTCTTTTAAGTTTGCGATGTCCGTGATACGTTATTGGTGCGCTGACACCAACTTGATATACCTCTAACTTTATAAAATTACGCCGTTTTCATAATTCTGCGCTTAAAACTCATTTTGATTAAACGGCGCAAAAACCCTATTTAAAATTTTCAAAAAGTTCAAAATTCGGAAAATTTTGGTTTCACTTGTAAACCACCATGCAACTTTTCACCCAGCAGCAATATCAAAAAATTTTTTTTGTGGATATATCCTCCAAGTCTAATGACTATATTTTGTATTGGTTTGGATCTGAAAGCTTAAAACTATTACAGAGAAAACGGGAAGAATGAAAAAAACTCTTGCAAGTTTCAAGTCGTTTTTTTAATTTTTCGAAATTTAGATGACCACCAATTCTTAAGGTGACGACTTTTCAATGTAAAACTTTGCACGTCATATCCTTCAAGTATAGTCATCCAAACCCTGTACAACGTTTTTTTCAATTCATAAAACTTAACGAAATAAGAGCCATAGTATGTCGGTTTCAGCAGGTGCTCAAAAAATTTGAAATAGCCCATATGATTTGTAGTTTTTTGTTTCGTATTGTGTACAAATTAAATAAATTTAGTCATATTTTGAATATTTAATGCTATTTTCAATAATTTTTTTCTTTACGAAACAAAAAAGTAATGAAATTGCAATTTATTTTGACCAATAGTGTATATTGATTAACTTAACAAAAAAAAATATTACACGTTACGGCTCGTTCATGTTACATTTACGTTCGAGTAACGAGGATGTTACTTACGCTATTTGTAAAATAAAGAGTTAAAATTTATGCATATATATTTTTTTTTTTTTTGCTTCTTTTCTGTTTTTTAAACTGAGCAGTATGTAGTAAAAAATTATATTTTCTGCCTCCGTACATATGTAAATGCATAAAATGACAATGTTTGGAGGTAAAAGTTGTGTAAAGAATTTTTTTTGTAAATATATAAAAAAAATTAACATGCAAACAATTTATGCTTGACTTGTAAAAAAGCACCGATAGTGATGAAATAAAATTGTGAAACATATACTCAACGGCTTATAGAGATGTCAGAAATGTTTAACATTTTTTTTTTTTTAATGACTGCCTTTTGCGGGGAATACAAAGGGAGCGTTTAGGAGGACAAAATTAATAAAAAAAATTTATTAAACTAATGAAACTTTTCTTCGCAAAGTAAACGAACAATTTTTGATACTGCTTTTTAATGAAATTTCTTCATTGGGTGTATAAAACTTTTAATAAATAAAATGATATTTTTTTATAAATTTTATTAAAACTTGCAATAACTAAATGAAAAGGTTCAATGCAATTGCATATTTCTGATGATAGTTCTCTCAGTGTACTAGAATTTAACTAAATTTTTTTAGATTTGTTAATGTTTTACTAGAGATAGATAATTAGCCAATTTGTATCAAGTGAAAAGAGCTTAAGAAGCCAAACAAATAGCGTAAGGGTTGATCATTACAGAGACGGATAGACCTGAACAATTCTGCAGATACTAAGGAATTTAAATGGAAATATGAAAACAATTACAAAACTCGACAAATAAAAGAGCTTAAGCCATAATTTTGACTTGATTACTAAACTAAGCGTCGAAGAGAGAAAAGACCGGAGAAAGGTCCAAAATTTCGAATTGTTTGACTAGATTGTTAGATTGCGTTTTCTTTCAAAACTAAGCATCGCAGAGTTTTTTTTTTAATTTTGGCGATTTTTTCACATTTATTTGGATCTCGAAAACTAAAGGCGGTAAAACAGACAGCGGTTTTGGAGATTGATATAGTTAAAAAACTTTGTCAATTTACAACTGAAATTTATTTACTAAATCTAAAAATCAGTTGCTACAACAGAATATTGATGTCTACAATAAAAATATATTAATACAACTGAATTTTAGTTGCAACACTCACAATATTAAGAATACGCATTTGATGTGGTTATACTAGCCGAATTTATTGGTTGTAGCATACAAAATACAATTTTTAACTCGGTTTCTTTCTGTGTGGAGGTTTAAAAACCCTAAACATTTTGATTACAATCGTAAATAAAAAAGGGTAGAAAGTTATTATTTAGAGCTGTCAAATAACACTACTCGATTGCCAAAAAAAACTGGCTTCGAAATATAACTTTTTGACTAGACCTATGAATTTAAATCTGGCAAAACATTCTCCTTTGCAGTTTTTGAAATATCACGGTTTTTATATTTACATCATTAATTCCGTTTTTTTTGTCCTATATTTTGCTAAATTGTTTGAAAGTCTATCTCAAAGTTATGAAATTTTTTTAAGAATATAAATCCACACAAAATTATCTTTAATTTTAGTATAATCATGTGGGTATTTGTTTAAGGATATCTCACAAGGATAGTAAGGAAGTTGGAAATTTTACATTTTTAGTTGTATTTTTATAAATTTTATGCATGCTAAAAAATTTTAACATTGTGCATAATCTAGACATTAAAATGAAAATTTTGTTATTAAAATTGTAATTATTTTTAAAATGTCCTGAAATTTTAAGAAAATTACTAAAATTTTTTTCTTATTTTCCAAATGCTTTAAATACCAAAGTAAAAAAAATCTCTTCATATAAAAGTATATTATCTATTAACATTACTGCTGAAGAATTTGCTATTGTTTTCAGAACCAGTCTTTGTAATACAGATTTTTTAATATATCGGTTTGGAAAATAAATATTCAGGATATTTTTAATGGATTTGCAATTTTAATACAAAAATGAGTTCAGTGAAATATTTAGTTCACACACTTTGATCAAATTTAAAATTGTTTGGCATACACAAAATTTAAAAGGATAAAACTATACATGCAAAATTGTTAAACTCTTTGATATCCTGAAACAAACACATGAAAAATAATTTTGAGTAGATTTATATTACCGAAAAAAATATTTATTTTGCTGTTAGATTTGGAAGAATTAACCAAAATATGGCTCCATGAAGAAACCCCAAAATGATTACCCAAAAATAAAATGATATAAATCCCCAAAAATATGTATGTAAAACACCAACAATGATAATTGGGGAATCATTTCATTTTCTGGAGAATTATTACATTTTTAAACTTGGGAACTTATTTTATTGTGAAAGAGATCCTCAAAGCAAAAATTTAATAAATCCCAAAGTAAAAATTAAATAAATCCCATTTTGACGATTTATTTCATTTTGCTTTGGAGAGTTATTTCGTGGGGCTTACTAAATGTGTTAATATGGGGATTTATTAAAAAAATGTATTTTAAAGACAAGTTCTGCAAAAAAAATTTTAAATTTTTTGAGTAGTGTAATTATTTGAAATCAAAAATGTTGGGTCCTTTCCGATTTGATCTTAATCAATAACAGATTTCGCACATTTGAGTACATTACGAAAATTGTTTTTAATACAAATTTTAAAAGCATTCTTTAAGTACATTTAACACGATTTATTCACTACTTGCTTGATGATTTAATTCACTACTATTTTATATCATTTAATTCACTACTATTTTAAATATCACTTAAGGTATGTATTGAATAACAAACAATTGCAACAAACTTGCCGAGAATAAGGCAAGCATGCGTTAAATTACTAAAATTGTGCATTCATACACAAACCGCTGCTGGTAATAAGTAAAGACTGGCCCACTTATATTCTGGACTCACAAATGATTTAATAACGTTTTAAGAAAATGTTGTACATAATAGTATGATATATTAAATTCAAAGTTATTTATTCAGATTTAAGAAAAATATAAAAAAAAAAAATATCTTAATAAATATAAAAAAGGCTCTGTGCAATAACTCCCAGGTGAAAAAGTCCCAAAAAAAAATTAAATAAGTCCCAAAAATTTTTCATACAAATTTGGGAGTAATTTCAAATGAAATAATACCCAGTTCTTTTGCAGTTATTTCATTTTTTTAGAAGTTATTTCATTTTTGTTATTATGTGTTATTTCATAATGCAGTAATTCCGAAATGAAATATGTCCCAACAGAACTTAGCGTGTGACATAGCGCCCAAAAAAATTATATGTAAATTGTGGTTGTAAAAATTTTCTTGTTTTTGGGCAAAACGACATTGATTTGGACGAAATAACATTTTTTGTTGGGCGCTATGACGATTTTTTGTTTGGCCAAAATAAATTTGGGCGCTATGACGGTAAAAAAAAGAAGTTAATGCCCAAAATCATAATTTATTTTTTTTTAAATGTCATAAGACCTTAAATGTCAAGGCTGATTCATGAAATCAAACAAAAGAGTTTTAAGGAAACTTAAAAAAATGCTTCAATTTTATATTTTTGTGTCGCACGCAGAAAAAACTTTATTTCACGTAGCCGCCTGCTTCGTTCGGAGAAAAAAAAAAAACCCTAAGAGTGGCCGAAGGCCGCCACACAGAAAAACTTGTTTTTACAAATCCAATGTCGAATTCGTTGAAATCTTATTTTTAAGAGAATAAGTAATATAATGTGACCAGTCATAGCTTTGTCATTTAAACAGCTAATTGATTGTTTTTTATCTTAAATAAAAGAGTAGAGCATTGGTCTTCTGTTTATTTAACGTGTAGACACTAATATATACGTAAAATTTTTAATAAAATAGACTTTAAAAAAATAATCATTAAAAACCAATAAATCTTCGTGTGGGTTGGTATTTTGGGACATAAAAAGTTATGACAGGTCAAATAAATGTTACTTGATGTCTTAAAAATATAAGATTTCAACGGATTAGACATCTGATCTGAAAAACAAGTTCTTCTGGGTGGCGGCTTTCGGCCGCCCTTAGGGTTTTTTTCCTCCGTAGAACGCGGCAGGCGGCTCCGCGAAATAAAGTTTTTTTTACTTGCGACACGAAAGGCATTATGTCTTATGCCATTTAAAAAAAAAAAAAAATTATGATTTGGGGCAATAACTTCTTTTTTTTACCGTCATAGCCAGTGTTGCCATGTATTTTTTTCAAAAAACTGTAAGAAAAACAGTTTTTTTAAGAAAAAACTGTTTTTTTTTTTTTAATAAAAAACAGTAGAAAAAACAGTTAATATGTGCATTTTGAATTCAATTGCATTTTATTTAAACATAAAACAATATAAAAAACATTAAACACATAACATATTTATATACACAGAAAAAAAATATTTTTTGTTGTTGACTAACTTTTAATTATACTAACAAAAAAAAATATTTTCAAATTTATGTTATTACAGATCACAAGTTGTGCTCTGTTATAAAAATACATTTTAATTAACAATAGGAATAATATGTTTTTTTTTTCTGTGTACTTGTTTAAAGTAAAAAAAAAATATAATATAAAAAAACATATTTATATTTATATTAATTATTTAACATATAGCAAAAAATAGCTACAAAACCATAAAAAAAAACAAAATAATTCATCACATTTTGAGATCTTACTTAATTACATAAAAATATCAGTTATAAATTTTTTGATTAAATTTGATTTTCATTTCGTTTGATTTCACAAAATTTAAACACAAACAAATGCTTCAATGCGTAGTATTATTTTTTATTGAAACATTTTGTGCAACTTTTGTAATAAATTTATAAATTCAAGTAAAAGAAAGTAAATCGAGCAGGTAAACTGTTAAAAACTGGAAAAACTGAAAAAAAGGCTGAAATTAAACAAAAACTGTTTTTTTTTCATGAAAAACTGGAAAACTGTTACGCATCCTAAAAAACTGGAAAAAACAGTTAAAACTGGCAATATGGTAACACAGGTCATGGCGCCAAAAAAAAAGAGTTTTTTCAAAATAAAATGCCATAGCACCAAAAACAAGAAGTTTTGGATTCTCTGCCATTGATTTGGTCGTTATAACATATTAACATCAACAATTTTGGGGGATATGCGGACATTTGGGCAATATGTCATTTTGGTTTTTTGGGCAATACGACTTTGGGGAATATAACGGTACGCCCTTACTTCATTTGTGTTGCATGTACTATTTTTGGGAGTTATTTAATTTTTATTCTTTGGAAATTATATCATGATGAAATAACAACCAAAATCTAGGATTTGTTTCATTTTTGTTTTGTAAATTATTTCATTTTTTAGAATTTATTTCACTTTTTCGAGACGGGACTTATTTCATTTTTTTAGACTTTATTTCATTGGGAGCTTTTTCACTGGGACTTTTTGCACCTGGGACTTATTACATAAAGCCTACAAAAAATACTGGCATATTTTGCAGAGTGCATCGTAAAACTTTTTAACACTACCAGTATTGAGTAATATTAAATAATATTATTATACTGTTCTAAGACGTTGTGGATGTTATTAAACATCTATCTATTCAGTGAGCATCAAAAAGTGAAAGTGTACACGTTAGATGAGTATGTTTAGAATTATATTATAGTATTTTGCTATTACATTTAGTGCAACATTTTATGTTTTTTGATAAAATTATTCCTCCATTTTCAATTTTTAAAAAAATTACAACAGTAGTCCTGTAACAACTAAAATTACACAACAAAAACTAAAAATACTGCATATTTTAAGCGTCAAAAGAAAGTCTATAATTCAACCATGAAGTATACTTAAAAATACCGTTATTTTTTGGTAATTTGCTTCTGTAACACATTGTTGAGAATATTTATAAATAACACTGTTAAACACTAAAAATGCCTCATAGATGCGACTTATCAATTGTGATACATTTTAGGACGAATGTGAACACCATTTTAATATTAGCTCCACTTTTCGAATAACTCGGGAATTTATCTTTTATCAAAAATCTAGTTTTTTCTTTAAAATTTCTTATTAATTCATGGACCTGAATAACCTAGAAATAAGTTTTAATGTGGTTATAAAGTATGGACTTTAAGCATTAAAAACCATATCAATTAATTGCAATTGGGCGAATGCAATTAAGTGAAAACTTCACTTGTTTATCTTTGTTATGAATTTACAAAATTTTACTACATGATGTTAACTTATATTCCACTTAACTAATTTCAGCGAAAGAACCATCGCTTTCATATAAAAATTTTCCGGAAATTTTATCTGAAGTTTAAAAAATTTGACATGTTTTTTAAAATTAATTTTGTATGTATTTATTATGGGGAAAATAAAAAAAAATATATTTTTGAACATGCACTTCAATTAACTGGAACTTGGCTGGTATTGATTCGAAAACATATTTTAATGTGTTTATCTGAATTTATTAATTAAGATTTGTCACAGACTCAATATTTTGAAAGCATAAAAATATATAAAATTTTTGTATTTTAAGCAATTTTTTTCTTAAACTAAAAGCGAAAATGCACGAGTTTTTTCATAAATTAAAATACTTGTGATGTGCGCTTAAGGTACTTATTAAAGTCTTGGATATTCTTTTCGTTGAAGATTTTCTATTAACGAAATCGTGAAAAATGAGAAATTTCAACTTTAAATACACACTTTCTCTGTGTGAGAAGTGCCAACCGAATTTAAAAGTGTATTTTAATGGTAGAATCGAATAAATGCAGCTAGTACAAGGATACTTAAGTTATACACATACTGGTGTAGACTATGTTAACCCAATTTAAATAAGGGTGTCAAAATGAAGAGACCAGAAACCAGACAAAGGCTGTGTTGCAGTATTTGTTTGTCTAGCGTCAAAAGTGGTTTATCTTTAAGCGGTAAGCGAGTTGCCAACAGAAGTATTCATGGCAGCGCTTTGAAGATTGGTTGGTAGAAGAGGAAAGAGTGTTTACACACAGAGAACAAATCCGTTGTGTAAACCGAATTTTGGTAGTTACACGTACCATCACATTATTCGGTTACAGCTACTGACATTTTTAATTATGTCTACCATAATAGAACAGCACATTCAGTACAACTGTTTTTTTTTTAATAATTACTGTTAGTAAAACACTTTCAATAAAATTTTTTTTAATTTCAACATTTCTAAAATTAAATTTTTCAAATGCATATTAATTAAAACTTTATTGCGACTGTCTATATGATGTGAAAATAACACTGTATAAATAAAAATTTAATTTTATTTGTATAAAAATTTAAATTATTTGTATAGAAAAATAAATGAATAAATATATATTACAAAAATATTAACGTTAAAAACTAACCTCTAAGATACTTATGTAAAAAATTAATTACATCCATTAATATTGAGCTGTTTGAGCTACAAGATAGTCATCATTCTGAAATCCGGAGGAGTTTCTTTTTGAGCATTTCTAAATATAAACATAAAAGAACATATTTATTAGAACTTTGGAATTAAACGTTTATTTTTAAGTGAAAAAAAAAAATCATTTGTAGAAGAAATTTCAGTTTTGGCTACAATTGTAGTACACCTAAAAAAACAAACCACATCAAATTACTGCCTCTAAAAAAACAAACCACATCAAATTACTGTATTATGTTACAGCATTTTTTTTTTTTTTAATAAAACAAATAAATGTTGGTTTATTTTTTACAAATATCAGTGGTTTATTTTTCTAACAATTATTGTTCATTTTTTGAACAGTAAAAAACAAATGACAATGTTAGTTGAATTTACTGAAATGTAAGTTGTCATTTCTTCAAGTGAAATTTCATTTGTTTTTAGCTACATTTGCAGGGCTCTTTACCTACACAGTGATCTAAGTGTACTTACTTTAACAATCACTATCTTTCCTAGTTCTGGATTATTTCATCTTTTTGTTTTTGCTTCAGTGGTTTGTTTGTGTTATATTTATTTTTGTATTCAATCAAAAAATGTTCCGTATTTTTTATTTTTGAATTGATATTTTATAAAGCAGTAAATATTGAAAATCTTTTGTGACTACTTATTGGTAGTCGTTACCACAATTAATTTTTTAATACACGATTGGCTGGTTTAACCAATTATTAAAACATTGCAGAAAAAATTTGTCTGTTTTAATTTACCAGTTTTGATTGAGAAAATTGTGTAATCGGTATTACATATTTTGCTAACCAAATGATTTTTAACATTTTCAACCGAATTCCAACTAATTTATTCTGTGTGTGTATATATATTCCGATAATGAAACTAACTTTGTTGGTCCGGCTAGGAAAATTGATAAGGAATACACTTATTCTGTTTAAAAGAAATCTTTAATACCAGAAGTATTAGCTAATGAAAATGTGCTGCGATTAAATCGGCGAAACATTACTTGCGGTGTGTTGTTGGAGAAGCTAAACTAACTTTTGAAGAGACGTCAACGTTATTGGGTCAGGTCGAATGTGTTTTGAACTCCCGTCTATTAAGAGATTTATCATGTAACAAAGAAGAACTACATCCAAAAAAAATGTCAGTTAAGTCATAATAGTTAAATAATCTTCTTTACACTGCCTACAAAAATCTCGTTTCATCCTATGTATCAGTTTACGTCTGTTTAGAGAACTCAATGTGTTAAGTTCCTTACATTCATCTGGTAAATCTAGCAACGGTCTTCCAACAAGAAAATGCCCTATAGTTAACACGACTACACTAAAAAAAGTAAATTCAGGAACATTTCTGCTGGGAGGATCCTTTAGTGTAGACGTGATAACTTCAATATTGAGTAGAAGCTTTAAGACCAATTTCTTGTTTGATTTACCAAGATTGGCCAGTTGCTTTCATCAAACCTTGTGCCAGTGCTGATATATTTGAGCAGCCAACTGTTACCCAGCAGTTATCATTTACTTACGTTTTAAGCTATCAAATATTATGTGTCTCGTTAGCTCAGTGGTTAGAGCTGTCGGTTGCCAGTCTGGCGGCCAGCGTTTAAATCCCGGTGGGGCCAACAAAATTCAACATAAACTGTTTTAATTTTATATTGGAAAACAAATTTTTAGACCACATATTTCATGGTTTTAACATTTTGGAAAAGCATTTATTGACAGCATTTACGCCACTTGCGAAAGTGCCTTACCAGCTGGGATCCGTTTGTCTTTTTCCGACGGAGCATGTTTATTACAATCCATAGTACTGGTACGCATGTGTGCAACCAGTAGGTAGTTATTAGCAGGGACCGTAAATAATGATTATTGCTCGTTTTTTTTAATCAAAAAATCAATCACTTAGAAGAGACATAAAAAAAAAGTTTATTGCACCATTATTATTATTTTTTGACAATCTTTGCATATCCGTCATGATTTTTAAATTTTTGATTTTTAAAGTTTTCTTCAATGGTAATGATTATTTTTGAGTAATAATAAAAAAAATCAGCCATAATCATTATTTTGAGCAAAAAAAAATAAAAGTCAAAAATAATCATTATTTATGATTTTTATTTTTTTCGCTCAAAATAAAACTCATTTTCAATGTGTGGGATGGACATATCTCAGGAAGTAGGAGGAGCTTATCGAAGATTATGGTATCAATCTCTTCTTTGGAAGATTCTCTAGCAGATTAATGCATCAATGATATTTGTGGGTGAGGTTTAAGGGGCTAATTATTAATTTCAAAATAGGGAAGCACGATTTTCACCGTAGACGTATGTCCTAGTGGACTTTTTACTCAATACAATCCCAAGAATCAGAAACGCGAAGTGCCCATTAAGATTTTTTATAGGGCTTTTTTTGCCGTATTTTGTAAAAGTAACAATGTGTGGGATGGACATATCTCAGAAAGGAGGAGGAGCTTATCCAAGATTATGGTATCAATCTCTTCTTTGGAAGATGCTCTAGCACACTAATGCATCAATAATATTTGTTGGTGGGGTTTAAGGGGTTAATTATTAATTTCAAAATAGGGAAGCACGATTTTCACCGTAGACGTATGTCCTAGTGGACTTTTTTACTCAATACAATCCCAAGAATCAGAAACGCGAAATGCCCATTAAGATTTTTTTCCTTCCATACTAATCGCCCCACCCTAATATGTATATATATTTACACCTACATGAAAGTGAGTTTTATTTTGAGCGAAAAAAATAAAAATCATAAATAATGATTATTTTTGAGTTTTATTTTGTTTGCTCAAAAATAATGATTATGGCTGATTTTTTTTATTATTACTTAAAAATAATCATTACCATTAAGAAAATCATTAAAACTCATAACATAATCATTATTGTGTAATTTTTATTATAAAACTCATAATGATTACGGTCCCTGGTTATTAGTTCTAGTTTAGATTGAAGATTATTGTAATTAGTGTATAAGTTCTTTATTTTCAATAAATGAGTAAGTGTCTTACAAATACTCAACGTTCACGGAGTTTTATTTAAAAGCGACGCAAGCACTTAGAATATGCATTTTTTTTAGTTTTTGTTCTCTTATTTTTGGTTTTTAAGGATTATTGTTGTTAAGTTGAATAAAGAGCAATTATATTATTAAAAACTCATAAAATGTTTAATTAAATATTGGATAATCACAAAGTACTGAAATATAATTTTAAACAACGTGCGCCCCTGTAGGCTAGTTATTAGCGTGCTGGCTTATCAGTGCGGGGGTCGCGGGTTCGATTCCCACCAGAGGCACTGGTCTGTTTTCGATACAACGCGCCGAAGGCCATAGTAGCAAGTGCTCGGTTAGGGTAATAGTATATAATTTGTAATTATATGATTACCCATTAATAATAATAAAAAAAAAAAAAAAAAATTATAAACAAACTTGACTTACGTATACACTTTCTTTTGACGCTCACTGTATTTCATAACATTTTTATTTCAGCTTAATAGATTTTCATTTGCGTTAACAGCAACAAATTGATTTAGGTTTTATTTTTGTTATAGTTTTACCAATAAAAGTACGATGCCGTGCAACGTCTGCATTTGAGATAGAACAAGTTTGTGGTAATGGTTAAATTTTTTATTGATCATCCATTTTATGAAAAAAACACGAAATATCGTTCACAGAATCTTACCAATTTTGATGCGAATGTCAAACCATATATACCACTCAGGGAACTTCTGCATTAAAAATATGTAGTTGTTGGGGTTGTAATACAGTTTCTTTATTTTTAATGTAAATGTCAGTCATTTGTAGAACAAATTTAATTTTTTGTTAACATTGTAGGTTATTTAAAAAAAAAACAAACATCAAATGACTGTTTTATGATTTTACATTCATTTTTTACAGTCGTTTTTTATTATTTAAAAAAAATAAAAAATAAATGTTCGATTAGCTTTTACTTACATATGTGGTTCATTTCAACTACAATTGTTATGTTATATTTTGAACAGTAAAAACAAATGACAAATGTTAGTTGAATTTAATGAAATGTTAGTTGTCCTTTCTTCAAGTAAAATTTCATTTGTTTTTGACTACATTTGCTGTCGTCTTTACATACATAACATCCTTAGTGTAGGTGTTTTGAGCAGTATATTTAGTTTATTCCTTATATTTTCTGCACTTCTTAACCGAATGTCTTGAGAATTCGAGTAAGTAAACTCTGAAATATTTCTAATAAACATGTAATATAATAATTAGTTTCTTAATTACATAAGAAGTGTTGTTATAACTGTTTAGTTTTCTCCAGATTATAAGTGGGCCATTGATTATTGACAATTTTTGAAAATGTATGTTATATATTATGTAAACTACGAGTATATTATGAAAATATAGTATGATATTTTTCAAACTTAAGTACGAGTATTTGCCATAAAATATATTTTCTAAATAAAGAATTTCTACAGCAACACAAACTTATTAATTGCACAAAGACTTGGGAGAATTTAAAATTAGTTAACCCTCCAGTGCTTTTATGTAACATTTTGAAATTGAAAAATAAATTTGCTTTTTGTGTAACATTTGAAATTGACTGTCTATATGACTTTAATATAACACTGTACTAAAATACATTATAAAATTTGTCCTGTGGCGATGTCTCAACTTAAAAAACGAAAAATTTGTCAACCCTGAACGTAAAAACCTTCTGGTAACATTGTGAAATAGAGACGGAGGAGATTAGAAAAATAAACAAAAATCTAAAAATAGAATATTTGTGTTGTTAGTGTTGTCACTTCTGACTATAATATACAATAACAGAAAAAGCTAATAGGAGAGAAAACTGCAATTTAGCTACATTAGATTCGAGGCCATAATTGGGTGTGATCGCTAAACGGTCATGACTTGATATTGTTACGTTTGTAATGTAAGATGAGCTCAGGTTTGATTCGTAAAGCCCCAGGTTGTTGAAAAATTTATCATATAGAGACAATCTGACTATTATAAGATACAAATAATAATACAATTTATATGCAAAATCACTGATGAGCCTGTCCATAAAAAGGCAGAAACTAGTCTAGTATGATTTAAAAATTAATAGTGTTTATAATTTTTAGATAAAAACGTTTATTTTTCTTCTTAACCTCAACATTTCTAAATTAAATTTGTCGAATGCATATTAATTAAAAATTAATTGCGACTGTCTATATGATGTTAATATAACACTGAACTAAAATTAAATTTCTTCGTTTGACATACAATAAAGAAACTTTCAAACCTAAGGACGATTTAGATAGAAATAAACATAAAAACACAAATACACAAATGTTTCAATTATCCACGCTTTTAATTATTGAAATCCCTGATGAATCGATTAATCACGAATTTTGAGTAATCAAAATTAATCGATTAATCAAGAATATGAGTAATCAAAAATGTCCATTAATTGATTAATCAGTATTTTGATAAATCAGTGTGCTTGATTAATCCCTATTATAAACAAAATAAATTAGCTGGAAATAGGTTGGAAATATAAAAAATTGTTTGGCCAATAAGAAATTTTGCAACGATTATAGAATTTTCTTAATTAAAGCAGTAAAAATATTCTTCCATTCAATATTTTTTTAATTCAACCAGATTTTACCTGCAATATTTCAGTAATTGGTATAACCAACCAATACTGAATTAAAAACATTATTGTGGTAATGATCGGTATATAAAACAAAAATCAATACAAACATGTTAATCAACACGTGAAAAAACATAAAAAATCAAGAAATTGGAAGAAGATATTTTCCATGTTGGTACATTTAAAACAAATATATAATTCCAGTATTCTTACAAAAAAAATCGGTCTTCTTTTTTTAGTTGGAATAAAATTCAGAGCTCGAAAATGTCTGAAAAAATCCATGAAGATTTTAATAATATACTCAACGAATCTCAGTAGGAAAATTATTTCAGAGGAAAATAAGAAAGGCTGAATATTTAGTAGGGCAATTTTAGTTTTTGATTTTTGTTTTCGTACACTACGGGTATTATGTAGGTGAATAGGACAGCAATTGTAGTCAAGAACAAATGAAATTTAACTTGGAGAAAAGACGACTAACATTGCATTAAATTCAACTAACATTTGCCATTTGATTTTACTGTCCACATATGTTAGTAAAAAATAAACAAACATTTATTTTTTACTTTTTTAAATAACAAAAACGACTGTAAAAAATTAATGCTTGTTTTTTAAAAATAAACTGCAAGGTTAGGAAAAAATTAAGTTTGTTCTACAAATGACTGACATTTACATGAAACACAATGAAACTTTATTACAACCCAAACAACTACAAATTTTTAAAGCAGAAGTTCCCTGAGTGTCTTTCTTTAACATTAAACATGTTGTTATCATATAAAAATTGTTTGCATATATTGAAATTTAATAAAACGGACACAATATTTTATTTAATTCGTAAGTAATTGTAAAAAAAAAACGGTCGAGTGTACTAATATGATAATGTGGCGACGAATTCGGTTATCACAAGGCATATCGCACACCTAGTATAAAAGTGACTCAACTCAAAATTTTTCATTTTTCAGAAATCGTAAAAAAACATTTGCAACTTTATACCAATTGTAACATAAATAAAGACAGTTTACAACAACAAAATACACTTATATTTTTTAATAGATAAACAAGTATATTGTGCATAGTTTAAGCATATAAAACCGAAAAATTAAAATTTTGAGTTAAGTCACTTTTGAACTGGGTGTGCGATATGTTCTTTGTGTGTAGAATTATCGTAAATGTACGACAAAACAAAAATGTATTTTTAATATTTAAAGACCACTGCAAATGTAGTTGAAAACAAATGAAATTTCACTCGAAGGAATGACAACTTACATTTCAGTAAATTCAACTAACATTGTAATTTGTTTTTTAATGTTCAAAAAATGAACCACAATTGTAATAAAAATAAACCACATATGTTAGTAAAATTTAAACAAACATTTATTTTTTAAATAATAAAAACAAATTACTGTATAAAATAAATGTAAAATCTTAGTGCAGTAATTTACAATTTTAGTCAAAACTTAAATGTCTTCTAAAAATGACTTTTTTCACTTATAAATAAAGAAACAACTACAAATATTTACAGCAGATGTTCCCTGAATGTAGATATCAGCTGCTTTCAGATGCTATGCTCATTATAGGGTTAAGGCCAATAAGTAGCATTCACATATTTGATATAATGATAAGCATGAGTGCGCTTGTGCTTTATGATATTTACTGTTTATTGAGTACCTTTATATATTTATTACAGTTCGTCATAAAAGTGTAAAATTTCTTTTTTTTTGGGATATCATGACCTTTTAGAATATTTTTGCATAAATAACAAATTTCAACTCCTTCCTAGTGGGCTCGGTGGCCATATATTCTATTTTAGAGTACTTTTTCTTACAGAGCAAAAATAGCTATATTTGTATACAATTTTAAATGACTATTTGATTATTTTAAGAAAAATGTTTTTCCCGTTTTTGTAGGAACCATATTTCCATGCTTAGCTTGGAAGTATGGTTCCTTTATTGGTAACCCATTAAAAAGTTATTAAGGTTTTAAAATGTTGTCTTTACTAAAATGTAATATTTTATTGATTAACAACTTTTTAACGGGCTGCGATATTTTTTGAAAATATTTAAAGCGAAATTGTTTAAAGCACTTTCCAAATATTTTTACTATGTTTTACAAAGGCATTTGCATTGTAAATTTTTGTACCATTTCTCTCAGTCGGGTATATATTTAAAATTTGTGTGATTAAAAAAATTATTTTTAATAGTTTTTAAAAAGAAGAGCATTTTTCGACCACTCGATTGCCTAAATTTTTCGACAACTCTATTGCATAAAAACTGGAAAATTTGTTTATTTTAATAATTTTTGGCGTAGAATTGAATGTTGAGTTCAAATTTTATATTATTACAGTTATTTTTGTTGGCGGTATGAAACAACACCCCAATGAAATAAGGCCCCAAACCAAAAATTAAATAACGCCCCATTTTTTGGGGCTTTATTTCATTATGAAACAATACCCCAGAAAAAAAATGAAATAAACCCCCAACCAAATGAAACGACACCCCAAAACAAAATGAAGTAACGCCCCAATTTTTGGGGCTTTATTTCGTAATACAGTAAAGCCCCATTTTGAAAATAAAATAAGGCCCCAATAAAAAAAAAAAAAACAAAATTATATATTACTTTGAAATATTTCTTTATTCCTAATTAATACATAGTAAAAAGGCTGGAAAAAAAATTGCGCCATTTTTTTTTTCAGCCTTTTTAAAATAAAAAGATTAATAATATTTAGTATATCAATACAGTTTTTTTTAATATTTTTTAGTAGTATATCACAAAATAGAACTAAATTTATAAATCGTATAATCGCACGCAGAAAAAACTTTATTTCGCGAAGCCGCCTGCCGCGTTCTACGGAGGAAAAAACCCCTAAGAGCGGCCGAAGGCAGCCACACAGAAAAACTTGTTTTTACAAATTACTTGATGTCTTAAAAATATAAGATTTCAACGGATTCGACATCTGATTTGAAAAACAAGTTCTTCTGGCCTTCGACCGGTCTTAGGGGTTTTTTTCTCCGTAGAACGCGGCAGGCGGCTTCGCGAAATAAAGTTTTTTTCTGCGTGCGACATAAAAGAAACTTCAAAATTACTACACGGTATAATCTCACTTACTAATAGCAAATAACTATTTACATTAATAACTTGATAATTCATGCAGTACTTATAACGGTTATTTGCTTATATTACTTAAAAATTGTGCTTTTTAAGAAACTGAAGTAACACCCCAAAAATATTACTTGGGGACTTATTTCATTTCTCATATTGGGGCCTTTTTTCATTATGAAATAAAGCACCAAAAAAAAATGAAATAAAGTCCCAAAAAATTAAATAACACCCCAAATTTTTTTTATCGAAATTTTTGGGGCCTTACTTCATTTTCAGTTTGGGGCCTTATTTTATTGGGGTTTTGTTTCATACCGCCATTTTTGTTCTGTGGGAAGAGCCTAAATCATCGATTTGACCCACCGAACCCATTTGGAAGAATTATTATTTATTGAAAGTGATGATATCCGAACGAGAAATTTTTGTGACAAACTCTAATATTTATAAAATCTAAATTCACTTCAGCAACAAACAACTACAAAAATTATCGTATATTTTAAAAAAGCTGGTGTCATCAGAAATAGCACAAAAAATTTTATTAGAATGTGTTCTAAATTCTTCATTGTTTAAAAACTAAAAAACTTTATGTTTATACAGCAACACTAAATTATATCATGAAATTTAATATTTTACAGACTTTGTAGGTAAATATTTTTTGAATTTATTTTTTTTTTTACTTTACAACAAATAACAGCTTTTGCCTCATTCTTCCTTAAGAGACAATAAAAGTGTCTTGTATATTTAATGAAATTACTTTCAAATCATTTGCCAACATTTTAATTACTTTTGCAAATATTGTTGCATTCATGTAAATACACACACACACACAAATTATCCTTGTACCTTATGAGTGCAACAACGCTTATAATATTTTGAAGTCTTACAACAACTTTTATATTTGCATACATGCCTTTTTTGTTTCATATTTTATTCATATTGTGAAACATGTTAAAGCTTGCTGGGTAAAAAGTAACAGAAAATAAAAAAATATAAGTATGTTAAAAAACTGCAGAGGGGTAGTTGTCGATAACAAAACTAGAGGTGTGATATGAAAGCTATCAAACATTTACTGCAATATTGAATATTTGATAGAAAAGCGAAGTAAACCAAAAAATACTACAAAACTTGTTTTGATTACGAAATTGATTGAGTAAATTACTATTGTAATTGATTTTACAACTACCATGCTTGTAGTAGTAATTATAATAATACATGTAATAGTAATAATAACAAAAATTGTATATGATGCAGGAGTTAACTAACTTTAAATTTTTTTTAATAATTAATATTTTTAATTCATATTTCGATATTTTGAACTTTATTGTATATATACACATACTGAGGAAATGTTGGCAAAAAAATTCTAGCTTGTTGAAGAAAGTCCTTGCGTTCTTCAAATATATTTTTATCAAAACAACATAGCCGTTCATTAAAGTTTTCAGTAACTTTTCTTACCGTGGAATATATTTATTTAACATTTTTTGCTAGCAAACGTATGAAAACACTTTCATTTTTTTATATTTATTCGTGCAAAATAAGATTTCTTCTATTAAGCTCTTCAAAAATCTTTTTTATTGAAATAAAATAAGAAGATAAAAGCCAACATAAATCATAAATTTTATTTTTATTAGTCAAGTAATTTTGTAGAAACGATTAAACATGGTTGGATTTTGGCTATCACAACCTTTAATCCATTATCACATCATATCATAGCTGATCCGAAAAATTGTATTTATAACCTTACCTCATGAGAGCAAATAGGATCTTATCTAATATAATTTGATCTGAAAAATTGGCCTATCTAATTTGATCAAGTTATATATAATTTAATCAAATTTGGCATAACTTCATAAAATTCTGTAAAAAACCGTTCTACTATTTTCCAAAAAATAATGAGAATTTAAATATAAATGGATTTGAAAATTAGACAGAATTTCAGTTTGACTAATATGTGGTGCCATATACGAGTACAATGATATGTAAAAGTGATAGAATTTTTTTTGTACTTCTACTTCAACTTTTTTTTTTTTTTTTTTTTATTTTTTATTTTTTTATGTTTTTTTGCTTTATGTAGTTGGATTTTCCGATAGATTTTTCATTAAATTTTTTGGGCATTTCATTATTTTTTGAAATACTAACTTTGAACTTTTGCCTTTAAGTGTATCCTTTCAAAGCTTTTTTATTTCTACTTTTTTACAATTTTTTTTTTAATTAATATTGTTTGAGAAACTTATAGACTACGAAAATATTTTGTAGTAGTTTGTTAGACAAAAATTGCAAAACTTAGGATCGAAAATCCTGATTTAATAGTCTGCGGCACATTCGCAGCAGGAAGTAATTTTTATAACTCTACTGCTTTCTTAACGATTTAAGTTTTTATTGCTTTATTTTTTTATATTTTAATATGAGCAAAAAGTCATAAATCTGTTATTTATACTTTAGGATGCGGCACGTCTTACTGATATTGTAGTGGGCAGTTTTGGTTAAGAATAAGAACTTAATTTTGTATATAGTTTACCAATTTTTTTTTAATCGATTAATTTTTTTTGGGTGAATGCTGCTAGTTATTTGTTCGTGAGTGTACTGATACTCAAAGCTTAGTCAATATAATATTGGTGGGATAGCTAGTATGACAAGATTATTCTTAATTACTCAAAAGTTCTTTTGGTTGCTTACGCATACATACACACGCATACGTACATACTACGGGCAAGTTACCAACTTTAAGAGATAGTATATGAGTGTAGAGGTGAAGATTAGCTTGTGTGTATTAATTGTCGTTACTAAATATTGGGACTTTTACTCAATCTGCTTTTGGTTTGTTTGTAGGTGTTACTATCAGCAGGGGGGATGGGACAAATGGTTTTTATGTAGTTACTAACGGTATTCAAATTTGCATCATTTAGTAAATCTGGTTGGAGTTTGGAATTGAAATTTTAATTGCAAACAAGTAGTCGAATTACAAAGTTCAGTAAAAATATTGACGGAGTGTTTGGAATAAACGTGTTATTTCAATTTTTTTTTGGTTGATTTGGAAACTGTACCACATTTGGTGTACAATTTTCTTGTGTGAATTTTTGTATTGACGGTACGTCTGATGGTATGTTTTTTTTTGGAACTGGACCATAGAGGAGCGACCGTGGTGGCCTTAGTTCTTTCCTTTGCGGAACAAGTTTTGGTGAGTTTTTTTTCTTGTGAAATGTGGGAGTTCGTTCCTAATACCTAATTATTTTATAGACACGTTTTTTGTCGTTTTGGTGGACGACCGGGGAACGGGTTTTCTTCACACACGTGTTGTGTGAAAGATTCCGGACACGTGGAAGTTTATTTCCACGTGTGTGTGTGTCGGTTATACCCGTTGTGACTATGTAAATGGTGGTCTCTACTAGTGTGGTGGCTGTAATATTGAGTTTTGTTGTGGAACGTGTGGTTTCCAAGTGTACCCACCCAACCTGTTGAAATTTCCTTAGGACTTCTTGTGGGGCTTAGATTCAACTGAAGAATAAATACCGCTCCTTACCTGCTGAAAATTAGTGGTGCCTGGACAAGTGAAAATTTAAAAATCTTTGTTATTGTTTTTTTTATAAAAACTTAAATTTTATAAGTTCTTGGAATCAGGAAAGTTTGAGCCAAAAGATTTAGGGTAAAACTTAATAATTTTTTTTTGGTAAAGTGTATAAAACTTTATATTAATTTCTGGTTGCACCGTGTGCAATTAGAGGTTAATCTTTAGTTTTTGGTTCGCTCAAGCCGGGATCAAAACGCTAAAAGAACCAAAATTATCTAATTAATATTTTTTTGACAACACCACAACACAGCATCGTCATCTATGGGCCCACAGATTCAACGATGGAGTACTAAGAAAATTGTGAGTATTAAATGAAATATTTTGGGATCTCTGTTGCGGTTAAAATAACGGGTGAGCCAGTTGCTGAAGTACATTTTTTTTAAGGTCATATTTTTTTTTTTTTTGCGATATGGCTCGGGTTTTAGTTAATAAATGTTAATGAAGATTTATTTTTTTTTTGGTTTGGACCGATTGAAATAAGAACTGATCAGTACCTCATCTAATTAAAAATTTCCAAAATTATTTGTATATTTTTTTTTTTTTTGGCAGTTTTTTTTTCTCACTTTTAAAAGTGTCATATTTCCTCATTGTTTATAAATATTGTAATTATAAATGGTAGATTTAAAATAATCGTAATTATTATTATCAATTTATTTTTGTGAATTTATGGAAAATAAATTTATGCTTCTGGCATAAATGGATCATAAAAAGTATCCACAGTTTAACTTTATCTATTTTTGTGGTATTGTTATGATGTTGGCTTAGGCTTTAGTAGTCTGATGTCTGTCGGAGTAATCGGTAATTTAAAAATTATAACGGGTTAAATTTATTTAACCCAATTTTAGCAAAGGGCGTTCAGGGGAATTAGATATACTGTTCGCAAGGTAGGGAGGGCATTGGATAATGGGGCCCAATACCATCTAGGGGTTCCCTTATATAAACGCGCATAGTAAAAAGGGATATTTTAGGATAACTGGGTTTTTTTTTGTCCGTCTTTTTATAAAAATAATTTGCTTTATAGTTAATAGTGATTGGCACTAGACCGTTCGCGATTTTTTTTATTTTTATGATTCGTTCATACCTTTGTACCGCAAAGTGCACCTAATAATATTTGTGTGTGTGTGGTTGGTTTGTGGATGAGGAAGAACTCACCCATTTCGGCGAGCTAGCAAGAGCATAGCTAGAGGTGCACAACCCTCCGATTCCGCACTCCAAAACGGGAGAACTTGGCCGGCTAGCAACGGTTAGCTTCATATGAGGTTTTCGGTCGTACAAATTCACTCCCCCCCCCCCACTCCCATACCACAATATCCGATTATCCTAGTGTTTTGGAAGAAGTAGTTTTACACCCAAAAGTCTTAAATTGCTTATTACATTCGTTAGTAGATTTTTAACTGTTAAAAACAACTACATTTTGCAGCTGACTTAATGCAAATGTAGTTGGTAGTTGATTTTACCCATTATTGCTCCATATTGTAGAGTACTGGGTTCTCTAATTCTATTCTCTGATGAATTAATTGTTCTCAGTATTATTGTTTTTTTTTTTAAAAGCAATGAAAAGAAATTTGTCTCCTGTCCTGCACGGTTTGAAAGCGAGAAAGTATAAAAAAACAAAATTTAGTGCAATTTTAAAAAATAATTATTTTTAAACAAACGTAATTTTAAAAAATCTAAAAAACAAATTAAAGTTGACTAAAAACGTTTTACTTTTAAATTTTAAAAAATTAAAACCAAAAGTTTATTTTTCGATATTTTATCATAAATTATGATGTGAGCAAGATTATTCAAGTTCAAGATCATTTGTTTTTTGTTAAAAAAAAACTCTTGACAATGATTTTTAAAAAAAGATTGAAGTTAAAACGTTTATAAAAAGTCTTTACTTTGATCCAAGGACACAAAGGAGCACAAACAATTTTTTTTTATTTTAGTTATACGAGTATCTCGGCAAGAGGAATAAATGAAACTTCTGTTTTTTATGGGTTAGTTTTCAAAGATACAAAATTTTGTGGGAGAACTAATGGTTGATTTTTCGAACAAAGCACATGGTATGAATTTCATTGCAACCGTTAGAAGGTTAAATTAAATGGCATTGTTCATACTATTAGAATGTTGAAAAACGTAGCGTAATTTTTTTAAATTTTGCATGATGTGCAAAAAGTTTGCCAACAAATTTTAATATCCTAATATTATTTGCAAATATTTCTGTAACTAGTTTCCAACTAAAAATATATAAAATAAACCACTCGATTTTCTCCACCAAATCTGATTTCAACCAAAGTTAGTATAAAAAATGTTCATCATATAACTATAACCGCACTTATCCCAGCTGATCTTGAAATATCGCGTTTCCACCAGGACACTTACTAACATTATTGCGAAAGGCTTCATCATTAACATCTATTTCTTTGAAATTTTTAAAAATATAATTTTTACAAATATTCGCCCGCGTACTTTATGTGACCTCTGAACTTTAAGGTTCTGAATTTTCCTTTAATTTAAGACCTCAGTGAATCAAGCACCTTAAATAATTCTCAATGTATGCTTAATTTTTTAAAGTTAATTTAGAAGCTTTTTTACGATTTTTTCAATTTTAAAGACACTATATTCGTGAAGCATGGTGTCTAGTGAGCCAAAAAATTATGTCAAATTTAGTTGCATATGTTATGTCCAAAATTCAATATTTTTCAGTTAGTTATAATTAAAATAAGATATATCTTTTTAATGGCTTAAACCACTTAAGTCATTGATATCTCGTTTCAAAGCGACACAAATCATTCACTTCTCCACGCCAAAACCGCGGTTCAAAAGCTAAATTTAAACAAACTAATTTTTAAAATGTTTCAAAAATATTGTTTAATTATAAACTACTACCTTATTCCGTCTTCAAGTTCCTATGTGGAACTCTATCCTGAGTTATGAAAAAAATGTGAAAAAATTTAACTAAAAAGCCGATATCTGTGAAACATGAAGGGTACCTCATAAGGATTTGGTAACGGTACAAAAGAATAATTTATAATTAACAATAATTTTTTTAAACATTTTAGAAAACCAGTTTTTTAAGATATCGCGTTTTCAACCACGGATTTCGAAAAAATGCATTTTACAGTCAGGAAAATAATTATTTTTGTGCACCAGTAAAACCTCGATTTAAGTACCTACACTCATAGAAAAAAGTTTGTAAAAAAAATTAGTGAAGCCGTAAGTGCATATAAAATAAAATTAATTTTTCTTTAAATTTAAATTGTGCTCTTAATAATAGGACCATAATATGTAGCCCCCTGTTTGCAATTTAACAAATTTATTTTCACTGGATTGAATCGTATCATCTATCAACCTTAATGTAATATTATTCATTTATATACAACACGATCCACCATCTTTCGGTTCAAACATAATTTAAATTAGTTATAATGCTATATCAAATATTATACATTTCTTTGTTGAATCGTATTCATTTTTTTAATCGGGAATTTTAAATGGTGCTTGTTCAAAAATGTATTTTTATATTTTCTCCATAGTAATACATACAAAATTAATTTTAAAAAAATTTTAAAAAATTTTGAACTTCAGATTCAACTTTCGTAAAATTTTGATATGAAAGCGATGGTTCTTTATCAAGTGAAATATAAATTAACATCATGTTCTAAAATTTTGCAAGTACGATTAAGGGATCTTAAAATATTCACAAAAAAATAAGTGAAGTTTCCAATTTAATTGCAAGGATACATCCAATCGCAATTAATTGATATGGTTTTTAATGCTCAAAGTCCATACTTTAAAACCATATTCAAAGTTATTAGTAGTTTATTCAGGTCTATGAATTAATAAGAAATTTTAAAGAAAAAACTATATTTTTAGTAAAAGATAAATTCATGAATATTTCGAATATCGGTGCTAATATAAAAATTTGGTATTTACCTTTGTGATCTAGGTCCTAAAATCTATCACTATTGGTAAGTCGAATTTTCGATGCATTTTTAGTGTTTTAAAGTGTATTTAATTTGTTTTAATTTAAATATATTTTCAAAAGCCAATTTAATTGCAATAGATTTTTAACGAGTTTTAATGAAATTTTTCTTTAAACTAATGACGTTTTTTCAGAAAGTAAATAAAAAAATCCTTTTACTTTATGAGAAACCTTCATTATTTTATGAAACTATTTCAATAGACTCATAAAGTTTTTAATAAATAAATTAAAATTTCTCATTAAATTTTAAGAAAAACTGCTTATCTACTGAAAAGTTTTGAAACAATCAATGTTGACATTCGAATGCATCTTTTAATTTTGATTTAAATTCTAAAGCAATGTGTTTCAATAGAATAACTTAACATAAAAACATAGAAAATCTACTACATAAACTTAAATGCTGAATATAAATTATTTTAAAAGTTTTTATTACCATATAGCAATGTTAAGTTTATGTTGCCTAAACATAATGTTGAAAAAGTTTTTAACTAAATTAATTCTGTTGCTACTTTTAGCTTAAACAAAAAAAGCCACACTATTAAACAACGTCTCATATATCAAAATAAATTAACACGAATACAATGAACCAAGTTTCTAACTAAGAAATCATGCCGAGAGAATACCTGCCGAGGTAGTTATTCCATGAATACAATTATTAGTACAGAGTATAAAAACAAAACCAAACTGCCAGTATTTAACTTTGTTTTTACTTAATTTCCTAATGCCACACAGTGGTTCCAATCGAATAAAGTGTTCACAAAAATTGAAAAGCGGTTGCTAGACTTTAAGAATATTGGTTCTGAAGTCACCCTGTTTTAACAGAGCATGTGACACAGGATGTCAATGTTTATCATCTCGTGTATATTAAAGCGAAATGCGCGCATAACTTTTACAAATTAGGACCGATTTGGCTTATTCTATACTTTTTGTAATCTAGGTTACGAGATAAAGGAAAAACGTCCGTTAAGTGACATAGCAGCACTTATAGTAAAATAAGTGACTTGTGTAGTTCGCGAACAAACTAGTTCAATTGAACTACTCACCCAATTGCACGCTCTTTTAGTTCAACCGTTCATTTTGTTCGTTTTACTCATGATACAATTTAATCTCTTTTTAACAGTTTTTTTCAACTCGTAGCTTATTTTTTAAATTAAATTTGACATCCAAATTAAACGAAGTACATAAATAAATATTATTTTTGAACAAACTCGTTTTTTTTTATTTTCTTACTTTGAGTAATATATTTTTTATTAACCCGAATAAAAACATTCACATACAATTTATACATTATTTTATATAAATATATATGTTTTTGCTTTTTACCAGGAAGTATAAAATAGAGGAGTTCAGGAGGCCAGTGTTAGATGGCGTCGAGTTGACTATATCGGTCGGTGCTAAGTATTTGGGTTGCTTCCTAGACAGCAAATTGTCTTGAAAGAGAAATACTCAGGAAAGGATGAAAAGGGGACTCAATGCCTACTACACATGCAGAAACTCCATCGGTAAGAATTGGGGACTAAGACCGGATATGGTAAACTGGATTTACACGTCGGTAGTTAGACCTATTCTCACTTATGGATGTACTGTCTGGTGGGATGCATTGAGAGTGGATAACTGTAGAAAGATGCTCAATAAGACCCAAAGCACTCCACAGGCAGCGTTGGATATCATACTGTATCTGTCCCCAATTGAACATTATGTGAGGAGTGTGGCTGCTAGGAACATATTTAGGCTCTACGAGTCTGCGTTGGTAAGACCTAGGCGGGATGATCACACAAAAATATTGTACGAAGTAGGACTGCTTGATCAGGGTAGTATTCTCGAGGGAATATCGGATCATATGATCTTGACCTTAGACTTCGGTGGAACACCACCGGTGGACTTCCCGAAGAGGGAAGTCTGGCGTGGATCCAAGGGGCTGATCGAGGGGTGGGCAGTATTCACGGACGGGTCCAAAATGGACACGGGCACGGGTGCCGGTGTTTATATTGCTGACACTGACGTGAAAAGGTCATACAGACTACCAGATGAGTGCAGTGTCTTAAAAGCTGAGATCCTAGCGATCTGGAGGGCGACGGAAGTGATACTGGGTCACATCGTTGGGGGATCTAGGGTGACAATTTATGTCGATAGTCAGGCAGCGCTCAGAGCACTGACAATGTTGAATGTGTATCTTCAACACAATGCGGGAAATGATAACACAACCTTGTGCGTTAGTGGTTTGATCGTAACAACTCTTTATTTACAAATTTAAAATTCTTATATACTAAAATAAAACCAAATATCTTACAAGCTAAATATCGGCTTATATGTGGTCTTTTATCTACAGGCTGCATTTCTTATCATACAAAAGAATATACGTGACCTCACGTAGATTCCATGTTCAAAAGAAATGATCGTACTAAAAAAGAAGCAACAAAAACCCCATATGTTTATGATCAGTAATAAACACACAGTATATCGCTTGTTGCATTCTACCTAATGTACGCTTGTAGATACATAATTAAACAGACAAATTATACGGTGCGTTCGCGCCTGGTCGCACGATGTAGGTGTGCTCTGAGGGAGCTCATGGAGGCATTCACTGTGAGGCTGTGTTGGGTACCCGGACACTGCAAGGTGGATGGCAATGAGATGGCTTACGAACTTGTGAGGGAGGGTTCGAATCTGGACTTGGAGGTAAGTCCCTGTACCTAACCTATGTTATTGCAAGCCAATAGTACTAAAGTATGAACTAATATTAAGTTTACACCATACTAAAATTTAGTTTATAAAATTTTTAAATTTAATGAATTTATTAAACTAAAAGTTAAGAAATTTAAAATTGTATGAAAAAACTGAAACCAAATACGCAACTTACCTAAGTTTAGTTCAACAGTTTTAACTTCTTAAAATTAAGTTTGTAATTCCTTAAATATTTTCTTTAAAAATAATAAAATATTTATACTTTAGGAATTCTTATGTGGTTTATAGTTCATATTACATAAGTGTTTTAGTTTTGTCAAGTAAAACTTAACTTAACTTTAAACGTTGTAGGTACATTTCAACAAAATTAATATTATAATTATTTTCGTTAATATTAACTTAAGATATAAATGAAATTGATTACTTAACTAATATTTAATATACATACATTTTGAGAATACCAATTAGTAAATAATATTATAAAAAAATTAAACAGACAAGCGACATTTTTTGTTGTTTATTTTTAGTATAACTACTTAATATGAGTATAACTTGTAACTTTAAAATTTTAAGGAAATTTATACTTACTTTAAGTCAAAAATATACTAAATTTGGGTAAAGTTTCATAAAATCTAAGACAGAATTTACTAAATTGTAATACAAATTTACTTCATTGAAGTAAATGGCTTCTACTTGTTTTTAAGAAAACTGTATACTTGATTTGAGTTACAATTTCTTTGGAGCCAAATCATTCGCTAATTTCTTATAATTTAGTTCAAATTACTTAACATTTGGTAACAATCTTTCTAGAGTGTATGTCTATGAATGTTTATATAAACAATTCTTTTCCTCTGAGTTTTTAACAGGATGCTATATATACCCTGCGGGAAATGAACCAGTCACTGGTATGGTCACGTGACTAGAGCTTTGTGTGTATGAACCTGTCCTAGTTTCGGTTCTGTTATATGAAAGAGACCGGTACTTTTAACATGGGCTTGTCATAGGAGGTGGCAATTACTACCTTTGGAGCACCTTGTGACATGACGAATAACTTGACGAAGGTTACCCATTACCGTACCGACTGAAATTAATAAGCGACTGGACAAGTTAGAAGTAGGCAGTGTTAAAGTAGGATAATTTTACGATTTATGTGATATGCAACAGGACCAGTGGGAAAATAATTATCACGTAACTGGTGAAGGTGTACGTATCGTAGAACTGGAGAACAGCTTTTGATGGAAAACTATTCACATATTAAGCGCAATGTGTGCTGCTACTGAGGTAGTTTGAATGGATTAGATTTGTGAAGTACAACTGCACTGGTCTAGGGAGTGCATGTCGCCGGGTATGCGAAAAGTAATTAGCAAATAACCTTTTACTTTTTATTCACCGTGTGTCATATTATATATTCGAGTTGCTAAATTGTCCGTCCGGAACCAGTCACTAAACTTCTCCAAAACAGTGTTCACAAAACCTTCAAAAAGGCACAACAAAAATCAATTTTAAAATTAGTTTATTTCAGTGTTATATCCGATTTGTTGCAGTCAAGGGACTGAATCCTTTGGTACTAATTGCTATGTTTTCATCAACTGCTAACGGCATTGAACCAGTTCAATGACCAGTAAGAACTCTAACTGCATCGGCCCTAGTTGCTTCAGTACACTATAATGTTATGTTACTTTTTCTCCAGTTAAATGATATACTTGATACCAACTTGTCAATGTTTTGTCACCATTACTATAGTTACGTGATTGGTCATTTCACACAAATTAACACTTTTTAGTATACCACAATTTCGGTTTCACCAGTTTCGTAACGTGCCACCCAATCATATATCACAAAATCGTCACTTTGGATCAATCGACCCTTCATTTCCCGCAGGGTAATTACATCTTATTTCATATCGACCAATATATAATCGTATATGACATATACAATTATATATGGTTAATTTAATTATGTACAAACACATGCATAATTAGATATAACACAAATCAAAATTATGTATAATATACCCGGGTAAAAAAAGTTATATCCAGTTATATATAATATGATTAAATCACATCTGGCTCAACATTACGGCTTATATTTTTATATACAAATAATTATTACAATAATTATTGTTATATGTCTCCAAATCTTACTCCATATATAACTACATAAGCCATATAATAATAATCCAAATAAATGTAGCGATCATTATGATTATATATGGTTTCATGCTAAGTCTTATTAAACTATATGTGACGCTATACCCCAAATATTTTCCTTATAATTTTATATAGCATTATATGTAATCCCATAGATATTTTAGTAAAGTTCAATATCACTTTAATACATGATGAATTTCATATCAAAACCGATATGCGTTATACCCGACCCTCTCAGAATTTGATGAAATTTTGCATACAGCTAAATTTTACCTATACAAACACAACCTAATATTTAGAAATTGCATTTTTGAAAATATGTGAGCGTGGCAAGGTATCGAAGTTTTTGAAAAATGACGATAATATTTACTTTCAAGCTGTGATTACTACGGAATGGCTGAACCGATTTCAAAGATTTTATTCAAAATGTGCCTTTTTTATAGGTTTTGATATGAAATTCATCACATATAACTTCACATATAACCATATTAATTTTATTGTGTAGATTGTATACGATAATACGACTTAATTATATATTTTTGAAACACTAAATTTTTCTTGATAATTTGTAAGCATTTCGTTGTTTTATTTAAAAAAATAAATTTAATATTCCGGATATGGACAAATCTCGGATGAAATTGTATTAAAATATATATAATTTTATATAATTAGAAACATGTGATTTACCCTTTTTCGGATTAATTTGTATCAAATAAGATATAATTTTATTAGACTCCATATTACAAATTTTACACGAGTAGTAACATATAAAGTAATGTTCAAAAATATATTTTACTTTGTATGAAACGACATCTTTCCCTATTCATAGTTATACGTAAAGATATATCATTCTATTCCGAAAAAAATGTAAATCTTCTTATATATAAAACTACTCAAACGATAGGTTTTATTGAGCTGTTAATAAATAAAAACCAAACATTTTTTAAGGTACTTTTGTTGCTACCCAAGGCTTTTGTAGTATATTTTTAAAATATTTGGACAAAATAGAGTTTAAAAGTATTATGGGAAAAGCATTTTTAAAATTTCCATATATTCATTTTGGTCCACCACAGCATCATTTAGTTTGAAACAAGTAATTTTATTTATTACTTCATGTAAATTGAAACCAGTAGTGGACCAAAATTACTATAAGGTAATTTTATTACTTTTAAACTCTATTTTGTCCAAAAATTATAATACTTTTGAGCGCAGTTTTGTAATTAATTCAAAAAAATACGGGTAGCATCTTTTAATCATTGTAGATATTTTAATTTTAAAATAATCAACTGGAAAACACTTATCGTTTGAGCACTATTACGTAAAAAATTTCGATTATCGGGACACCCTAATGTGTATTAAAACTTAACAAGATTTATGCGGAAACTTTTTTGAAAATTGCAAACAATTAATATCTTTCTTAATACTTTTTATGGAAATAACGGATATAATAATATGAACATTAGGGATACAACTTTTTTACAATTTTTGAAAATATCAAAATGTCCCTATCCATACCATGTAGTGCATAAAAAAACAATAAGAACTGCATCTTTAGATTTTCGATATCGTTAAAAAAGGTTCCGCGTGAAATGCAATTAAATATGGGATCAGTAAGTTCTAAAAAAAATAAAAATATTTTCTTTATAATTTCATTAAATGATAAATAAATTATAAGTTTTCCCATTAAATATTGAATAATATTCTGTATAAATTCAATTAATCGTGATAAAATATTGCGACTTACCTACGCTGTCTTATGCAAATTTGCGAAATATTGTAATTTATTGCTTAAAGTATAAAAATATAATTTACAGTTATATTAGTTTTTTGTTTTTATATACATCGAGATTATTTTTATGTTATTTTCAATTTATAACGAGCTTTCAACCTCCGTATATTTACAAAAATAAAACAAATCAAACATATTAGCTAGGTTGATACTAGTATTTCGATCTGGCTAAAGATCTCATCAGAACCCGAAGTTTTAGAAAAGTTAGAGCCTCCATAATAGGCAGAACTTTAACAAAAAACCTATTAATAATCAATTCTGCTCCATTCTTGTCTTCTTAGTAATCAAGCACGTGGTTAGGTCTTTTCCTAACAAGCATCATGACGTTACTAAACTTTGAAGACCAAAAATGTTCTATTTATATAAAAAATTTTTAGTTTGTACTCTGGCTCAAGTAATATTATTTACAGTTATATTAGTTTTTTGTTTTTATATACATCGAGATTATTTTTATGTTATTTTCAATTTATAACGAGCTTTCAACCTCCGTATATTTACAAAAATAAAACAAATCAAACATATTAGCTAGGTTGATACTAGTATTTCGATCTGGCTAAAGATCTCATCAGAACCCGAAGTTTTAGAAAAGTTAGAGCCTCCATAATAGGCAGAACTTTAACAAAAAACCTATTAATAATCAATTCTGCTCCATTCTTGTCTTCTTAGTAATCAAGCACGTGGTTAGGTCTTTTCCTAACAAGCATCATGACGTTACTAAACTTTGAAGACCAAAAATGTTCTATTTATATAAAAAATTTTTAGTTTGTACTCTGGCTCAAGTAATATTATTTACAGTTATATTAGTTTTTTGTTTTATATACATCGAGATTATTTTTATGTTATTTTCAATTTATAACGAGCTTTCAACCTCCGTATATTTACAAAAATAAAACAAATCAAACATATTAGCTAGGTTGATACTAGTATTTCGATCTGGCTAAAGATCTCATCAGAACCCGAAGTTTTAGAAAAGTTAGAGCCTCCATAATAGGCAGAACTTTAACAAAAAACCTATTAATAATCAATTCTGCTCCATTCTTGTCTTCTTAGTAATCAAGCACGTGGTTAGGTCTTTTCCTAACAAGCATCATGACGTTACTAAACTTTGAAGACCAAAAATGTTCTATTTATATAAAAAATTTTTAGTTTGTACTCTGGCTCAAGTAATATTATTTACAGTTATATTAGTTTTTGTTTTTATATACATCGAGATTATTTTTATGTTATTTTCAATTTATAACGAGCTTTCAACCTCCGTATATTTACAAAAATAAAACAAATCAAACATATTAGCTAGGTTGATACTAGTATTTCGATCTGGCTAAAGATCTCATCAGAACCCGAAGTTTTAGAAAAGTTAGAGCCTCCATAATAGGCAGAACTTTAACAAAAAACCTATTAATAATCAATTCTGCTCCATTCTTGTCTTCTTAGTAATCAAGCACGTGGTTAGGTCTTTTCCTAACAAGCATCATGACGTTACTAAACTTTGAAGACCAAAAATGTTCTATTTATATAAAAAATTTTTAGTTTGTACTCTGGCTCAAGTAATATTATTTACAGTTATATTAGTTTTTTGTTTTTATATACATCGAGATTATTTTTATGTTATTTTCAATTTATAACGAGCTTTCAACCTCCGTATATTTACAAAAATAAAACAAATCAAACATATTAGCTAGGTTGATACTAGTATTTCGATCTGGCTAAAGATCTCATCAGAACCCGAAGTTTTAGAAAAGTTAGAGCCTCCATAATAGGCAGAACTTTAACAAAAAACCTATTAATAATCAATTCTGCTCCATTATGAAAAAATATAAAAAAATTTGAAAAAATAAAAAAAAAAAATCTTAAAGGACTTTCAGAAATCGGCTGAACGTTTTTGTTCCGAAATGACCTGAGGAAACATTTTTCGGTTTCAGCACAACATCGGCTACAGCGTGGTGATAGGGCCTTATTTTGGTTGTATCCCTAATGAACATACATTTGTTTGAAATTGTGTATATTTTCATATAATCATATACAAAAATGTAACATTTAGTAGAATTTTATGAGACTAACACTCGTATCTAATTATATTAAGATGTATCAGTTTACATAAAATAATATATTATTATATTTGGTCAAAATTTGGATACAATAACATCTGGTTTTTATATAATTATATTTATTTGTAACAGTTTAGATACAAACTGATACAATTATATACAAAACTGATATAAAATAATACAATTCCATCGGGCCATAATACGGATAAAATTGTACTGGACATTTATCCAATTGCATCAGATTAGATCTAAACCCTTAAAAATATATATAATTGTATGGTTAATTTAATAATACACTTTATACATGATAATATATGATTATTTTCATATGAGTACGGTACAAAACCCCCAAAAAATATACAATGCACTATATTTAGAAATACTACATTGAAATTGGAGTTTTTAATATTAAAATTACTGTTACCAATAATGAAATGATTTTTGGAACATAGAACAATTATTAACTTTTTAACTAAAAAAAATTAAATTTTACAGAAACTGGTAATCTTAGTACGTTTTTTTAAATAAAATAAATGCTTTGATAATATGCCTTTTTACAAGACTTGCTTCCCCGTCTACATTTTAAAGCTGGCAATGGTACATCTAGAGTCGAATCCTTTGAAACATGTTTGTTTATGGTTGAAAATTCTGAAAATATATATAAGTGGTGTGAGTTTTTTTTTTGTCACGTTCACAAACATTCTTTTTTCTCGACCAATGCTGGGCGTAGGGTGCATATCCAAAAATGTTCTAAATTGAATTATTAAGCATTTTTAACGTTCATTCTTTTAAAATATGTTGAAGCATATTTTAAAGAACACCACAAAATTAGATATAAATGTGTATAAAGAAACCGCTTATGTGACTATAAAATTTAATTTTCAGGACACATTTGAAATTTTTGAGTTTAAAAAATCATCACTACGAAACGGTTTGAGATTTAGAAACGCAATTCAATCCGAATTTAAGAAAATTCATTACGAGTACACAACAAAGTGTTAATCATTTTCTTTTGAGTTAAAAAATCTATTTACAAAAAAAAAAGTCAAGCTACAAAGAAAATTTAGAAATTCAAAGTTAAATATTTTTTAAACTAGAAGAGCACTTTAAGTACGTTTTTTTCTTTATCTCGTAACCTTGATTACAAAAAGTCTAAAATCAGCCAAATCGAGCAACTTTTGTAAAAGTTATGCTCGCTTACAGCTTTAATATACCCGTGATGGTCAATTTTGGCACTCTGTAGCACATCTTGTGTTAAAGCAGGGTGACTACAGAAACAATTTTCTTAAATACTAGCTCCCCCTTTTCAATTTCTGTGAACAGTTTTTCCGGATTAGAAAAGTAGTTTAAGCTACCATAATTATCAACTATCCATAATTATTACCATTTTGTTTTTGTATGTTTGAAACCACTGTGTGCCACCTAACCGCATACTTAATGCAAATAACGAAATAATCCCATCATCACCAGGGAAGCAACACAAGTATCAGCACAGACAGTAATAGCAGCACCAGAATAAACATCAAAACATCAATCAAATAAAGAAAAAAGTTGTTACAGTTTTACATATGAGTGTAAAAGTCTTTCGAAAGATAAATATATGTGTGGATTCATGTATAAAATTATATATAGAAGAAAAAAAAAATAAAACCTAACAACAAACTGTTAACATTTTGTTTATCTTCCTCGGAGTAATATTTTAGATATTTACTCTTCTACCACTATAAAAAAGGATGTGCATAATAAAAGCAAGCGAGCGTTCTAGACATCGAGTCCCCAAGCTAAAAATAGCGAAACTTCGACGAGCTTACGACGGTTTGTTTAAATTTTCTATTGCTTTAGGGCTTGCTTTTATTCTGCACATCCTATATTTTGTAGTATCCTTGGTATATAAAATCTATGTAGAACAATAAAAACTAACTGACTGAGTTGTGTGCGTTTAACTAAGGGATGTATAATGTATATATTACCTTAAACCTAATCCATTCCATTATTCTATTTACTGTCTCATTTTTTGTCTGTCTTCTGGCGTTGAATAAATTCAATACTTTGTCTACGACTTTTACTTCTCGAGTAAAAAGAATTATATATTGTCTTATGTTTTTTCAGATATAAATATATTATAATATCTTATTTTATATATATGGCATGCATACACATTAGCCTTTATAAAATAAGATTTTAAGCATTTATGCTATACATCATAAGATTCAGGAAAAAATTACACATTCCAAAAAGAAGGTGATACCCACACTTGCTTACATATCTCATTGCCAAATTTAGTAACTGCAATACCAAACTCATTCCAACGATAGAGTCAAAAAAGCAAGTAGTATTGTAATCAATTCTTTAAATTTAAACCAGAAAGCATGAAATCAATAACAAAGTAATTATTTACTTAAAAGAAAGTAACAATGTTATTAACTTATATGTATAACATTTTGTACTCAAGAAGTAATTTCTTAATAAAACGGCACTATTGGAAGTAGTTCCTAATTTTGAAAAAAGAAGTTATACAATTTTAAAGAATTTATCTCATATATTTTTTCGAACAAATTTTTATTTGCAGGAAAATAATACTAAAAACAGAAATAGCATGTTGCCTCAATTTTGTTAAACTGTGGTTAGGTATAAATTAGGGAAGCGCACGTGAGCAGAAAATTGTGAGTGGAAGTTGAAATTACTGACGTTAGTGAGTGAAAAAAAAAATTTCGAATGTGATTGTGCGTGAGTCGTATTTTTGTTTTTCAATTTTGAATTGTTCTTTTTTTTTGAAAAATTTATATTTTCGTGGTTTATAGCTCCAAAATTATGACAAACCCATGTTATCATAACAATTCGATGTTTCACTATTTAGGATTTTATTTCCGTATGAGTTTTGATCGTTATATTTGAGTGACTTAGGAGAATCACGTGTGAGTAAAAGTTTAATTTACTTATGGAACTACTTTTTTTTTTAAATGTAAGTACTTCTAATTTTTTCTAGTCAACTATTTATTTATTTTTTTTGTGTAAGTACTTCGTAGTTTTACAATGGAACTATTTCTTTACTAAAAAATGTATGTAGTTCTTAAAAATATAAAGTAAATTGTTCTTCGGTAAAAAAAATAATCAATTCTAAAGAATCAATTATTTTAGTCTCACGCCCTGTTAAAAGAATCGAGTAGGTAATCTAGTAAAGAATGCGTTCTGCCCAAAATGCTTGATTACAAACCCGCTTACCTTTTGGAAATTTTTTGCTGGGATATGATAGATATATTGCCATATATAATAATACACTCAAACATAAACACAATATGTAATCAAAACATATAAGCTATATAATTTAAGATATAAAAATAGTTGTGTGTGTTATACAGACGCGGATTGAGGAAAATATTTTTTGTGTGGATGGGCGGGGAGGGTTTTCGAAGTTAGAATATTTTTAAAAACTTTCTATTCTTTTAAATTTTCTTTTTTTGTATAGAAAATTTTATTTTGGGGGAGAAAATGTATTATTTTCACTCACCCTGGATCCGAGCCTGGCTTATATATGATGACATATGAATAATGCAAATTTTTTGAATTGCCAATGTTATGCCAACGGTGGCAGGTTAGCTCAAACCAACAGTTGGTCACTGCTATCAACCGATTAACAGGCCAATACTTTCAATATTGTTAATTCCACGTTCTTCCTACGCATAACCGACCGTGGCCGACGCTTTGACAATTATGTGCCGATTGTATTTCTGCATGAGTATGTATTTCTGCATGAGTATATATTGCAATATATAATCCAAATTATTTTGCTTTACCTTTTTTTATATTTTTATTAAATATAGTATGTCATGGGATATAAGTAAATCTAATTTAGTCTAAAAATATCTAATTCTAGCCACCAAAAATTGCTTATCTTTTGGATAAAATTAGATCCAAGTAGATAGAAATTTATCCCACGTCCATCAGGATCCTAAATTACATATTTTTGGATCCCACAATTTTGAAATCAATTTTGATCTAACTTAATCCAGTAATATAGTTGAGGGATCTAATCGGATATTACTGGATACCCCAATTTTGAGATATACTTGAATAAGAATAAATATCGATATATATTAAATAAGATCTCATTTTGTATTTGAGATGTAACTTATTTTTGATCGGGTTCTTAAAAGGTGGTTGTTTTATTTTTTAAACATACATATTGTAACATTTCACATCAACACGTCATATAAAACTTTTGAAATTTTACATTCATAACAATACAAAATGACAAAAAAAAACGAGTATAAATTATTTATGTTGGTTACGAACGAGTATATTATACCCTAAACTTATCATTCAAAAAATCATAGAAATTTGCTATTTATAACTATAGTTTTAAAAATTTAATAATTTCTCGGAATTATATCTGATTAACTGTCAGAATAATAGGGTATAAATTTTTGGAGTCTAATGTGGGACAAATAAATTTGAGCATCGCCATACACAGCGGTTTTTTGTATATCTATTTAAAATAAATTTTTGGCGCCCAACATGGGGCAACTGCTTCAGTATCACATTGCATAATTACTTTCGGTCTATTCGAAAATTAATTTTTGACACGCATCGTGCAGCCTCACTTTGTAACGCCTTCTGTCCCGAATTTCAACATTACCTTAAACTTAGTATAGCGTAGTTTATGTTAAAATTGTCAACATTCAACGTGTGATAAAAAATATACTCTGTAATATTTTAACTGAAAAATATATTTTTATATTTTTTAGTATAAATATTTAAAAAGTGTATCCTGCTTAAAACAAAAAAGAGCAAAAAATTTAATAACTCAAAAAAGTTGTTCATTATGATGACAGCATCAATTTTGTTCAAATACACAAGTTACAAGGATTGTTGAGATGTTTGTAGTTTTAAATTTATATACAGTACCAAAAATGTTTGACAAATTTAAGATTCCAAAAAACATTTTGCTAATTAAAGTGCCGTATTCTAAGGGCTGAAGATTTAAAATCGATTAGATTCAATTATTTCTTTGTAACACAAATTTTCAACATTTTAAGAATTGTTCAATTTGATTAATGGATTCAGATTCTGAAAACATTTTCCATTCTTTTTTTTTTTTTAATTATAACTACCCTGTGGTAAATGGACCAGTCACTGGTATGGTGACGTGACTAGAACTTTGTGTGTATGAACCAGTCCTAGTTTCGGTTCTGTTATATGAAAGTGACCGGTACTTTTAACATGGGCTTGTCATAGGAGGTGACAATTTGCTATCTGAGGAGCACTGTGTGACGTATCGAATAACTTGACCAAGGTAACCTATCACAATACCGACTGAAATGAATATGCTACGGAACAAGTTAGATGTAGGTAGTGGGAAAGTATGACCATTTTAGGATTTATGTGATATGCAACAGAACCAGTGGGAATAAAATTATTACGTGACTGGTGTAGGTGTACGTATCGTAGAACTGAAGAAAAATTGTTGAAGGAAAACTGGTCACATATTAAGCGCAATGTGTTCTGTTATGGGGTAGTATGAGTGGAATAGTTTTGTAAAGTACCACTGCACTTTTCTAAGGGGTACATGTCGCCGGGTATGGGAAAAGTAATTAGCAAGTAACCCGTCAATTTGTATTCAGCGTGTGTCATATTATGTACGGGTTGCTAAATAGCCCGTCCGGAACCAGTCACTGCACTTATTCAAAACAGCGTGTCATACCACCTGTTCAAAAACCTTCAAAAAGGCACAACAAAAAACTATTTTAAAATTAGTTTATTTTGTATATACCCATTAAAAAACTATTACAACATTAAATTCATTATAACAATTTAAATTTGGAAAAGTACATAAACTGGACAAGAAGTCCGGATGTTCAAAATATAGATTTTTTGCATAGTTTTTTTCTTTATTTGCTAACATTTTCTACTAATTTTTATTTTCCAACATTTCTAAAAAGCACTTTATGAGCATTTTAATTTTGTATTCTGCATTATAATTCTAATATCTTTATAAAAAGAAGGAGCTGCAACAATTCAGCAGAAATTTAATGTATAACTTATTAAGCAGAGTAACAAAATATATACTCAGTTGCAATTTTGTTCTCAAAGAAAGAAAAATCGTTCCCAAAAATCTTGTAAAATATCTTAACCAGATATTTCGAAACCAATATGCAGAAATATTTAAATTGTAATTTATATTCTTGTAAAGTGTTTCAAGTTTTTGAATAAGTTTGTAAGCGATACGTTATGTGTAAAATCGCCCTTCACTCGAAAAATCGCCAGTCGGCATTTCGAAAATTAACTTGCCAAACGAGTTTTAAGATCGCGACGTTTGGCGATAAATCCTCATAACTGACAAACTTAGTCACTGTCTAAACAGTTCCGTATTCAGTTATTTTACGTGATGTATCTGGTACCAACCAGTGAATGTTTGTTACCATAACTGTAGTCAAGTGATTGAACATTTCAGCCAAATTAACACTTTTTACTGCACCACAATTTTGGTTTCACCAGTTTCGTGACGTGCTCCCCAATCATTTATCACAGAATTAACACTTTGGATCAATCGACCCTTCATTTCCCGCAGGGTAATATTAACGGCTTTTGTGTTCTTCACACTTTAAAGATTTTTTATTAAGAGAAAGACATCTAAATTCTTTGGAAGTTTTACAATGAAAAACTTTAAAAATATTTAAGTAAGTGAGCCTTCAAATTCTACAAAAAAAACATCCCCTGCAACGAAAAAATTATTACCTAAAGTTTTTCAATATACAGTTGAACCTCGATTATCCGGGTTGTATTAAATAAAGCATTTTTGATGCCAAAATTGTTGCCCACACTGGTCACCAACTCTCAACGCATAAACCGACGTGCAATATCTGATGAAGATTGTAGGTAATTTCACTTTCTCTATACAATCTTCTTGTTTTACAAATTTATGTTGCAAGTGGTGCAATTGGTTTAAATTGTAATTTGGAGCTGGAGCAAGTTATACATTGATATTATCGAAAGTGTTCAGTGCTTAATAAAATATGAGCATTGTAAAACTCTGATCCCTTGTATTATTGAAATTCTAAAGTTGATCGCTGCTTTCTAGGTAATAACTAACTTGATTTAATTTTTAACAAAAATTGCCTTTATTATGAATGCGGTTTTCCCGAAACCCAATTTTACTTATCCATATCGTAAGTATAGACATATAGAAATTTTATATTTAGTTTTAAACAATTTTGTTTTATCGTTTCGTAATTTAAAGAAATGTTTAGTATTTAAAACCATATTTTAATATTATTGATTAATCCACTTTTCGGATTAAAGTTTATATAATTGATTATGGCATCAAACTAAAAAACAAATGGTATCGGATAATTTATTTTCACGGGTTTGTATATGATCATACGTTTACATGCAAGATCATATACGTATATGTATTGTGCAATATATTACCATATATAATCTCATATATGACCATGTATCTATATTTTTCGACCGTATATTGTTATATAGGATCATATTTGCTCGTATATGATTCATAGGGTGTTCAGAGTTGGGCATGCAAGGTAACGGAACTGATCGTTTTTAACTTGTTGAAGTCCAGAAGCAATCCTTCATCCTGCAACCAACTAAGAAGAGTTACGACCACCGAGCCTTCGGGTCAGGTGAACACCGAACATGATTACTACACTATTATGGCTGGAGAATGCAATAGGGATGGTAGCGGAAGAACCCTTAAAAGTCAACGGTAGCGCCCATAAACTGCCAGGTAGAAAACGCATGTGCTTAGTCAAACAAGGATTGTCAGGCTTCACCAAGCTCTTCTCTCAACCTGGCGTCACTGGTACACCTTAAATTTCAAGAAAATAAAAAGTCTACGCATTTTTCGTAGACTTTAGAGCTGCATTTGATAAAGTTCCTAGGAATCAATTGATATATAAATTACATGCCATGGGGTTGTCGACAAAGGTGGTAAACCTCTTGGATAGCATTTATAGAAAAACTAAGTCTGCAGTTTGGACAGGTAGTGAGATCTCGGAGTATTTTGAAACGTTTTCTGGTGTCAAACAGGGATGCCTTCTTTCCCCACTACTTTTCACCCTGTATTTGAACGATCTGCATGAGGATTTGGAAGGGGGATTGATGATTGAGGAATTAAATATCCGTATCCTTTTATATGCAGATGATATAGTCATCCTTGCAGATAAAAAACATGTTTTGCAAGAGATGATAAATAATCTGGAAAAGTATTGTGACAAGTGGAATATGGAGGTGAATATTGAAAAATCTGATATTACGGTATTTAGAAAGGGAGGACGATTGGCAAACGACGAAAAATTGTACTACAAACAAGAACAAGTAAGAATTGTGTCTGAATTTTTCTATCTTGGAGTAATATTTACACCTAAAATGTCTTTCACAAAACATGTAGAATGCAGAAACAATGTGGCCAAAACATTTAAATCCTGTTATTGGTTTTGGTTACATAATAGAAGAAAATCTTAAAGCAGCCGAAATATCAGCATTACTCAAAGCCCGTGCTGATGCATTGCCACTTAAGAAAAGTCTTTTTAATAACAACACAGGCAACGTTTGCAGCCTGTGTAATACTGGAGAAGAAGAGGATATAACACATTTTATGGGAAAATGTCCAGTACTTGGAGAGTTTAGGGGAAGGTTTACCGGTAAAACACACTTTGAAAGAGAATATTTGATAAATTTATTAAATGGAACCACATGTAGTTGGAAAAATCTAGCAAACTTTATAGAAGTTGCATTAAAATATAGAAAAAATTTGCTTATGGAATATTAGAATTAACTATTAAAATTATATCAATAGTTTAAATATATATTTATTGTTAAAACACGTTTTGTAATTGAAATATAGTATTATAGGCTGACGACTTTATGTCAGAGCCTTTTAAAACCTTTATTTTTAACTTTTTTTTTATTAATAAAGTTTTCTAATCTAAATCTAATCTAATCAAGCTCTTCTGTGTCTTTACATGCATCGAAGGAATCCTGGCAAATTAGTCAAACAGAAATATGAATACAACTCAAAACAAAAATATAAGTCTACCAGGAGGTCACAGACGATTGTCAGATCCTGACGCTTCTGCGACAAGCTCCATGTTCTGGGAGGGAACAATTCATATTTAGACAGTATTTTAGAAACCTCTGAGGACATAAGCTCAAGCAAACTCAGATTTATTTATGTTATTTTCTGAAGCAGTAAAAACAAATTCTCAGAAATATTTCAAGGCGAAAACACCAGATTGTGAGGACTTAAAACTATAAATTATTTAAAACTACTTGTGAGGGGCTTAAAGAATATAAACATTAACATCTGAAACTAAATTATTTAACTTAATAAAGTAATAAACCTAATAAGAACTAAAATCTAATCTAATAGAAATGAATTTAAGATAATAATTACTAATACCCCTAAACATACACATTTATAAAAATCAACTACATATATATTACGATGTTATACTTTTCAGCGATAATATAAAAAGGTGTCAAACAACATCCGAATTTGAGCAAATATTTAATTGATCCAATACATTTTTAATTGACAGCTTTTAAAATTTTCAACAAACCGAATTAATTGAAAAAGTAGGAAAATATTTGTTTCTGTGTGGGTGGACTTTGTTGACGTCAATGAAAATAAAAACGTATTTCTTCATTTTATATCGTCTATTCGACTATACTATACCAACTTTGATATTTGTAAAAAATGTTTAAAAGTTATAGCCCTACTGTAGATACATATCACAGGTGAAATGCTGTTTTAATATTTCTTACTGTTTCATCATTATGATGTATGGCATTATCGTTATATTGTATGGGTATGAAATTTTTTTAGGATATTTTATATATTTAGATATTTTAGGGTGTAACCCACTGTAAGTTTAGTTCACAGGTGTTTCATTTGGTTGGAAATTATGTCACAACAATATTTTTTATGTGGTTTTTAGGGTTTTTAAATATTAATGCTAATGCTTTCAAAAAACAAACTTTGTTGCTTTTCAACGATGGTATTAGATTTGTATTTAGATTCAAGTATGGCAAAAAGCATAATTTCAAACTTCGTGGGTGTTATTAAATTTATTTAACTTTTCAACAAATATTTTAATTATTTTTCATTCAGAGGAATGATTTAATAGTGAATGGTAGTTTTCTGCATATGCACTAGAAATTACAGCATTTTTAACTGAGACTGGTGTTTGGGTGGAGCGATAGAAAGGATCAGACCAACTATTGGTTGGTCCTTTACGAAAAAAGTTCGATATAATTATATCTGATTATATAAAGTATAATATATAACTAACCATCATATCTCATCTTATACGAAAAATGGCATACATAAGTTGATCTCATGGTATCTTATAGGTTTTATTCTAATATAGTTTGATCCGAAAAATGGGTGTATCAAATATGATCAAATTATATACAATTTGATACAATTTTTTCTAATAAGTTTTTTAATTAAAAAATTAAAAAAAATTTTTAATATTATAGAGATTAGTACATTTTATTTTAATATAATTAAGTACTGCTGGTACTTCATTTATAAAACATATAAATGAAGGGCTTAGTGCCTTTAAAGTTAAACAAAAAATTTGAAAAAAGTCTTTAACTAAACCAGACTGTAAACAAACGTAATAGGTGCTTAAGGAAGGTTTCTATCATATATCCGTTCATGTTTCCAAAAAAGGTGTGGCTTATTAAGTTATTGCATAAAGATAAGCAAAGATACTTGTAATAAGTGCTAAGATGTGTTTTCTATTACATGTCCTACGCAGAAAGACTAGAAGACAGTGAAAGTAGTTATATTAAAACAATGTGGCCTATCATGTTTTTACAAAAATTTTATTTGTAACTTTTTTAATTCGAAGAAATTTTGCTGCTTTGCAGTATTATCACGTTCTAGATACTTCCAACAAAGGGTGTTTTTTTTTTAAATAGGTATAGAACTTTGAAATGGAATAAAACAAAGAAGAAATTTTTAAATTGACATGAAATGTACTTTATTTGAAAGATAATCTTCCGGCTTTAAAATTTAAATATGACTTCTAGCATATGACCGCCACTGCTGGCTCGGACGTAGTCTAATCTGGAGGTCCAACTTTCGATGACTTTTTCCAACATTTGTTTCCGTATATTGGCAATAACACGGGAATGTTGTCAATCGTTTCGGGCTTATCGGCGCAGACTAGCGACTTCACATATCCCCACAGAAAATAGTCCAGTGGCGTTAAATCGATCGGAGGCCATTTCACGGGTCCGAAACGTGAAACTAATCGGTTACCAAACGTTTCCTTCAATAAATCAATTGTGGCACAAGCTGTGCGACATGTTGCGCCGTCTTGTTGAAATAACAGCTTCTGCACATAATGGTTGTTCAATCGACGAACGAAAAAGTAATGGCTCTATAGCGGTCACCATTGACTGTAACATTCTGACCAGCATCGTTTTTAAAGAAGTAGGGACCAATGATTCCACCAGCCCATAAAGCACACCAAACAGTCAGTTTTTCTGAATGTAACAGTGTCTCAACATATACTTGAGGATTATCATCACTCCATATACCGAAGTTTTGTTTATTGACGTATCCATTAAACCAAAAGTGAGTTTCATCGGTAAACAAAATTCGCTTATGAAAATCGGGATCAACGGCAGTCTTGTTTTGGGCCCATTAACCGCATCTACGCCTTGATATGTGATCGTGTGGCTTCCATTGTTGCACGAGTTGGATTTTGTAAGCACGCAAAACAAAGATCTTTCCGCAAAATCTTCCAAAAAGTGGATGGCCACATATCCAATTCTTGTGCAAGATGGCGGATAGACTGATTGGGGTCTTCCTCTACGCTACGCTCTACAGCAGCAATAACTTCTTCTGTACGCACTGTACGACGTCTCTGTGGATGCATATTATCATTTAGAGTAAACGTGGTACGAAAACGTTCCATAGTTAATCGAATTAATTGCTCTGATGGACGATTATGTTGACCGTTAAGTGGACGTAGTGCGCGATACGTATTTCGAACAGATCTATGGTTTTCAAAATAAATTTGCACAATTTGGAAGCGTTGTTCAGACGTCCGTGTATTCATGTTGAATTGACAAACCAAACTAAACATAAATCACTTCACAGCTGCCCAAATGGGCGCCATTTAAAAAAGTGTTGCCAACTTAAATTTCTATACCTGTATAAAAAACACCCCTTATATAAATATATCGCCAATTCGAGGATCGTAAGTTTAACTCCCGGTGACTGAGATCGAGAACTTTTTCATTTATTTTCATTCTTAATTTCTTTTCCTGTTATTTCAACATTAAATTTTTTTATAAATTCTTTTATTGAAAATTTTTTCGGGATAAATATTTTTTTTTGATAAATTTCTTTTTATAAAATTTTATAAAGTTTTATAAAAAAAAAACAATCAAATATTAAAATAAATACTTATTTACAATAACCCGCCTAGCAATTGGAAGATTGTTTTTTGATAAATCACCAAAACGAGTCTTTTTCGAGTACTTTTGGTGATCAATAACTGATTAATCACTTACACGGTTAAAAAGGGACTCGAAAATGTTTCGCGCTTATGAGTAAAAAGTGCTTGTTTTGAAACGCAACAACAAATTATATAGCACTCGCAAATCAATCTTCTAGGTGTTTAAAATGTAATTGTTTTTTTTCGTTATATAAGATCACAATTTGCTCATCTAGAAGATTGAAAACTGCTTGATCGCAAATAGATAATGCAGGTGTTTTAAATGTGATTAGTTTTGTTTGTTTTGCTATCGTATTTGGAGCAGAGAGATGATTAAACACTGCTTGTTTGTTGTTTTTTTTTTCTTAAGAATAACGGGATAATTTTTGCGTATTCTTGAGTAAATGTCAACAAGTTGGATATTTGTCTAGTTATAAAAGTTTCATTGAAGTGTAAGCAATGATGTAATGAACGAAAGAAAATGTACAAATTTTATTTTTAAGTTTTCGTTTCCTGTCGAAATAACAATAGTTTTTGTGTTATGTTAGGTGTAGTCTTATATTTGTGTTAATTTAAAAAATACTTACTTTATGTATTAGTTTTTTATTAAAAATAAATCTTAATTTAAATTGAATATTATTCTTTTATTTCTTTTAAGAAAATAAAAAGTGACTCACAGCTAAACTGTTAAGAACATATTTGTTAATATTTTTAACATTAACTTAAATATTAAGTCCAAATGGGTATTTTTTTAAAGATATATTATTTTTTATTATATTTACAAGAAAAAACTTAAAAAAAAATCAAATCTTTAAAAAAATGCCCATTTTGAATAAATATTTAAGTTAATGTTAAAAATATAAACAAATATGTTCTCTAAAGTTTAACACACGAAATAAGCTGTGAGTCACTGTATATTTTCAAATGACTAGAAAAAGACTCCGAAACAGACTGATAAGGGACTCAAAAAAGACTCTCAAACAGACTGTTAAGTGGCTCTAAAAAGACTCCTTAACATAATGATAAGTGACTCAAAAAAGACTCGTGGCTTATTCGAAGAAGACTCATAAATGACCATAAAACGATTCGAAAAAGACTATAAAATGACCCAAAACTAACAAAAAAACAGTATCATAAATGAGTCATCAAGAAGAGTCGCGGCTAGGGTACCATTTTCTACCGACAAATGTATCATTTATGATCAGAAAATGAGAGCATATTCCAGCTTTTTAGTCGCGCAGAAGTATCATAAAAGACTCGAATATGATTAAAATTTTCAAAAAATGCTGGGTGGGAAGTACCATGTAGTCATAATTTTTTTTTTTTTTTAATATTTTTAGCTTAACACGTCTATTAGATTGTAACACAAAAATTATTTACTATATAACTCGTTAAATGTTTAATATATTATTATGGTTGTTATAAAAATAAAAAATCATGGGAAAAAAACAAGCACACAGGCACAGTTTGCAGACATTCACAAGAGTTGAAGGTGCATAAATTGATATTAGAATTGTTGTAATAACTTTCTTCTTTCTTAAAATAGAAGATGAAAAACTAGAGATTTCTAATTTTTTTACGCCAACAGTACTTGAGTTTTTCGAGGAAATAAAGAAAAATGCACACATACTTTACGCTACAGGAGCCACCTCTTGCTCTTAGTTGAACCGCAATTTTTAGGAATACAAAAAATAATGAATAAAGCTGAAAAATATATATATTTTTAACATATGCATGAACATGAAACGTGCTAATAATATGCTGCATAATGAAGTCAAAAAGCAGCAGAAGCAGGCAGTCAGCAGCTAGCAAATGCTAAATTATATAGAGCTATATGTAAAGTGTTTAAAATGCAAACTAAACTTTATTATACAGTTTTTTTTAAGAAGAAAAAAGAATTTCTAATAAGAAAGGATATACCTACTGTGTACAGTGGAGAGCAATTGTGAATACACGTTAATACTTTACGCAACCAAAAATTCAGGCCTAAAAATATTTGACACTAGAACTAAACCATACACACAGTAAAAAAACTTTGCCATTTGTCAAATGAAATTCCGTTACTACTACTCAAATTCGGTTACTACAACTGAAATCGGTTGGTACATCTGATTATTGGTTTTTACAACAGAATTCGGTTAGTACAACTGAATTTTAGTTGCAACAACCAAAATATTCAGAAATCAAATTTTAATATGGTTGTACTAACCGCTTTTATTGGTTGTTAACACCAAAATACACTGTTCAATTCGGTTGGCACTTTATTTCTCTGTGTGTACTTTTATTAAGGTATAAGGTACGCTGAATCCAAATTTGTTCTCAGAACCACTATATTGACGATAAAAGTGTCGTTTTTGATAAAAAAATTTCAATTTTTCTAGGTTCCTGGAAATATCTTTTTCGTAATACTTCTAACGGCACCACAAAACATTACGCTTACAGTTTTTTTGATTTTTAAATTTCTTACATAATTTATTTCGTTACGAAAATATAGGACATTTTAAACTAAAATTGTTAAAAAAAACCTAATTTATAAGCATGTTCAACGGACGGTGATTCCAAAAAAATAAGAAACCTAAAAAATTTAAAAAAAAGAAGGTGAATAATAATAAAGCTGATTTATAAGCATGATCAACGGACGGTAAAATAAGACATCTAAAAAATTGGATAATTGAAAAAAAAACAAAAACAAGAAGAAGGTTAATAATCGAAATATTTCGATCAAAAACGACGACATTTCTGTTTATGTGGCTCAAACGCCTGATGTCGGAGAGCAATTTTTTTTTTTTTTTTTGTTTTATTGTTTATTAATTTATTTTCTTATTTTGTTTCTACAATTGTTTTCTTGCCTCAGCGTCCTAGGACATTATTGAGGCCAGTTGGCGTAAAATTTAATATAAAAAAGAAATAAATTAACTAAATTTATGTACTATATCATTTAATTAAAAAATAAATATAATGTTTAAATACATTACATTCTTTTTACACTAGAAGCATTCCTAAATTTTGTAACAAATAACTTTTTAAATTTGATTTAAAGATTGAAATTCTTTGAATAATTTTAATATTTTCTGGCAAGTTATTAAATTCAACTCCACCAATATATTAAATTTTTTTACTTTGAGCTATTTCTCGTATTGTACGTAGCCTGGTTTCTCGAAAACTTAATTGTGTTGTGACCAATATTTTGCAATGACTTAAAGACAAATATCAATAATTGCATTTTGTATAAACCATTAATTGGCAAGATTGTTTTGATTACGTCTCTATATAGCGACAATGTCGGGTGTAAAAGTGGAAGATTATGTACCGTTTTTAAAGCTTTATTTTTAAAGCTTTATTTCTTTGCAACGATATTAGTTCAGTGCTATTTTTACAGCCGTATACTACAACCATATAGTTTAATTGGCTTTGAATTAGCGCTTGATATAGCAGCAATTTGGTGTTTTCGTTGAACTTATTTTTAAACTTATATAACAACCCTACTACCGGGGATATTTTCGCCTTCAATTCCCGAATATGCAAGGTCCATGATATATTACACTGTGTATTAACTCCCAAGTATTTTATTGACTCACTTTCAAATAATTCTTTGACATTTACATAAATACTAAATCTTTGGGCATTGTTGCACACATGAGGTCTGAATCGCAGAAATTTGGTTTTTTTCAGTGTTTATTGCTAACTTGTTTAATCGTGCAAATTCAAAGACTAGTACGGCATCTTTTTCCATATATGCTTTTAGAGCTGCATCATATTTGTATGGATAAAATAACGAGATATCATCAGCATACATAAAAACTTTTCCATACAATCCAAGGTTTACAATATCGTTTATATAAATTTTAAACAAAAGCGGTTCCAAAACACTACCCTGTGGCACACCATGCTCAACAATACCAAGTGAACTGCGACAACCGTTTCAAACCAGATAACGATCCAGCGCTTCTTATATCATTCAAAAAGTAAAGTTTAACTACAAAAAGTAAAGTTTAACTACCAGCCTGAACATTTAAGTGTAACTTGTACATAAAAGTACTCACAATTTCTCCCCACTGTATGTATCAACGAGCTGTTCTTGTTTTTTAAAGCAAAATAAATTAAGATTTCTAAAAGTGAAGGAAATGTTCTAAAAAACTTTTTGCTAACAGCGCTGCAACGGTAAGTACTTTGTTCGTTCTCTATTAAAGATGTAGTAGTTTGAAACGAAAGAAAAATAAATTAATAATTACTACTTAAAGGGCACATACAAATTAATTGCCAATTGGAAAATGTTTACAAGCTGATAATGGATTTTTCTTTCTCATTTTCTCGTAAATAATGCTGGAGGCAAAAAAGAAAACATTAATTGAGTACTTATTTTCTACTATGCTGTGAAAAGTATCTGTCTTATCAATGAATTTTTGCATTATATCTATGAAGTGTCACTGAAATTCGTTTATTGAAACTTTTCATTAAATTAATGCTGTTTAATAAAAAAATTTATATTATTTATTAAAAACTTCATACGCCTAATAAAAAACTTTCATTAAATATAATTTCATAAAAATTATGATTTCTTTTCTTTTAGTTTAAGAATTTTTTCATGAAACTTGTGAAAAAAAAAAATTAAATAGATTAGTGAACAATTTGATTAAAACTAGTACACGAAATTTCTCTATGTGTACACAAAAATGCTGGGTAATTTTAGCAGAATGTTTAGATGAAAAACTGTAAAAGCGAGAATTTTTAATTTTGGTGCCGAACTCGTCGATAGGTTTTTATTAAGTAAACTCTACGTTAGCAACGTAAAATTTACTAGAACTGATTTACAAAAATTCAGAAGATGGCAATTGTAAAAAATAGGGGGATGCACTGTAGGAAACTTGATATTTCGTACAAAAACTGTCACACAATTTTTTCTTAGTAAAATATAAGAAAGAAATATTAAATATAACCCAGGTTGGGCACCATATGTTGAGCGAATAAAATATAATTATTGTAAAGAAAGAAAAGAACTATATTTAGTGTATCGATTAAAATTTTAGTCAAAAGTGCAAATATTTAAAGGATTGGTTTGGAATATATTTTACAACATATTTTCATTGTAGTTATTGAAAAGAAAACAAGTTTTTAATTCCAAATGTAAACTTTGTTCAATGATCTGTGGTTATTGGGTCAAAGAATTTAAATAAATTGACCCTTTTACAAATTAGAATAAACTTGTTGAACTTGTTGAAGCTTTTTGGTTCATAGCCCTAAATCATTATTTTACTTCGGTGGAGTTAAGTGCTATAGGAACACCGAATCATTAATCATATTTAAAAAAATGAGAAAAAAACGATTTGGATTCAACCTACCTAAGTCTATTAAAAAATATGTATTTCGAGTAGTGTAATATTAGGATCTAACTGTTTTATGGCATTTTTTATTTTGCTCATATTGTTCATACATTGAAAAATGTTGTTCAAAAACGGCATACAGTGCGTATGAGTGTTATTTAAAGTATTCATAAAATTAATATAGTACGCAAGAGTAGGCAAGCAGCTTATAGCATAACACAACTACGAGATTAAAATATTTAAAAAGATGTGCAACTGGACCTTAACTGACGAAAGTAATACTCACACATATATCAAATTAATTACAAATGGATCAAATTAATTATTTGGACAAATAAATATTTATTAATATTGTGCTACACAGTTTTAAAATATTTCCATACCTTGTTTGATATTATTAAAGTTGGCAAGGTATGTGTGGTTAATGTTAACAAATTTTGTTCTAATATTTAGTATATTATTTATAACTACCTAACTGCATTTGGCAAATGCTAGAAATCTAACTATATCAGTATATATATTTATGGAGAATTTGAAAAAAAAAAATATATTTTTTTTTTAATATTCGAAACTACCCAGGAAAAAATCACACATTCCAAAAAGAAGGTGATACCCACACTTGCTTACATATCTCATTGCCAAATTTAGTAACTGCAATACCAAACTCATTCTAACGATAGAGTCAAAAAAGCAAGTAGTATTGTAATCAATTCTTTAAATTTAAACCAGAAAGCATGAACTCAATAACGAAGTAATTATTTACTTAAAATAAAATAACAATATTATTAACTTATATGTCTAACTTTTTGTACTCATGAAGTAATCATATACTTTTTCTTAATAAAAGGACGTTATTGGAAGTAAGTAGAATCTCACAAATTAGAACTCTAACAAATTAGAAACGTCCAGATATTAGAACCGGCAATTCCAATGTATTGTACGCTCTGAAATTATTTTTATTTTGTTTTGTATTTTCACTACAAATTATTTTTTTGCTCATAGAAGTAAAAATAAAACGGGAATCCCCGAGTTATTCGTGGTGGGTACAATTCGGTCATATGCATGTGAGATTTGATATGCTTGTACAAAATTAAAATTTTAAAGTTTTTCTATTAATTTAATATGTTCAATTAATTAAATATTATTAAATAAAAATTGTTTTGTGTTTAAATAAAGCTTACATAAATAGTTTTATTATAATTTTCTGTAAAAAAAATGTCCAGAAATTAGAACTTTTCAGAAATTAGAATTGCCTGATGTACAAAGTGGTTCTAATTTCTGAGATTCTACTGTAGTTCCTAATTTTGAAAAAGAAGTTATACAATTTTAAAGAATTTATCTCATATATTTTTTCAAACAAATTTTTATTTGCAGGAAAATAATACTAAAAACAGAATTGAAACAGAAATTTTGTTAAACTGTGGTTAGGTATAAATTAGGGAAGGGACCGTGAGCAGAAAATTGTGAGTGGAAGTTAAAATTACTGAAGTTATCGTGAGTGTAAAAAAAAATTTCGAGGGTAATTGTGCGTGAGTCATATTTTTGTTTTTCAATTTTGAATTGTTCTTTTTTTTTGAAAAATCTATATTTTCGTGGTTTATAGCTCCAAAATTATGACAAAACCATGTTATCATAACAATTCGATGTTTCACTTTTCAGGATTTTATTTCCGTATGAGTTTTGATCGTTATATTTGAGTGACCTAGGAGAATCACGTGTAAGTAAAAGTTGAATTTACTTATGGAACTACTTCTTTTTTTTAAATGTAAGTATGTACTTCTTATTTTTTCTAGGGAACTATTTATTTTTTTTTATTTTTGTGTAAGTACTTCGTAGTTTTACAATGGAACTATTTCTTTGTTAAAAAATGTATGTAGTTCTTACAAATATAAAGTAAATAGTTCTTCGGTAAAAAAAATAATCAATTCTAAAGAATCAATTATTTTAGTCTCACGCCCTGTTAAAAGAATCGAGTATGTAATCTAGTAAGGAATGAGTTCTGCCCAAAATGATTGATTACAAGCCCGCTTACCTTTTTGGAAATTTTTTGCTGGGTAGTTCCGAATTTTTCATATGATACAACATAATAAAGTGTAATAAGGGAATGTTTCCTACTGTGGTCCTATAACAGGTATTTTTGGCTATATAAAAAAACTAACAAGGAGAGACCGTTGATGGGTTACCAATACTGTTTCCAAAAAACCGAATTTCATACAAATCTGTTTTTTAGTTAACCGATTGTAAAAAAAACCAGCATTTTGCTCAAAAAAAATATAATAAATATTTATGAAAAATACACTTTAGAATATGTATTGAATGGTTTATTTATGCAAAACAATTAAATATTTTAATACTGACCAATTCCATATAAATCCATCAAAAAGTATTTAAACCTCTACCCCCTTCAATTAACCAAACTTGGCATGGAAGGTAAGTGTCATATAAATATGTCAGCGTACAAGCTCTAAAAAAATATATAAAATTTAACAAAAGTAGTCGTACAAAATCGTCCATATCAGATAAAGCTGCGAGCTTCATTGATACGTCATTTTAGAGCGACTGTTATCGTGACTGAAATGAAAGCAGAAACAAAATAATTTTTTAATGTAAAATGCACTAAAATCACGAGAAAAATGGCTGTTTAATGGAAACGATATTAAAATTACCAATGAGTACAAGTACCTAGAAGTAATTCTTACACCAAAAATTAAATTTATCCAACATGTGGAAAGTAGAAATACTCAGGCAAACACATCTATTAACTGTACTTGGAAAACTTTATAATTAAAGTGGAAGCTTTTCTTAACTGTATGCAGGTCGATTCAAACATATGCAGCTCAAGTTTGGGGTTATGGGTATTTTGAGGAGATCGATTTACTACAAAGATATTTCCTGAAAAAAGTTTTAATGCTGCCGGGTTTTACACCTAATTATGCTCTGATGCTTGAAACTGCTGCCGTAAACAACCATTTATATACATTAGAACTACATTTGCTGTTCATATCTAGAGTTATGTTTGAATACCCGGCCAATAGGTTACTTTTTCAAATTGCAAAATATACTTGCCCAAAAAAATTTGTTTTGTTTTAAAGAATTGCAAAAAGTTGCAGACAATCTAAATACTCCATTGACCAGTACACAACCTAATAAACAAAATGGATCACTCAAAGTAATAAACTACTACATAGAATACAACAACATCAACTTAATCTGTTGTTACAGAATAAAGCAACAACCTCAAGAATATATAAAGATTTAGATTTCGAAAGAGGTTTAAATTATTTTATTGACAACATGAATCAATCTAAAATAACGTGGGTCTTTAAAGCAAGATGTGGTCTTATTAAACTAAATTACAACACTTTCCGGGCGACAACTTAGAATAAACTATGCAAGCTTTGTAACATGGGTACAATGGAAACATTTGAACATTTCCTAGGTGTTTGTCCAGTTCTCAAGGAGTTCCGAATTGGTAATTTTGGGAAACCGAATTTACTTTACACTGAAATGATTGATATACTTAATGGTGGAAAAAATACAGACTGGAAAAAATTGGTTGATTACCTAAAGGCAGCATTACAATACAGAACATTTTTAATACAAGAATATTATTGAATATTTTGTTAAAAAATTTTAAAGTTTATTTTTTAAGGTTATCGAAAGACGTTTATGAAAAAAAAAAAAAAAAAAAAAAAAACGTTCAATATTTCTTTCAATTTTATAGTTTTCAATAAGAATTTATTTTATAAATTCAGATGAAATTTGTAAACAAAAATCTATTGTAAATAAAGAAAACTTACTATTACTACTAAATCCGCGGTTCAAACCGATGTATTTAAAAAACTGTATTTTTTTATTTTTATTCCACTATGCCGATGCCAAATCCATAAATGCAACAATTACGGGATCCGAAGTTATGGATAAAAACTGAAAAAATACTAAATATATGAGAAAAAAAGATTTACTTAAAAAATAATTTATTGAAAAAAATAAAAATAAATTTGCTTATAATTGCCCATACCTTTTTTAACGGCCTAAGCTACGAGAGTCATTGATATCTCGTTTTAAATCTACTTAAATCTTGGTGAAACGCGCGTTATAGGATATATAACTATTAGAGGTTTTCTTGGTTGTATGGAGATATTTCAAAATTGGATTTACGCCAATTTCTTATATGTGACATTATACCACAAGCTATATAAAATTACATAATTTGTCAAATACTGTTTTCAAACACATTAAATTGCACAAAAACCCTATAGAAAAAAGTTCGATAGTTTAAAAATTAGAAAATTTTGTTTTCACTTGTAAGCCTCACAAACTTTTTTCTTGTGCCTTGTGCCTCATATGCAAAACGCGAGATTTGTCAAAAATTGTAAATGGCAGCATAGTTCTTCGAGATGAACCAAGAGTCTAACTTTTAGTATGATATGTGAATGCTTTTCAAAAGTATATGTTCTAAAATTAACCAAAAAGTTTTATATTTGAAGAAATTTTCTCAAAAAAACCTACTTTTGTGACAAATATATGCACTATAAAAAAAGTTAGTAAAGTCAGAAAAAAATTTTGCTAAGTCAGCAAAATTTTTTTCAGTAGTGTGCTTGCAAAAAAATTGCCAATATCAGCAAAATCTTTTACTGAAAATCAACAAAATTAGTAGATTTAGCAAAAGTTTTGCTAACACTAAGTTGATTAAAAACTCCTTGCTAAAAGTTAACAAAATTTTTGCTAAATATTAGTAGACTGAAAAAACTCAACAAATTTATAGAAAAATTATACTTTAGTTAACTTATTTCCGGAAAATCCTAAACATTTTATTGCGATTCTTTTAAAAATATTTTGCAATATGTTACAAAATATAAAAATATTCATACTTATACACATACATGGGACTAATGAATAAGCGCACTAATGAAATGAGGCTTTAATTATATTAATATCAATGGTAATGCAATCATATTCACTATCATTTTTTTAATTAATAATAATGATTTAACGATTTAATTTAATTGATTAATGAAAATAGTTTAAAATTTCAATGACATTAATAAATAATCATTAAAAAAATTGTGAAAAATCGCTCAAATCGGGGATGGAAATTCCCCGCTCAGACTCATGCCTTTTTGAAATAAGATATTAACTTTCAATCTGGCTTGTAGCCAAGTAAAGTAGAACGAAATGAAACGAGTGAAATTGGAACAATAAACACAAATCGGACAAAATGTTTGTGCACATGTGTATTAATACACTCAGATTATAAAAATATACATCCGGAGAGATGACGGCCACAGGGTGATTTATATATATATTTTTGTATATTTAGATCAAGGGTGCCCAAACCCTATGCGCTTCGTGCTCATTTGTTTTTGTAAAAACACTTAGCTATAGGCTGTGTGTTTTAATACACACATAGAGCACTCAGTACTAGCAATACGAAATACACAAACAACTTTGTCTTATTAGTTTTTTTGTCGTTCTTCACTGTATACACGCAAGTGCAAAGCAACAACACTTTCGTATGCTTTGCTGGTAAACATTGAAATATTTTTTTCTTTTTTCTTTGTATGTATTGGTTTTTACAACAAAAAATATTGAATAAAAATTAGTTTTTCTTTAAATGTATTGGTGTTTGCTCTTCCATAAGGAACTCTTGGGTACTCCTGATTTAGATACTCCGATAAAATAAAGTTCATTCCCATTTCAATACAATTTCGTTACCTGTAATTAATGTTCCAATTCCGCTCGATTTAGATACTCCGATAAAATAAAGTTCATTCCCAGTTCAATACAATTTCGTTACCTGTAATTAATGTTCCAATTCCACTCGTTCCCCATTCCATATCGTTCTTCATGTTTAGTTTTTAAATTCCACCTATTCTCACTTCAATTAAATTTCGTTCGCAGTATGAAGTAGACCAACTCATTGCTTGTTTTATTCCATTCCACTTCGAATTAAAACAAATTCTTTTAAAAAAATAGGTGTTTTTACTTTCCTACCCATATATTTTTTTTTTAAAGAATTTTTTTTTTTTTTTAACAATTGTAATTAGTTTTTCTTAGGCATTAGTGTGATTTTATTATGATTAATAATGATTAATAATAATGATTAATAATGGAAGGTATTTAATTATAATTAAATGGTAATGAAATTTTTTTTATTTTCATTAGTATCAACTAATGGTAATGAAATTTCAATGGTAATGAAAAATTCCGGTGTATTCTCCCACATTGACGGCATGAATCAATGTAATATCTTAAAATATATAGAAATAAGTATATATAACATAAACAAAATTATATTTCAACTACTTATATCAATGGTTGTCTAAATGATGGCATCTTTTAACTGAATAGAAATTCCATAGAGAATTTCAGAAGCGAAACGATAAAATATGATGTATACAACCCTTTTTTGCAATAAGAAAAAGGAAGTATAAAAATTAGTTAAGATGTGTGTCCTTCTCTTTTACTTTACTCTGGTTACCTGAACGTAAATTTGTTTGCAATTTGACCAACACTACATTAATAATCACTATAAATATTTAGTTTATAAATACACATTTAATCTTTATTCAATTTAAATATTTTATTTTGTCATTAATTCAATTAATATACAATTACTTTGACAAATCGGTGACAACACAAAATCAAAGTTGTTTAAATCCCAAATTTTTATTATGTATCAAAAACAGATACAAAAATCTTACATGGTTAATCTTTTTATATGTCTTACAAAAGATACCTTTTAGTATCATTTTAATTGTATTGAATTAAAAAAGAAAATTCTTTTTCTATCATCGGCCGGCGACCTTGGCGCCCCCAGTGCCCAAAACCCGATATGAGTAGAAACGTATAAGTGTGGGTACTCAAATGAAAGGAAATTTCATCAAGATTTCAAAAACTATATTGTTTTTATGATCAATGATACGCAGAGCTATTTTAAGTATATATTAAATACAAAAATGGGGAGGAAGTTTTTTTTTAGTATTCTTCGGCCGAACTTAGGGATTTTCTCCTATGTGATAGGCAGGTTAGTGGCTTCGCTAAGTAAAGTTTTTCTGCGTGACTTGGGGGGTTTCTCCTATGTGATAGGCATTTTAGCGATGTTATAAAAAATGTTGCGATTTTATCAAAAACTTTATTTTGTTGTAATTTTGATGTATTTGTAAGTGTTTTCGAAAATAGCGCTGCAGGCAAAATTTGTAAACGGGTGTAGAGGGCGTTATAAATCGTAAAAATAATATTTTTTTAAATCCTGAGGAAATTTCCTTTCATTACAGTATGTTACTACGTGTACCGTAGTAACAGTGCTTCGCTGGGATCGAAAAATAACAGAACAATTTGTATCCACTAGAAAACCTACTTGTAATATTATCCTTGTTATTATATTCTGCTATTAGTCTTGCAGCAGAAAATGAGGACACAATATACGAAATTCAATCTAATCCTGGTTTTTGAAATTTTCTAAACATTAAAACTTAACCTTTCCGTTATCTTTGCTAACTATAATTAATTTCAGTGTAAATCAAGTACCTAACAAAAACCGGTCGAACTACTTTAATTTTTTTTTAATCCCCCACTGTGCTTCGATTGTATATATTTATTACAACACATATTAGGTGACTAATATACATAAATATTTGCTGGAATAAATCAAGAAAAAATAACTAAAAAAAATGCAATAGAAAAATTTAATAAATGTTAATATGTATTTTAAAAAATATACATATATACAGCCCGATGAAAAAAGTTCCGATATGGGTATGTATAAACATATATACACTGATAATAATCCATGCGTAAAAATACAAATAAATGTCCAAATAACCAAAAACTTTGTAAAATAAACGATGAAAATAAATTTAAATAACAAATATGCAGGTGCTTGTGCAAATTTAAATGTAACTGACACTAATAGAAAACATATGATTTTCTATTGTTGAATAAACGTCACTACATTGCTAGGTCTGTCAAAAAAACAGAGTAGTATTTGGAAGATGACAAAGCCAATTGTGACAATTTTTTGTTTTTGTTTTTTCTTTGATATTTTAAATTTTGAATCTCGCTCCTAGACGAGGACAAGAAATTCTCATTGAGTTTGTGATTTAACATAACAAATATCTCTAGAAATTCTAATAACAAAGTCCCCTGAAGATTTCCTTGGGCAGGAATGAAATCCAGATAGGGACACGCCTACATCAGATTGCTTTTCACAATATGTAAAATAAGTTTTGGGACTTTAGCACATTTAATTACTATAAATGCAATTAATGTTTATCCCGATGAAAATAAATTTAAATAACAAATATGCAGGTGCTTGTGCAAATTTAAATGTAACTGACACTAATAGAAAACATATGATTTTCTATTGTTTATTTACTTGAATAAACGTCACTACATTGCTATTTCTGTCAAAAAAACAGAGTAGTATTTGGAAGATGACAAAGCCAATTGTGACAATTTTTTGTTGTTGTTTTGGTTTTTTCTTTGATATTTTAAATTTTGAATCTCGCTCCTAGACGAGGACAAGAAATTCTCATTGAGTTTGTGATTTAACATAACAAATAGCACATTTAATTACTATAAAAGAAAATTTGTTCATTTTACAAAAAATTTTGTTGTTTTGACATTTTTTCGTATTTTTAGCATGGATTATTATGAGTGTAGTTATGTACATAATTTCATATCGTATTATATCTTCGTTGACCCTAAAAATGGCGTACATAACCTTATCTCATGTGATCCCATGGTGAGATGATATAATTTGATCCGAAAAATGGGTCTATATAATATGATCAAGTTATATATAATATGTTACAATTTGATATAACTTCACAAAATTATTTAAAATTGTTTGGAAATCCGCACTAATATTTTGTTTCACATTTCAAATAATAATGAAAATTTAAATATAAATCAAAATATTTTAAAATTAGATGTGATTTTAGTTTGACTAATATGTGATACCATATAAAACTATGTGTAAAAGTAATCGATTTTTTTCTTGTTTCTAGCATATATGTTTATATATAATTGTCAGAGAAGGAAAATTAACTTGTTTTCTTTTGTATGCTTTTTTTTAAATTTTTTATAATTGCTTTTTACGATTTTCTGACTTAAAATGAGTTTTTTACTAATAAATATTATTTAATCTATTAACTTTGAACTTTTTTTAAGTGCAGCTTTTCTAAGTTTTTACTTTAGCTTTTTAACAATATTTTTTTGCTTTAAATACATTGAAGTTTTCGTTTTTGTGTCTTTTCTCATAATTATATATAAAAGTGATAGATTTTTTTTAATTATTTGTACCATATATGTTTATATATAAATATATATAAACATATATGGTAGAATTTGTTTGATTGTATTGTATGATATATACGTATATATTATTATACACTAAAGTATACATGATCTCATATAAAGTTATATCAAGTATATATGAAGAGATAAAAAATATCAACTTATACATATGTCCCATAATATATAATGGTATATGATAATATATTGTGCTATATTAGAAATTTTCGTAAAAATAAGTATAACATGTAAATATATATCTTTACATATGACCACATATGTAATTTTATATAATTATATCAAGCTATATAGGACTATATATAAACTTTTTTCGTCTGAAAAATACAAAATATAAAAAAAAAATGAATAACAAATTATTCTAAAGCAATTATAACAAAATTTGTATTTTGTAGAAAGTTTTGAAGAGAAACGTTTTATCTGTGTGTTGGAATTGTTGTCCTTCGTTTAGCTTTTCGTTTTTACAATTTTTTCGACTTTGGTTTTTTTCTCTCTTTTATTATTTACCTGCTGTTAAACTATATTTACCTTATAAAAATAATATTTTTTACAAGCAATTTATAAAATCCTTAACAAAAATAAAGAGAACAAAAAATACTTGATGATGATAGAGTATATATAGCAATATTTTATATACCTTATAATAGTAGTAGTAAAACTTAAATAATTTACTTTTAAATTTAAAATACCTTAAAGCCAATCAAGAAATAGTTTATAGAAATATTTAAATATAGTGAAACATATTAATGTCGAACAACTCTATTTAATGAATCAATTTGTTCCGAAGGTTTCTCAAAACAAATTTCAGACTAAAATTTTATTCTTCTCTTAATAAACAAGCCCGTACATTTATTTTGACTTTACTGGTCACTTGACTTTAAAAACTTAAAAATACCTAAAAAAAAATGCTCTAAATTGGTACTGCTGTAATTTTTTATAACTGGAAATTTTTCTGCGACCGTTGCTGTCCGGTATTGCAAGGTTTCACTCTACGTGTGTGTGTGTGTGTGTATAGGAACATTTATAACCATAACATTATTTGTAACCTGAATAGACTTTAGTTTGATCATTTTATATTGATAATGAATGTTATTTTACTAAAGGTACGTATTATATTTACAATAAAGGACATTAGAGTACAGAAATTAATAACAAAATATTTTATAAAGATCAAGTAAAAACATGTTATTTTAATACTTTCTACTTACCAGAGTTTTAAATGAATTGAAAAAATGCAATATTTTGTAAATTTTTTTTATCTGTGAAGGACATTAACATCATCGGGTATGCGCTCACTATTCTATAAAGGGCTACAACTCTACAACACTTTGCCAAATCATGTAAAAACTGAACATAATATAAATAGATTTAAAAAACATATTGTAAATTATGTAAAATATAATAATCCACAATAGCATCAACAAATGTTATGTATTTTAAAGTATTATGAATACTAATAAAAATTAATAATAATAAAATAATAACTACATAAAACTATTTAATTTAGTAATCATAAAAAAACTTTTTGTATCAATATGACAAAAAAAAAGAAATTCATAAATATCGTATTTCTAGACAACTTAAATATCCAATTTTTACAACGATCTTGATGAATAATATAAAAAGTAGCTTATCAGTGAAAATTAAAGATTTTAACTTTGGGAGCACATATTTTAAATTTCAGGATTTTTGCCGAAGCGGTTTAAGCAGGCAGTTAGTTAGTAGCCACATTTCAACACGATCCAGGAATAAAATTCAAAACAAGAACTTATCAGTGAATTACAACATACCCTAAAGACGAATATATAGAGAGTATTCATTGGACGAGTTTTATTAAAATTTGTCACGAAACTAATGAAGTTTTTTTCACAAACTGCATGAAAAATTTCTAACAGTTTATGAAAAAGTTTAATAATTTTTTTGAAACTGTTTTTAATAAAACTTTTTCGTTAAGCATATAACATTTTAATAAAATTTTATGAAAAATTGCATTAATTTAATGAAAAGTTTCAATTGACGAATTTTAGTGATATTTCAATTGTAACAGAGAAAATTTAATCACTATTCAATAATTTTAATTGTAAGTAATTAAAGTTCATCATCAGAATAAGTAAACTATATTGTAAACAGAAAATATATAAAATTAACCAAAACACAGTCACATCATTCAAAATATTGGTTTTTCTAATCAATATTGGAAAAATATTATCTTCTACATTACTTTTAATACCAAAAACCAACAACTTAATGGAGATTTTTGCCACTTGAATAAAATATTTGCAGTTTAACAATTTTTAAGTAATATAAAGTATTTTCTTACAGTTTTGGTAACTCTAATAAAATATTGAGAATAGCAACCAAATATCTGTTGTACCTACAAATCTGGTTTTACACATAATACATTTGAAAATGCGAATTCAAATTCAAATTGGGTTAAGGATAGAAGTAAAGAAAGTGCCTGACAAACAGAAGATCGCCGGTTCGATCCAGTTCGTGGCATTAGATTTTTTTTAATAAAATAATTATAAAATAATATATAAAATTTGTTCAAAGTTATCGTAACTCTAATAAAATATTGAGATGTGCAACCGAATTTCTGTTGTACATATCAAGTTTTTACAATAAGCCCTTCAAATATACTTTTAAACAAATATTTAAATTTGAAACAAGAAAATATTCAAGTTTGAAATTTGAAGAAACATATTTAAATTGGGTTAGAGGTAAAATAGAGGGAGATCGCCGGTTTGAGCCCAGTTCGCGGCATAAGAATTGTTTATTAATAAAATAAATTTTGTGGAATACATATGAATCTATTTATTGAATAATACAGTCCATAAACATATAATATTCGATTGTTACAATCAAAATGCGAAATTTTGTAAATAAATGTCGGTTGTTACTATTATATTAAAATTTAATAATAGTAATAGTACGTGGAACCACAAAAATTCGGTTGCAACTACAAACCAGTTTTCTGTGTGTATATCTTATGCAATAATTCATTGATAGTATGCAGATAATTCTCTCAGTATAGACTCTAAAATAAAAAGAATAAGAAATATTACATAAGGGTTGAATTCATTAAAGGTTAATTATAGTTCGACATTCGCTCCGGCTTAAATTTGCATGGTTTACAAGCGAAAGGATACGGTTACTGGCTTCGGCAAGTTTTACATAAATTCGGTAAAGGTAAATTCAGTTATTTCGTTGATGGTATCGGAAGTCAGCGGTATTCGTAACGATATTTTAAGACCAAAGGTTAACGGTATTTTAAATAAAAAGTTAATGGTATATTAGTTAATGATATATTAGAATATCATGTAGGTCAACCCCACTGCAAATGCAGTAAAAAAAAATAGAATTTTCTCTTGAAAAAAATTACTATTTACATTTTATTAAATTCAACTAACACTGTCAAATTTAACCACATATGCAGTAAAAAATTAACAAATATAAAATAAAAAACAGAAAACTGAAAAATGAATGTAATGTACAGTAATTAATGCGTTTTGTTTTTTTAAATGAACTACAAACTGATATTTCTTCTATAAATGTCCGCTTTTTTACTTAAAAATAAAGATACTGTATTACTACTCAAACAACTACAAATATTTACAGCAGAAGTTCCCTGAGAATATTTAAAACCAACGAGTTTCATGCCAAATTATTTAAAAGCTAAAGTCATTTAAAACTCTGTGAGCTATGAACGACATAAATGATTGTGACTTGTATTAGTAGTAGTACACTCACAACAACTTTTCCAAAAAATTTCAGCAGTTATTTAAAAAGTTAATCGGTAAAGTTGTTTCAATGGAATATACAGTTAAATTAACAAAGAAATGTATTTTTTACCTTTCTGTCTGATATTCAATAAGCAAAAAAAACGGACTTTCGGAAAAAGTTAAAATATTCAGTTATAATTTTCTTTTTAAAACAAAAACTTTTATATTATACTCCGACAAAATGATCAACCTAAAATATCTCATTAAAGATTTTATTTGAATTAAATTTATTTCTAAACAAATGTTTAATTGAATCAATTAATATTTTAATTGACTTTTAAATATATAAATACATATTTTATGTTAGACGTAATTCATAAAATTTGTTTGCATACACTATATGCGTAAATAGTATAAAGCACCAAATGCATTTGAAGTTTACAAACAAAATAAGCACACACAAACATGCAAACAGACGCAGGATTGACATTGATTGTGTGAGTATCATATTTTTTTTTTTTTGTAGAAGTTATTTATAACTTTTTTCCTTTTTAATTTTCAATAAAAGTTTTTATTGATATTATCATTGACGTGATAGGTGCAAAATCAATTAAAATATTAATTGATTCAATATATTTTAGAATTAAAACCCGTTTTTAGTTTTTTCTGTGTATTGAGTATTGAAATAAACGAAAATAATCTATTATTTTTATCGATTTGGTGAATTATTTTTTCAACAGTTGAAAATAAACTAAAAAATACAATTGTTTTAAACGAAAAGTAATCAGTCTTTTTTTAACTGATTTTCATTGTGTATATTCAGTAGACTTTACGGAAAAAATATTGTGAGTGTAGATATTTGTGTTATGATTTTAAGAATAGTAGTTTGTGCATTTAATTGACACCTAGGTATTTCAATAAATTGGGTCTTTTGAGAGAGAATTTGTAAACTGTGGTTAGCCATAAATTGTTGGTATTTTATTAATACATAAACACATAAGAGAAAAAGTAGTTTATTCTTTAAACCCATTCAGCTTCATGGCAGAGTTCCGAGCTGAGCAGTCTTAAATTGTCGGCGCGTCGCCTGCAGCTATGTTTGTTATATATATGAGGCGAAACATGCACTGGTTAACTGCACACGAAAATATTAAAAAAATGTTTTTTTGTTAAAAAAATAAACAACTCATAGGAAAACAACTAAATCCGATAATTTATTCCACGTCGACTGTGAGTCGTTCATGCCATTGCCGCTGAGCTAAATTTGTTACGCTGAACCCGTCGAAAATTTTGGATCTGCTAGTAACTCTGGCAGGTAGCTTTGCATGTTTCATTCTTTTAAAGTTTTAATATTATTATTTAATTTACGTATTCAGAGACTCCTAAAAATTGCCAAGTAAAAACTTTCAAACAAAGCTGATATCTTTTTTAAAAAATCGTCCGCCATATTGTATACGCCATTTTTACTGTCATAAACCTGATGTCAGTTATATACTAAGAGAAATACAAAACTTAAAAAATACCTCCGTCATATTAGATCCGACATTTTAAAAATACTTAATTAGAATTGCACTCAGCGACTTTATATACAGCATCGATTTCAAAGCAAAATCGAAACCCGAATCTCAATTACAATATTTGTTTTTATGATTACAAAAATAATTGAATTAAATAATTTGTAATATCAATTAAATTTTTTTAATAAACAATTTATTTTTTAATTTTATTTAAAATGTAATCATATATATCAAAAAAAATGTAAAAGTATTAAAACTTTGAAAATGTATCCAAACATTTTAAGATCAGTTTATATTTCTAATTATAATATAAATTAATAATAAAAATTTGTTTAAATATTTAATTAACATTAGCTTGAAATCAAAGTTCTTTAAAAATTTTTTAATGAATTTTTTTAAGCAACTCCACACAGATAAAAATTTTCATAATTTCCAACTAAATTTTGTTTGTGTTAACCAAGATCGGTTGAAACTTCTTACTATTTGCAGTCGCAACTTAATTCGGTTGATACAACTGAATTTCAGTTGCAGAATACAAATTACTTAGATTTAGAATACCGATTTGGATGTCCTAAACGAATTTGTTAGTTGTATCAACCAATATATCATTAACTATTCGGTTGGCACTTTAGTATTCTGAGTGATTTATTTTTTTAAATATATTTTTAAAACATTTTTAAAAAAATTTCATAATACGAAAAAGTTTTAATTTTCAAGGATATTAGAATCTTTCTCCAATGATTTAAAAGTTGTTCTAAAATATTATTACAAATAATATTATTTTTCTGAACATCTTTCAGGTTGCAGGTTCTGCAAGTGAGAAATTTCAAAAATCTTCAACACTGAGGAAAAAATATATTTTCAAAAGAGTTTTTGTTAGCCGATTTGAAAAAAATGTCATGTTCGTCTCTGAAGGGGTTATGGTTGCATTGTAATGTAACTGTGAAAAAGAAGAAGAGACATTAAAACAAAGGGTTGCATTAGAATTCAGCATTGAAATCAGCTAGAATAGAGTTTGAAAAGGCAGTTTAGGTAGGCAGAAATGTTAAAGGTCAGACAAGAGGCTCTGAAGGAAAAAACAGCATCAATAACTGCAAAGGGATAAAGTTTTTATTAATAGTTTATTTGGTATACAAATAAATTAAAAAGCTAAATTATTTTTAAAAGATTAAATTTATATTTAATATAAAATATAACAGCAACTGCCAGCAGCCAGCAGCCTATACAGACAACACTGTTTGTACCCATACGTTAGGAGAAAAAGTCACAGCATCAGCAAACTTGGGGTGCCCAGGTATCCTAAAGGTTTAAGTACAGGTTTTTATAGCATTTACTACGACTAGCATTTACTTACGACTAGACGAACCGGGCCAAAGAAAGAAGAAAGAATATATATATATATATATTTATTTTAAATTCATATTAGCGTTAACACTTGCAAAAGCTTCCTTTAGTCAAAAGCAGTCCTTGAGTCAGTACCTTTTGAGTTGGGTTCAAGCCTAGGAATTTCCTTGTTTTGGGGATATATTGGCCAATAGGATTGCCAAATGTTTTCTCTGTTTAAAATAAAAATAAATTAAAACGAAACAATCTACATAAATGTTATAAAACAGAAATAAAATAAAAATGCTTATAGGAAAACCCACCATCGATCAAAACAACAAAAGTAAAGCCCTCTTAGGAGATCCCAACTATAAGCTCCCGTAAATCTTTCGTCGAAAGGGGCCCCGAGATAAATATATTCATTGCAGCTGCATCACCACTTGAGGGAAAATTATGTTGTTAAGCCGCTTTGTTTCTTTTTTGTATTTATATTCCACTTTGCATTGAATAACATAAAGCCTGGGTGCGAATCACAAGGCTTACAACCGGTTATAAAGTGAATTTGAATACAGTCTTCTACCTGGAATTATAAAATAAATTAAAAGTTATTAAGTTTCGTAAGCCGATATGCAAACATGATGTTAAATTAGCTGGAAACCACAAAATTAATGGCACCTTTTAATTTTATTAAATTTGCTGAAAAATAATGCTATTTAATTTTCTTAAATCACAAATATCAAATTGATTTAAATTTTTGTTTAAGCAGAATAATTAATTCATTCATTTTACCGAATTGTTAATAATCTTTTGAATTATATAGAATCAGTATCCGTTCCTTAAAATTTTTCAATTTTCGTTCTCTTGTTTTGGCTAATGAAAATTAATTAAAAATAAAAACTAAATTTTTATATAATTTTAAAAATAAAATTTTTCCTACATTGTTAATTGAAATAAATGGAATAAATTTTAATAAAAGGTAAGTGAATTAGAAAGGGTGTAGGGGTCAGGTTTTAGGAGCATTCGATAAGTTGGACCACCGATTGCCATTGCAGTGGGTGTGCAGGCAGGTCAGGTAGCAAATGTCATGAAAGTATAAACCATCCAAAGTATAAACTATGCGCGAGAGACCAGAAGTAAAAAACCACGATTATATGGGTCGTAAGTGTACCAAAAGTCAATGACAAAAGAAGGGTTTAAAAAACATTTATAAAAAAACATTTATAAAATTTCAATAGATTAATTTTGGTCCACCGCAGCATAATTTAGTTTGAAACAAGAAGTTTTATTTAAAAGAAAAATAGTAAAATCCAAATAACAGGTTGCAATACAACTTATACTGTATTACAATGGTTTCAAGAACAGGTTGCTAAAGAATCGGTTCTGGAACCAGTTATAGAACAGGTTCTGGGACAGTTAAGCCTTGCGTTTTTGCTCCCAGGAACCTGTTCTAGAACCAGTTCTATGCAACCGGTGGCAAAAGAAGCTTTTCTAGAATAGATTCTGAGGTAAACAGTTCTATAAAATTGTGCTGCTTTCTTTTAAATTTAACCAATTGAACCAAAACTACTCTATGGAAATTTTATAAATATTTATTAAAAAAAATGCTCAGTATTACTAAACTTTTGAGCAAAATACGGAAAAGTAAGTGCACTATAATTTTGAGCGGTGTTTTACATTAATAAGCAGATAATAAATTTATATTCAAAATGTGTCTTTAATGTGATTTTGAAAAAGAACTCGAACTGGAAACACCCTGTATACAAACAACAAAAAATAGTAACCGATTTTAATGACTTTTATGTAAAATAATTTCCAGATTATTTACCACAAAAAGAAAGTTAAAACCATTCAAAGAAATTGTGAGCTCAGCTCTTTTTGTGTACCAACCATACATATTGTTGTAAAAAATCATACACGTAGAAAAATACAGTGAAAACCGAATTGAAAAGTGTATTTTAGTGGTAAGAACTAATAAATTCGTTTAGAACAATCATATTCATATATTATTTCTTAATATTTTGGGTGTTGCAACTAAAATTCTGTTGTACTAACCGAATTTCAGTTGGAAAATTGCAAAATTTTTTTTCGTGTGTACAGTAATACCAACTACTTATAGAATATTTTACAAAGGATTAATATCGACATGTTTTTGTTGTGACCGTACCATATCCACACAAAAAACACACACATACAATAAACTTTTCAATCTGGAACTTAAATGAATATAATGTGTGTGAGCGTGTGTGTGTAAGTACATACGGGATTTTGTAATAATGTTAAGATTTTATATACGAACTTTTGGGATTAATTGTTGCTTAATGGTTTGGCAAGTAACTTTTTTGTTACTTTAATACACACTCGCCATACGGTTTTTATACTCATGAATTTTTGTATTTAAAAATTGTGAAAGGTTTCTATAAATTGAATGTCTGTCCATTATTGTATGTTTTGTAAACCAAAGTATTTGTTTTTATTTTTTTTTCTTTTGGACACAAAAGATCCGTTATGAAAAATCCTTTGCGATTATGGACTTAATTGAAATGTCAAGTTTCAAGTGAATTGTAACAGACCTGCTTACACGCACACATATGCATGCAATAATGTATAAGTGTGTATTGTGTATAAACTTGAATATATATATATCGCACTAGATCAACAAGAGGGTATTAACTCAAAATTTTTAAAATATCACTTTTTTCAAGAAATCAACTAACAACATCAATATCTATCTATTGTAAAAATTTCAACGTATTCCGATTACTCTTTCATCTCGAAAACCACTTTTGAGACCATTTTCATGGTAATGTAGTGATTACCTTTATTTCAACAAAAAGGTATTATTTCGAGTTAATACAATAGTTCAACTAGAAATGAATCGTATATTTTCTTAAAAAATGTATTATTTTGATTTGAGCCTTTATTTATGTTAAAAATAATCAAACTGTTTTATTTATATTTGGTTGTATTTTGAGTTGATACTGTTTTGTTGATAAAATTTGTTTTATTCTATAAATTTAAATCGATAAAGTTTCAAAAAAATGGCATTAACTCAAAAAATAGCTTTTTTGAAATGAGTGTTTAAAATTTAAAACAAAAACATTGTATATATATTTTAAAATGGAATTTGCTTATTATGACATGTTTGAATTTTTAAATTCTGTTAAAATGTGGCAATAAACAGTTTTTTGACTCTACTGAAAATTTTAAAATTTTGAGTTAATACCCTCTTGTTGATCAAGTGCGATATATATATATATCTGTATACACAAATTTCTTTGTTGAGCTTTATAGGAAAATCTGTGTAAAACGTGATGCTTTTTAAAGATTATAGTGTTGATGAGTTTTGAGCCTTTTAGTTGTTATTATTTCCACACGCTTATACCAGTAGTAATTATATATAGTTAATACATATACATAAATATGTTGCTTTCCAATCCAACATATGTTGCTTTCCGAGCCAACTGCCCCACTATAGGGAAAAGTATATCGCAGCAATGGCAAACTAACAGTAATTGTTCATCTATAAGGGACAAAAGAAAAATGAAGCAACTTTGTAAATTTTTCCAAAAAAGGGCGAGGTAGGCGTGGTTAAATATTGAAAAATTTGCTATTATTTATTTTTAAACTGAACTTAATATTTTTACTTTATTTTTTTACTTTTACTTATTATTTTTAAACTGAATTTGGTTAATCCTTGAAAAATAACTGATATGGAGGTTATATAATATAGTTTTATCTAATTTAATACAACCAAATAACCAGTTATGTAAAATTTCATCCGACAAATTGCTCGATTAAATTGTATCAAATCACATATAATTGTATCATATGAGATTAATTAAAGGGCTTATTGTAAAAACTTGATAAGCCACATTTAATTTTTAATTAGTTTTCGCCTTTTAAGAAGTGAATTAATTTAGGAAACATGGATATTGCAGCACTATTCTACTTTATATATGTGTAACAATTCTTTAATCATGACTTCGTTCAATATTTAATCAACGGATCAACTAGAAAAAATCGAAAACAAGAAAATTTTAAATGTTGCTTATCAAGTTTTTACAATAAGCTCTTCAATTTAAATGCAATTATAAGTGATTTGATACCGTCTTGTCCGAATTTTGTCCCATCCAATTTGATCAAATTCTAAATTAATTAAATTTTATCTAATTTAATATAAAAGGATATATAACTAAAAGTCTATATGATGTTCTATATATTATTTTAAATATAAATAACGTATGGTTGCTTTCAATTTTAAAAACATTAATATTAGGTATTGATAAAAACTCGCACATAACCTGTAAGTGTGTTAAATCTATGATGAACATAAATTTGATTATAATTTTCAATCTACAAACGAGTTGTTTTTATTTATTAACTATTTTAGTTGAAATCAAGAACATTTAAAATAAATTCATGTTTACAATTTGCAATGCAGAAAATTTGCAATTGATATTGGAAATTTATATTTGTAATTAAAGAAGTTATAAATTAATTAAAGAATTCTTTTATGAAGGACAATATTCAATGAATATTTTCTAAATTTTTTTTTTAATAAAAAAATTTAAAAAAAAAATTGGCCTACTTTCAGTTATTGCTCTAAAAATTCGGAACTAGATGTGAATTATATTTTTAAAAAATTTTAGTTTTTTCAAATTTCTCACTCTTAAGAACTTTTCCATAAAAATTTAAAAAGTTATTCAGTAAAGCAGTTTCAATGGAATAAGTAGTTAAATTATCACAGAAATATAACTTTCTTAACTTTTCTGTTTGTTAGAAATGTCTGTTCAATAAACAAAAAAAAAAACGTACTTGAAAATATTCAGTTAAAATTTTCTATTTAAAACAAAAAGTTGTTATTGTACTGAGTATTGAAATAAACACAAACAATTGATTGTTTTTAACCGATTTCATCAATTAATTTTTTAAGAACTAAAAAATACAATTGTTTTTAACGAAAATTAAGTAGTCGTTTTTTTAACTTGGAAAATTTTCAAAAGTAGTTACAAGTTTTGTTTGGCTCTTATCGGAAAACAAATACCCTTAGTTCGGTATTGCTGCTATATACTTTTTTTTAGCTGGACAGTTGCCTTGGAAAGCAACATATGTATAAATAAAATCTTTTTATAATAGTTAATACCCTGGGTATCTTGAACTAAATGGTTTGTATTAATTTGTAGAACAACGTACATTAATATATTAGTGTGTATATTTTTTTGTTCTAAAGAAGACACGTTATTTTTAGAAAATCTCTACTTATTTTTAACAACATTTTAAGCTCTCAAATGTCTCTAGTGTCAGACCGAACAGTTCGGAAAGAAAATACGTTTGGTCTGTTCGGTCGGACTCTAAATGTCGCATTATTAATAGAAAAGAGGAAAAAGACTAACCTCCGTATTCATAAAAATATTAAACAGCATTTCAAATAAATTTTAGTTAAACACACAAATTTTAGCCTTAAAACTGTATTCATAAACAAATATTAACTTTACACACATGTTTAAAATAGATATTTTAAGGTAATATTCGTATATGAATACAGGTTAAAGGCTTAAATAGTGTTTTATGTAAAATATATTTTAAATCCGAATAAAGATTTTTATGAATACGGTCGTTAATGTATGGTAAAAACTTGTAAACCGTAAAATACTTTTTCTATTATAAATATTGAAAAAGTTTAAAACATCTGCACTGTCAACTTGTTAGGTTTTGAGGTAGATTAAATAAATGTTCTTTTGAAAGTTAATATAATTATAATTTTTGAAATGTCAGGAATGTTCAACCAAACCATACAACGAATATAGATACTAAAAACAAAAAATTAACAAGAAAGATTTTATACTTTTACAAATATTAGACTTCAGTAAAATTGTATTTAAAAATAGAATGAAATAATGAAAGGTTTGAGGAGAACTTAAAATTTTACAGTCATATGGAAATGATTTAATATAGAATTGTTTTGTTGCTCACACTTAATATGGAAATGAAAAAAAAATGATTTTACATATCGGCGTTGATAAAATTAAAAGACTGAACACTAAATACACGCTCAGGGAACTTCTGCTTTAAAAATATGTAGTTGTTTGGGTTGTAATACAGTTTCTTTGTTTTTAATGTAAATGTCAGTTATTTGTAGTTGATTTAAAAAAAACAAACCACATCAAGTGACTGTTTTATGATTTTGCATTCATTTTTTCAGTAGTTTTTTTGTTATTAAAAAAATAAATGTTTGTTTATTTTTTACTCATATGTGGTTCATTTTCACTGCAATTGTTAGTCATTTTTTGAACATTAAAAAACAAATGACAATGTTAGCTGAATTTACTGAAATGTAAGTCGTCATTGCTTTAAGTGAAATTTCATTTGTTTTTAACTACATTTACCTACATAGTATTCTAAGTGTACCCAATGTCGTTTCAAAACCTGATGTGGAAATTACTTCGCCCATTAGTAATACCAAATTCAAATGTTTCTATATAAAACTTTAATATAATTAAAATTGTACTACATATTTGACAATTTAAAAATTAAATATTTTAATAAAAAAAATTTTAAAACTTTTTACCTGTTAGAGGGGAGTTACCGAAGTAACTAATAGAAAAGTAACAAGTTACTTCCTTCTACAAAAAGTTTATTTGTCCAAAATTTATTTTAAAATAGGAAAGCATTCTAGTTGAAAAATAAATTGTTAATAGGTATTAGTTAAAATTGTTAATAGGTATTAGTTAAATCTGTCTCTGACTAAAAAATAATCCATTGTGAATGCTGTAATTAGTGTTACATTTTTAAATAACCCATATATTTATATAAAATTAATAAAAGAAACATATAAAAAATATTTGATTACCTTTAACTCGGTAGGAATTCATAAATAAATTCGGTTCAAAAGAACTACAGCAGAAAATAAGGCAACCAAATAGCTTAATTATAATGTTATTGTGCCAAATTAAAATTAATTTACTAAATTAAAATTTATTGATATTGTGTGCTTTAAAAACCTTTTAAATATCGTTTAAAGCTTCTGTAGGGGATACCACACAAAGAGAAAAGTTTAGTAAAAAACCAGTTACTTCGACTCAAATTTGGTATGTTGGTACAACTGAATAAATTTCAGTATGTTGCTACAACTGAACATAAGTTTTCACAACAAAGTTCGGTTAATTCAACTGAATTTTAGTTGCAACACTTAAGATATTCTGAAATGTAATGTAAATATCGTTTGTACTAAACTGATTTTATAAGTTGTTACCATTAAAATACACTTTTCAATTCGGTTGGCACTTTATTTCTCTGTGTGCATATGTAATAGTAATAGAATGCCTATTTTTTCTTTATAATGCTAACTTTTTTTAATTGCGGTCAACAATCATGGTTTTTTATGAGTGTTATTTCATTATCATTGAATTAATATAAATCATACGCTACCAAACATTTTGTTTTCTTCTTAATATGACGTATGAGTGTTAAATTTAATTAAAAACACTCATACGTTAGAGTGTTATATTGAAATTATTTTGTTTAGTCTGTGTAGGTGCATTAACAAAGAGTATATACAAATAGAGAGATTGCACTTTTTGTTGCCTATCAGCAACAAAATACCGAACTCGGGCAAGCAAATGAAAAAATTTTGTTTACACTAAAAATAGTTGCAACATGTTATTAAAAAATTGTTGCTTAAAACACTCGCTTTTATTTTGCTTATATTTTGTTATTTTCTATTCAAAAATTCAATGTATTTGAATTTTATTTTGCTTATTTTTCCGTTAAAATTTTAAATAAATAAACATTTTAATAAATTATTATTCAAAAACATTATGAAAATGAATTTACAATTTAAATTTTTTGTAACGTCTTTTCATTTGCTTGGTGTGAGTTAACGAACAAATAACAAGAGGGCAGATTGATAGAGACTGAGGTGGAAAGAAACCTACTGGTACTATGCACAAAATTGTCAAAAATATTGGAAAAAAAATCGTGATATTGGTTTAAACAATCGTCGAAATAATATTTGTTTGCTATTAATTTGAAATATATCAGAATTTTTAAAGGAAAATATATTCTCGAGAAATAAATTTTCTTAAAATATTTAAAAAAGTAAAGGATATAAAAAGTTAAAAAACATGTTTTTTATTCTTTTCTTAGATTTTTTATAAACTTCAACTTTATTTATTTTATTGTTGTGTTATAACGGCAAATAAGTATTTACAAAAACAAATTGTATGCAATGCTTTGAAAGTTTTTAAAAAAAATCAAGAATAAATGCTTGGAAAGCCATCCTTGAAAAATTCAAAGAAGCAAAAGCTAAAACAAATCATTCAGTGAACGATATTAAATTGGGCTCATCAATAATTTTAAATTTTACCATAAAAAGTGAATACTTTTTCATATATATATTATGTCCTGTGGTTCCTATTGGGAACAAAGGGCCGCAATAGATTTAACAAAAAGCATAAAATTGTTGAGAAATTCAATTGGGCGAACTTGTATTATTGTTATTAATTTCAACATTGGGGGCATCTGCATCTAAAAAAAAAATATTATTTAACTTGGTAAATTTAGCCGCAAAATATACAGCTTAAATAAAAAGAAATGTATCAAATTTGATAAAGGCTTATATCTAATTGAAATACAGTGTGCTCCTAAAAATGGGGGATCGTATTGTATATAAATGGATTATAAACATTGAGATTGATATAATTCAATGAAAATAAATTTGTTAAACTGAATACTGATGGCTGGATATTATGGATCGACTATTAAAAGCACAGTTAAAAAAGTAAAAAAATTTGTATGTAAAATTAAAATTTTTGGAGTTTGATATTTAAAGTTCTGATGTTCATTTAAAATAATTTTAATTCAATAAATATAGTAAAAATAAAATAAGCAGCCCGAAATAAAAGCTTTCTGATCGGGACCGGCGTAAAATAGTAAACTACTACAGACAACAACTTAATGAAGAATCTCAATCAGATAATCGATGAATGCAAGGTAAATGTGTCTAAATCAACCATAAGTATGCTCTTAAAGGATACACAGAGAATTACTCTCCAAAAGCTGATGTCTGGGCCAAGATTATTACCCCCGCCACAAAACTGCTCAACTTGAATTCGCTAAAAGGAATTTGCAAACCAACTGGAGAAAGGTAAGTCAATAATCGCAGTTGTTGGTATGACGGCGACGAAGGTGATTTTTAATCTTGGTGGTCCAGATGGTTTTAACAGCTATTGGAGTGAACTACTTAAGGAATCACGATATATCTCAAAAAAAAATTTCAGATGCGGATCTTAAATGGTTTGGGGCGCTTTTTGTATACATTATAGTATTAGAAGAGAAATTGGTGCCATTTATTGAAAATAGCAACAAAGAAGAATTCATTTTCCAACAAGACAATGCTTCAGTACATGTAAGAAGTAAAACGATGGAATGGTTATCATCAAAAAATATAAGTGTATTGGAATGGCCGCATGTTTTCCGAATAAAAAGCCCATTGCCCGTTTTTCATCTAAAAGAAGCAGTTAGTAATGAGTGGAGATATATAACGGAAGAACTTCGAATAAATCTCTTAGTCAGACGAATTTTCAAGTTAATTTAAAAAAAAAAAGTGGCCCACTCATTATTAAAAATGTTACTTTAAAATATATTTTGTAAATTTTGATATATTTAGTTGAGTGTATTTATAGTTATAAAAAACTTATTGACTTTGTTATTCCTATTCAGAAAGTTAAATAAAAAATAAATAAATGAATTGTTTTTTTGTTAAATAACTCTTATTGTTTTCCATTTATGCCGGTTAAACTCTTCTACTTTTTCTTAACTCACGAAATTTAGTGAAATTTATGTGTATTTATAGTTTTGCAACGCTGTGTAAAACTAAATTAAAACAACAGAATTTACTCCACGACCACAAGATGTAGTGGAGTGGAACCAAAAAAAAAAAAAAAAATATATATATATATATATATATATATGTATATAGCTTTATTGCATTTATTCAATATGTAAAAACTGTATATAATATATTTGTGCTTTTAAATTTTTAAAATAATGAATACTAATTTAATGTTTACGTATGAAATATTTAACTAAATCTGAAAATAATAAAAAAAAATTTTAAGTAAAGATACCAAAAAATCAAATTAAACATTTTTTTATTGTCAGAGTTTAAAGAAATTTTTACTAACGCATTTTTTTTTGTAATATCAAAATATTATGAACAAATATCATAAATAAAGTCTTTTCAATTATAATTTTAACAAATTTGCTTGTAGGGATGTTACAATATTGTCGCTTAGTTCTGTTTGTTAGTTAGAAAGCCACTCAATACAAATATACTTCCTTCCACATATTACAAAATACAACAATGACAACAAAATATTTAAGTATCAAGTCGTACACATGTTAGATCAGTGGGTTTCTATCCAACTCAGTCTCTCTCACTCTGCCCTCTTTTTATTTGTTCTTAAACTCGCACCGAGCAAATGAAAACATGTTGCAGAAATTTAAAAGTTTAAATTTATTTTTCTCATGTTTTTGAATATTAAGTAAATAAAATGCTTATTTATTTAAAATGTTAACGATAAAATAATCAAGATAAATTCAAATATATTCAAGTTTAAAAGAAAATATCAAAATGTAGTGTTTTAAAAAACAATTTTTTTTATCAGCATGCTGTAATTATTTTTTAGTGTAAAAAAAATATTTCATTCGCTTGTCCGAGTTCGGTATTTTGTTGCTGAGAGGCGTTGGAATCGTAATCTCTCCATTTGAATTTACTCTTTGGTTGGATCAATACATAAACCTAAAAAAAAACAAATATTCATCGTGTTATGCAAACGAACGATCAAACACCAACTTAACAGAATTTCGTTTTTTATTGTCGTGTATAATGCTAGCGCTCGTTAACACTTTTATCTGTTGCCGTGTGAAGTAGATAGATGTGAAGTAGATAATAGATAACTGCATTGTCAGATTCGCAGAACCGTGTACTAAAGTGACAATGTAAAAACTAATATGTTGTGTATATAAAAACAATTTCATCAAATAACTATTAAGTGTGAGCACAAAGTAACGGAAATTAGGTCACGGTGACAAGTATACACTTTGTTGTAAAATACAGACAAACAGAATAAAAAAAATTTTTATTTAGTACATATATTTTTACTTTATCAAAAATTCCAGTCATTATGGCTTTTATTTTATCCAGTGACCTTCCTGCTGTGAAATGACGATTTAGTGCAGTCAAACAAGGGTTTCACCTCCGAATTCCAGGTAATAGACTGGAATCTTGTATATGGCTTTATTTCGGCGTTCTTAATACTGTCTCAAAAAATTATATTATACGAAATATTGTCATTAGCTTAGTAAAATTGAAAAAGCTTTTATTAATTTTGTTCTGTAAAATAAAAGAAACTTTTTTATGTACTTTTTACGAAAAAATTAGCTACGAATGATTTCGTTTGTTTTGTAAAATTTTAAAAGTCTGTACTAAATTTATTTTCGTGAAATGTAAGAAACTTACTTGTATTTTTCAAGAAAAGTAGCTACTTTTAAGTAGCGATAAATCACATATTTAAAAGCAGTTTTTCAGACACTAATGATTGTAATACACTTAGATATTATATAGCTAAAGACAAATGAAATTTCACTTGAAAAAACTACGACTTACAATTTTGTAAATTCAACTAGCATTGTCATTTGTTTTTTACTGTTCAGAAAATGAACTACAATTGCAGTAAAAATGAACCACATATGCAGTAAAAAATAAACAAATATTTATTTGTTTTATTGTTTTAAATAATAAAAAAAAATACTGTATCAAAAGATTGTAATATCATAATACATTTATTTTATGTGATTTGTTTTTTTAAGTGAACTTCATATCTAGTCAAAAATTCAATTTCTTCTACAACTGACAGTTTTTCACTTTAAATTAAAGATACTGTATTACAACTCAAACAACAACAAATATTTTGAGCAGAAGTTTCCTCCAACATATCAGAAAATTATCAACATTTTAATTTTTATAATCTTTCTTAAATTTTCCATTTAAACTGATAGCATTTCCGCGGCCCTAGCTCAAATAGATGCATGTGAAAGGATTTCAGTTTATTATATCTAGTATTTCAAGTCTACAAAGAGTCATTTATGTGGCATTAACAAATTTTTAATAATTTTTTAACCTCAAATATTAAAAAAATTTGAAAAATTTCCATATAATTTAAATAGAATAAACAAAGACCAGTCGTAAGATAAATTAAGCGGCGTAAAATAAAAACCAAAATTATTGAAATTGAAATTTAATTGAACAGAATTTCAAACTAAAACTTGTTAAATAAATATGCATAAATTAATTATTAAGCCTAAGCGGTTATTAAAAATATTCATTAAAATGCGATGGATTTTATGAAAACTGATTTTTAATTAGAATTTTAAACTAAAATAACCACCAAAAGATAAACCAACTTCAATAGATTATTATTCCCTCTACACACTGTGATGAGGGTATATATTAGTTTGTCATTCCGTTTGTAACGCATAGAAATATAGGTCAAAGAACCCATAAGGTGTATTAATGATCATTATTGAATTCTAAGCTGATTTACCGATGTCCGTTTGTGAAGGTACTTCACAATTTTCCACACAAATTGCTGTATATAGTACAAGTTGCTTTTATGCGTGTGATGTATAAAATAGTATGCAATTTTTTTTCACCAGACGCTTAGAGGTGAATAATATTTAAAATTCACCTCAAATTTTTATTTTACCTCAATAAAATTTTTTTTAGCACAAAAATATTTTTTCACCTCAAAAATTTTATTTTACCATACAATTTATTTCTTGTGCCCAAAAAGTTTTTTATGTCAAAACAGTTTTTTTTTCAAATGTTTTTCTTCATAATTGTTTTCTGTTTTTTTTTTTGTAACATATGCACTATGGAGGTTTTAAAAAAAGTGTGTTAAAACCAAATTTAATGCATGTACTTTTGTATATTAATGAAACCCAATCATACACTGAAAACGAAAATGTCATACGCCTAATGAAAAAGTTTCATTAAAAATAGTTTTAACAAAATGATAAAGCTTTCTCATAAAATTAAGGAAATTTTTTATTCACTTTGCAAAGAAAACTACTAAAAACAGAAAGACGAAAATCGGAGTAATTTTTTAAAAAATTCTATAAAAATTTAAAAACCGCCACTTGGAGCCAAATTCAAATCGCAATATCTCGAAAAAAATCAGTGCGATGTACAAAATTTTAAAAAATTTGTGTTGAGCATACCAAAATTAGTTAAAAATGATGTGTCATAAAACATATTTCTGTTATGAGAATTTTAAAAAATTTTCAAAATTCGCCAAGGGTTAGGTTAAGCTTTCCGATTTTTCTCAAATTTGTACCACATACTTTTTTTTTATCTAGTAGTGCGCCAATCTGCAACATACTTAATGAAAATCGAAATTTTAAATTAAATTTCCATACACAAAGTAGGCAAATACTAAAACTTTAGTCTGAAGTATAATTTTTGCGTTAAATTTGTTATACCGTTATAGCAAGGGCAAGGAATTTCATGCAACTAAAAAAGAAATAAAGTCGCTTAAAATATGCATTAATGAATCAAAAATATGCGCTTAAAATATGCATTTAAATCGATATATGCACAAAAACCCATAAATATGCACTTAAAATCCAAAAATATGCACTAAACATCGAAAAAATATGCACGTACAGTTTTTGGATTTTCAAAAATCGATTTATATCTCGAATTTGTTTGTTTAAAAATTAAATTCAATATAATTGCTTAACAAATAACAACTAGATGCTATGTTTAGGGTTACAAATGTTTTCTTTGATTTATTTTTAATTAAAACTTTAATTTTTACAAAATATGCAAAAATATGCAATTAAATTGAAAATATGCAAAATATGCAACAAAAAATGCAAAAAAAAATTATGCATTAATAACGAAATATGCAAAAATATGCAACAGTTGCCCAAATCGATTTTGGGCAACTGACAACAAATATGTATTTGCATGAAATTAATTGCTCCAACTATTCATTAGTTTAGTGAAAAATTTCATTAAAAATCGTCTAAGAAAATATTCCCTCTGTAACGAAAATATTTTAAAAATACAATTCCCAATGCACATTAAACTCATACGAATGAACACCAAAAATGCCAAGCGTATGCAAATAATTGTTATTGAAATAACTTAACATAATCAGTTTCGGTGTGTGTTTTTGAAAGGTCAAATACACACAATAGCTAAATTTATAATAACACTTTAAGGGTTTGCAAATTTTAAAGGGGATTTGCTTGAAATCGCATTAGTTGAGAATAAAGAATGCTTTTTGTAACTACCCAGAGAAACAGAGATGGAAAGACTTGTAAATGAATCGCTGTTTTTAATACTTCGCCAAACGGTTCTTCTTTACTAAGTTTTAATTTTACAATATTCAAAGCTGTAAAACAGGGACAATGGTCAACTTTAATGGGTACATGTTTGAAAAAATTTCGTTAAAAACGCTGCAAGTCATGAGCCGTTGAACTTAACGGAGACAATGGAGTCCGAAACTTTAGAATGAGTAAATATTTATTGTTTTAACTCTTTCACTACTGACTTCGAAAATAGAATTTTTGAAACTGCTCTTCCATTTTAAACACTAAAACATTCGAATAAACAAATTGCTTACTTTTGTTCTAGTAATTAAGCGAAGATGAGTGCCAATTTTCGTGATTCTAGCTTTGTTAGTCTAGGAGTTACAGTAAATGCCAATTTTTTCCGAGATTAAGGTAGATAAAAAAATCGGATTTTTTATCCACATACCTAATTTCAAATTCGTCGCCTTAGTGGTTTGGTCAGGCTGCCAAGGGGGAGACTTTTATCCTTCCCCGTAGGATTTTCCAAAAATCCGCTCTATACAGACCACTGCAAATGTAGTTAAAAATAAATGCAATTTCGCTTAAAGAAAGGACGACCTACATTTCAGTAAATTCAACTAACATTGTCATTTGTTTTTAATGTTCAAAAAGTTACTAACAATTGTAGTAAAAATGAACTACATGGTAGTAAAAACTTAACACACATTTCTTCTTTTTTTTTTAATAACAAAAAACAACTGTAAGAAATGAATGTAAAATCATAAAACAGTCATTCGATGTGGTTTGTTTTTCAAATGAACTACAAGGTTAGTAAAAAAATTTAATTTGTTCTACAAATGACTGACATTGTCTAGTTTCTCAGTATAATTTTTATTTTTAAGGTTATAGAAACACTTACACACAAATTGGAAAAATTCAAAATAATACATATGCTAAAAATTGAAAAACCTTTGTCTTGAGTTACAAAAGATTTATTTTGATAGATATCCCACTCGCATCCCACTAAGCGACCAAAAAGCTCTTAAAAGCTTTCTTTTGTGCAAAAATAGTGAAACAAAAATGTTTTTTTGTTTGTTAATATTTCTTTTCGAAAGATTGAAGAAATAGCTATCTAAACTATTTAGGACAAATTTTGCTAAGAACAATAGGCTAAAAGTTACATGGATGAGAAAATGTCAAATTTTGACCCCCTCTAACTCTGAGAGTTCTTGACCGATCTTGTTAAAAAATTGTGTCTAAACTACTATCCAATAGGACTAACCTTGGAAGATATCGTTTTCAAAAGTTGGGTCACTTGAGATGAAACGCCCCATATAGATTAGTGCAAAATATATATTGCTTTATTAAACTACAAATTTAGTTTAGTTCGATTTAGTATAGTGCAGTCTAGTTTCAGAATTCCTATACTGGATTTAAATAATGAACATTATTGATAATGTATTATAATTTTCAGGCAGCTCAACATCAAAAGACCGCAAAACAACAACAACAAAAAAGAATTTTGAAAACCCGCAGCCAAGGCATGATCCTAAATAAATTATAATAAAATATCATATTACATACATACACAACCACTTCATGTCGGAATATGTGCATTTTGTATGTTTGTATGTGTATGTTAGCAACAGGAAATTATATTATTAAAACTAACAAGTTGAAAACATATATAAATTACAATACCACCCACTACCAACATACCTGCAACTAAAATAATATGCGAAAACTAAAATCATTTTAAATATAGAAAAACGTTCATGTATTTGAATACCACACGAATCGCTATCTATATAGGATATTTAAAGGATAAGTATTACAATAATGCGCTTTTCTCCGATGTGGTATGCAATGTTTTTTGTTTTGTTTTCTGAAGTCATTGATAATCAAATATGCAAACCATGCTGATTGGGCTGCACAGTGGGATACGCACAAATTTTTTTGAAATAATTCGGCCATTTCTTACTTAGTAGTCCCGGATTGCAATTTGGAACATGCATAAGTGACGTAGAGCTTATGTTTCGATTTTGCTTCTTTCAAACTCCCCGAGGGAGGAAATATGACCACATAAAATAGGAAACTTTAGCATATAAAATTTTGTGTCGTCGCCATTTTTTTTTTCTAGTCCGATTTTCAAAAAAAAATAACATATTTGCAATTCTCTGCAAGGACTGACGAAGCAACAAACTTACATGTTTTTGACGAAAAAGTCGCAAAATTTTTTTTTCTCTCTTTTAAAGAACTGTAGTTTTTGAGTGGAAAAAGATATTGAATTAATTTTGTTTTTTTTATTTAAACAAGAATGTTATTATTTAGTTAATTATCAATATTTAAAAAATAAATTGTCCACAATTTCGTCCCGCTATTTGCAAAAAAACTGGACCTGAGTCTGACCAAATTTGGAAAATCACATTTTCTAATGGGAATAGTTCGAGAACTATTAGAGTTAACCCATACATATGTAAGAATGTTTTTCTTTAGTCTCTGCCAAATTAACATTTTTATGTTAATTTTTTAAAAATGGGATTAGAAAGAAAAAAATGGCGAACACTCAAATTTTTATATGCAAAAAGTTTTCTATTTTGGGAGGTTATATTGCCGCCCCGGAGGCCATGAAATATTCAAAATCAAAACTTAATCTCGATAGTATGTCAATTATGCCAGATCCAAATCTTATTGCAAACTACCAAGTAAGAAATGACCGAATTATTTCCAAAACATTTGTGATATATCCCACTGTGGGCTGGCAAATGTCACAGTGGGTTTGTGTTATTTAATGAATGGCTTATGTTGACTTCTATACTATGATTCTGTGCTCTGGCTAACTGATTGTTTGATGGCATCCATACAATACTCATCTCATAAAATGTTTTTTATAATACTACGTTTCTGCATTGATTTTATGCATAAATTCATAGAATCTAGTTAATGTGTAATTTAATATTACTGGCATTAATTAGTTTATGGAAACAATGCGTGGGTTTTAGTAATATGTATTGAGAAATTTCCAATTAACTTATCGGCCGTCCCACTATAGATCGGCAAAAATCTGACCCTGAGCCATTCGATTTGAGTTATATTTTTAACTGTATGAAGCCATTTAAAGATTGGCGTTTTTATTTTCTCGAAATATGAAAAAACATGTTTTTATTTGAGACTGAGGAACTGAGGAAGATAAATGCTGGCGTACCTCAGGGTAGCGTGTTAGGACCAGTTCTCTATATATTATATACTAGAGATCTCCCAATGCCTGCCGAATCAAAAATGGCTACTTTTGCAGATGATACTGCAATATTAGTAACTGACTCTAATATTACTGGCGTTACACGAAAATTACAAAAAGCTACAAATGAAGTTCTGGAATGGACAACGAAATGGAGAATAAAATTAAATGAATCAAAATCAACATTCACCTTTTTACAAACAAGAGAATACCCATACTCCCCATATATATGAACAATAATATTGTACCTTACGCAAACACTGCAAAATATCTAGGTTTTACTCTCGATGCTAAACTTAAATGGAAAGAGCACGTGAAGAAAAAAGCTACTGAACTAGATATAAAATTTAGAAAAATGCATTGGCTATTTGGTCCAAAGTCATGAATGACAATAGAAAACAAACTATTACTATATCAGCAAATACTTAAACCAATCTGGACGTACGGGATCCAACTCTGGGGCTGTGCAACGAAAACTACAATAAAAATAACACAAACTTTTCAAAACAAGGTATTAAGATGTATTACAAACTGTCCCTGGCACATACGAAACGATGACCTCCACAGAGACCTGCGTATATCAACTATTGTTGAAGAGATTTCAAAACAAGCTTCTAAGCATGATGCAAAACTACACCAACATTGCAATGAAGAACTAAGGCATATCGTACAAAATCCCATTGTACACAGAAGGCTGATAAGGACGTTACGCCACGATTTACTACTGATTAACAATCAGAACGATGACCATCCTTAGGAATAACCAATGGGTTATATCCTAACCAAAAGAAAAAAAAAATGAGATTATTATATGAAATTCAAATTACTAGATGAGTATTTTAAGCTCAGTTGTACTTAATAAAGAATATTGAAAAAAAAAAAAAAAAATTTAAACAAAAAGTGTGTAATTTTCAACATAGTTATGTAGTTTCTTTCAAATTTATCGGATCATTACCATTTAAATTGCATTCGAATGTCACACACCTCTGTTTTTAAACAGTGGAATGCAATTTTTATTTTTTTTTTCAGTGTCAAAAAGAAAGGCATTTTTTATGCAATTTATTTTTAAACTGCATTTGATGTAAAAAAAGAATGCATACTTGCAAAATATGTAATTATTACCTTAACTTTTTTGGGTCCCAGGGTGTAACTACATTGAACAAAATTAGTTAAATTTGTTGCAAAACTACAATCAAAACAAAAGTTAGTACAGTCAGCAAAAGATTTTGCAAAATTTTATTCAGAGGGTGCCTGCAAAAAAATTTCTAATGTCAGCAAAATATTTTACTGAAAACTACCGAACTGATTTTTAGCAACGAAATTAGTAGATTCAGCAAAAGTTTTGCTAACACTTAGTTGATTCAAAATTAAAAAATCCTTGCTAAAAGTTAATAAAATTATTGCTGAACATTAGTAGACTGAAAAAAAGTTTTTAGAAAAATTATACTTTAGTTAATATATTTGCAGAAAAATAATATATAATACGATACGTTACAAAATATAAAAGTGTTGATAATAAATACTAAATTGATACGAATTAATTTAATATTTGAAAATATATAGAAATAATTATATATAAAATAAACAAATTATCTTTGAACTACTTACATCAATGGTTGTCTAAATGATGGCATCTGTTTAGCAAGAACAGATATAACAATATATGAAATATACAAACCTTTTTTGAAATAAGAAAAACGGAGACATACAAAATTACGTAAGACGTGTGGCTGTCTACCTAAAAGCGTATTTTAGTCTGTCTACCTGAACGTATATTTGTTTACAACTTTGGATATTCGTTCATTTTCGCGCGGAATATTGTGACAACTTTAAACTCCAAAGAGGTCAATATTCAGATTTTAAATGTAATATAGAAAAACTTTACAATAAGTCTAAGAATAATAAAAGCTTAATTAAGTGTAACAGTAAATTTAAATTTTAACGAAAATTTACTGTTATTTTACTACTATTTGGTTTTATCTCCAAAAATATACATTGTTAAGAAGTTTTTCTTAAAACTTCCATACCGATCAAAAACACAATTCAGTCTGGCTTTTAGCAAAAACTAAACAAAAACTTTTATTAATATATGTTGTTGTTGCATTCAGCAGCTACTAAATTAAATTAAATATTAATTTTTGCAATAAAAATGCAAAAAGCACCTTAAACAAATGTGTGATTTTTTTTTTTATTCGGTTATAGAATTAATTCCTCTAAACAAAGATATACTGGTCGAAAAAGTGCTTTATTATATTGAAAATAAGTGATTACTAAAAAAGGGCTTTCCACATAAAAAGTCTTCTATTCAAAACAGAAATAGTCGAAAACAAAATCTTCTGTAGAGAATATGATATTATGCATAATATGATCCCAATTCATAAAAATTTATATGAAGTTGGTTCATTAGTGACAAAAACATCAAACCCACAAAAAATTTAGCTGATGAATTAATTTAATTAATAAATGTTAAAGTTTTGGAAAAGCGTTTATAATATATCAGAATACAAAACAATCGTAATCCCAATCCCACCCCCCCTTGAAACCGCGCCTGATTTAATAATACTATATGAGGAATAAAAAATTTTGAATTTTATGACCAACTTGGCACAGAAGGGTTAATAAGGGGAATATTAACAAATACGCATAGAAGAACAAATGTAGAAATTTTCCTAAAAATCTAAGAGAGAGAAAAACAATTTATTAAAACAAATCTTGTGCAAAATATAGAATTTTTTTAAAACCTGACCAATGACCTCTTTGCGGCACTGGAAATAGTTATCCGATCTTCTCCAAATTTGTATGATCTATTTTTTACACCAAATGGCACAATATTCCGCTCGAAATTCATTAAAATTACGAAAACTAATTTCGTTCTTATAACATAATGCCGTCCTAATAACCATACACAGAAAACTTTATCCACATAAAATATCTAATGAAAGATTTGATTTGAATTTAATTTGTTTCTAAACAAATATTTAATTGAATCAATTAATATTTTATTTGACTTTTAAATACATAAATACAATACATATTTTATTTTAGACGTAATTCTCAAATTGTTTTTTCATACACTGGAGCTTAAATATAAAACTTTCAGCATAAAATATCAAATGCATTTGAAGTTTACAAACAAAACAAGCACTCACGCAAACATACAAACAGAAGCAGCATTAACAAAAACACACATACTAATGTATCGTTCACACACTTTTTTTTTGTGTATCATATTTGTATTTTTTTTTTTATATTTTATTAATTAATAATCATATAATTACAAATTATATACTATTACCCTGACCGAGCACTAGCTACTATGGCCTTCGGCGCGTTGTAGCGAATACAAACCAGTGCCTCTGGTGGGAATCGAACCCACGACCACCGCACTGATAAGCCAGCACGCTACCAACTAGTCTACCGGGGCGCACAATTTGTTATTTATAAATATTTTTCCCTTTTAATTTTCAATAAAAGTTTTACCTGATATTATCATTGCCGTGATAGGTGCAAAATCAATTAAAATATTAATTGATTCAGTAAATTTTTTAATTAAAATAAGTTTTTAGTTTTTTCTGTGTAAATAGGAAAATTAAAATTATTTTAAAATAAACTCTAAAAAAGTTAATAAACAGTTAAATCATAAACGCCTTATTAAATTATTAAAATGTTTGTGTTTTATTAAAATCACAATAATTCTAAATATGCAATTATTTATGTTGTAAAAAATGCCATGTCTACATCGATAAAGGGTTAATAATGTTAAAGGTAGAAGCGGTAGTTATGTGTGGTTTAATAAAATTCCTTTAAAATCATTTGCAGCGTTTGGTTTTTTTATATTAAATAAAAAAGTTAATTGTAATTTAATTGAGTATGTAAAGGTATTTAAAATATTTATGAAATTGTTTGCCTTAATTACATTATTAAAGACTGATTAATTACACTGTATGCAAAATCTGAACTCTTGAAATGATACACCAAACCCCCGGGACACGTAAACTTAATTTTCAGTCGTAGAATCCAGTGGTATACTCCGTTCTAATAGGTTAGGTCAAAATAAAAACATTTTTCAATTTTAAGTTTGCGTTGACTCGAACAATTTTTTTTAGAGTATTTTAAATTTTAAACAGCCATAAATATGACTGTACTCTCACAGGACCAAACTATTTGGAGGTTTTACCTAACCTAATACATTTATCTGGCATAGAAATTATTCACCCCCTAAAAATGTGTTAAACAGTGTAAATTTATAAACAATTATATTGAATTATATACGAGCCCATACATAATTTAATATTTTATATATGTACTAATATATAATTAGGTATATTAAGTACTATTATATATAGGACCATATAAAATGATATATTGCTATATATACTAAAGTTCGTTTTCAAATTTTTTTTTTGATTTTGATTTCTGGATATTATCACTTTTTAGAAGGTTTTTGTATCAATAAAAATAATGGCGTATTTTTTTTTTAATTCCAACTCCTTCCCGTGCCTATAGGCGACTCAAATCGCGGATTTTGGGTCCCTTTTCCCATACAACAAAAACGGCTAAATATATGTCAAATCTTACTTCAGTATTCGATTCTACGGGAAAACTTAGGCCCATAAGCTTTTTTTTAGTTTTTGGAATGCAACAGAATGCATAATTAGAGTGGTCCAAAAAAATAATTTAAAAAAAAAAAAATTAAAATATTTTTTTTTGTTAAATTTTTTTTTTTACAATGAAAAAATACTTACATCTGAGAAAAATGGTCCAAAAATTTTAATTTTGTAGTTACCCGTTCAAAAGTTATTAAAGTTTAAAAATTTAATTTTTTAGTGAATACAAAATAATTTATTGGTTTATATAATAATTTATTGGATTTGAGTCGCATATAGGCACGGGAAGGAGTTGGAATTAAAAAAAAAAAAAATACGCCATTATTTTTATTGATACAAAAACCTTCTAAAAAGTGATAATATCCAAAAATCTATTTTTCAAAATTAACTCTAATATATACACACACATTTTTGAAACAATACAAAGAAGATGACATTAGATGCGAATATTTATGCTATAACATAAATGTTAATATGACTAAGTATTTATATTGAAACATTTAATTGTATTAAGTTGTATCTGAATATATAAAAACTTTTTTACTTCGGTACATAAATATGTGTAAACCAAAACTATACAATGTTTTAATCATTTATATTTTTTGGAAATTTAAGTTATGCTAAATAAAAGCAGTATTTATTTAATAATTTTATATAATGACTCAGTCCATATAGAACTATCAAAACATATCCAGTTTTCAACATCTACCCCCTTCAAAATTAACCAAACTTGGTATGGAAGGTAAGTGTCATATATAAAGGGTCCGCCAAATAATTTTTTTTTTGAAAATGCTATAAAAAAAAACTACTGAATATTTTCTCAAATTTCTTTTTTATTTGCTATAAAAAAAACTACTGAATATTTTCTCAAATTTCTTTTTTATTTGAAAGTACAATCCTTCCGGTTAATAATGAAAAATAGTTTCATTCAAATGGCTGCCTCGGCTGGCCATGCAGTATAAGCTTCATCTGAAAAGATGATTTCTTTTGGCAAAATCAGCATCGAAAAAAAAAACGTTATATGGCGGACCCTTTATATGTCACCATACAAGTTTTGGTTGTTAGCTCTAACGGTTGTGGAAATATCGCGTTTTAAAATATGAAAAAAAGTCGAAAATTTAACAAAAGTAATTCATTGATACCTTATTTAAAGGCCTCATTTTAAAGACACCGTGCTCTAAATAAAATAAGAAAATAAAAACTTTTTTTCAAATCCGTTGTTTGTTTTTTTTTTTAATTTTCAAAAAAATATGTGTTAATTATAATTTAGCTACAAGTCATTGATACCTCATTTTAAAAGTACTTAAATCGTGGTTTTACCCGTTCACAAAAATAAATCACTTCTTACGGTAAAATGCACTTATTTTAAAATCCGTGGATCAGACAGCAGAATTTCAAAAAACAGTTTTTCTAAAATTTAAAAAAATATATATGTGTTAATTATAAATTATTCTTCTATACCGTCGTCAAACCCTATGCATGTTTCTGAGCTATTGTCTTTTTAGTTAAATCTTTTCATATTTTTATTCACAACTCAGGATACCGTAAGAGCTCCACTTAGGGGCTTGGACACGGCATAGGGTAGTAATTAATATTTAACAAATATTTTTTTAAAAATCCTAAAAAACCAGTTTTCTGAAATACTATATTTTGAACAGCGAGTTTTGAAAACAATGCATTTAGCCGTGGAGAAGTGAACTGTAACCATAACCACAATTTAAGTAGCTTTCAAATGAAGTATTAATGACTTTCGTAGCTAAAGCCGTTGAAAAGATATGGAATATTATGCAAGACTACTTTTTTTTAAATCTTCGAGTATAATTTGAAACCCGATATTTGAAGATCCGCTGGGATTATCTATCCTACATTTGGACGAGGTTATAGTTATATGATGTACATCTTCTATACCAACTTTGGTTGAAATCAGAAGGGGTGAAGGAAATGAAATGGTTGATTTTATATGTTTTCAGTCTAATGAAATATAAAATATGTATAAAAACAATTTGAATAAAAATTATTCTAAAGGATTCAAAACAAAATTTGTGTTTTTTTCGAAAGTGTTGGAATTGTGTTCTTTCGTTTAGCTCTTTGTTTTTACATATTTTGTTCAACTTTGTTTTTTTTCTTCTTATTATCTAAATGCTGTTAAACTATCATTACCTGATAAAAAAAAATAATATTTTTTACAAGCAATTTAAAAAACCTTTATCAAAAATAAAGAGAACAAAAACATCATGAATATTTAAAGTTTACTTTTAAACTTCAAATACCTTAAAGGCAATCAAGAAAAAGTTTCAGAAATATTTAAATACTGTAAACAGTTATAATACCGGACATCGCCATTTAATAAATAACACAGTGCGACAAAAAAGAATGAAGTTGTAATATCTGGGAAGTGAATTATTTTTCTGTTAAATGTTGTCGAGTACAACAAGAATCTGTTTTTGATGTATTAAAAGAAACGCATAGTTTCACGTTTCGGACCCGTGAATTAGCCTCCAAGATCGTGCGACTTAACGCTGATGGACTATTTTCTGTGGGGATATGTGAAGTCGCTAGTCTAAGCCGATAAGCCCGAAACGATTGACCACTTGGAGGACAACATTCGCCTCGTTATTGCTAATATATGGCCACAAATGTTTTACATAAATTTGCTAAATACACCATATATTTTAAACGTAAGCTTTACTCGATTTTCTATGCCGATTGACAATACAAAAATTGCATTTGGGGGAAACTTTACCTTCCCCTAAAATGAAAGCCAGATGTAAACTTTCAAAACACCGATACACATGTCATATTTTTTTGTCTCTTCTATCAAAATTTATAGGTCGGACCTTGTAATTTTTTTTTGTGTTGTACAGTGTTATCTTTCGAATAAAGTAAATTTCATGTCAAATTAAAAAATTCATCTCTGTTTTGTTAAATTTCAAGTTCAATACCTCTATAGAAAACACCCTTTAATACCGAATTTCAAAACGGTTATATTAGGGATTGGGTTTTTTTCTTTTTTGCTCCTTGGCAATTAACAAAAACATCTTTCAACTTTTCTTAACTTTGATTTCGCTTTATCCTATTTGACACCTTTGCCTATCATATAAATATATCTTTACTAAATTCTCTTCAGCAAATTTAATTTGGGCGTTAATGAGTTAACTAGGATATCCCCAGTATATTTAAATTTAACACAAAATTTAATTTATCGGAATGTAAAGTTTTGTATAAATGACAAATCTGGCTCCCACGCAATTATGTGCCCATTTGTGTGTTTATAAAATAATACCTGCATCATGCCATCAGCTTCACTAGATAGCTAATCAAAAGAACACGAAAAACATTATGCAGGCAGTTTTAAAAATTTTGCTTTACAAAATACTTTGTGAAAACATCTCCAAATTTGAACAAAGGCGAAAAAATAGAAAAAAAAAATGTGTTTGCGGGAGAAACTCACACAGATTTCTCAAGTTAACTTAAATAATATATATACCATTGGAAAGGTCCCACTTTCTTCGTTCTAAGTCTGTTGAGAAACTTAACATTGTATGATATTCAACTAAGTAACAAACTTATAAGTGTATAAAGGTACGGAAACTCGGCTTTTTACCCGTAAGTGAGAGTTTTTTACCCGAGGCGTTTGGCAGAATTTCAATAACAGATTCTTGTTGTACTCGGCAGCACTTACCTGCAAAATGGTTTCACTTACCAGGCATTTTTTTTTTGTCGCACTGTGTTATCTGTCTTAAGTAGCCCGGAAACTAAAAGCAGCAATTTTTTTCATATATTTTCTGACCATTCCTATCTGAAATTGAAAGTTTTCACTGTACGTATGTATCGTAATGTATAACCATTAAAGTATTTATAACCTGCATAGACTTTAGTTTGTTCATTTTGTATTTTTAATGGATATTATTTTCCTCAAAGTATTATGTCCATTTGAAAGGACTTTAGAGTAGTCAGGATATTAATAAAAATTAGTTTATAAAAAACAAGTTAAAACATATTATTTTTAGGTTTTCTACTTACCAGAGCTTTAAATTAATTATTCGTTAAATCGAGTTTTAGTTTCAAGTTAAAAATTATTTATTGAATTCTTGAAAATGAAACTACAGAAACTTTTAAATTGTAAGTTTATTAATGGCGAAAATAAAAGATTTATTATTATTATTTTATTATTTATTTAAATAAATTGAAAATTTGTCCATTATGTGCAAGCTCTAATGAACAAGTTTTCAATTTATTTGTAATCAATGGAAGCTATCTTTAACTTCGAGCTCATATATTCCCAGCAAAAATAGTGCTTCCATGAAGCGCTTGTGGAAGGCCTTCTTTGAACCCGAAGCGCTTGCTGAAGGCCTTCCAGAAGGCATGATTTTTGTTCGCGATGTCCCACTTGGTAGGTCTCTTTTACGCAGGTGAGAAGCACTTCTATCATGTGATCTAAAAAGCACATGATAGAAGCGCTTCCGGAAGAGCTTCCAGAAGATCTTCCCGAAGCACTTCCAGAAAAGCTTCGGGAAGCGAATCTTCCTTCAGGGAAGCACAATATAATGCCTTCCAGAATTGCTTCATCGAAGGCCTTCTTTACTGCTTCATTGCATGCCTTCTTCACTGCTTATTTTCATGCCTTCTTTACTGCTTCAAAGAATGCCTTCAGGGAAGCACAATATAATGCCTTCCAGAAGTGCTTCATAGAAACCCTTCTTTACTGCTTCATTGCATGCCTTCTTCACTGCTTCTTTTCATGCCTTCTTTACCGCTTCAAAAGAATGCCTTCAGGAAAGCACAATATAATGCCTTCCAGAATTGCTTCATTGCATACATGACGGCGATGCGCTTCTTTGGAAGCACTGAAAAGAAGTTACTGCTTACCAAATCGAAAATATTTTTTGCTGGGTTAGTTCTCATTTAGTGGGAAAACTACGTTATATGAAAAGTTGATGTCTTGTATGGGATTTTCAATTCTTTCAACACGTGTTCTGATGATGGGAACCTAGAAAATTCCCGAAATAGTAAATAATAAATTTGAAAACAAAAAAACTCTATAGATTATTTGTTAGGACAATATCCTAATAAAGAAATATAGAGTATGGCCTCGAACTTGAATAATTTTAATTTTCATAACAAATAAATACTTAAAAAATTCTTTAATTTTTTCCAAAAATACGTGTCAAATATTTTTCAAATAAGAATACGTCTGCCAAATTTAAAAGCAAACAAAAAACCCTGTTGTAAAAAATCGGTTGGTTTGACATGGAATGACTTATATATAATAGCAATCGACATCTTTAAATTATGGATTTTAAAAATGGATTTTTTTTTTAATGTGATGGTAATTTTTTACTCCATTTTTGATGGGTAACTGATATCCTATTAAGGCCCGATTACTGAATGTCCCGTTAGCTACTAACTGCGACTTTAACTGGCACATTTCTTGTTGTTTTCCATAGAAATTTTCAATTTAACTGTTTGTTAAATTTTAACTGGACATTCAGTAATCGGGTCAGAATTCAATATCAATTTTAAGTTTATTAAATGAATAAATAAAATTTTTTTAAATCTAAAATTCTGGGAATTTTTAATAAAAATACACTTTTAGAACAAATGAGCCAGCAGCTCATTATTAGCAGTAAATGAAAGCCCTATTAATTTCAAATACGGCACCGTTTAAATCATTTGGATATCTTACTCTGCATTACATTCTCATATACACCCAGGCGTATACTTAATTTTATTTCATCTTAATATAAAAAATCGTTGTTTGTGTATGGTTTGTAAGCTAATATCGTTTAAACCACTAAACGTATCGAAGCCATATTCATATCTTATGCATGGGTGGCCCGTAGAGTTTTAATTTTTTTAGTATACGGAACATGGCGCTGTTGTTGACATATTTATGAAAATATGTTTATGACTGTATTAATGCCCGTTTACCTCATATTTAGAATGAATATAAGTTATGTGGAGGGAAAAAAGTTTACATTAAACTGGAGTGGTAGGTGGCGCTGGAGTTGATATATTTTCAAAAGTGATATTTACAATCTGATGTTGCTCATTCTAGACGTATTTATTTTCTACATCTTCAGGACCCAATCCAAGATATATTTATATAGGTAATCTCACTAGAACAACAACTACAACAAACAACTACAAACAATACAAAAACAACAGGCATTTTGTTGTTGGGTACAGTACAGTAAGATGTCAAAACCATGTAAGAAATGTCAAAATCAGGTAAGAGGAAGATAAACTACTAAGCTACTGAGACTACCTTTATAAATATATCTTGACCCAATCAATGTGACTACATATTAAAGTGGAAATAACCAAAAACCATTGTACAAAAGTTTCCATCCTAAGGTCGCAAATTTATTACCAGAGAACACGATACATCAAATCTATAAAATACGTTGGCGTGAAATATTTTATTTATTTGTTTATTTATTTATTTATTTGTTTTTTTTTTTCAGTACAACAAGATTGAATCTTATAATTATAGTACATGAATAAAATATCCCAATTGATTCACAATGATTAATATAATATAAAAAATGAAAAAAAGATATAGAAAATTTAAAAAAAATATAAAATATGTATATAAAAAATATAATAAAATAAAACAAAAAATAGAGAAAAAGACAAAAGTATTGAAAACAAAATTAGTAAAAATTATTAAAGAAAAACATTGAAAGATTAAAGTTATTCAAAAAAATTATAAAGTAGTTTTTTGAAGTGCGTTACGTTGCTGGCTTCCAAAAACGAGCAGAGTTTACATGAAATTTATATTCAGAAACAAGAGAGTGATGTCTAGGAAGTATTAACTTGTTTCCCCTATTGGATCTTGCAAATCGAATTTGATCAAAAATATATTTTGGCTTTTGTGTGTATATAATTTTATGAAGAAACAATAGAACTGTTATTTTTAGAATATGAAGTCAAAGTTTTAAATAAAATAGCCGTTTTCGCAATGCGTATTAAAAATTTTTTTTTTTTAAATGTTTGCAGTTTCTCGTCTTATCTCGTCTTTTACTCCGTATAATTACCATTCTGCCAAAAAAACGTTATCTATAGGAATTTTATTTTTTAAAACTTATTTAAATAAAAAATTTGTCCATTATCTAAAAAGTTGTTAAGGAAAATTTAACATAACTTATATTTTATGAAAAATCGCCAGGATGATGTTATCTTTCCTGCAATGGGTATGCCATTAATTTTAATTTTAGGCTTTAATGAAGAGGATTAAATTAGTATATTCAATATACTATTTTTTCGTGCACACTAGCTCTTAAAAAATAAAAATATAATAATTCATTGTTTTCTTCTCAAATCACAAAAATGCGAATATCTTGAAACCGTTAAAAATGTATTAAAGTTTTGTTCTACAGTCTTAGCCGTAATAAAATGTTGCTTCAGAATTCATGGACTAGATTTTAGTAGTTTATAACTTCACATTCTGTTGGATTTGATGTGACATAATACATTGAAATATAATATATTTCTTATTGACTGTAATTAACACCAGAATTTATGTTTACTTATTTCTTATTATTCACCTACTACATACATATGTGTTTAAATTTTATTTTGCCAATTTTCTTAACACTTTTGTTTAGAAATTTACGAAAAAAACATGATATTTTTAATTTAACTGACCGAATGCGATATACCCGTCAACATTTTGCTCACAACGAAACACAAATTGCAACTGTGCGTGCACTGTTTTACCAATGAGTGTGTTACTACGTAATTGAGTGCTACTGCTAGTTGAGTGATTTTTATGGTATTTGAGATGAGTGTTGTTTACAGCTAAAGGATGCCAACAATCAGTGTTGCCAAAAATTTGAATGTTGAAAAGTGCTAGATCGTTGATAAAATAGTGCTAAAAAGTTCTAGATGGTGGGAAAAAGTGCTAGATTTTTTTTGCACATATCCCACAGTCATATGTCACATGTCACACATAGAGCACTTTATACTTTCGGTTTGTAAATTGTAAATGGATCTTTAATATCTCGTTTCCTTATATTAAATATATAAGATATTTTTTTATTGAAATGGGGAAAAAAATTTAAGGTGCACTCTAATTAATTTTTGTTTAAATTTATGGTGCACTCTAATTAATCTTTGTTTAAATTTACCCAATTTATAGTAGGAAGCTGTACTCCAACTATAAGTTGGGTAAATTTACTCCATTTGTTTAATAAAACAAATACGCACATTATTTGTAAATTTGTTTTTTTTTTTTTTTTTTTTTTTTTTAATTTAACCAATACTCAGGGGATGCCCCCTACTCATGCAGTGCATTGTATTGATCAGGAAAATAAGGTATGGGAAGGAGGAAAGAGGGAGTAGTGTTTGTGGATATTTGATTTAAATTTTTCTAAATTGTAAGTAACAGGGAAGACTTCTGCGGGAAGTTTGTTCCACATACGAATCGTTCGACTAAAAAACGAATTTTCTCTGTAATGCGTTGTGCGAAACACAGGACAATCAACTACAAACGGATGTGCGTATGAAATTATATCAATTACTTAAATTAATGTGAAATTTTACTAAATTTGTGCGTAAAAAAACACGCCTAAGGTGTACAAATATTTACAAAGTGTCTGAAAATGCAATTAAAAATGTGTAAAAAATAATTGCTTTTATTGTAAAAAAAATAAAAATTACTACTAAAAAATAAAAAAAAAATCTTTTTTAAAATGAAATACCTTTATTACTTTTTTATTTCTAAAGTTCCGAATGACTAGAATAAATTTGTTCTTTCTTTTTGATCTCGTCAAAGAACTAAAACCATATAAATTTGCTCTGTTAAAGTTGTATTGGCTAGAAATGTTTGGAACAACTGCTGTACTTTATGTTGGTTTTGTCATGCAATTTCTTACCAAACACTATTTTTAAACGACATTTCCTGATGACGACTGGGCCAGCGTTATAGACAATATTATAATGATTTTCTCCCCGAAATTTTTATTCCAAGAGTAGTTTATTTTTTTAGTAAATGCCAACAGAAGAAATTTATGTTTTGGTGCCAGTTTAAGTGTCGTTTTTTTGAAGCTTGAAAGGACACTTCTTTCATATGAACACCAATATTATTTTCCATTTATGGTAATTTTAGCAACACTTGTGGAATAGTGCAAGTATTTTATCTCCGTCGTTGGATTAAATTTTCATTTTCATATTACCGTCATAATTAATCGGAATAAAATCAAATTTTGATAATTTTTTATTTCTTATTGTATATTTTTTTCACAATTATAAATGTCATTAATTTTTTTACTATTGCAAGTTAGTAAATGTACAAACTATAAGAGTACAAAAATTATTTTATTAACAAAATACAACTGTTGCGCCTGTTTTTACATTATGTGTGTATTATTGTTATTCAAAATGTGTACAAAATAATTTTACGCATTTGGTGTTTATTTTTACTCACTATGCGTTACACAACAATTTACCCAATTTAAAGTAGTAAATTCACAATCATTTTTTAGAGTGTGGCCTATTTATACAAAGCGATTTATTGTTTTGTAGATTTAAATTCAGAAGTTTTAAATATAATCGTAGCTCAAATATTGAAGCATATTTAATAGCATTGTAAGGATCTTAACAATTCTTTTTTTTTTAAACATAATACTTTAATACTGGATATTTATTAAAAAAATTTTATCTCATAAACATAAATTAGTTTCGATGTATGTACTGTATCATTTTATATTCTGTGCGTAGTATTAAAAAATTATAAGATATTTATAGATTTCGGAACAATTCAAAAGTTCTGACATTGATTTGTTAGGGAATGTTTTTAAATATTTTACTTTTCTAAAACATTTTGATCTTAGGATTATATTTTTGCTAAAAATGTTATTTTTAAATATATGTTTTGAAATTTTTTATACAAACGCATATTTTTAAAACATAGTTATTTATTAAATTTTTTTTTTTTTTTGGATTTTGCAACACCGATTTTAAAAATTCAATCCACTTTTGAAAAGTTGAATTTGCCCCCATATGAACCCTTTATTTTTCACCACCTTTAATCTCTTCTCTATACTCTTTCCAGAGAAATTTTCTTTAAGAAATTGTTTTTAAAATTTTTTTTGAAGAAGAAAAGAATTAAGTTAAGTAGATATAACTCCAAGGTGGAAAAATTTATAAAATTTTTACAATTGTTATAAAGTTTTATTTAAAATAACTAAAAATGCATATGACATTAAATATAAAAGGTTTTTTTAGTTTCATAAATAAACTTATAATTTAGTAATGTGAAAAAATAGTGAAAATATATTTGTATTATTTTGTAAAAGTGCATTTTTTTATAAATCACAAAAAAAAGTGCTAAAAACACTGTTATCGTTTTAATGGAGTAATTCTCACAATTTAGATTTTTATCGGGAATTTATTGGGGATGGCATCAAGATCGATAACAATTTTTTTTACATCTTCTAAGCCAGTATGAACTTGCTTGATTTTTTAAACTTTTGAATATTTTTTAAAATGTTATTTTGTATTTGTTTATAATGAAACCGTTAGGACTATTTTTTAATTACTAACGGCTTGAATAATTTTACAAAAACTTTTGTCTATTAGGCTATACTCATTATTTTCGCCAAGCATCTAAAGTGAAAACTTCTCCCTTTGAACACCCATTTTTTAACACGTTCCTGGAGACAATTATTAATCTTATCAGTGCAATATTCCAAAGAAACACATTCTTTACACTTAAAATTTCTAGCCAAAGGTATTTCGACAGCAATTTAGGAAGAAGACTTTTTTTCTTCTGCACTGCCTAAGAAAGTTCCAAAAATTCTATCGTAGCGGGTGTCAACGCCGAAAATTTGAAGCCCCTTACCTATTTTTCCTGTTCTTTGGGAAAGACTTTTACGATTTTTACCCAGTTTCGCAGGAATTTTCAAAAATTCCGTGAAAGCAGACGCCTACTCGTGAGAAGTAACCAATATACCAAATTTTCAGTTAATAACTTCAGGGGCTTGGACGCGCCTTTCAGAGGGAGTCTTCTTTACAATTGATTCCTTATTTTTACCATGCTCCCGGAGAAAATTCCAAATTTTATTTTATCAGCTAGTTATGCCATATTCCAACGAACATATATTTTAAATATATATTTTAAATATACATAGGCCTCCAAGTCCCCCCCCCTTGGCGGCCTATATATAGGCAGACAGCCAACGGAGAAACTTTTTGTCGCTCTCCTAAAAAACTTCCAAAATTCCATTTCTATATAATTTATGAAATAGGCCTAACCTAATACCATGATTTTGTTGGTAAATAACATTTACTAAGAGATTTTCAGAAAATAATTTCAAATCCCTAAAGAAAATCATGCAGCTTTTACTTTTTTAATGGGTTAATATCAATTGTTAAAATAATAAAGTTATAAATTTAAATTCCCCCAACAAAAATTTAACTTTATAAACATACATACTGTATCTCTAGATGTAGTTGTTAACTTAAAAATAATATAAGTACAAAAGTTAGCCAATTAAAACTTTATGCCCAAATATCATATATCTCATTTTCGAATTCATATGTACGAATGAAAACCATAGCAAAATATTTAAATGAGTAGAGGCATGTGCGGATTATGAAAAATTATTATTCCTTACAAGCAAATATCCAACCACACATTAAAATCATCATTAACATCATAATATTACTGCGAGAAAATATAACTTACAAGGGAAGTCTGTCGATGGGGTACCAAATGAAAGAGCTTTTGAAGACGGTTTAACTGTACTCTCATAAAAATTCTGTTGCTCCGAATTAGTTCGGTTGTGGAATCATACCTGATTTGGTTGGGCAAAAGATTAATGCGGTTTGGGGCAACCGAATTTTGGTGTAAATTCGCAACCGAATTTATAATGAAACGAGGTGGTTGCAACAATTGTTTTTTTATTTAAATAGTAATTTCCTGTCCCTGTCATAATATATGCATTTCACATTCGATTATTGTTGTTTTATTAAAGATTTTTTAATTAGTTTTTTTACATTTTTTTACAGTTATATCTAAAGGGTCCGCCATCTAACGTTTTTTTTTTCAACTAGTGCTTATTTCGTGAATGGTAACACTTAGCTCATGTCTGATTTGACAGATAATTAGTTTTATCCTTCCGCTGAACGAATATGGTTGTGTATACGCTTTAACAACGCTGGGAAATATTGCGACATTACTTTGAAAATCATGGTAATGTTGCAGAATGTGTGCGAAAATTGCGTACGGATTTTGGAAGAAGAGAAGCACCGTCAGCTCCGTATGTTCGTTATCTTGTGAAAAAAGTGAAAGAAACTGGCATCCTCATCGATAAACCAAAGCGTGAAAAGCCAAAAACAGTGCGTACACCCGAGAATATTGCTGCTGTGGCAGAAAGTGTGCGTGAAGCGCCATCAACATCAATTCACCGTCGTTCTCAACAATTGAACATTTCGGAGATATCATTGAGACGAATTTTGCATTAAGACCTTGGTATGACGCCATACAAAGTCCAATTGGTTCAGGAGTTGAAGCCAATTGACCATCCAATGCGTTTTCGCTTCGCTAAGTGGACCTGCGATCGACTTACAGAAGATGCCGATTTTGCCAAATAAAATACAGCTGCACACAATCGATAATGTGCTTAAAAATTGGACCGATCGTGTAAGCTTCTGCATGGCCAGCCGAGGCAGCCATTTGAATGAAATTATTTTCCATTATTAACCGGAAGGATTGTACTTTCAAATAAAAAAAGAAATTTGAGAAAATATTCAGTAGTTTTTTTTATAGCATTTTCAAAAAAAAAAAAAAGTTATTTGGCGGACCCTTTATATTGCATAAATAAATTGTGTACCCGTAGTAACGCACGTGAAACCGATCTAGTATCACTTATCCTTTGCAATGAACTCTTTTATACTTAAAATATAATTATTTACTTCGCGCGTATATGTCAGCAATGGACAATATTCCTACATTACACTGTTCAACGAAATCTTTTTTTTTTCTAAAATTACAAGGTCCGAAGAAGAGACAAAAAAACAGACACGTGTATCGGCGTATTGAAAGTTTACATCTGGATTTGGGGGGAGATAAATTTCCCCCAAATGCAAATTTTGTATTGTCAATCGGCATAGAAAATCGAGTAAAGCTTACGTTTAAAGTATATGGTGTGTTCATTATGTAAAATGTTACGTAGAACATTTTTGTAGAATATCTTAACCCTCTAACTCTTCAAGGTAAGGGTCTTCTTGTCCATTTTTTTTAAAAAGAGCAAAAAACACCATTAAAACAGGGATTTAAGGGCTGAATAGTTATAAGTCCCTGAATACACCAAAATAAAACATTTTTGTAGAATATGTTAATCCTCTAACTCTTTATCATTTTATTCCCTTAAATCCCTGTTTTAATGGTGTTTTTTTTTTCTCTTTTTTAAAAGAAGGACAAAAAAGACTCTTACCTTGAGGTGTTAGAGGGTTGACGTATTCTTCAAAAATGTTCTCCGTAACATTTTACATAAATTAGCTAAACACACCATATACTTTAAATGTAAGCTTTACTCGATTTTCTATGCCGATTGACAATACAAAATTTGCATTTGGGATAAACTTTATCTCCCCCTAAAATGAAACCCAGATGTAAACTTTCAAAACGACGATACACGTGTCTTTTTTTTGTCTCTTCTATCAAAATTTATAGGTCGGACCTTGTAATTTTTTTTGTGTTGTACAGTGTTAGCAATTTTTAGAATTGCCGATTGTTCCTTGTAATATATGTTGATAAGTCTTGTCATTATCTAAAAAATATTTATACATATGCCTCTATAAAAAACGCCCTTTACATTTAATATGTATGTACTTACCTTCCTTCTTTCGTGATGTTAGATGTTTAGTGTAAAAAATTTATTTTCTGCTTCAAAGCTATTTTTTTTCTAATTTTTATGAATATTTTATATTGAGTTTAAAAATGAGTTTTAAAATATTGAAGAGTTCAGGGTTGGCAAACGAATTAAAAAGTAATTCAAATGCTGTAGCCAAATTGTTGAGTAATTCGGTTGCTGCAAATTTAAATATAATTCGGTTGCTGCAGTCGTAGAGTTCGGTTGAGTAAACAAAACTAGACTGATATAACATTATTTCGTTGACACAACCGAATTGGAGTCTAAATCGGTTGCTGCAACCTCAGGATTCGGTGCGGATGACCAAATTTGGTTGAGGGAACCTTGCTCCAAACGAATCGTTCTGTGAGTGTGATAAAGGAAACATGTCCGATAACTTTCAAAAATTTTTGTTAAGTAAAAAAATGTGTTTTAAGTGATATTAAAACTAGCGTTTTGTTAAAGAATTATAGTTGAATTAAGCTAAAAAGTTCTGTATATTAAAACCTATTAAGTTTAATTGAGGGGGTGTCTGACATTCTTAATTGTTTGACTTTTATGCGAATGTTTCCGAGGAGCTTTTTAACCTATATTTTATATATTTATTTTTTTTATTTTATTAATTAATAATCATATAATTACAAATTATATACTATTACCCTAACCGAGCACTAGCTACTATGGCCTTCGGCGCGTTGTAGCGAAAAAAAACCAGTGCCTCTGGTGGGAATCGAACCCACGACCCCCGCACTGATAAGCCAGTACGCTACCAACTAGCCTACCGGGGCGCACATATTTTAAATAAATGACAACCCTAACACACTTCATAGGCAATATTGGCATCAAATTTTTTGTTTTCTCCAGTACATCAAAACTGCGTTCAAAAAAGTCGAAATTTTATTAGTTTTTTTTTTTTTTTTTTTTTTTTTTATTTATTTATTTTCCAAGTACAATTATAATTCAAAATTATGTATGTCTCAGCGCCTTATAGGCATTATTGAGACGAGCTGGCAAATTTACATAGGTGTACATATTACAAGTTATTTTACTCAAATAAAATTAATTTTACAAAAACAGAAAAAAAAAAAAAAAAATAGAAAGCATTTATTTACAATAGAAGCGTTTCAAAGTTTCCAGTCAAGTAGTCTTTAAGATTTGATTTAAAAATCGAAATTCTATTTGTGGTTTTTAAGCTAACAGGCAACTTGTTGTTGTTTCAGATATGTTTTCATACAAAAATATACTTTGAACCATATTTTAACCCTTAAACATGAAATTGGGCCGCTAAACAAAATACGTGTTCCTTGTTTTTTTTTTCTTTATAACATATGCAAATTTCATTAAGATCGGAGAGAACCCATCGGGAGGCTCCCCTTGTTAGCCAGCATTTTCAACTTATAATATGCGTGAAAAACTTTTTTGATAAACTTTGTATACAAAATAAAAAAAAAAACATTTTAATTTTTTAATAGCAGTTGATTTTTTAAACACAAACTCGTACAAATATTTGAAATACAATGTTATAGAAACAAACCAAAAAAAAAAAGTTTTAATAACCACTTTGTAGGATATTCACGTTTGAGTGTACAATAAGATAAGACAGCAGCAGCAGTCCAATATGCCCTGTGTTTGAAAAGGTCTGATGATAAGAGAGCAAAAAGTTACACAAAACTGAAGTGTGGTAAAACATTAAATGCACGTGTTTTCCTGCTTCAAAACAACGAGTTAACAATTTGTGGAGTTTTTGTGGTAGGCGAAGGATGTTTACCAAAAATAACTCAACGTCCTGTTGATTAAGGATTCTGCGCAATTTTCCAACAGATGCAACAAGTTGAGTGTAACGATGATTGAGTTTTTTCTCGTATTTAGATTTTAATACAAATAATGAGAAATTATATTTAAATATACTCAATTAAATAAAGGATATATTTGAATTTATTTCAAGAAATTATAGTATTGTTTGTGGATCAACAAGTGAAGAGTGGAGGCGAATAAGGGTGCTCAGATTGTATTTTGGAAATTGTTTTTTTTTTACATAATATAATAGAACCATTTACACATACTTGGGAAAAAAGTGTTGATATTTTCTACGTTTTTATCTGAAAAAATACTTTAAAATTTAAATTTTCGGTAGTATTTGATTTTTTCAATATTATTTTTTTTTTATTAATTCGTTTTTAACACAATTCTGACTAATAAAATCTGGCTCTATGCAATAAGTCCCAGGTGCAAAAAGTCCCAGTGCAAAAGCTCCCAATGAAATAAATTCTAAAAAATGAAATAAGTCCCGTCTCGAAAAAGTGAAATAACTTCTAAAAAAAATGAAATAATTTCCAAAACAAAAATGAAACAAATCCTAGGTTTTGGTTGTTATTTCATCATGAAATAATTTCCAAAGAATAAAAATTAAATAGCTCCCAAAAATAGTCCATGCTACACAAATGAAGTAAGGGCGTACCGTTATATTCCCCAAAGTCGTATTGCCCAAAAACCAAAATGAAATATTGCACAAATGTCCGCATATCCCCCAAATGTTAATATGTTATAACGACCAAATCAATGACAGAGAATCCAAAACTTTTTTTGGGTGCTATGGCATTTTATTTTAAAAAAAACTTTTTTTTTTTTGGCGCTATGACGGTAAAAAAAAGAAGTTATTGCCCAAAATCATAATTTTTTTTTTTTTTTTAAATGTCATAAGACATAATGTCTTTTGTGTCGCGAGCAGAAAAAACTTTATTTCGCGAAGCCGCCTGCCTCGATCTACGGAGGAAAAAAACCCCAACAGCGGCCGAAGGCCGCCACCCAGAAGAACTTGTTTTTTAGATCAGATATCGAATCCGTTGAAATTTTATATTTTTAAGACATCAAGCAACATTTATTTGAACTGTCATAACTCTTTATGTTCCAAAATACCAACCCAAACAAAGATTTATTGCTTTTTAATGATTATTTTTTTAAAAGTATATTTTATTAAAAATTTTACGTATATATTAGTGTCTAAACGTTAAATAAACAGAAGGCCAATGCTATACTCTTTTATTTAAGATAAAAAACAATCAATTAGCTGTTTAATTGACAAAGCTATGACTGGTCAAATTATATTACTTATTGTCTTAAAAATAAGATTTCGGATTCGACATTGGATTTGTAAAAACAAGTTTTTCTGTGTGGCGGCCTTCGGCCGCTCTTAGGGTTTTTTTCCTCCGTAGAATGTGGCAGGCGGCTACGCGAAATAAAGTTTTTTCTGCGTGCGACACAAAAAAATAAAATTGAAGCAATTTTTTTAAGTTTCCTTAAAACTCTTTTGATTGATTTCATGAATCAGCCTTGACATTTAAGGTCTTATGACATTTAAAAAAAAATAAATTATGATTTTGGGCAATAACTTCTTTTTTACCGTCATAGCGCCCAAATTTATTTTGGCCAAACAAGAAATCGTCATAGCGCCCAACAAAAAATGTTATTTCGTCCAAATCAATGTCGCATTGCCCAAAAACAAGAAAATTCTTACAACAACAATTTACATATAATTTTTTTGGGCGCTATGTCCCACGCTAAGTTCTTTTGGGACTTATTTCATTTCGGAATTACTGCATTATGAAATAACACCTAATAACAAAAATTAAATAACTTCTAAAAAAATGAAATAACTGCAAAAGAACTGGGTATTATTTCATTTGAAATTACTCCCAAATTTGTATGAAAAATTTTTGGGACTTATTTAATTTTTTTTTTTTTGGACTTTTTTCACCTGGGAGTTATTGCACAGAGCCTTAAATCTACTAAGTAATACTAGGGTATTCAATCGGTTAACCGTTACTCGATTAATCGATTAATTTTAATCAAACAACTAGTCGATTAATCGAGTTAATCAAAATATGTTCTATTTCATGTGCCAGTTGCCGTGTTAATTTACATATAGCATATGGGTAGTAGGGATATAACTTTATAACCACCACGATATAGGCAATACCGTTCTGATAAAAAATATGTTTATTTGGTAATTTTGGAGAAAAGACATTTTTAGCAAATTGAGAAGATATTTTTAAAAAAAAGTAAAATTTCTATAAACTAAGCGACATTTTTAAGTATCTAAATATACAAAAAAAAATTAAATTCACAATAATTACAAAACCATAGATTGTGTTAATTTTTTTTAGCAAAATTCGAATTGTCATCATAAATTTTTGGTGTTATAGCTTGGATTGGGCCGTCCAATCTTTACTTTAATTCGGATCTATATTCAACTTAAGTTTATGTAATTTATATGATTTTTACTGTATATATCACCAATGTGCTCTTAAAGTCGAACTTTATAAAAACGAAAGAAAATAATGTAAAACCGCTCAATCGTATATTATTTTTGAATATTTTTATAATTTTAAATTTATTGCCCAACTTTTTTTTTAACTCCGGATTTTGTATTTATTTTGTGTTTTATTATGAATTTTTAAGGAAAAATTAATGAGATAAAACTATTAAAATTATTCGAGTTACTCGAGTAATTTTTAAATCTTACTTAATTAATCGAGTAAGTTTAAAACCTCAAATCGAGTAACTCGTTTACTCGAAAAAAACCAACCCCGAATAATTTGTTATCTTTTTATGTTATCTGTCTATTTTTTCAAAAAATCTACTTGATGTCCTTGTAAGTTGTCAAACTTATAAACAATGTTGTTGTGGGTGGTAATACGGTTCAATTTTCGTCAAAATCGGATAATAAATACCGTACCAATACACAACAACATGTCCATTTTGAATCCGATTTTGAGCCATTAAAATCCCGAGATGGCCGAAAAGTCGAGATAGGTCGATCTTAGAATTGTTTTCTTTATCATACATATATCCAAATGTCAACAAAATCGGAGTGTTTGGGTTCGGGTACTTTCCTTGTTAGTTTTTTTATGGTAAATACATAAAAGACCTGTTTCCATTCGGGTATGCAGCATTAACAAGTAAATCCGCTTTTTTCTCAGTTATTACTATTATATTGTACTATTTGTACACATTTGATCGTCCTATTTTGCAATCGATCAAAGCGGGTTTGTGTATAAGAAGAAAGACAAATCTGTCCAATTATTTTGTGTAAAAAATAAAAAAAAGAAAGTTTGGTTCGTAGATAACCGAGTAATATGCCTCAAAATTTACGACCTATCCTATCATATTTTAGTGTAATATGTAAATAGCTTAAAAAATTATGCGTACCAAAATTCTGACAAAAAAAGTTTATTTTTGCAAAAGTTATTTTAACAAACACTTTCATTACAGTGAATGCCTACAAAATATTTTCAAATTTAATTCTAATAATATGAACATATTTGTATGAATTTTAAAATAAAATTTGAAAATATTTTGTTGACATTCACTGGAATGAAAGTGTTTGTTAAAATAACTTTCGCAGATATAAGCTTTTTTGGCTGAATATTGGTACACATCAGTTTTTAAGCTAATTATTTCTTCGTAAATAATGATTTTAGCATTTTCGTAGATGGTCAATCAGTCAAAGAGGAACTTGAAATCAAATACTTGGGTATAATGCTAAAGAGCAGCTTGTCATGGGATGCACATATTAAATATTTGAAATCTAAAATTGCCTCAGCATCTGGAATTCTGTTTAAGTTAAAAAGGAAATCGCTACAAACAATGCAAAATAAATGTATATTTAATCTTAATCTTAGACACAATACTGTATCTTTGTATAAACAATATTGCAAAACTATTTTGCCAATTAATGGTTTATATCAAAAACAACTTTTGTATTATGTTTACAAATCAGTTAATAACATAGGTTACAGAACTGTTAAATTAGAAAATCATCAAACTCGATTTAATACAAGAAATGCAGCAAATCTCAGAACTACAAGGTGCTGATTGGAGACTACACTCAAAAAAAAAAGTTTGTAAAGTCAGCAAAAAATTTTGCTGAGTCAGCAAAATTTTAGTCAGGAGGATGCTTGCAAAGAAGTTGCTAATGTCAGCAAAATCTTTTGCTGAAAATCAGCGAGCTGATTTTTAGCAACAAAATTTGTAGATTCAGCAACAGTTTTGCTAACACTTAGTAGATTAGAAATACAAAAGCCTTGCTAAAAATTAATAAATTTTTTGCTGAATTTTAGTAGACTGAAAAAAACGCAAAAAATTTGTAGAAAAATTGTAATTTAGTTAATTTATTTGCTGAAAATCATAAAACATATTTTTGTGATTCTTTTAAAAATAATTTACTATAATAACGAAATATAAAAATTTTCATTTTTCCACATTGACGACATGAATTAATTTAATATCTGAAAATATATAGAAATACATATATATAACATAACAAAAATTGTCTTTCAATTACTTACATCAATGGTTGTCTAAATGATGCTATCGCAACTGCCGAAGATAATTATAGAAACGAAAAATTAAACAAAAACAAACGAAACGAAAAAAACAACCCTTTTTGCAATAAGAAAAAGGAACCATAAAAATCTACCTAAGATGTGTGGTTTGTCTTTCACTTTACTCTGTCTACATTTCTGTATATGTTTGTTTGCAATTTTACCACACATATAAACATTTAGTTTAAATAAATAAATATTTTATTTTGTCTTTTATTTAATTAATAGACAATTATTTTCACAAGCCGGTGACAACGTAAAATTTAAGTTATTTTAATCCTCAATTTTGTTTTATGTATGAAAAAGAGATACAAAAACTTCCATGGTTGATTTTTTTATATGTCTTATTAGAATTGTACTTTTTAGTATCATTTTCCTCTTCTCTACTACAGCTTGACATGCCGCGACATCTACTTCATTCTGCGTATATCTTTCAATCTGGTTGTCGTCCACACTATTAGTGTGCTTATCAGCACAATTTTTTTTTAGCAAAATTAATTAGTAAAACATTAGTATATTAGTAAAGCATTAGTATAAAACAGTTAAGTGCTGAATAAGTATAACAAAAATTTTAGCTGAAAACAGGATTTTAGCAAAAAAATTTGCTAAAAAATAGTATACCTGATTTACAAGACGTTTTACTAACTTTTCTACTAACTTATTTTTTTGGGTGTACCAAGCAGAGAATAGAATATGCAGGAAGTTTACTTTTTAACGGTATTCCCAATAACATAAAAAGTTGTAGTCGGTTATCAATTTTTAAAAAATGTATAAATGACTTTCTATTAGAAAATATTGAAATGCTTCTTGAATAAAACTTTATATTTTTTAAATTACATATACATATTATACTTATTAAAATGCTTATACCTATACTTTTTTTAAAATAATATTCCAATTGAATAATTAATTTTTGCCAACTAGTCTCAAAAGCCATTACTGGCGCGAGACAAATAAATTTTGCATTGTATTTTTAATACTTTAAATAATAAATAAACAATTAAAAAAAAAAAAAATGGGACTTGGTACAAGTTGCATCCATTCAAACGTTCCACAGTGGGATAAATCACAAAATTTGTGGAAATAATTCGGCCATTTGTTAACTTGTGGTCCGATTGCAATGAAATTTGGAACATGCATAAAAGACATAAAGTTTTGATTTTGAACCTTCCAGACTCTTTGAGAGCGGCAAAATGGCTGCCCTAAGTTTGGTACTTTTTTCATAAAAAATTTTGAGTGTTTGCCATTTTTTTGTTTCTCATCCGATTTTCAAAAAATTAACATATTAGTAATCTTCTTGTAAAGATGAACAAAAAACATGCTTACATGTGTGGGTTACCTCCAATAGTTTCCGAGATATTCCGATTTGAAAATGTGAAATTCCAAATTTTGTCCGACTCAGGTCCAAAGTTTTTCGAATATCGGGAGAAATTGGGACCAATTTTCGTTTTAAAATAACGGTTATTTAGCCAATAAAATTCTTGATTGAATAAAAAAAAATTAGTTCAATATCTTGTTTCAGTCAAAAATTACATTAGTTTAAAGTAGAAATTAAAAAAAAAAGTAAATTTCGGCGATATTTTCCCCAAAAAGCAACAAACTTCTTATCGCTCCAGACAAATATTTTTCTTCTGAACATATAAAGTATGTATACTTTTCTGGAAGGTCTTTTTATATAAATGCGAGTTGTGGTAAAAAAAATTTTGATTTGTAAATACTTTCCATCCGCTTCCAAAGTTGCCATATTTTTGAGGTAAATATCAACTTTAACTCACAGTTAAAATTTGTGCACGCCCCCAATTGGGTAGTTTTAGATACTCCAACAGATACCTAATGTAGTGTGTAAGTCATTTCCAATCCCCGCTTTAAATGACGACATGGCAGCAAAAAACGAAAAAAATCCCATTGTTGGAAATTTTTTTTTTATTTGTAGGAATTGTAGGATTGTTTTCAGAAAATTATAATTTCTGAAATTTGTTTCGATTTGTTGGCCTTAAAGTCTAGTTAAATCCAAAAAATCATTGGATTATGTCTTTTAATAAATATTTTATTGAATAGTGAAAATTTTCATTTAAGCAAAAACTGAAATTTTTACCTTCATATTTGGATCACCCAAGTTTTTGTTTTACCAAGATGGCTAAATTCAACCTTTTTTAAAAACATCGCAATCTACAGGTAATTTTCTTTTCAACGATACCAAACACTGGTATGTTAGGTTCATAACTTCTAAACAGAAAATCTTCAAATGTTAGCCCTTATTCATATATTTCTTCTAATGTGTCCTCGTATTCACATCTTACATAATTGGGTCAGGTAAAAAGGGTTTTATGATGTTCTTCATTAATGATATTAAAGGTTTTGTGGGGCCACCCAAAGATACGTGTTTTATGATTGCTATTTTAAATATACCCTCTCTTTTTATATTTTATGGGCCTTAGTATTTGAAGACCCAGTTACCTGGGTTATGATAGCTAATATTTGTACCTAATATTTGTATACAAATATGAATAGGTTTAGTTTTAAGTTCATAAAAAACTCGTCAATCATGGTAATAGCAGTAAATCATGAAGCATTGTGCTTAACTTTATGGGACAACTCAAAACTACAGAGATTTGAAAAGGTTAACGTTGTAGTTGCATCAATTGAATCTTCACATCACACTAAATTGGACACTGCAGAAATATCTAAAATTGACAATTTTATTAAATTATTTGATAAAAAAAATGCAGTCCGTTTCCGGCTCTATTCTGAAATTTAAAACAAAATATTATAAGTGGATGAATGATAGCCTGGAGATACATTTTTCTGCTGTTGGTGCACCCTGTAAGCCTTATAATGATTTGTGTGCAAAATCTAAAAAAAAAGAACATCGATTACTCTTTCTACGCATTCAAATACAGAAATTTCTGACACGTTTAAGGAAATGTTAAAAAAAGAAAATCGCCCTAAAGAGACGTCGCAAATCGCAGATGTTCTTCCAACTGCATCACCAAAACGGCTTAAAAGGATTGTTAAAAGCATCCCCACCCCTTCATCGGATACAGATTTTACAGAAGAAGAAGCCATTGCTCTTATGTTGGAATTAGGGCTAAGCAAAAATAAATATCTTATTTTGAGAAAGGCTTTGATTGATAAAGGACACAAAATTCTGCCCTCATATAACGCAATAAAGGATAAGAAGGATAGTATCTTACCAAAACCTATTGCTGTTAATGAACATGAAGCTTGTATTGAATTGTCTACTCTGCTCGAAAATACAGCATCTAGGATTGTTTCTGACTTTTCTAGAGATCAGCTGGAAAGAGTCAATAATTGCGATGTTGTACTAATGTGCAAGTGGGGATGTGATGGCTTATCAGCCCTTCCTGAATACAAACATGCTTCCGAAGGCCAGAACAAATCAGAATATAAGAGCGTATTCATGTCATCGTTAGTTCCATTAAGAATTCGTTCATATTCTACTACTTAACCTTCAACAAGTAATGCTTTCGATGATGTATGGATTAATTCAGCACCTGGATCCAAAGCTTTTTGCAGACCCATTGGTTTCGAGTATATAAAAGAGTCAAACTCTACTACTAATAATTTGGTGGATTATATAGAAGGAGAAAAATGTACTCTGGAGCCAATTTGTATTGAGATTGGTGATTACAAGTTTAATATATCTTTTGATTTGAGCCTTACAATGATCAATGGAAAGGTTTGCATTGCCATAACAGACACCCTCTAAACTTGGGAATGCACTATATGCAATGAAAAGAAATCACAGTTTTCAAATGTTTCCAAATGTTTCCAAAGAAAGGACTATTAATAAAAAAAGTATTGGGTTTTGGCATATCCCCCTTACATGCCCGCATTCGGTTCATGGAACATTTCTTACACATAGCATATGATTTAAAGTATAAAAGCATAGCAGGAAATGAAACAAAATCAGTAAGAAACAACGAAGAAATGTCAAAAATGAGGAGGATACAAGAAGACTTTAAAAGACAGACAGGCTTAAGCATAGATAAACCACTTGCTAGTTGCGGAAGTACAAACGATGGCAATACAGCAAGAAGGTTTTTTAGAGATTTTGAAATTACTTCAATAATAACAGGAATTGACAAGGAGTTGCTTCGAAAGATCAACATCATGTTAATGGCAATTAATAGTAAACATAAACTAAATTCCTCAAAATTTGGAGTATATACCGACGAAATAACAAAACTTCTATTATCATTATATCCCTGGAAAGAAATGACACCAACAGTTCATAAGGTATGCCATGGAAAAATCATCATTGAATCAAACATTCTTCCTCTAGGTGAACTAACAGAAGAAGCTCAGGAAGCAAGGAATCGAGATTTCAAACATGCCCAATTGTTCAGTTCCAGAAAATGTTCAAGGCAATCACAGAACGAAGATATTTTCAATAACCTATTACTGTCTTCCGATCCCGTCCTGTCGTCAATGAGAAAACGATGGATTTCTTATAACACATTGGCATTTGTAAATAATGAAGAATTAAAAGATTTGCTTTATCTGTTAGATATAAATAATTATGTGTCCGATTATTTTGTATAAAATAAAGAAACAACCTTATTTGTTTGTCGTTTTTTTCATAAATGAAGAACATCATAAAACCCTTTTTACCTGACCCAATTATGTAAGATGTGAATACGAGGACACATTAGAAGAAATATATGAATAAGGGCTAACATTTGAAGATTTTCTGTTTAGAAGTTATGAACATAACATACCAGTGTTTGGTATCGTTGAAAAGAAAATTACCTGTAGATTGCGATGTTTTTAAAAAGGTTGATTTTAGCCATCTTGGTAAAACAAAAACTTGGGTAATCCAAATATGAAGGTAAAAATTTCAGTTTTTGCTTAAATGAAAATTTTCACTATTCAATAAAATATTTATTAAAAGACATAATGCAATGATTTTTTGGATTTAACTAGACTTTAAGGTCAACAAATCGAAACAAATGTCAGAATTTATGATTTTCTGAAAACAATCCCACAATTCCTAAAAATAAAAATAAAATTTCCAAAAATGGGATTTTTTTCGTTTTTTGCTGTCATGTCGTCATTTAAAGCGGGGATTGGAAATGACTTACACACTACATTAGGTATCTGTTGAAGTATCTAAAACCGGTTTCCACTAGCCAATTGGAGGCGTGCACAAATTTTAACTGTGAGTTAAAGTTAATATTTACCTCAAAAATATGGCAACTTTGGAAGCGGAGGGGGGAAAAGTATCTCGGAAACTATTGGAGGTAACCCACAAAAGTAAGCATGTTTTTTGTTCATCTTTACGAGAAGATTACTAATATGTTAATTTTTTGAAAATCGGATGAGAAACAAAAAAGTGGCAAACACTCAAAATTTTTTATGAAAAAAGTACCCAACTTTGGGCAGCCATTTTGCCGCCCCAAAGGTTCTGGAAGGTTCAATATCAAAACTTAAACTCCATTTTATGTCTTTTATGCATGTTCCAAATTTCATTGCAATCGGACCACAAGTTAACAAATGGCCGAATTATTTCCACAAATTTTGTGATTTATCCCACTGTGCGTTCTGTCACTTGAGATGAAATCCCCTTTATACAAAAAAAATTATATAAACAGATACATACATGTAAGAGTTGTTTATGTTAGTTGGAATATTAATCGTACATTTATGTTTCAACGAAAAGTGCCGGAATGGTTGTCATATATTTTACAATGTTTACTTTGAAAGAAAACTGAAAGGTTTTAAATTACAAATCATTGTTTCCACTAGAGATGGGGACGTAAGTGAATTTTGGCTTTTCTCACTCTCACGAGAAAAAAATTCCGCTAACGCCTTATCACTCACTCAATCACTAAAAAAAATGTTCTACTCACACTCACTCACGTTCGTAAATTCGGATTTTACTCACACTCACGCGTGAATCACTCAAATTCACGAAATAAAATCTTTTCGAAAAAAATAAAATGTAAAAACTAAGATAATTTGTGTATGTTGCTCTGAATAAGTAATTTTGCCATTTATTTTATATTTATAAACCCAAAAATTATAAAATCAACGCTTAAAATATTAAATCCTACGCTCTCTTCTAAAACTCGGAATTGGTTTTAATAGTTTTAAAAAAAATGCGTTAACAATGGTACTTCTAATTAATTAATGTTCATGTTTTTAAGCAATTTTAATTATATTTTAAAGTTAATTTTGAGTTGTTAAATGCATTATCTGCATAAGTTTTGTGTAATTAACATAAAATTTTGTTTCTACTAAAAAATAGGCATTAAAAACCCTTTAAACCCCGTTTCTCTTAAAAACCAGTTGGCACATAAAATTTAACAGATGTTGAGTAGCTTGGATCTTTTTTAGTCTTTATGTATTTTGATTATAGAAAGTACATAAAAGTTTATTAAAAAGAAACTAAATATTTGTTAAAATTCAACTCATGCACACTCACTCACTCACTAAAAAATGTTTCCTACTCACACCCACTCACGTAAGCAAAATTGGCTTTTATTCACACTGACGCGTGATCACGAGTGAATCACGCATAATTATGTTCACGTGCCCATCTCTAGTTTCTACTACTCTTTATTTATTATTGTCTTTGGGTAAAGGTATATTATAACATTTGGTTACGGTTTATGTTTTATAATCTTATTTTAACAATATAATTTATACAAATTGGTAATTTTTAGTTAAGGAAATATAAAAAGTAAGAAAGATTATCTAAAAAAAAATGTTTACTAAAATAATATCTAAAATTTCAGTCGTCCAATTTATGGAATTAAATTAAATTTAAATTACATACATACATAAATATAAGCAGTGTTAATAAACACTTTAATCTTTTTGTGTGTTTTCATCTTCATCACATTACAATTATTTCATATCTTCGCTTTTAATAGTACCATACATTAATACTTTAGCATTAACATTTTTACAGCCCGATTTTAAAGGATCAATTGTTGCAACAATTTCGTCATAATCTTGTGTTGTTAATTGTACATTCTCTAAATCAGCTTCACGTTGTATACAATCCTTTAATTCCAATTGTGTGAAGCGATTAAAATGTATAACTTTACAATCGGTTAATGAAGATTGTAGTAAATCTCTTTGTTGTTCATAAACTTGGGGGGATAACATTGTATTTAAATTAAATACATAGAATAATACAACATGCTTATGTTGTTTTCTATTAACTTCTTTTAAAAGCTGATTGATTATTTCAACTGCACCATGATCACAAGCTTGTAGATTTTCTATAACCAACAAATTTTTTCCACATTCCGAGAGATTTTCTATTAGAACACGTATTAAATGAAATTTTTCAGCTTCATTTTCCACATAAGTATTCCAAGCGTATGAATGTACATTTTCCTGCCAAGGAAAATTCTCTTCAAAAGCTCTCATAAATAGACTTTTTCCAACTCCGACTGGACCAATCAATGCCATGACATTTAAATCACTTTCATTTCGTAATGCCACTTCAATTTGTAGCAGAGCCTGATTCTGATGCAATATTTGATTTTGTTTTACTTGTGCAAATAATTTTGCAGTATCTAATGGTTGTTGTTGATCACAATAATTATGTTTACCATGCACTATTTGCGTATATTGATTACGATAATTCTTAATGAATTCTTTAAGTATTTGTTTGGTGTTTGAATTATTTTGTGTAAAATAATGACCCATAAGCAGAGCTATACCACATGTTAGTAAAGTTGTTAGTATTAAAATACGTTTACATTTGTTTGTTGAATTGTGATTACTCTTGGTCAAGTCGCCGGCATCTACAAGACGTCGCAATTTTTTACGCCTGTGGTTTTTTGATTTCTGAAAGATATAAAAAACATTTTTTTTTTTAATTTAAATTCATTTATTTTCAAAAAATGCATTGCAATGGATGTGGCTCTGAGCCTTGAAGGCAATTTAGAGGCGAGTTGGCAATTATATATTGCATAACTTAAGAAATATTTCCTAGTTAACCATAACTATATAATAATAATAATAATAATAAAAAAAATTAGTTTAAATTTAAAAGAAAAAAAAAAAAAAATAATATTTTAACATTTAATATGAATTATAATTACATTAGAAGTTCCACTATGTTTTGATGTAAAAAATTCTTTAAACTACCCAGCCAGAAATTGCCAATGGTCTGAAAAATCAAGCGCTGGCAGAGCACTATTTGCCAATGATCCAACAAATAAAGTGCTGGCAAAGCACTGATTTACAACGCTCTGCCAATGTTAGTAATAAGTGCTTTGCCAGTGCTTAATTAACAAAATTTACAACAGTAAAAACAATTAAAACACAGGCACAGCTCTGGCTTAGAACGCTCTGCCAACGTTCGTAAAAAGTGCTTTGCCAGTACTTGCTTTACAAAATTTACAATCGTAAAAATACAAAAGCACTGGCACAGTACTGACTTAGAACGCTTTCCCAACATTGGCAAATAGTGCATTGCCTGTACTTATTTAGAAAATTTTCAACCGTTAACTCAATAAAAACAGTGGCAAAATCCTTGTTCACAACAAGAGTGGAAAAATTCAAAACTAAATTGCAATTTATGATTTGAAGTTAAGAATATTAAGGTCTCCTATTATATTCAGCACAAAGTATAGTTTTTGTACTTTTTTGTATTACTTAAGAAATTTTTTTTTCAAATTTCTTTCTTTAGTAAAATTGTAGTAAAAATCACAAAAATAATTTTATAAGTGCGCCCCGGTAGGCTAGTTGGTAGCGTGCTGGCTTATCTGTGCGGGGGTCGTGGGTTCGATTCCCACCAGAGGCACTGGTCTGTTTTCGCTACAACGCGCCGAAGGCCATAGTAGCTAGTGCTCGGTTAGGGTAATAGTATATAATTTGTAATTATATGATTATTAATTAATAAAAAAAAAAAAAAAAATTTATAAAAAAAAATATTCAGTTATTTTGTAATTAACTTAGCTGACGCAAGCCTATTGTTATTTCTGTTCAAATTACCAAAATCATTCAATAATAAATAATACAACTCTTTACTGAAGTGAATTACTAAGTAGGACTTTATTGGTCGTTTTTGGTTTTAGTACTGGCAAAGCACTTATTGCCAGTGCTTTGCCAACGTTTTAAAAAAGTAACGGCCAAGACCTGCCCGGTGTTATCATTTTGGGGTTTGGCAAAGCAGTTATTATATTATTAAAAAAGCACTTTATTGGTTGTTATACCAATGCTTTGCCAACGTTTTAAAAAGATGCTTTTGGTACTGGCAAAGCGCTCATTGCCAGTGCTATGCCAACGTTTTAAAAAAGGAACGGCCAAGCCCTGCCCGATGTTATAATTTTGGGGTTGGCAAACGCTATGCCAACGCTCATACGACCGTTGAAAGCACTGGGCCAATGCTTTGCGTTCGTATTTTTCTGGCTGAGTAGTTTTTTATTTATATTTTTCAAATTTGGCTGTAAATTATTACATTCACGACTACCCATGTACTCAATACGTTGCTTCTTTCTTTCTAGCCTACACCATCCCAGCAAAAAATAACCTGCATTTGGTAAGTAGTAACTACATTTTATGCTTCCAAAATAGCGCTTCATCGCCTTGCATACTATAAAGCAATTACGGAAGGCATTCCGTAGTGCTTCCCAAAATGCCTTCTTTGAAGCAGTGAATAGTGCATACAATGAAGCAATAAAGAATGCATACCATGAAGCATAATGTTGTCAACATACAAAAAAGCGCTTCTTATTGACTAAGAAAGCATGAATTTATTGCTTCTAAGAGCACATGAAAGAAGCGCTTTTCTCCTGCTTAAAATAGACATACCAAGTGGGACATCGCGAACAAAAAGCATGCCTTCTGGATGTGCTTTGGAAGCGCTTCGTAATTAAATAATGACTTCCGGAAGCGCTTCTGGGTAAGCACTACTTTCTACTGGGATGCTACTGATAAATTCATATTATTCCTTGTATTGAGCGAGTGCTGATAACTCGAAAAATGTATGGTATGATGACCAATACTGTTTAAACACTTAAAAACATACATTAGTAATTGCATTTTATAAATGCCATAGATAGGCAATACAGTTTTAAAAACGTCGGTATATAATGTTAAAGTTGAATGTGTAATTGGAAGATTAGCTACCACTTTTAAAGCTTTATTTTGCATACGTTGCAACCCTTTTAACTCAGAACTTTTCTTATATCCATACAAAATAGCTAAATAATTAAAATGTTTTGTTAGCATTTCAAAAAAGTTTATTTATTCTCTTAAACTCTGATATTAATGCCGGGTCTCGTTCAATATACACTTTAGCTACTCGTTCATGCTTGTAAGGGTAAAATAAACTGATGTCATCTGCATATATAAAAATTTTACCAATAAGTTCAAGATTTTTCAAGTCATTAAGATAATAATTTACTTCGGAAAAAATAAAATTTACCCGCATGTTTTCCAAATAGATGAAAATTGGTCCATCAACTAATAGTTCCACACTTATTATGCCGGTTCTTTGGACGAAAACCCCATAATATACAATATTTGACGCAGCGAATTAAGTTTTTTTTTATTAAAATTGTTTGTCTTTCATCGAATAAGGATTGCTGCAGAGATCCTTTACAACTATTAAAAGTTAATTTTAGTTTCAAAAAAATCACTTAATAAATGTTGTTTTATTATTACATATGTATAGCCTCCTAAAGATGTATTTTTGAAGATTCCCTATTAAAGTTTATTTGATTGTTATCAAAAAAAATTAACTTTAACAATTCAAAATGTTTTTTAAATTTAAAAACAAAAATAAAAGTAATTGTTTTAGTGTTTTAGTGTTACTATAAAATAACTGTTATTTAAAAACTACGTTAAAACTCCTTTATTAATGAATGAAATATTAGCACTGGTCATAAGTAAAGAATATCACCATAAATTTACAATTTTAAAGTATTAACAAGTAGATTTCTCATACATTGATTTAAAATAAATCAAAATAACTTATTTTTTAACAATAATTCTAAAAAATCATAAATTAAATTTATTAATAATTGTTTTGTTTAAAGAATAAAAATTAATCTACTTTGTGACTTTAATTTGGTTAAATTTATGAAAGTTTTTCTGTAAATACAGATTTTTTAAATTTTCTTTAAATTACGTTATAATTATGAAACACTACTAGACAACTAAATAATTTATCAAATACAACAACTTTTTATTTTGCATCAATCGAAAATAAAAAGTTGTGGTGTAATGGTTAGCGCGTTGGACTATTACACAGATGGTCCCGGGTTCGATTCCCGGTGACGACAACATCAATTTAGAAAAATAATATGTATGAGTTTTCTATCACTTATATGTATCGCTGCGCCCACCTTCGGTGTTCCCATAGCACTTAACCCCACCGAAGTAAAATAATGAATCAGGGCTATGAAACAAAAAGCTTCCATAAATTCGCCAACTCTACATCAGGTGGCGAGCAACAACTGTTCTAAGACTTATCTACTCGCGCAATTACAGTGTTGCCATGCTTGAAGCCCTTCATCTTTCACCACCTTTCATCTTTCCACTATCCCCTTTCCAAAGAAAGCAACACATTAATTAATAGGAAGAATTTCCTGAGTGTTGCTTCTCTTTTAAAAAAAAAAAAAAAAAAAAAAAAAAAAAAAATAATAAGAAAACAACATTGACGTTATAGCAATGAAACGCCCTGCATGGGAGAGTGTGTAGGTAAAAATAACTAAAAACGAATAAACACTCCAAAACTGAACCTGTAATATATACAGCATTTATAGTCGTACTTAACTGGACACTGTAATCTCAGATACTATCTGCACAAGAAGGGTCAATCGGACACGGATATGTGTAGGTTTTGTAAGATGGTGTCTGAGACCTCGGAGCATGTTCTCTGCGAATGTCCCAGGCTTTGTGATAGGAGACTTAGGTTTCTAGGTGATCGCTTCATTTCGCCTTCCGACATCGCGAACATTTTGCCTAATAGTATAATTGGCTTTATAGGTAGCTTGAATCTGTAGGTAACTTTAGGCAGCACAAAATACCTACATTGGTCGCGGTGCATAGTGAATTCTGATCTAATCTAGTCACAGGGTCATATTATACCTTAAATGAATGCTCAATATGTTGCCTATAAATTACTGGCCACTTAATATGGATAATTTTTAAAATAAATACGCCTTTTAATTACAAAATGTTAAACTGGCTCGTAATAGGTTAAATATTATACCTCGTTGGAAAGTTCGTTTAAATACCTTTCCGATGTTTCCTAAAATATTACAATTCGTTTACAACTTTTGAATAAAATCGTAAAACAAAATTTCAACTTTGAACCCCTCTTCCGGAAAGGCGTGACCATCAAAAACTTTTACCATCGGCATATTCAGATGGAAGTAATAGTCGATGGACCAAGTTTCATTGACATGCGGCAAAACTTTATTTATTTATTTCTATTGATTAAAAAAAAAAAAACATTTATATATGTATATATAAAGGGTGATTTTTTAGCAACACTGTTTTTGGCAGCTCAGCTGTTTTCGTGTAACATGTTACTGCTCAGTTTAGTCTATAATTTAACCATGAATCGACTTACAAACGAACAACGATTGCAGATTATTGAATTTTAAAGTGCATCGTGCACTTCTTCCAATTTATGGTCGGTTTGGGAGACCTTCTGAGGTGGCAATTCGGAATCTCGTGACTAAATTTCGCACCAAATTTACATTATTGGATATTAAACCACCAACACGCATACGTAGAGTGCGGACAAAGGAAAATATCGAAGCTGTATCCGCCAGTATTGTTGATGACCGTGAATTAACGATTCGGCGCCGTTCGCAGCAATTGGGCATCTGTTACTCCACTGTCACTCCTTTTAAAATACAGCTGGTGCTCAATTCTTGCAACAGCTATATTTTACCACACGATCTACCACAACGGCTAACTTTTGGTGAATGGGCGCTGGCAAAGTTGGATGAAGATCCACTTTTTTATCGGAAAATTGTGTTCAGCGACTAAGCTCATTTCTGCTTGAATGGATACGTGAACAAGTAAAATTACCGTATTTGGTGTGAAGAGCAGCCAGAGTCAGAGCAAGAACTGCCAATGCATCCCGAAAAATGAACTGTTTGGTATGCGATGGACTTGGGTGACATGTGGTTTCAACAAGACGGTGCCACATGCCACACAGCACGCGAAACAATGGCCCAATTGAGAGGCGAGTTCGGTGGACAGTTTATTTCACGTTCGGGTCCGGTCAATCGGCCGCCTAGATCGTGCGATTTAACGCCTTTAGACTATTTTTTGTGTGGCTACGTTAAGGGTCATGTCTATAGGGACAAGCCGGAAACGGTTGACGCACTGGAAGCCAACATTGAATAATTTATTGGTGAGACAACGGCCGATATGAACCATTTGAGGCGTAGTCGCAGTCAACATTTACATGAAATCTTTTAAACATTGCATTATATAGGTCGGTCTATCGACTCAAATAAAGATTTCATACATTTCTCTAAATTTTATGTTTTTTTTAAATCAAATCCTTAAAAGTTCTTAAAAAATCACCCTTTATATACACATATACATATATATATACATTAGGGCGGGTCGATTAAAAAATCGCTCAACGTTCAAGGAAAATCGTATTCTAGGGATCAAAATAAGAAACTTTGCCGAAGGAACCATACCTCTAAAACGAATTCTGATGTCCCGACTTTTGACCCGTAGGGTGAAATTTTGAAAATCCCACAATTTTGAGATTTCCCATACAAAAAGAAATTCCAATTTTTTTGAGATTTCTGTGAAATCTAATCGAAATCTAACAATTTGTGCAGAAATACAGCACTGTGCTTTTCACTTATTTGCAGAAAATGAGGGGTTTTTGCAGAAAATTAGATAAACATTAGTCAGCTGTTTATAAGATAAAATATAAAGGAAATATTGTTTCACTTTTAAATTTCAAAAAATTAAAACCGAAAGTTTATTTTTTGATATTTCATCACAAATTATGATGTGAGCAAGATTATTCAAGTTTCAAGATCTTTTGTTTTTTGTTAAACAAAAAACCGTGCAATGTTTATTTATTAATTAAAAAGTGTTTTCATCATACGCTAATTTAAAGCCGACTTTATCTACTGGACAGGTCCTTACGTTTCTCATTTCGCGTCACCGAAAATCTTCAGATAACCAATGTAAAAGGGGTAGAATATTTACTCAAATCTTGAAGGAAAAAGATCAACGCTTTACCCGATGAGAAGTAAAAGGCAAAATTGGAAGAATTGAACCAATTCAAATCAATAAAAAAACATAAACATTTTGCACAAAATAACTTGTAGACCTAATACTACAATAATCTGAACAATACATTGAAATTCTTCAAAAAAAAAGGTTTTCTTCATACAAAAAAATGTCTATCCATAATTACTATTTCCCACGAATTTCACAATTGTGGAGCTCTGCAGAGATCCCAACTAAAGTAAAGATGGCACGATACAAAACACGTCGTATTAACGTAGTTTTGTGTTCGTTTAAAGTTAAACGTGATTTAAAAACCGTATCTACCACCGCCACTCAACAATTGTGAATCCAACTATAGAGAAAAATAAAATTTAGCTTTTGTCGAAGATAAACTAATCAAAATTTATTATTTTTAAACTTACTCCTTCAAAATCATCGCACCGGCTTGTACCAATTGTGCTTTTCAAATCAAGATCTGTTGATTTTTCTGTTTTAATTGCTGTATTTATATCCATAATTAATTTGTTCTTAACTTTTTTTTTATTTTTTTTTTGTTATACAAAAAATTTTTGACGACAAAATAAAATAAATAAATTGGCGCTTGCAAACGATGCCGTACTGTTAAACAGAATTATAAATTATGATATGGCAACTCTGAATGATACTAAGATGCCATATTAAAGCTGCCATCTACTCTCAGAAATAGGGGAATGTAATGATGAATTTACACTTCCACGAAATCTGGTTTAAAATCGAAATCAATTCATCAGGCAAACTGGATTTTGGCTTCACAACATTTTGTAAACAAAATAAAATTACTTCAAACTGAAAATTTTTCAAAAAAGTTATTAATTTACTGGCGAAAGATAAAATTTTCAGCGATTATAAAAGTAAAAATTTTGATTATGCTGAAAAAATTGTTTGTTATTGGGTATTACCTTTTGGAAGCACGATATTTCTTTTTGTTCTTCTGGTTGTTTGCACAAATTGTCTTCTCCATAAACAAAAATTAGTAACTGGATGATGAGTTGTATTTTCTTTCATTAAAAAATGCAATTTTATTTGTTTTAACACTTGTTTTATATAGTTTTACTAAATTAAGTAATTTTTTTTACAAAACGTAAAAAATTAATTCTTAGAAATCAGTGTTTGGAACTGTTGTTTTAAGTTTAGTGATTTTTTACGTATTTGTTAGCAAAGTGCTATACTGAAAACAAATATTCTATAGTTATTCAATAATTAAGTAGGAACAAGTAAAAACTTGGTAAAATGTTACTAGTTTTCGCATAACTTTTGTAAATGCACTTTATTAGTTGAAATGCTCCTAATTATTTGGGAAAGATTTCTTTGTGTGTACTAAGTTGCTTATTTTAAAAAAAGGTGGCAGCTCTTTTTCGTTTTTACTATTAAGTTGACCCTGTTGCCTGCAGGGCTGCCCTATCTTAAAGTGAAGAAGTTGCAAGATTAAGGAGAAAAAATGTTCGAAATAGTTTAATTTGGAAAATGATGCTAAAACTCAATATTTTAATGTAAACTATTAATAATATTGAATGCACTCTCTTAATTTATATGTTTTCCTTATTTCTAATTAACTTTTATTCAAATTTTACAAAAACGATAATTTTTAATCCAAAGCAAAATTTCGTGCCAGAAAAAAACTATGGGAGCATTATCGAAGTGCTTACTAATTACACAACTACATATGTTTCAAGCTAGTTTTACAGAGTTCTAGTAAAATATTTACAAAATCTATAGTTCAGTTGTGCTTGACAGTTCTTGGTTTATTTGTGCCAAATTTTTTTTTTTTTTTAAATTCATATAATCTTTTTTATATGTTAAATCTTGTTGGGCTATGGTCGCCCCAATTAACTGTTCCGGGCATGACATCATTTTTTTCAGATTTAGAGATGTCTCCTTTATCGATTCCATAGTTCAGTTGGACTTAACAACTCTCGGTTGATTTCTGCCAAATTTGCTTAAAAAAAATTTCATATAATTTTTTTATATGCCAAATTTTGATGGGTTATATTATTACTATTTATTTATAAATTCAACAATGCAATTTTTTTTTTCAAATTCTTTGTAAAATAAGCAAAAAATTTGTGTTTTATTAATAAAAATACCACTGCAAACTAGTTCTGAAACTCAGTCAAAATATTATATTTTTATTAGTTTTCAAACTTCTAAAGTTTTGCAAGGAAACTCTTAGACTTTAGTTACTTCTATTAAAAACCCATTCAACTAAACCACTTTCGATTGCAGACGTTTTTTATTTTAAAAAATTCAGATTAATATATATATATATTAAATATTGAGATTATAAGCATTTTCCCCTACAAGTAATATAACAACAAAGAAAAGAGCCAAATTTTTATTCAATACAAACAAAATCAATCTAAATTAAATTATTGAAGGGTAAAACCCGAGCGAATTTTGAAAGCATTTCTCAGGGTTCTTATTCTAGGAGCCGTAAACAAGCCTTCATGTTTGAAGAGCGGTTTCTAAAAATGGCACAGAAATGACTAAGGCAATTAAATAGATTTGAACATTTTGTAAATAAACGCAAAGATTGGTTTTTTTAGTTTTTGAGAAAAGATGAAAAGCCTTTATATAAAAATTTTAACTTTTAGTAACATTATTTTTTTTTAGCTCATTTTTTATTAATTTAAACTTAAAGTTATTCGTTTGAATCTGTATGACATCTTATTTTTTTAAGCAACTTTATCTGGGGTTTTCTGTAAAATATTTTAAGAAAATGTTAATGTTTTTATAAAAAACCCTGTTAAATTTGCTTGGAAAAAGAAGATGCCATATATGTCCCATTAGGATAACTTTACAAATTTAATTGTAAATCTATATTCATTTTAAATATTTTTCATAAATTTATGAAAAAAAATATAATTTAAAATATTTTTGAAACCACTGTCAACAATTGAAATTTCTGTCCCCAAGACCAACAATAAACCCCAAATTTGTGGACAAAACCAAAAGTCTGGCAAGCCTGTTTCTAAGTTAAGACTAGTTCAATTGAACTAGGTCGTTCAGGAATTACACACTTCTAGCTACTAAAAATAAACAAAGTAAATAATAATTATTTACAATGGAAATGTAAGTCTGAGCACAATACTGAACACTTTTAATAAATAATTTTGAACAATAATTCTGTATTGTCAATTTTGTAATTACAGTGTCAATCCTTGTTTTTCAGTTGTCTCCAACTATGAAGTAATGGAGGCACTGAAAAATATTAAGGACACAAAAAAGAAATATGGATTACGAAATTTGGCTACCATTACCTACGAAACTCTACAATATTTAGAAGATTCGCCCTGTAAACTGCAAAATCGTGAAATAATTTTGGCTTTTATAAGTGAAATGCAACAATACAAATTGACCACAAATGAATGTCTAATGATGGTCAATGACCCACCTTCAAGCGCTCTGCACATACAATTGGTAAATATTATAAAAAGTTCAATTGCTGAAGGTAGCTAATGTATAAATTCGACTATATACTTCTAGCTGGTCGAAGACAGTGAAGAACGTTTAACGGAAGAACAAGTCAGTAATATTATTGAAATTGCCAATAGACATTTTCCAGGTCCACCACAAGAAACAAGTTAAAATAAAGTATATGTTTATAAAATTTTGAAATTTATTTTACTTAAAAATCCGTTTCGTTTTTTAAAGTTAGTGTGTAAAGTTGAGTAGGATAACTCTTAACGTTTTTGATCACCCAAGTCCTCGATATAATCAGGATCAATTTCTGGCCATTTATCGGGTATAACATCGAATAAATCATCCTTGACATCACCCTGGATTACAATTTCATCTTCACCAGTCACCGAAGAGCCACAAGCAAATTTTGTACCAAAGAATTTACAGGCCACCTTTAAATCGATTTCTATTAAATAAAATTCTAAAATTAAATAAATCAATCATTTTGTAAATTTCTAATATCTTACCAAAAGTGCTTAGTCCAGTTACTACAGTTACAGACTTCTTTTTACCTCTAGGAGCCCTGGAGACGGTGATTCTTTTGTTAACCTCTTCTTTCTTTTTGATTTTCATTAAACCTTTACCGCCACGTTTTTGTCTTTTCTTGTCATCATCTGTGCCATCGCCGGCTTCTTCTTCTAATTTGACACGTTCAAATTCTGTGGGCAAATTTTTTTCCAACCAGGCTTTGCATTTTTCATATTCAGGATAGTATTCACAGTACTAAAATCGCATAAAAATACATTTGTATCCTTTTAAGATCCATTAGTCGCATCCTAGTACTTACCTCTATAGGCATAGAACAATTACCGCAATATTTAATTACTAAGGGATAAGTTACACCCTCACGGGGTCCTAACTTTAGACGTTCGGCTACTGGATTTGGTGTTACTTCTGTCATAATTATTTGTGCTATATTTAATTTATTTTTTATAAATTAATAATTTTTTGTCCAGCAAATGCCAAATTTCCTAAACATCTGTTTTAGTTGTTTAACAGATCACAGCTTTCGTATAGACTGAATATAAAAAAGTGATACCAGATTTATGTTTACTAAATAGTTTTTTTAGTCTGGTAGCACTTGTCTGTTGTTGCCAAATTTGCTTTTTTAACCCTACAAAGTTAGTCTTGTTTTTAAAAGGTAAAATTTAACCTAGGTCTAAAAGATCTAGATGATAATTAAACTGCTTTTGTACAGAAAACAATAACATTTTGTCCGTAAAAAAGCACTCAACTTATAATTTAATATCTTTATTGCGAAAATAAAACATTGAAATTAATTCATATAAAGGGTCCGCCAAATAACTTTTTTTTTTTTTGAAAATGCTATAAAAAAAACTACTGAATATTTTCTCAAATTTCTTTGAAAGTACAATCCTTCCGGTTAATAATGGAAAATAATTTCATTCAAATGGCTGCCTCGGCTGGCCATGCAGTGGCCTACACGATCGGTCCAATTAGCACATTATCGATTGTGTGCAGCTGTATTTCACCAATGGCTTCACGAATATTGTCCTTTAAAGCGTCAATTGTCTCTGGCTTGTTGGCATAACACTTATCTTTGACGGCACCCCACAAATAATAGTCCAACGATGTCAAATCGCAGCTCCGAGGTGGCCAAACGACATCAGCTCTGCGGCTGATAATGCGATCTTTAAAAACAGGGCGCAAAACATCGAGTGTAGCTTCGGCTGTGTGGCACGTAGCGCCGTCCTGTTGAAACCTGTTGCGTATACACAACCATATTCGTTCAGCGGAAGGATAAAACTAATTATCTGTCAAATCAGACATGAGCTAAGTGCTACCATTCACGAAATAAGCACTAGTTGAAAAAAAACGTTAGATGGCGGACCCTTTATTATTATTTTAATTTATTTGTTTTATAAATCAAAAAGTCACTACCTTTGAATATTTTTTTCAAAAGGGCAAAAAACGCAGTTTTTAGATTGAACGTCCATACGAAACGGACCAATAACTAGGCACTAACGGATCGTAACCAACTTTACCCTCTTTTCTGCTAAACATTAATAGCATTTTCAGTATATTTATCTATATATAACACGTAATATAATGTAAAAGAAAAAATGCTACAATTAATATAATTCCTGTATTAGCAGTTTAGCAATCAGGCAAAAAAACTTAAAATTGTCTTAGTTTCACATCCACTTATAATTGCATGGCTATGAGTAGTGAATATTTTAAGCTATTTTCATATTTCGTAAAACAAAAGATTCATATGTATGCGAAAATGACAAATAGCAATGGCAACGAATTATTAATCCTCGGTACATTCTGTTTTATTGGTCTCTAACGATTTTCATGACAACATTGTGTTTTTTGATATATTTTGATGATGGCAGCATTGCACTTGGCTCTAAAAATTTTCTAATTTTAGATAGCGCAGCTTACGTATATGAGCACACATTTGCCAAAGATATTTCACAATAATTTCCTTTTATATATGTGAACAAACAGCTGTTAATTAAAATTGTTCTTTATTTTTTTTTTGTTTGATTTTATTTAAAATTATTTAAAAATGCAAACAAATAATAAACAATATTATGAAGGCTGTGGCAAAGAGGGCCAAATACGTTGTATATTCCTTAGTGAATTTCATGCTACTGCAGGTTCGAAAATAAGTTGTCAGGTAAGAGCTATTGATATAATTTTAACAAAATCTTGATATGCTGTGTCTGCCATTTATAGGTACCTCCCGATTATGTTCCCAAAGAAGTCTTTGATGCCATTAATGTTTATATTATACCCAAACCACATCTACAACGATGTGTACTCACCGTTAATGCTATGGATATGAAAATTGTTGGTTACCCTGTTGGCATAGAAGATCAACAAAAATATGCTCGAAATGCTTTTCTATTCAATTTATGTTTTGTCTGCGATTCATGGGCTCGATCTGTACAATATGAACCTGTGGTTAAAAAGTTATCAGAATATTTGGTAAGTTGTTTTATTAATGTTAACAAGATGCATTTTTAAAAAAGTTTCTTCTTTTTTTTAAGATCATGATGGAAGAAGAAAGTTGTTTTCTTTCAAAAGAAGGAGATAACAAACTTAAATTAAGAAAGATATTTGAAACTGTAATAAATGATTTAAATGAAAAGAAAGTTACAACTATTGTGGGTAAGTTAAAGCATTGTAATATTTTTATATTTTTGTGTGTACTCACCAGAGCTTTAAAGAAGTCATTTTCCAATTCCCATTTTTTTAAATGAATTTAATTTTTGGAATGGATTCCCAAAGGAATTGAATGAATTCCTTTTTTCTCATTCAATTTGTCTTGAAGGAATTCATTCCCTTTTTTTAAATTTCTTCAGAAAATAATGAAATTTATTCAGTTGGAAATTTATTTAAATTTAGTTAATTCAACTTTTGGTCAGAGAATTTATTCCATTTTCATTTAATTACTTTAGGGAATTAACTTTTTTTTTTTTAATTTCGTGTGGACTTAACATTTTTCAATTCCCTAAGGAAATTTTATTCGCAATTAGTTTGCTCAAAAACCGAAAATGTAGAGAACATATCGAGGGCTTATATTCAATACCGTCTATCTACAAAAACACAATTTTTCAGGAGAGCCAAAATAGTGTTTTATTCGCAAATAAGCAACAATTTCGATGAACTCATCTTCTACAATATTAACAGAATGTGTCTAACAAACGTTCTAACTAAAAAGTTTCTTGAAATTCGCGTTATTTTAGCTTCTATGATAGAAAGACGGTATTGCCTCAAAAATAAAATCATTGTGTAGGAAAATAATATGTAGATAGACGGTATTGCCTTATTTTAAAATTAAGTTTGTATTACGGTTTTTGTATGGGGACCCCGAAAAAGGTGGGAGATAGGTTGTAGATATGTTCACAAGAAATGTTGGGGATAGAAAAATAGTAGGACCTGTTCCAACATTTGAACCCTTCAGGGAGCTAGGGGTTGTTTTTGACTAGTTTTTGTTTGTTTTTGGCATGGGTGTCTCAAAAAGGGTGTCAGATAGAGGGTAGGTGTGTTCAGAAGAATTGTTTAACCAGTTTAAATTCAAAGACAATGTTTTTTATAATTTTTTTATTATAATTTATTATAATTTTTACTGCGCGTGGCTAAGATTATCATAGAAGTAGTGATACTCCTCTGGAATTACCGCCTTTAACTCCTGTAAATGTTTCCATTTGTTTTGCTGAATTGGTAGTCGACCGGTATACAATTGTTTTGGTTTTATGTGACCTTCATATTGCTTTATTCTAATAGGTAGTTCAGTGTAATTATGATCAAAATTCACTTTAAACTTAATGGTACCACTTGGGGAATATAAGAGAGATCTTAGTTGGGATACTGTCGGATCATTTTTTGCTCGACCAGGTCTAATACTGGAAAATCGAATAAGGTTCGTATCCTTATAATTCTTAAAAAAATCATACTTTAAATGTAATGCATCAAATGGCATTTTAATAATTTTGTTCTTGATTTTGACTCTTTTGCGGGCATCTTTGGTTACCCTGACGTAGTCGTATGGCAAATATATGGTTTGATTTTTCAACTTAGCCTCTATCTTTGCATGGGCACTGTCACACTCCATCTGGGTGTGTCCTTTCTGCAAGTATTTTTGTTCCATGATTTTGTTGTTTTCTATTGAAAAATTGGACAAAGCATTCGACAAAAAGTGATTACGGTTTTGGTAACCGCAACCATCGGAGTAAATTATTATTGGTAGAGTATCTGTTAGACAGTGTGTTGACAAATGGTGCATTATGCACGAAATAAACGTCGGAGCGGAGAGGTCTCCATCAGTCTCGTTCCACCAGTAATTTGTACATTGATGCGTGGCGAGATTGTACACGGTAAAGTTGTGCACTTGTGCTAGAAAATAACATAAAGGGCACACAACCGCATACACAGCGTATTATGGTAGGTATTGATCGTTCGACAAGAGAAGTATGTATCCAAAAAACGAACAGTGAATAAATAGATATCAAACAGAGAAATAGCCTGAAATTAAATAAAACGACAAAATTCTATGATGTAGATAGACGGTATTGCCGTCATAAAATTCATAAATAAATATCTTTGTAGATAGACAAATGATAAAATACAGGATATATAGTACTAAAAATAGTTTTTTTCCACTGAAATTTTTACAGTACATGCAGATGGGGCCAGAGATGAGTTTGGCATAAAAAAAAAAAATTTCGTGAAAATGTATATAGACGGTATTGAATATAAGCCCTCGATATTAATATTAAAATATGTGTGTTATAATAATTTATACTACGTTCATACTGAACCGAAAAATATGTATTTTCAGTTTTCATTTAAAATATGTATGGTATTTAAAAGTTGAAATCTTGAAAAAAACGAAACGCACTCGCACAAGTGCAAAATGAAAAGAGAAACTCGCACATGCACAAGTGCAAAATGTGCACACATAAAAATCCTTGTTATAAAAAATGGCTGAAAATTAATAAAAAAAATATCGCCAAAAATTAAAAAGAAAATTGCTTAAATTTAAAAAATCGACAAAATTGAAAAAATATATCGCCAAATATTAAAAAATCTCAAAAAATAAAAAAAGTTAAAAATGAAAAAAAAACAAAAATAATCTCAATGTATTTAAAATCAAAAAGCAAAGGGTCAAATAATGAATTTGAAAACAAAAACTCTATAGATTGTTTGTTAGGGCAATCTCCTAATAAAGAAATATAGAGTATGGCCTCGAACTTGAATAATTTAAATTTTTTTTTTTTTTATTATTCTTCATTTTGTAATTTGAAAGCCTTTTTGGCCAATTAATAAATTACAATAATTCCACTCACTTAAGTTAACCTTAAACTAAAATTAGAATTAAATAAACCCTGATAACAATTAATTAGCTACTCTAAAATAATTATAAATATTATTTTATTACTCAATAAAAATCACAATAACTGTTTTATCTTCTTTTTTGCTAACCCAATTAGAATAGAACTCAAAAATATACATCATTTCTATTAACCTTGTTGTAATAAAATTATCAAAAATATTAAAATTGACGTTACTAATGAAAATGATTTAAAAGTTTTCCCTTATAAACATGATCGGTATAGTTGAAATGCCTTAAAAATGATGGTAGTGCATTATATAACAAAACCAAATGCCTTTGAAAAAACCGACTCACCCAAGGAGTATTAATGCCCGTAATTTCAAGCAATAGATACCTACCGGTGCTTAGATACCTACCCGATTTTGTTCGTGTACACGGTAGGTATCTTAGCACCAGTAGGTATATATTGCTTGAAATTACGGCCATAAATGGTATAATAAGCAAATTCGATCTAGTCAATCTAGTAAATCTAAAAAAGTTTGATACAAACAAAGGACATCTTATACTAAATACCCTATAAAAATAAAGCAGAAGACGTATACTTATAAAATCGTCAAACGATGTTCCCAGAAAACGATAAACATGTTCTGTAATATGTTCACGGATTCGCACCGAATATATATATCTTATTACTCTATTAAAGAGCAATCGAATGTCATTTATGTTATAATCCCAAGTGCCAGAATATATCTCCACACAGTACAAAAGAAGTGGCATTATAGTACTATGTACAATTCTCTGCCTAACATAAGCTGGAATAATCAAATTTGTATTATATAATCTCCTTAATATGAAAAATACTCTTGACGTAAGATATCTAATAAGATATCAAATGTTAAATTACAGTCTATCACTACTCCCAAAATCGATAAATGGTGTACAAACTCAATATCAGTATCATTGATAGATAAATATAAATAATGAGCACAATGGTTTGAGTTGGAAAATAACATTGCCTTTCTTTTCATCGTATTAATGGATATGTAATTATCCATCATCCAATTCGAAATACGGTCAGTTGAATAATTTATCACCGTTTGTAGTACACTCAAATTATCCTTTTTACCACAAAACAAAATTGCACAATTAAATGTCGAAAAAAACATAATTTTTTTTTTTTATAAAAATTATATCAAACTTGTACAAAAGACAAAGTATGGTCTTGTTTACTACTCCCCCTGTACATTTTGTTTTTTAAAAACAAATGTACAAATAAAAAGGAAAAGAAACAATATCATGTATTGAATATTTACCAAAGGTACATACACACAAAAAACAAGTTTTCAATTTATTTGGTGATAATCTTTTACTTCGAGCTCATATATATATTAGTTCTCATTTAGTGGGATAACTAGTTTAGTGGGATAACTAGTTTATGTTTGATGTTTGCATGGGAACGTGTTCTGATGATGGGAACCTAGAAAATTCCCGAAATAGATCTATCAACACATTCCTGAAAGGCTCAAATAATAAATTTGAAAATAAAAACTGTATAGATTATTTGTTAGGACAATAGCCTAATAAAGAAATATAGAGTATTGCCTCGAACTTGAATAATTTTCATTTTCATTAACAAAAAACTAATAAAACTGTAAAAAAAAATATTACTGAAGCCAGAGTAAAAACAAATTTTTTTTACATAAATAGAACATTTTTGAAGCTTGTTAGGAAAATACCCGTGTTTGACTACTAAGAAGACAAGAATGTAGCAAAATTGACAATTAATAGGGTTTTTGTTAAAGTTCTGCTTATTCTGAAGGCTCTAGCTTTTCTAAAACTTCGGTTTCTGATGAGATCTTTAACCAGATCGAAATACTAGTATCAACCTAGCTAATATGTTTGATTTGATTTAGTTCTATAAATTTAAAAAAGTTTGTGTACATTTATATCTGTTTGTTTTCGAGATACAGGCGATGCCCAAAAAACTCTTTTTGCTAGTCGATACTTAGTTTTCTAGAAAAATGCAATCCAAGAATCTAGCCAATCAAGACGAAAGACAATTTGTGTAGTTATTTTCTTCAAAAATCGCCTAAATAAAATTTAAAATTTCCATACCACAAAAATTAAAAGAGCAGGAGGACAAATGGTTGTACCATTGTTCAAAACTCAATACCATTACCTCTATACCGGCCCTAAATTTCGACTTGAGTGGCTTGATTCTTAGATCGCGTTTTTCTCGAAAACTAAGCATCGCAGAGCAAACACAGCATTTAACATCGCCTGTATCTCGAAAACTAACAAAGATAAATGTACACAGACAACATTTTTTTTCCTTTGTAAAATTGATTTCTTCAGAATTGGCCTAAATAAAATTTAAAACTTCCATAACTCAAAAACTAGAAGGGATAGAGAAAAATATTTGCACCATTGTTCAAAACTCAATCCCATTACCCCCGTTTCGACTTGATTGGCTAGATTCTTAGATCGCTTTTTTTAAATTAAACATCCGAAAAGATCATTTACTTGAAACATCCTGAAACAAGCCTGTATCTTAAATAAATTATAGCGCAAGGAAACAATATTGTAAATATTATCGTTTTTCCAATTTTACAGATTTTGTTAAATGTTGACTATTTTTTTCAATTTTGCCATTTATTTTTGGGAATTTTTTTTTAAAGAAATTTGGAAATTGTTTTTGACGATTTTTATGAATTTTGGTGATTTTTTAAATTTTGGGTAATTATTTCAGTTTTAGCATTTCTCAATTTTTTTTTAATTTGAGCGATTTTTTTTAGCGATTTTTCTTAATTTGCGCAATTTTTTCAATTCCTTAATTTGTGCAATTTTTTCAATTCAAGCGACTTTTTCGGATTTGGCCATATTTTTTAATTTTAACGATTTTTTTTTTTTCAATTCTAGCGATATTTTGAAATTTTATCGATTGTGTCGAGGTTGGCGATTTTTTATCTAGTCTGGCACATGTTTTTCAAACTCGCTCGCGTGCATTAGGTGTCCCAATTTGTTTTGTTTGTTTTTTTTGTTCTAGCCTAATTTGAAGAAAAGTATTTGTTGAAAAATTTTTTTTTAAGGTCGCGCAAATTGATTTTTCACTTAAAATCGTGCTTTTTGGACGTTTTTTTTTTTTAATTATACCTATAAAGAACTTTGAACTGGAATAAAACAAAGATGAATTTTTTAAATTGACAAGAAATTTACTTCATTCGAAATATAATCATCTGGCAATATAATTTAAATATGACTTCTGGCATATGACCTCCACGGCTGGCTTGGACGTAGTCTAATCTGGAGGTCCTATTTACGATGACTTTTTCCAACTTTTGTTGCCGTACATTGGCAATAAACGCGGCGAATGTTGTTCTACAAGTGGTTCGGGGCTTATCGGCGTAAACTAGCGACTTCACATATCCCCACAGAAAAAAGTCCAGCGGCGTTAAATCGCACGATCTTGGAGGCCAATTCACGGGTCCGAAACGTGAAACTATGCGGTTACCAAACGTTTCCTTCAATAAATCAATTGTGGCACGAGCTGTGTAACATGTTGCGGCGTCTTTTTGAAATCACAGCTCCTGCACATCATGGTTGTTCAATTGATGAACGAAAAATTCAGTAATCATGCCTTTATAGCGGTCACCATTGGCTGTAACGTTCTGACCAGCATCGTTTTTAAAGGAGTACGGACAAATGATTCCACCAGCCCATAAAGCACACCAAACATTCAGTTTTTCTAGATGTAAAGGTGTCTCAACATACACTTGAGGATTATAATCACTCCAAATACGGCAGTTTTGTTTATTGACGTATCCATTTAACCAAAAGTGAACTTCATCGCTAAACAAAATTCGTAAAATTCGCGGTACGTATTTCGAACAGAACCATGATTTTCAAAATAAATTTGCACAATTTGGAAGCGTTGTTCAGGCGTCAGTCCATGCATGTTGAAATGCCAAACCAAACTTAACATAAATCAGTTAAAAAAGTGTTGCCAACTCAAAGTTCTATGCCTGTATAAAAAACACCCTTTACATACACAAGCAAGAAAGCTGCTAAAAGCAGATAACGCAACAGAAATATCAATAAAAAATATGCGTACAGGCATCGATGTTTTTATTTAGCGAATTGTTTAATATCATCGCTTTGATTTTTTTAGGATAGCCACAAGCAATTAAAAATATGATATATGATAGATATTGAACTATGATAGATCTGAACTCACAAATTAATATGCAATTTTAACCGATTAATATTAATCTTTTTTTGTATACATCATATTTTTATATTTTCTCATTTATTGCAGAGGGCGACACTACAATTTATTTAAAAATTGTTACACACAAACCAGATCCACCAGTGGTTAAGGATCATATGGTACCCCTACTCTTGGTGGATTATAAAAATACTCCATTGGAAAATTGGGATTTAACTACACAACAAGTATACATATATCAGTTATAACTAGGGCAACCAAAAAAAGCTAGAGCTTGTTTTTTATTTTAAAAGATAGAACTATTTATACTCAATACAAGTTCTGATCATGAAATTATGAAAATATAACGCTGTATTTGTTACAGCTTGTTTTGCAAATATTTGACTTTTTTCTTTTTGACTTTAAAATGAATTATTTAATTAAGTTATAAAATTTAACGGTTTATTTTTTAATTTAACGGCTTATTTTTATATTTAAACGGCTGATTATATTGTTTTGCGATCTTTTTTATGAGTTTAAAACATGGTTTTTAGAGTTTTTTTTTTGGTTGCCCTAGTTATAACTATAATTTAAAATCTACCCAGTCAGAAACTGCCAGTGGTACAAAAAATCAAGTACTGTCATACCACTGGTTAACCGAGGAATTGTAATTAAATTACTGACATCACAATTGTTTAAATCACTTTACCAGCATTTTAAAAAAACGCTTTGCCAGTATTTGTTTTACAATCATTTCAGTGGTCTGCAAAAAAAACATTGGCAAACAATTGGCTGAGACCACTATGCCAAAGTTATCAAAAACTGTTTTCCCAGTGCTATTCAAACAGAAATTGCTAACGGCTCAAATGTGTAGCCACTGGTAGAGCATTTTACTTTTTAATGTTGATGCTTTGTTTTAAAAAGATTGTAGTCGGAAGGTTCCGAGTTCGATCCCGCTTTTAGGCATACATTTTTTTGTGATTTTTTATACTTTTTAATATTTTTTTATATAAAATCGATTTTTTTTTGTTTCTGGAAGAGCTCTTTTAAGACCAAGTTTTTTTTGTTTTCCAAACGTTGCCTAGCAATTATCATTTACTTACGTTTTAACATATCAAGTATTATATCGTCGGCTTATTATTGGTTTGACCCATACGCCAAAAAGTTGTTATCGAGAAAAACGATAAAGAAGTTGCAGTTATTTCAATTTTTGTATGCAAAATCTGCAGGTAGGACAAATTTGTTACTTGATATCTCTGATATGATACGAAATAACGCGAAACGGGTTTCGAAATCAAAAAGAGGATGTTTACATTATATACAATACATTCCTAACTCATTTTTTTCAAAAATGGTCGGTGGGTCAACCCAATAATAAGCCGACGATATGTCTTGTTAGCTCAGTGGTTAGAGCTGTCGGCTGCCAATCGGTCGGCAAGGGTTCGAATCTCGGCGGGACCAAAACAATTTTATTTAAAAAAAATCTATTTCATGGTTTTACCAACATTTTGCCAAAGTTGAAAATTTTCTATCACCAGTGCTTGTCTGACACTTTTCGAATAGGCAGACCTTTTGTCTAATGATGTATCATTTTGGGATTGGGAAAGCACTTGTACCACTGCCTACACTCAGGGAAAAAGCTTCATCATATTTATTAAAAACTTCATAAATATGAAGAAAAATTTCATTGATTTTCGTCCAATGTAACATAAAAGATAATGGATAAATATGATAATGGAGTTTCATAACTTTTTATAAAGTTAAGAAACGTTTCATAAATATTATGAAAAATTTTCATAAATTATTATACAATTTTTTAAAATTGTTCCCTTAATTTCTTTATATAAATTGCAAATTTTTAATATGACGGAAAAAAAATTTCGCTTTTGTTTTAGCTTTGATTGTGTTTTAGTCTTCTATTGACATTATAGCTATTTCATCACTGTTGCCAACTTTTTGTTCAAAATAAACAGCTAAGTCTGACTTAAAAATCGCTGGAAATAGCCTGTTTTTCTTAGCTAGAAAAGTGAAAAAACTAGCTAAATGTTAGAAAAATAAATCCAAAACTTGCAAAATATTCAAATTTTTGGGGTATATGGGTTTTTTTTTTGGGTTACAATTAGTAAATATTACTAGGTAAAGCTAAATAATACATAACTTTATATTTAGTCCCAAAATTCGAAAGAGAAAATATATATCAATTTATAGTAAAATGAATTTTAAAGAAAAATTTAATATTTTTTATATGATCATCTATGGAAAAATACAATACAAAAAATGCTTGTTTTGGAAATATTCAAAAAAATATTTTTTTTTAATAATAGTTTTTAGCGGAGATATCTAAAGTTTTCTGGTTTGGCACAACTTTTCAGAATATACCTTTTATGTCCATGATGAAGGGTTTGTTAGAAAAATCTTTATTTATATAAGTTTGAAACCGTTATGATATAATATTTGTTTTAAAAATGTTGTAGTATAACCACGCGTCTTCACATGCTATAAAATAATAGTAAACAATTGTCAAAATGATTTCAACTCCATGAATGTCACGTAAAGACATTTCATTTTAATGTTATTTCAATATCAAGATATCGTTGACAAGCAATCGGCTCTCGCAATGATGTTTGCCAGCAAATGTCACTTTTAGTTTTCATTTTAATTTAGAAATCAAAAACTAAATAAATTTTAGTAAATAATTTTGTAGAAAAAAAATTAATTTTGTATTAATATTTATTATTTTTGAAAAAAATATGACATTTCTAAGCAATAAATTACGCAATTGACAATTTTGAAGTTTCCCTGCAATCGATTTGGCATGCAGTTTATTGCATTTGAAGACAGAAAGAATAGCAAAAAACCATTCACTTTACGTGGTTGAAAAAAATTACACGCGAATCAACAGCAAATTATACTTGTTTATATTGCTTTGAAGTGTTTCATTTTATTTATTTAAAATTATGCGTTATTCACGAGTATTTTTTTGTAATACCAGCTAAAACAGCTTTTCCAAAAGACAAATTTTTTTTTTAACATTTTGTTCTGGATTTTTCTGCAATGAAATTAAAAAAAATATTTATATAAGTATAATTTTTAAACATCAATTCAAGTTAAAAATTTCCATTTGAAATTAAAAATATAATTTTCTATTTGAAAAAACATCAGTTAACCCTCTAACTGGCAAACGATGTTTTGCAACGAAATTCATACCATGTGTGTGGTCCACTCGAAAAACAAATAATAAGTTCTTCAACAAAACTGTTTATCGTTGCCAAATTTAGACGATATGAGCCAAAATATTTTAGAGCTAAAGCATATAAAAGAAAAGTTTTGGACAAAAAAAATTTCTCTTACCAAGATATAACCACGCTCGAAAAACTATTTTTTTTCTGCTCCTATTTAAGAGATATCGAGATTTTCGCTTTTTGGAAAAAGCGAAATTAGGCGAAAAAGTATCTAAACTTCAATTTATATTGTTCGAACTTCAACGCTTTGCTATTAATACTTAATGTCTTCTTTCTGCAAAATTTCATAAAAATCTGTCTATTAGTTTAGAATCCTGATAAAATCCCTTTAGAGGAATCCTGACAAAATCATGTGAGTCCTTGGACTAAAGTAAGGACTTATTATTAAAGATAAAGCTTCAAGTTTGATATAATTTTTATTAAAAAATAAAAATAATATTTATTTCGACCTTTAATTGTGCAATGAAAATGAAAATTATTCAAGTTCGAGGCCATACTCTATATTTCTTTATTAGGATATTGTCCTAACAAATAATCTATAGAGTTTTTTGATTTCAAATTTATTATTTGACCCTTTTAGGAATGTGTTGATAGATCTATTTAGGGAATTTTCTAGGTTCCCATCATCAGAACACGTTTTGAAAGCGGTAACAATCCCATGCCAAACATCAAACATTTATATAAACTAGTTTACTCACTACATGAGTTTGAAGTTAAAGATTATAATGGTTATAATCTAAAAGTACAAATTACAGTCTAGTTTACTTCCCCTGTTTTGTTTATAAACGAAACAAAAAATAAAAAGGAGAAAAAACAAAAAAACGTGTATTGAATATCCACCAGAGGTGGACCTTGCACATAACAAACAAGTTTTCAATTTATTTTTTGATCAATGGTTATAATCTTTAACTTCAAGCTCATATATTAGTTCTCATGTAGTGAGTAAACTAGTTTATATGAATGTTTGATGTTTGGCATGGGATTGTTACCGCTTTCAAAACGTGTTCTGATGATGGGAATCTAGAAAAGTCCCGAAATAGATCTATCAACACATTCCTGAAAGGATCAAATAATGAATTTGAAAGCAAAAAACTCTATACATTATTTGTTAGGACAATATCCTAATAAAGAAATATATAGAGCATGGCCTCGAACTTGAATAGTTTTCATTGATAAAGCTTCAATCTTACTTACATTTTATTATAAAGAGTTTTTAGTCAACTTAAATGGGTTTTTTAGATTTTTGAAAACTATATTTTTTTAAAAATAATTAGTTTTTGAAATTTTAAAAAATTTTGATTTTGAAGCTTTCTCGCTTCCAAACCGTGGACGGCACACGAAAAAATATGAAGAAAAATTTCATTGATTTTCGTCCAATGTAACATAAAAGATAATGGATAAATATGATAATGAATTTCATAACTTTTTATAAAGTTAAGAAACGTTTCATAAATATTATGAAAAATTTTCATAAATTATTATACAAATTTTTAAAATTGTTCCCTTAATTTCTTTATATAAATTGCAAATTTTTAATATGACGGAAAAAAAATTTCGCTTTTGTTTTAGCTTTGATTGTGTTTTAGTCTTCTATTGACATTATAGCTATTTCATCACTGTTGCCAACTTTTTGTTCAAAATAAACAGCTAAGTCTGACTTAAAAATCGCTGGAAATAGCCTGTTTTTCTTAGCTAGAAAAGTGAAAAAACTAGCTAAATGTTAGAAAAATAAATCCAAAACTTGCAAAATATTCAAATTTTTGGGGTATATGGGTTTTTTTTGGGTTACAATTAGTAAATATTACTAGGTAAAGCTAAATAATACATAACTTTATATTTAGTCCCAAAATTCGAAAGAGAAAATATATATCAATTTATAGTAAAATGAATTTTAAAGAAAAATTTAATATTTTTTATATGATCATCTATGGAAAAATTATTTGTTAGGACAATATCCTAATAAAGAAATATATAGAGCATGGCCTCGAACTTGAATAGTTTTCATTGATAAAGCTTCAATCTTACTTACATTTTATTATAAAGAGTTTTTAGTCAACTTAAATGGGTTTTTTAGATTTTTGAAAACTATATTTTTTAAAAATAATTAGTTTTGAAATTTTAAGAAATTTTGATTTTGAAGCTTTCTCGCTTCCAAACCGTGGACGGTTTTCTTAGCAAAATATTTAGCAAATTTAGTTTTCTATCGGAATATATTAATTTCTAAGCATAAAAGGCTCATTTGACGCATTTGTGGTAAATTTTATGAAGACTGCCCTGAGGCAAAGAAATCTATTTCAAATTAAGAGCAACTCAAATAATATCCAATTGATGTTTCAGAACTTTAAATAATTTTTCGTAGTTTTTGAGTTTATAAAAAATTTTCCCTAATAGGAAAAATTTATTTTCACAAAGTTTATGGAACTTTTGTATGAAATGATGAAGGTCTATGAATCATTTGTCATAAATTTTTATGAAATTATTCATCATATTTATGAAAACTTCAGAGTTTCATAAAAATTGATGACAAACTATTTATGAAACAATTTCATCAATACGATGAAACTTTTTTCCCCGAGTGTACAACAGTGCCTTGACTGCGGTGGTCCGTTTATCTTTTTCTGACTGGGTATTTAATAACCAAAAAAAAAACTATATATTTCTAGATTCTTCCCTATATAAATGGTATTAACCATATAGCACGTATTGCTGCCGAAGCTGACGTTGAGACAAATTTAGTTAAATCATGTGTCCAGAATCTAGTCTACTATGGTGTTGTGCAGCTGCTACCCATACTCAAATATAGCAATGTCTATATGGCACAAAATCTTAAAAGTCTGATACAAAGTGTTTCGCTTACGTATGCTTGTCGTAAATATGTAGCATTGAATCCGGATAAAGCTAAACCAACTATACAAAAAATATTTCAATTTTATGCTTCTATGACACATGGGGTAACCTTAAGGGCTATATGCCAAAGACTCTGTCCACAAAATCATAATATTGATGAAAGAAAATTGGTCATATTTGGATTACAACATAAGTTTATACGTTGCATACACAAGTATCCAGTTTTTACGGGATCTGTACCATCGGGTAGACAAAAAATGTATACAGGTCTATCGAATTTTGATGAAATATGTTGTAAGACTGGTTTATCTCCTTCAAGTATTGAAAAGGATATTGATAAGGATACTAATGTTACTGTTATATGGAAATAAAAATTTTATTATGGTTTGTATTAATTTTTCTACTTATTTTTTGAAGTGGTATTAACTTGTAGTGTCCGACCGAACAGTTCGGCCAGAAAATGCATTTGGTCTGTATTCGGTATTTCCAAGCATTATGTACAAATTTGGCGGATGGAAAAATGTTTATTGGACTGATTAGATGCTATTTTGAGTGTCAAATTTGAAGAAAAGTCTGTAGTTAAGCAATGAATTCACTGTTCGGCCTCAGAAAGTTCGGCCAAATCGAAAATAGTTCGGCGGCCGAACTTTTAACTTTATAGCTAAACTTCGGCTTTTCTCTTAAATTTTATACACTAAACCGAATTCTCAACAAACATGTTACCAATGCCAAAATTTGTCATCATTGCCTCTAGATATCAAAAAACCGACAAAATATAGTTTTTTGGCCGGACTGTTCAGTTTGACACTATTAATTTGTGTGTCGGTTTATGTACTCACTACATTGAAAAGTATTTTTTGGGTTCAATGGAAGAAACAAATAAATATGGTTCATCAGTACAATTTCCAAATTGCAACCTCACCCACAGTTTATAGAACAAAAATCATTTATATAATTTTTCAAAAATTAAAATTTTATTTACCAAATTTGAATCGGGTTTGATTTAAGGTTAAATATTGACCATTTGGTTTTAAATTTATAAAGGAGTTGTAGGTCAAACTTTTTGTAGTTCTTTAAAACACCAAATAAATAATTTTGATTTTTTTTTTTTGATTTTTTAGATGTTAGTTAAACTTGGTTTAGTTAAACCGATAACGAATTTTGTCTGCCATTTCCAAGTTTATCGACAAAAATTTGTGGGAAACTCTTCATCTTGTTTAGAATTTTGGTCTTTATTAAAATAAAACAAAATTAATCATATTTCAGAAGCAGTATTCCATTTAAAAACTTCGTTAATCTAAGATTAAAGATAATCTACATCATAAAAACTAGGCCAAAGTCGTTCAATAGACATATTGCACAGAGTGATTTTTTTTTTCAAAAAATACATTTTGGGGTGAAGTGAGACCTTTGGGGAATTGGGGCTTTTAAAAAATGGACACATTGAACATAGGTGACAAAGTTGGCTGTTCGGTTTACATACAGTGGGAAGCAAAACTGTCCGGATGTTTTGCATTAAGGAAGTAAGATAATGAAAATAATACAAATATAGGTATATTATCAAATATATGTATTTTTTATTTAATTGGACATTATTCTAAATTATAAAGCCCAAAAACTCATATAAATTGCTTAAAAAAAATAAAAAAATTAAAAAAAAAAACAAAAAATTCACTATTCGGACACTTTTGTATGCGTGGTTTGTTGAAACCAATTAACTTTGCCAATTTAATATTTCGTCCAACGGCCTTTATTTTTAATTACGCTTTAAATACGTTTTGGCATACTCTCTACCAACTTTTCGATGATATCACGGTCAAGAGCTCGCCATTCATGTTGTATTCTCCCCCAAAGCTCCTCAACATTTTTTGGTGGGTTTTTATATGCTCCCAGCCTTCTTTTCACAATAGCCCATACATTTTCTATAGGATTCAGGTCTGGGCTTTGTGCAGGCCATTCCATTATCCCAAAAGTTTGGTTTTGAAGCCAGCTTATAACTATTTTGGCCGTGTGCTTCCGATCCCCGTATTGCTGAAAAACAACTTCTTCTTGTATAGAATATTCAGGTAATCCTCCTTCTTCATTATACCTTGGATTCTCACCAAAGGTCCAATGTTCCACCAAGTAAAACATCCCCACACCATTATACTGCCGCCACCATGTTTCATCGTTTCCTTCACATGGTGCTTTTGGATGCACTCATGCTACCAATGCCAATAGTATTCTTTTCCATCAGACTGGTATCGGTTGACTTTCGTTTCGTTGCTCCAAATAACCCGTTTCCACTCATCTACTGTACAATTTTTGTGGGTTTTACAGAAATGAAGGCGTCTTTTCATATTTCTATCGGAAAGTACTGACTACTAAAGCAATTCTATTTATTGCCCGTCTAACCGTCCAGGAACTGACATCCTTACCAATACTTTTTGCAGCATTTTTCGGCGTCTTGATGTCCTCATTATGTAGCAAACGTTCAATCTGCCGGGCATCAGAATAATGTTCAATTAAATAAAAAATATACATATATTTGATAATATACCTATATTTGTATTATTTTCATTACCTTACTTCCTTAATGCAAATCATCCGGACAGTATTGCTTCCCACTGTAATTCAAGTAAACAGACATCTTAGAGTTTACGGAATTTTAAGAATTGAATTTGTTAGGTATTTCACTAACACAAATTATGCAGATATCTCTATTTAAGCAAAGTATGTTACCAAAAATTTTTTTGTGTGCCATGAATAACCTTTTGTGTATGTGTTAGCCGATGTTTAAGCATGATACACCCATCCGCGTTAATCATTTATCTTTCAACGATTATGGCGCTTTACAGGTTTTGCTTTTATTTAATTAAAGTTATAGATCTCTAATATTTAATTTGCTTTTTAATATATATGTATCTACCTTTTCAATTTTAAATTTTCTATTAGTTTTTTTTATAGATTTCTCTAAATCAGGCTTTTAAGGTCAGGTACTTATGGAAATAAAAGGTTATTTACTAAATTTTCTATCTCCGACGATTCGTTGGGGTTTTTTTCCAACATCTTCACGGAGAATATTTTATTAGATCTGGCAACCACATAAAACATAAATAAGAAAAATATAATGTAAATAATAACAACATATAATTTTAACATTTTTAGCAAAAATTTAGTTACAAATAATCATCTTTGTCAATTTTACATTATTTTAAAAAATATATATCACAGGTTTTTTATCAAACGACACAAAACACATATATGTATAATTTTATAAAAATGTTTATTTATCACATGTCATAATATGTCATAATTACACAACAAAAAAAATAATACAAAAATACACTCAAAACCTTTTTTTGTCATATATCTATGTATTAGAATTTAAAAAGAAAACCGTGATTATTTTTCGCCGGTTTTATGACATTTTTGTTTAAATTCATCTTTATTGAATAATATTATACAATAGGATTTAATACTATCTCTGCGAAGCCTTTTGGCTTCTCTTGGGTTTGGGGTTCTTATTTGCAGGAAATTATATTAAATACTTTTAAATTCGCAAAATTACAATTTTTTTATAAATATAAAACTACCCGCTGAAAAAAGTTCCGATATTGGTATTGGGGTGACAGCCGATTTATTTTTGAATTTCAAGGTATGCGGGTCGAAATATTGTGACACTGGTCTAAAACTTCAGTACTGGAAATTTGAGCTAAATCGTACAATGCTTTCGGGACTCTCCTCAAGGTCAAATGTCAGGGTTCAAAGTTGAAATTTTGTTTTTCGATTTTAGCCAAACGGATCGGAAAGATTTAAGCACTATCGAAAAGGCAACTAAAATACCAACAAGGTATAATATGCCCATATTTAATTAACCCATTACGAACCAGATTAAAAAAATGTTTAAGCACTATCGAAAAGGTAACTAAAATACCAACGAGGTATAATATGCCCATATTTAATTAACCCATTACGAACCAAATTAAAACAATTTTTTTGAATTGAAAAAGCCTATTTATTTAAAAAATTAACCTAATTAAGGATACTTTAAGTTGTGGACAAGGTATTTAGCTTTCATTTAAGGTATAATAAGACTCCATAGCTGTATAAAAATGTGCGGGTCGGAATATTGTAACACTAGGTCCAAAACTTCAGTGCTGACAATTTGATCTAAATCGGACAATGCATTCTGGACGCGCATCTAGGTCAAAGGTTAGATACATGCGATTTTTGCTATTTATATGAAAAAAAAAAATCTGAAACTACGAAATTAACTCGAAACGAAACTCGAAATTAACACTAGTGCCAAAGTGACCCACAAACATTATAATCGATAATGTCTTTAATATTCTTCATTGTTTGGTGATATATTTAATGTCAAAATTACCTACAAATTGAAATGTTTTTAATTTTGAAATTAAATTATTTATTTATTTAAAATAAAAACAAAACATAAATGAAGTGATAACAAAAACGTGTGACTAGAAATTCAGACTTAAAAAAACAGATCAATCAATTTTGATTTTAATGTAAATTTTTAATCACTCATTTCTTGCGACTTAATGATTCGAAGCATAAATTTCTTATAAACAAAAATCTTTTTGCAAGTTTGTTATAATTTTTATTAAAAATAAAAATTATGTTTTTTTTCCGACCTTTAATTGTGCAATGAAAATGAAAATTATTCAAGTTCGAGGCCATACTCTATATTTCTTCATTAGGATATTGTCCTAACAAATAATCTATAGAGTTTTTTTGTTTTCAAATTTATTATTTGACCCTTTCAGGAATGTGTTGATATGTCTATTTCGGGAATTTTCTAGGTTCCCATCATCAGAACACGTTTTGAAAGCGGTAACAATCCCATGCCAAACATCAAACATTCATATGAACTAGTTTACTCACTACATGAGAACTAATATACATATGAGTTTGAAGTTAAAGATTATAACCATTGATCAAAAAATAAATTGAAAACTTGTTTGATGTGCAAGATCCACCTCTGGTGGATATTCAATACACGTTTTTTTTGTTTCTCTCTCCTTTTTATATATTGTTTACTTTGTAAGCAAAACAGGGGAAGTAAACTTGGCGGTACTCTGCCTTTTATACAAGTTTGTTATAATTTTTATTAATAATAAAAATTATGTTTTTTTTTTCGACCTTTAATTGTGCAATGAAAATGAAAATTATTCAACTCTATAGATTATTTGTTAGGACAATATCCTAATGAAGAAATATAGAGTATGGCCTCGAACTTGAATAATTTTCATTTTCATTCAAAATCTTTTTGTATAAAATGTTGATTTGCATTTTTCAAATACCCTTATAGCGGTAAAACTAAAACGAAGATGTCCTTCACTCCAGAGCCGTAGCGAAAATTACAAATTTTTAGAAATGTACTTATAGGAAACATATTTGTGAAAGGTTACATTATTTTAAATTAGTATAGAAACATTTTTCTTGTACTCGCAAAAAACTCTAGAGTTTTCTTTCTATTTAAACTTGACTTGAAATGTGGTTTTTAAGCCTTCAACCAAAATTGTTTAAGAGTTTGGAAATTGCAATATCATTTTTTACTACTAGATTACATCCAAATTTGGCAATTCCCGACAACTCTTTTAATTGATATTATTATTTTAATTGAAAGAGTTTTAATAAACTGTCTGCAAATTTTTTTAGTTAATACTATCATTTCAGTGGTAGGTGCAAAATCAATTAAAATATTAATTGATTCAATAAAATTTTTAATTGAAACCCGTTTTTAGTTTTTTCTGTGTATATTATATCTGTGTCAATCGCTTAAGTCGAAATTTGTAGTTTTGAGATATTACGGATTTTATATAAGTTTTTCTGTTTAATTTTTATAAAAACAAAATTATGTAACATATAATAATGTTAATAAAATTATGATGGCCACGTGAGAAATGTAAAACAAATATAAATTAAGAAATTTGATGTTTTGCACTTAAATGATTAATCAAAATTTAGTACTTAACTTTATTATAGCTTAACCCTCTAACCTAGGGTTGCCAGACGTGCTGTTTTTCACAGTACATCGGAATCCAGAGGTATAGATGTATAGAAAGACCTGTAAAAACATTATACCATTTTTAAATCTGATTCGATTTTCAACGAATGGATTCGCAAAATTCATTTTTATAGAAAAATAGTCAATTTGAATTTTCTTAATTCTTTATCAAATCGTTTTAACCAAAAATGGTTCTTTTGATTTATTCTTCGCGAATTAAATCATAAGAAGGTTTAATCAATTACCCTAAATTTATTATATTACTTTATTCAATATCAGTTCTTTGATTTAAATCAGTGGTGGCCAACACACATACAATCACACAATATGCTTGTGTGTGTAGCAGCAAGAAAATTAAATTAAAATTTACTCTCACCAGTTATACACTGAAAAAACTTTATAATTGTGGAAAATAAAAGATTTTTGTTGTTTTTTTTTTATTTTTATAGCATTGTTATTTTATTTTAACTTTTTTATGTGCATATTATGTTTTTTATTGTTTATTATTTATATTTATAATAATTTTGTATTAATTAAACAAAGAAATATCAATAAATAATAATAATAAATAAAGCATTAATAAATAATAATAATTTTAAATTACCTTTAAGCTCATCTAACTAACTCATCCAGATTGATGTCTCCTCTATATTCCTTGATGCGCAGTAGATCGGCTGTGTGTTGGTCTGTTAACCTACTTAAAATAATTTTTAGGCTTGAAAATGCAATCTCACAATTATAAGTGGTTCCAAACATTGAGAATAGCTTGTAAATTTCATTTTTGAGATTTCGATATTTATTGTCATCGGTTTTCGAATAAAATTTCTCCAGTTTCCAGTGGAATTTCTACATCGTCCATTGATTGACTAAGTTATTCATGCAGCTCTTTTATTTCACAAATTAGTGTATAATTATACAATTTTATTAGCTTTTCAATACATTTTAAATCTTGAAATTTGTCTGTATACACACAGAGAAATAAAGTGCCAACCGAATTGAAAAGCGTATTTTAAGGGTAACAACTTATAAATTCAGTTAGCACAATGATATTTTCATTAGATTTCTGAATATTTTTGCTGTTGCAACTAAAATTCAGTTGAATTAACCGAACTTTGTTGTGAAAACTAATGTTAAGTTGTGCCAACCGACTGAAATTCGTAATAACCGTATTTGAGTCGTATTAACCAAATTTCAGTTGGCGAATACCTAAATTTTTCCCTGTGTGTAATTCTCCTTTATAGATTCCACGATTTTGGCATATTTTTGTATTTTAACAGAACTATTGATATTTAATTCTGAAAATAGTGTCGCTGTTTTTTTAAAGTTGGCAATACTATTATTTTTGAGTTGGCGAGGCAATAAATCCAATTTTCTATGAAAATTGTGTATTGGTAATCGGAAAATTGTAATATTTTTACCTTGAAGAGTTAAATTAAGCTCATTTAATATTTCGGTAAAATCGCATAAAAATGCCAAATCCAATTGGTAGTCGTGATCTTCTAGTGAAGATACAAGCTGTTGGGTCTCTTGTTTTGGTGTACTTTTAAAAAACAGAATGATTTCTTTTCTTAAATTAAAAAGCCGTTCTAAGCTTTTGGCTCGAATAAGCCAACAAATTTCAGTGTACAACAAAAGATCACCATACTCTGCATTAAGGTTTTCTAGAGAATCTTTAAACTTTCTGTGAGTCAGTGTGTTGTGACCACCTCTTATTTTGTTAATTATTGTAACAGCAATGCTCATAGTATTGATCATACTTAATTCTTTAGAAAATAGTGCTTGCTGATGTATAACACAATGGAAAGTTGGGCAATAAATTCCGTTTTTGTTAAAAATACCCAAAAGACCCTTGTTTTTCCCTCTCATTACTTTTGCTCCATCCGTGCATATTGAACTTAACTTGCTTTAGGGATATTTTGGCAAAGATTTACAGCTTCTTGGTATTTTTCACCAAAAAAATTTAAAACATCTGATGTTAAATTTTTAAGAAAAATTCCATAATCATATGGGCGACACATTGCTTTGCTAAAGTCAAAGTAACTATATAAGATGAATTTTTCAAAGCCAATTAATCATTTTCATTTATTAAATGAACCATATTTTGGTGATGAATAATAGTTTCATAAATTTTAAAAAATACTCTGCTTTTAATTGCAAAAGTTTCAGTTTTTGTTCACCCCCAATTAGGTCATTAAAATTTCCATGATAAGTGTCGAAATGCCTTTTTAAATAAAACCTAGATGTATAACTTAAAACGCGATAACAAATCTATAAAAAAAAATCATTTTCATATTTTTTATCAAACATTTTTATTAGTGTATTTTAAAAAGCAAATCAGCGATACTCCTTCTTCTTGAAGTGCCAAAGTGCAAATAATTTGTTTTACTATGTCAAAACACGGATGTTAAAGTTGGTACAATTGTACTTTTGTTGGTACATTTTGACCTTCTAAAGTACCGTGGTACTACCGTGACTCATTTGGTACAATTTTTTAGTATAGCAAACATATTGTTATTGTGTCCTTTTTCATTGCATTTATTCATTTTATGTAATGAGCGCTTAAAATATATGCGATCATATCCGCCAGATTTGACGATTTATCATTATTTTGTGGATTTTGTACCTCTTCTAGTAAAAATGCAAATTTTGATTCAATAAATAATCAATTTAGAGCTTCAGCTGATGTTGAGCAACTGAAGTCGTTAAAAAATGAAAACATTTGTAGTTTTTGGTCGGTAGTAGCTAATTTTCAAAATGAACTCAATGTCAATATGTTTCCAGACATTTCTAGAGTCGTTGCTGGAATTTTATCCATTCCACAGTCGTCTGCAAATGTGGAGTGTTTTTTCTTTTCTAAATATAATAAAAACTAAGGAAAGAAACATACCACTTGTGGCAACATTATCAAGTCTAATACAGACAAATGATTGGTTAAGATCGACAAATTCATGCTGATATGATGTAGAAATTCCAAATAGTTTATCAACTAAACAAATAATTCCATAATTTTTATCTCATATATTCATAAGACTTTTTTGTACCTTATTTTATTCATACATATAATGTATGTCATTGTTAAGTTTTGTTTTTTTTTGTGTACAAGTGAATTTTTATGTACTTTTTGTTGTTGTTTTAATTAAATAAAAAAAAAATGGTACCGTGAAGGTCCAAAAAGTACAATTTTTTTGGAGGTTGGTACAAAATTGAAAACCCCATTTAACATCCCTGTGTCAAAATGTAAACAAACCAATAACCGAACTATTGTAATCGTTAACCATACGAAGCTGTGGCTTCATGTTTATAGTGTACGTGTGTTTTAATTGCGTTAGCAGAATTTTGTTCATCAACCACGCGCGATAGGAAATTCTCTCTTTGGCCACCACTGATTTAAAGCTATTCCTAGGGCAATGAATTCCATGGAAATGTATGTTTTTTTTATCTATTGTCTGCAACTGATATGTACCAAATATATATTTAATGGATTAATTTTTATATTTTTATTAAAGAAAAAGACTTTTTTAGAAATGTTGAGGTTAAGAAGAAGAAAAAACGGTTTTTTTCTAAATATTATAAACACTATTAATTTTTAAATCAGACTAGACTAGTTTCTGCCTTTTTATGGACAGGTTCATCAGTGATTTTCCATTTAAATTGTATTATTATTTGTGTTTTATAATTGTCAGATTTTTTCTATATGATAAATTTTTCAACAACCTGCGGCTGTAAGAATCAAACCTGCGTTCATCTTACATTACAAATGTAACAATACCAAGTCAAACGTAACACTACCGTTTAGCGATCACAGCCAAGTATGGCCTCGAAAGTAATGCAGCTAAATTGCAGCTTTTCTGTTATTGTATGTTAGAGACAACACCAACACCAACAAACACAAATATTCTATTTTTAGATTTTTGTTTTATTTTTCTAAACTCCTCCGTCTCTATTTTTGTATTTTAAAAATCTTACTTTCCCTTGGAAAAGCGTTATACTAGCATTTATACTATAACCAAAAACTAGTAGTTTTTCAAAACTGCTTGTGCTTAGTTGTCAAATTCCATGCACATTTTTTAATCAAAAACTAGTGGTTTTTACAAACTAATAGTTTTTGGTTATATTCCAATTGAAAAAAACTTACATTATTTATGTGTATTTGTTTTTGAATTTCTATGTTAAAAAGTTTGCGATTTCTGCAGAAAATATTGTTTTAACATTAAGTTCATTGCCCTATTGATTAACTGATTTATTAAAAGAATCAATTTTTATGCGAATTGATCAAAAAGAGAATAATGTTTTTCAAGCTCTGAGTATAGAGAAAGTAGTGTGATGGTTAGCGCGTTGGACTATTACACAGATGATCCCGGGTTCGATTCCCGGTGACGACAACATCAATTTAGAAAAATAATATGTATGAGTTTTCTATCACTTATATGTATCGCTGCGCCCACCTTTGGTGTTCCCATAGCACTTAACCCCACCGAAGTAAAAAAAATGAATCAGGGCTATGAAACAAAAAGCTTCAATAAATTCGTCAACTCTACATCAGGTGGCGAGCAACAACTGTTCTAAGACTTGTCTTCTCGCGCAATTACAGTGTTGCCATGTTTGAAGCCCTTCATCTTTCACCACCTTTCATCTCTCCACTATCCCCTTTCCAAAGAAAGCAACACATTAATTAATAGGAAGAATTTCCTGAGTGTTGCTTCTCTTAAAAAAAAAGATTAGTTATAAGTTCAAAATTAAAGAAAATACAGCCAAAAATTAAATTTTCTTGAAATCCGCTAAATTCAAATCGCTATAAAAAAACTAGCGAACGAATATTTATAATATTTCACATTTTTTTATCTTAACGATATATATAAAAAACTAGTGAAGAGCGATTTTAATTTTTAAAAATTGTATTTAATAAAATTTTTAAAATATGTAAAAATGTTGCTTTTGGGTACCCTACAAACAACTACCCTTTTTTGTATCGTAAGTTAAAAGGTTAACGATGTCCTGGAAATCTAATATTTTTGTTGTAAATAGTTGTCATCAAACTTTTTGCGAAATTAAATAATAAAAAAAAAAAATAGAAAATTTTGTTTATCTAATAGTCAAATTTCACATATTTCCCTATTTTCAAGGTGTTTGAGGCACACTTTCCCGTTAAGCGATCATCATAATTTTTTGCATAGTGTATTTTGATATAAAAACGAATATTTCTGGGAGAGTGCCGATCTCTAGCATGATTCTTTTTTTTACCCATACAACTTTGGTAACCCTAATATTTATGTTAACTATAAACCGTTGATAATAAACACAAAGTAAGATTGAAGATTAAGCTTTAAAAAAATCTTTTACTTTGGTCCAAAAACATACAGGATTCTCATATGATGCCTCTAAAGGACAAATTTAGCAGAAAGACTAAAACTAACTTGAAACTTACGTAGTTTTATAATTACTAAGCACTTCGATAATATTCTCCCAGCTTTTTTCTGCAACAAAATAGCTTTAATGGTACACAGTAGCGTATGATAAATATTATAATAATTTCATATTACTCATACGCATTAAAAGTAAAAGTATCATTATACAGCAACACAACTGAAAACAAATGCAAGTTCAATAAATCTTAAATATATCTTTTGAACTGTCAATAAAATGTTTGTTTCGTTTTAAAAGCTATTTAAATTTTTAAAATTAATTTACAATTTTCTAAACATTTACAACATGAATTTTATTTTTTTCATTTCATATGTTAATAAAGCTATTGTTTTATAAATTGGGCGTCAGAGTTTTTTAATTTAAAATTAAAAAAAAAAAAATACATGAAATTGTAAGCTTTTAATTACAAATATTTTATAGCAGTGTTTATATCTTTACACCAAAATGTTCCACTTTATATTCGATTATAAATAATTACTGCAGACCAAGTACCATTATAATGTTACAAATATGGTTTTATGTTTAATTACTGAAATGCTTCATATATGTATGTATGTATACTCAATTCTGGACATATTGAAAATTGTTTAATTCAATAAATTGAAATATTTAATAAACAACAAAGAAGAAAAAACTGTTTGAATATCAATTTGTGACATTTTCAATAAAAGATTGAGAGTTCAAAACTTAAAAACTAAAAATTAAAAACAATAAATATAAATGGATCTTTACTCTCAATTAAAAAAAACATAAGGGAATGCTCGCTAATGTGGACCTACAACAGATTTTTGTGCTATATGATAAAAAAAACTTAGTGGAATATTCTACATCCAAAAACAGCAGCATATGCACTCATAAAAAATAGTTGAAAATTCAGCTACGACAACAGCATAAGTACCTGAATTTGAACCAGCAGAATTTTTTATGAAGTTTGAGAATTGTATTCTGCTTAATCAAAATTTGAGAATCACGAATAACTAAATATTAGGTTGAAAAATTAGTTCAAATACGGATGAAATTTATTCTTGTGGCGAAATAAGATAACTAATAACCAGCAACGGAAGTTCATGCAAATGCATGTTTTTCCCATAAGTCTGAGAAGTGGTTATCTTTGCGAATCAAAGAGTTTGCGCTTAAATGGCATCGATTTGTTAGTGCATATTTTTGCACATTTAGCTATAAATGCATATTATAGCATATTTCGCTTGAAATGCTTATTTTTATTGCATATTTCTACTTACATATTTCTACTTACACTCGCGAAAATATGAACACCCTAATATATAAAAACCCCAAAATATGAACATTTTTTTTCTTCCATTGACTACTCTAAAATATGAACTTAGTGCCAAAGCTTTAAAATATGAACAGCTTATTTTTGTATTTTTAACGGATTTTATCAGCAGGGTAGTGGTTAAATTTTTATTCAACTGCATTATAATTTGGGGATTTCCCTAGCTGTTTGCTTTTAAATTGTCTTCACATGTCAATCAAAATTTCTAACAAACACGTTTTAGTTAGTGCTCAGATTCAGCTAGAATTCCTTATTCGTTTTGTGAATATAAATTTAACGTGAAAAGTTCTTAAATATGCATAAAAAAGCATAAGTTTTTAACTTTAAAAGAAAAACTGTACTTTTAAACTGAAACTTTTTTAAACAAGTAACTTTTAAATTTTGTTTATTTTTCAAAAATGAATTGTTTTTTTTTAATCCAATAAACAATGAATAAAAAATTTAACATAAGAAACTTTTTTTTTTATTGGAAAAACGTTTTTAAAGGTAAATTAGATACCATTCGCAAATATGAACAATCTTGCAAAAGTTAACTGGCTTGGTTTTAATTAGTTCATATTATCGCGAGTGCACGGTATTTTGCTTTGAATTCGTATTCTTACTAATTTTGCATATATTTTAGTTTTTCGTAAAAAATCACTTTCAATGTTATTTTATATTTTACCAACGAGCATATCGACTAAAGAGCATCCAAACTGGTCAAGCCCTTTTAAGAGTTATCTTAAATTTTACAAACTGTGATTAACAGAATCAAGTTATAGTGGTTTTAAAACGCGTATTTTTTATTTTAAATAATTTAAATTTTGTGTTAATTGTACAAAATGTGTGCATAGAATATGTAAATTACAAATTAACTTTAAAATTTTATTAAAATTGCTTAAAAACATGAAAACAATTCATTTAAAAAATTTCAAGTGCATGTTTTTTGAATTTTTAGTGCATATTTTAGGGTTTGATATGCATATTACAGGCTACAAAAACACTATTTTGTAGTGCATTAGGTTCCTGTCCCTGGGAATAAATGTTCTTCCTCCATTATTTTATTACTTTTCCATATAAACATAGTTTCAATATTCTATTTTATTTAAGTGTCTTACTATTAGCAAATAATAGGAGGACTCATAACACTTTCAAAATAAACTTTTTTGTCTAATCATTAACTTTTAAAAACTTTCATTTAATATTTTTACGATTTTTGAAATTATTTGTTTTATGATTTACATAAAAAGATTGTCGTGTGTTGTTTCCAATTCCATCCTTGATTCGGTTTTTTTTTTTAAATTTTTGAAATTAATTATTTTATGATTTACATAAAAAGATCGTCTTGTGTTGTTTCCAATTCCACCCATTTGCAAAAAAAAAAAGTTTGCAAAAAATCTATTATTGACAACCAAAATTACTTCATAAAATATTGAAAATTTAGTCGTTTAGACATTGCATAATCGTTAATACAATTTGCCATAGAAAACTTAAGATTAGTGTTTTTAAAGTTTTCGCGAATTTCAACATTCAGCACGAATATTGGTCATACAATTTTTTTAAACATTTTTTTATTTCTTTTTTATGAAAATATAATTTAAATATTCTGGTTTATATAAGTTTTTTTCAAATAAGAAACGAAGAAGGACTCATACCACTTTCAAAATAAACAAATTTGTCAAATTTTTAACTAGCAAAAATTCAACTTTCAATCTTAGTTGTTTTTAAAATTTTTAAACTTTTCCTTTTACACATAAAAATATGCCTTTGAATGGCACCTAAATGTATAATTTACTATTTTTTTTTTTTAAATGAACTCATACTTTTTTTCATAATAATTGGCTCATATCGCACACCTAGTACAAAAGTGACTCAACTCAAAATTTTTAATTTTTCAGAAATCGAAAAAAAATATTTGCAACTTCAAATCATCGAAACATAAAGAAAGACATAACTGTTTTTTAGCAACAGTTAACAACAACAAATTACAGTGATATTTTTTATAGATAAACAAGTATATTCTGCATAGTTTAAGCATATAAAACCAAAACATTAAAATTTTGAGTTGAGTCACTTTTGAACTGGGTGTGCGATATGTAGTTCATGTAAAAATATTGTATAATTTTTCTATGACACGATGAAGAAGTTTTGAAGCCTGTTTCATAAATATTTATAAAAAGTTGCATCACAATTACAAAACTTCATAAATATGACAATGCATCATAGAATTTCGTCCAATGAAACTGTGTCGTAAATATGATGAAACTTTTATCCTTGCGTGTATGTTGCGTTTTTTTTTGCAACGACACAATAAAACTATTCACTAAAAAAGTTTTACTGTTACTACATGACAGTTGTTTGCGTAGTAATCAGTAGTAGTTGTTTTTAACTGCAATTACAGTTGTTTTTCTATGAATTAATGCAAAACAACTATTGTGAAAGTTATTTAAAAAACAACTGAAGAATATTACTATATTTTAAACAGTTGTTTGCAGCAGTTATTTTAGTGTTTCAATAAATAACTACCAAAATAGTAATTGTGCAGAAAACAGTTTATTTTGGTTAGTTATTTAAAAATATAAATCTATGTCGATTGTTTTAAAATTCTTGTTTAATAGTTTATATTTGTTATTATTGATGTGCCCACAGTTTTCAGATAAATACACGTCATTACATCAAAACAATTAATAAGGTTCTGATCTTCAATTCTATATATTTCGGACACGCTGATTTTCAATGGCGTACTTTATTTTTCGATTTATGGCATAGTTTTTCCGCAAAATTACGTTAAAGTTTGACTCATCTTCATGCTGTTTTTTATATAAAAATTTGCAAATGCAGTAAATCTGATTTCTTTTTGTTGAAATCTAAGGACAACCCCAGTATTAATATTTGATTCCCAAAGCTGTTAAGCGCTTTTTCGCTAATTCTATCGCTAAACAATTAATCGAGCTAATCAAAAGTTTACGCAGTGGAAAAAGGAGTTATATTATTAAGAATAAAGTTAATTTAGCAAAGCATTTTTTATGTAAAATTCGAGATTTGTCAAAAATTTTACATAGCTCAATAGCTTTGCAGTATGACCCCAAGGTCCTGCTTTTAGCATGATAGCACAATAGCTTTGCAGTATAACCCTAATGGGTTTGCAGTATGACCCCAAGGTCCTATTTTTAGCATGATATGTAAATATATTTCAAAAATCTGTTTCCAAATTTTTAGCTAAAAATATTTATATTTTTTTTCCTAACAAAAATCTCCGTTTTGGTACATATTTGCTACATTTGTTTTTGTTACAAAACCTTTTTCAAATACAAACATTTTTGGCTGATTTTTTTCACATATACTTTTCAAAGGTTTTCACATATCATAATAAAAGTTTGACTCTAGGTTCATCTCGGAAAGCTATGCTGCCATATAAAATTCTTGCCAAATTGCGCGTTTTGCATATGAGGCACAATTTTAAAATAATTGTTTTCTTGCTGAAACACCTCTTCCTAATAGGCTCTTTATACTGCTTGACCAGTTTTTAACGTCATTTGCTAGTTTAGCGAAAAAATTCGCTTAAACCGTAACAATAATTAGCGGGGTTAGGCTAGGTAAGGTAAGCCGGGTTAATCTACAGTTTTGTGAATCAAATATGTACCTTAAATAAGATGAAAGAAGTTGGGTTTATATTTCAACAAAAAGGGAAGCTGCATTTACATGCGCAACCTTTAAAGTAGTTTTGTGGACAAACTTTACCATACATTGACAAATAATAAAGCACGTCATTGAAATCAGCGCCCTTCAAATATATAGAATTGGTGGTCATAACCTTATTAAATTTTAAAATTTATGATTTTGTACTCATGTGCAATTAGAAAATTTTATTTTATTTCCAATGCATAAAAACGTTATAGTTTTGACTTAGCATTTTAAGTATTGTGCACGAAATATAATTTTTTATTCTATTTGAAAGAAAAAGAAATATTATCATAAAAATAGTAGTTTTACCAACTTTTGCAGTTGTTTCAAAATTGTTGTAGTAAAAAATTGTCAGTAGTTTTTACTTCATTTGTTTGTTGTAATTACTACATTTGTTTGTTGTTTTTCAAGATTAAAAAACCACTACAGGTTTAGTCATTTTTACGATAACTACTATTTTTTTTTTAATTTTTTTAAAATATTGATAGCGAAAATTAAACTTGACAGTTTTGACATATTTATACAATAACACAAAAAAACAAAAAGTCCACATTAACGAACAGTGCACATTAGCTAACATTCCCTAAAACTTTTAATTTTATAATCGATGAATCTCTGAGTAAAATCCATACGAATACTCCATTGTATCCACTCAACAAATGCATTATAAATAAATGAGTGAATGAATGAAAATTGTATAAAAATTTATATTTAGTCTTATAGTAACGTTGGCTCTGAAAATATGTATTCGGATAGTTGGACGGTAAAACGGTGGTGAAAATTTGTAAAGGCCGGTTGTTTTTGTTCGTTTGTAATTCAAAAGAGAAACGAATAGATAATACAAATTCTTTGATAAATCTGTGTTTGTAAATGTGTTCATGTAAAATCATATAAGAACTGTATAAGAGTCGTATAATTGTATTTTTTTTTTAATTTCTCTTTAATGAAAACAAGATCAATATACGACGAAATATTCATTCTTGTACACTGGTCATACACACAAAAAAACACTTTATTGTATAAGGGCGAGTAACTTTTCTAAAAATAACCAGAGTTTAACTTTAATCACAGACATTTCCACATAAAGTCGACATTCATAACTATGGTTAAGCCTTAATCTTTTGTTAATTTGAGATAAGTTAGCAGGCCGAAGTGAAAATTTGTCTATGTGAATATATTTTTTTTTGTTGTGTTGTGAATCATCTGTTGAAAACAAACGAAAAAAATAATAACTAAACAAAAACCTTAACAAAGTAAATAAATAATAATAAAAAGAGAAAGAAAAAAAAAATATTAAATAACAAAAAAAAAAAAAAATTCAAATATTTAACAAATTAGACAAAATTTTGTGAAATTTTTAAATCAAATTCTAACAACAATTAACGCAAAATTTTTGTTGATTGTATGTGAAAAGCATAATTAACTAAACTACGAGACAGGCCTGACAATGATCTCTCCACACAGTGGTTATTAATATGTCATTATAATAAATACAAAATAATAATAACAAAATTTTGCACAACTATTAACAAAAAGTGAAAAAAATATAATTGTGAATAAAGTTTATGACTTAGTTAACTAAAAAAAGGAAATTGTTACACAAAAATAAGGTAATTAAAAAAAAAAGTTTTTTTTTTTTTTAAGTTAATTCATAGTTATTGTCTAGCTTTTAGTTTTTACAATTACATTTATATGGGTTCGTTTTTTAATTTTTTCAAGTTTCAAACAATTCATTAATCACTTATTCAATATTTTCTATTGTTAAAGCAACCCGTATCCAGTATCCAACGCTCTCTTCTAAAACCCTGAACTGGTTTTAAGAGAGTTTCGAAGGAAATGTGTTAACAGTGGTACCAGTGTTGCCAGGTTTGTTGAGCATAAAATCCGCAAATTTTGAAGAAAAAAATCGTCAAAATGAAATTAAAGGTCGAAAAAACATAATTTTTATTTTTATTTTTAATAAAAATTATATCAAACTTGTATAAAAGACAAAGTACCGTCTAGTTTACTTCCACTGTGTTGTTTATAAACTAAACAAAATATAAAAAGGAGAGAAAAACAAAAAACGTGTATTGAATATTCACCAGAGGTGGACCTTGCACATAACAAACAAGTTTTTCAATTTATTTTTTGATCAATGGTTATAATCTTTAACTTCAAGCTCATATATTAGTTCTCATGTAGTGAGTAAACTAGTTTATATCAATGTTTGATGTTTGGCATGGGATTGTTTGTTACCGCTTTCAAAACGTGTTCTGATGATGGGAACCTAGAAAATTCCCGAAATAGATCTATTAACACATTCCCGAAAGGGTCAAAGAATAAATTTGAAATCAAAAACTCTATAGATTATTTGTTAGGACAATATCCTATTAAAGAAATATAGAGTATGGCCTCGAACTTGAATAATTTTCATTTTCATCAAAAAATATTTTTTATAAGTTTTAATACAAATATGAAAAGCAATAGCGTACTTTACATTTCAAGTGCTAATATGCTATCGTTGTAATATAACACGATTTACGACACTTGTGTTTGGTTTAAACTTCGAAAATCATGGTATTTTAAAAAGATGGCACTTTACCACTTAATGCTATAAACACATAGACGACTGCAGCTACACGACTACAGCCTGTCAAAAATAAAATACACACGTTTATATGAAAACGATTATTTTGGCACCAACACGGGGCTACACGGCTACCCGACTACTTTTGCCGCTGTAGTCAACTTAGGATAATTTCTATTTTTGTTGGCTACAAAACAAAAATAGTGTTGACAATAAAACAAAATATGTAACAAATTAGTGCTTAAAAATATTATTAAACACAAAAAACGTCGCAGCATTAAATGCTATAATTGCATTAATATTCAAGAGGGGTTAGATAAATTTATTTTTACGTTATAATAATGTATTATAAATAAGTAATTTATTTTTAAGTCAACTTTATATACGTGTCTACAACCATGCATGTTGTTCTATTTTAATAAAGCAAAAAAAAAAATATGTAATTGGCACTACTGAAATAAAAATTAATTTGTATAAAAAACAGCTGTTTACTATGTTGCTGTCGTTTCCAAAATAATAAGTAACTGACCACACGGCGACGATTGCAGTGAACGGCATTTGTAGTCGTGTAGCTCTGTAGCCTGCTGTGGTCTATGTGTTTATAGCATAAATTGTTAATCACTTCTGCTCAATTCTGTGAACAACATTTCAGTAGCACAATTTTTAAATCTTAAATTCTTTTTAAAAATTCAGAAATTCTTTAACAATGTTAACTTCCATTAACGAATTAAAATTTATGATCAAATTCAAATCGTTTTACATTTTATGGCATACAGTGAAAGAATTCTGTGCATGTTATCAATGAATTTTTGCATTAGATCTATGAAATGACACTTTAACTAGTCCATTCAAAATTTTCATTTAGTTAATGCAGTCTTTTAATGAAAAATTTAATTTTATTTATTAAAGATTTCATACGCCTTATGAAAAAGTTTCATTAAATCAATTTCATTAAAACTATGAAGCTTTTTCAAAAAGTTTAAAAAACTTTTCATTCACATTGTGAAGAAAACATCATCAGTTTAGTGAAAAAGTTGCATTAAAACTCATCCAAGAAATTCTCTCTGTGTAACATTATATTTTGAAATTTTTGATTATTTCATACTTTTCATTTCGGGCTCGGTTTTAATATTTCTAAATACAAATTATTTTTATTCAAAAATAGTTTATTACTGCTTGTTTTTCCATTTTCAAATATAAATTGTGATAATCCGAAGTTTCACTTTGGGACACTTTATTTATATTATTCGGCCTGTTTTTTAAGCACCAGATTTATTTTAATACTTATTTTGTATTTTACAGTTGTATTTATTCGAGTTCTGTTTGTTTTTTATTTAATATTTTTCTTATTTTCACCTAATTAATTTTTCTAGTATTTGCATTTTTGCAAAATTTCATTTCACATCAGAATAGCAAATAAATGTTAGATTTCGATAAAAAAAATAAAGTTTTGTTTAATGTTAACTAAATAATATAAATCGAAAAATAGATCCGGTGATAAATAAATATTTTTGCTTACATATTACTTTTGTCAAAAAATCGTCAGTTTGGAAGCAAAAATCGTCCAATCGTCATTTAGTTATTTTGTGTTAAAAAAAAAACGTCAAAATGACGATAAATCGTCAAACCTGGCAACACTGAGTGGCATTTTTAATTAAATAATTTGTATGCTCTTAAGCAATTTTAATATTGTCTGCATATGTTTTGTATAATTAACACAAACTTTAGTTTATATATACTTAAAAATAGGCATTAAAAACACTTTAAAAAACTGTTTCTCTTAAACCCAGTTTTAAAAAGCGCTAAATTTTAATTAAGCGAAAAGCGCCAAAAAGCGCTAAGATAAATTTTAATAAAATGGGTTTTAAATTCAATATTTATATAAAACTTTGTTTTATTTGTACATTTTGAGATCATATAATATATTATATTAATTTTAAAGTGTATATCAGCACAAAAAAATTATTTTAGCGAATTCAATTAAAACTGTTCATTTTCGAACAAAAATGTAGAATTTTCCTCTTCATTGTCTGGCCAAAGTACTGTCTTAATATAAAATGTTGACTTCTTGTAAGTTTCAATTGAATTAATTTTTGCAGAAACATGTGGAGGGATTTTATAACTTACACAGAATGAATTTGCCATCTTTAACCCGTATTTAATATAAATTAAAGAATTAACGGTATTTAAACACATTCTGTTCCGAATTTTGTTTTTAAAATAATTCATAACGCTAAATACTCTTTCCACTTCAGCATTGGAGTATGGATATGTCAAAATATCTATGACAAAACTTGATAACTTAAAGAAGGGATTTTCATCGACTGCGTTTTTGAAACTATGTACTTCAATCCAAAATAAATCAGTTCGTTCTCTATTTTTCCATTTACAAAGCTTTAAATTGTTGAGACAAATTTCAAATTCTCCGATTTCTTTTTTATCTTTTTCATACTCTTGTGTAAAATTCAAAACTACTTCGGAGTTATTGGACAAAATATTTTTTACGCTAAATAACGATATTTTTTTCAACATTTTGAAATTGGATGGCAATTTAGCCCGTATCTCGTAAATAAGAGATTTAGTGAATTGAATTAATTTATCTTTAATTAATAATTTTTCAGATTCTTCAATGTTGTTATCAATGCAAGCCTTTTCAAAGCTATAACCTAAATAACAAAATACATTCAGTTCTAAATCAATGTCTCCTTCCATGTAGTCAAAATCATCCACAGGTTTAACTATTTTATTAGTTAAGCTTTGTAGGTGTCGATATAAATCATCAAATAGCTTAGTATGGTCCGCATTTTGCGCTTCGAATGACAAATTCACTTTTTGTACTTCTGCTAAAATTGAGGCTAAGTACGTTATATATATCAAATTTTTTGGATCATTGTACATATTTCTTAGCAATGTTGTTTCAAAACATTTTTCATCAACTATATTAAAATGAGTTTTTAACTCTAACCACATGTCCAAAATGGTTTTAATGGCTATTTCTATAGATAGCCATCTGGTTGGGGCTGCCATAGGAATTTTTCTCGGTAAATCAGAATCTGTATTAATCAATTTATAAATTTTGTTGTATAACTTTTGCCTTATTGATGAATTGGAAAACCAATTATGTGCCTCTTTGACCAAGAAGTTTAAATTGGAAGGAAAATGTTTTTCAGCTGCAGCGCATACTGCTAATTGCAGCGAATGACAAACGCATCTTATCAGGACTAGATTTTTTAAATCATATTTTTGTTTAATTTTTTTATACAGACCATTATTTACTCCTGTCATTACGGCTGCATTGTCCGTTGCCACAGCCACTAATTTTTTAATATCAATTCCAAACAAATTAAGGAGTCTCTCTAAACCATTTAAAAGATCATCAGCTTTTCCTCCATTTAAATCTATGAGACCTAAAAATGTAGTAACAAATTCTTGTTTTTTCTTGCTGAAATAGCGCACAACAACTCATAACAGCTTCTCTACTGAAACATCAGTTCCTGAAATAAAATACATTGTATTATAAAGTTAGAGATATTCAGTTTTAATATTCTACCTTCATCTAAAATAAGGCTAAAGCTTGAATCTTTTAAATCGTCCAAAAGGTTTTCTACAAAATGAGGTGATAAAATATTTGTAATGATGTTGGCACATTTTGTCCGATGAAGACTAACATTTGCAGCTTTACTATCTGTAAATGCTGAACAACACAATTCACCAAGATGATCCATAGTAGAAAATGGACTATGAACAGCAGTATAAAGAGCAATCATTGCCTGACTTTTTTGCTTTTCATTTGGATTTTGTAAAGCTTCAAATAAAATTTCACTTTGAATAAGTTCAACATTATTAAATGGTTTCATCGCTTTCTCATGTTTTAATGTCTGGCAGTGTCGAATTAGATCAGAACGTTTTGCTGCAATTTGACAATTACAATAAATACATAAAGCTTTTGTATCATCTTTCGATGGCCTTATCCATTTTTTAAGCAAAGGATCAGATTCCCACATTTTTCTATATTTTTGTACATAACGCTCCATCTAAAAATATGTATAATTCATTATTTCATTGTTTAACAAAATAGATTTGTATTTACCTTTGCAAAAAAAAAACACATTCAATTATGAAGAAAAATATAAAGTTCGTTAACACTTCTTTTTTATATGCTTTTAAATATTAGTTGCAAAAATAGAGTATGTATGAAAAAAAAATATCAGTTGTAAAATGTACCTTTTTGTCAAAGTGATTAGTTGTATGAAAAAGGCGCTAAAAGCGCTAAATGGAAAAACGAAAACGCGCCAATTCAGCGCTTTTTTAAAAAACGCGCTAGATTAAAAAATGCGCTTTTTGGGTGGTCAAAAAGCGCTAAATCTAGCGCGAAACGCGCTAAGTTGGCATCGCTGTCTTTTTAGTCTTTATGTTCTGTTCTTTGGTTAAAGTAGACAGACATTAAAATTTCAGTTAAAAGCATGAATTTATTGCACAAATGCACACACCCGCATTCTATACTTTATAACACTCTCATATTTCAGTATCACCGTAGTGTTTATAAAATTCGAATAATATTTTCTTTATTATCCGATACTTTTACCAAAGAACTAAAGAAGAACCAAGGTACACAAGATCTGTTAAATTTTATATGCCAACTGGTTTTAAGAGAAACAGTTTTTAAAGGTTTTTATAATGCCTATTTTTTAGTACATATAAACAAAATTTTGTGTTAATTAAACAAAACTTATGCAGAAAATACATTAAACAACATAAATTAACTTTAAAATTTAATTTAAATTGCTTAAAAGCATGCAAATTAATGAATTAAAAGTTCCACTGTTAACACATCTCGAAATCATCATCATCGAAACACTCTTAAAACCAGTTCAGGTTTTTTGAAGTGAGCGTTGGACACGTGTTGCTTTTACATTTGAGTATTCGATATTTTTAATGCATACACTTATAGAAATAAATCTGTTAAAAAGGGCCCTGCATAGGGTTTGGGGTACGGGAATGGCCGGGATTTTCGGGAAAAAACTGCGTGGGGAATTCTTGGGAAAACGGGGAAAATTATAATTAATTAATGTAGAAATATATTATTATATAATATATGATTTATTAATTTTTAAAGGCAAGAAAAGGTGACTTAGCTAATTTAACCCTCTAAACGGCAAGCCCTTCCTCAGGCAGGTTATTTGGCCATAAATGCGCCAATTGAGTGTTTTATAATAAGAAATTAAGCCAGAAAGCGTTAAAGTTACGTAAAATTTCAAAAAATAAATATTTTAAAATGGACATACTTATCAAAAATCATAAAATCTTATTTGTTTTGACTAGGAACCGTTGTTATTTAACGCAAAGTGAAATTGAAGCGTAAGCATTTAAAAAAATGTCTTATTTTGGTCTAAGGACATATAGGGCTCCAACCTCTAAAGGACATCGCCTTAACTAGAAAACGTATGGACGGATTTTCTTGAAATTTTTGCATAAAAAATATATTTGATACTTGAACCAAAGAATATGAATTTGAACAATATATATTTAAGTTAAGCTGCTTTTTCGCCCAATTACGCATTATCCAAAAAACTAAAATCGCCATATCTTCTTAAGTAAACAATACAAAAGGTGTAATTTTTGGATTGTAGTTGCATATCGGTAAGAGTAATTCTTGATAAAGAATAATTTATGACTAAACATTTATTTTTTTTGAATTAGTTTTTGAGATTCACTCTAAACTTATTTTGGCCTATATCGCTTAAAGTACGCAACGGAAAAACAATTTGCTAGAAGAACATATAGAGTTTATTTTTTGTGCCAAGCACGTGGTAAAAATTTCATTGAAAAAAAGTTTAGGCCGGATTGAGGGTCAACATGTCCCAGCCCTGGAGATGTTAGTTAAAGTTTTGAATCCCACAAAAGACGCAGTTGAAGCACTAGGTTGACGATATTATATTTTTTTTGTAGCTGATGCTGTTATAAATAGACTTTTTGAGCAGCTTTTGTTAATCAAAACATAATTTTCTAAAAAAATTGGCTGAGCCAATTAAAGCAAACTTAACCAAATGTCCGATAACGTTAATGCCAATTCTAAAACATAAAAAAGCTCTTTACAATTGAATGCTGAACCAATTTATAAACGCCTGCTTTATGAATCCATTTCTGAAATGTCCAGCAGTGACAATGACATACATATCTAAAACCCAAGTCGATAAATCTTTCAAAATGAAATTGAAAAATGCTGTAGACAATGCAAAATCAAATCTAGAGAAGTTGTTAAAGAGAGAAAATGACTTATATAATCCTCTGTTAACAATTAATCCAACATCGGTGAATAATGAACGGGTTTTCTCCGTTGCTGGGAACTTTGCCACAAAACTTCGAAATCGGATGTCAAGCGAATTACAAAATGCTTTAGTAGACTTTAAAACTTATTTTTTTAACGGACTGATTTAATATTATATGATATTTATTTTTAATTTAAAATTATCAAATCATTTAATTAATATGTTTTTGTTTTAGTTTTCAATGCACAAATTGAATACATATGTGCTTTATTAAATTTTTAATAAAAACTCCCTTTTAACAAAAAAAAAAAACGTTACTTAGGATTAAATTACTGGTTTTAAATAAAAAAAATTGGTTATTCCCAAACCCTAGCCCCGCTAAAAAGCTGCTGAAATCAATAGAATCCTTTTTTTTTAGTTGTTGATCGGGTTACCTAACCCTGGCAATATTTAGTTGGGTGTAAAACTACTTCTCCCAAAAAATAAGAATAATCTGATATCGGTAAATAGTACCGCATCTGTCCTGAAGTTTGAAAGCCGGATTAAATGAATTACAGTTTCCTGAAATGTAATTTTCAGTTGTTAAACTGACATAATTCTCTGAGTTTACCGTTCAGTATTATATTAACAAACCTTATTGTTCTTTGTCGTCACTACAAGCTAAACTCTTGGCACACCTTTTTAAATAATGTTATCCGAATAATCGTTAATATTTAGTTAAACTGAACTAAAAGTATTAGTTTATTTCTTTTGTTATCATCATGTTATTGTTTCTTTACAAAATCTATATACAAACTTCGTTTTTATATAAAAACCATGCAGTTAGAGAAATTATAGTATAAATTTAATATTTTTGAAAAATATTGCCCGAATTCGAAGCAACTATAGGAAAAATCGGCGACTTTTTCTCCATTAATCTCATCTATGTTACTTTATATTTCCGAAAAGTATAAACACTTTGTGTGTTTTTCAATAAACTAAATTCCGGAGGTAAAAGAATGTTGGTTCCTTATGGACAAAATAACGACAAAAATAATGATTTTTTGCTATTTTAAACTTTAAACAGGTACCGGTTTTTAAACAATTAAGATTTTGCATTCAGATTTTCTTTAGTGTAGTAATACAATTCTTCAGTGTATTAATAAAATTGTTTTTACTTTGCAAAACATGTTCAAATAAATCGGTACCTACTTTAGGCCAGAGTTTTCAAAACCCCGACTAAGGCAAGGCAAAAATTCAAAAAAAAAAAATAATTTTCAAAATTGAACAACTCAGAAAGTATATGAGATAGACCACTCATGTATCATTTTTTTTGTTCATATTTGCTAGTAGAATAATAATATTTTACAATATTGAAAATCGGATCACATTTACAATATTGGTTAGACTTGGTTTTCTTACTTGCCTCACTTTGGAGCCCTATGCGCAGCTCCGGATGGACTTATCTCGAAAACCTAAGATTCTTAACACCTTGTTGATCACTATGCTAAATTTTATTGCCATCGAACTAAGTAACAAATTATTTCCATTTTTTTATAAATTCCCCACCGTGCATAGTTCCAATTTCGGCGCAGTGCGATAAAGCCATGGGCAATAAGGCCATATGTTCTTATTTCACCGTTTTAAGAGAAAGAAGACCATAAGGTGTTTTTTTCCATTTCATTTGGAAATAAAGCCATTATGGCTTTATTACTCAATTAAAAAATTGTGGTACAACAAAAATGTAGTATATTTCATTACAAAAAAATAATATTTACAACAAATTTAACAAAAAAAATTACAAATTTTCCTGCGTAGTCGGCCTTCGGCCGGGCTTAGGGTTTTTTTCCTCCAGTATGTCCCACTCTCTGCTTCGCTGAGGAAAGTTCTTCTGTGTAAAAGTAATCTATAAATAATAAGTGGCTTTGCCGAGCAAAGTTTATCTGCGTAGTGGCCTTCGGCCGGGCTTAGGGGTTTTCTCCTCAAGTATGTCCCACTCTCGGCTTCGCTGAGTAAAGCTTTTGTAAAAGTTATCTATAAATAATAAGTGGCTTTGCCGTGGCCTGCTACGCAGAAAAACTTTGCTCGGCAAAGCCACTTATTATATATAGATTCCTTTTACACAGAAAAGCCTTCCTCAGCGAAGCCGAGAGTGGGACATACTGGAGAAGAAAACCCTATATAAATAATAAGTGACTTTGCTGTGGCCGGCTACGCAGAAAAACTTTGCTCGGCAAAGCCACTTATTATTTATAGATTACTTTTACACAGAAAAACTTTCCTCAGCGAAGCCGAGAGGGGAACATACTGGAGGAAAAAACCCCTAAGCCCATTGGTTTCAAAACGACCATGTCCTTATTTCCCAATGAGTTGGAAAAGACGCCATATGGCATTATTTCCCATTTTTTTGAGAAATAAGATCATATGGCCTTACTGCCCATGGCTTTATCGCACTGCGCCCCAATTTCCAGCTTAGGGGATATATCCGAAAACTTTTGGGACATAATAACAAAACCAGAAACTGGGATATTGCTCGTCGGCATTTTTCATGTCAGCAAAAAAAAAGGATTTTTATTGAACAATCCTATTTGTTTTTCATCAAATACTAATGCCATAAAAGTCGTAGTACTACATGAAATTATCGAGTTTGCCAAATATTAGGACGGGTTACCTACCAGAAGTGCTGTAAGTAGGGTACATTTTTATGAATACATTTTATTTCGATTTATAAAAAAATCATATAAAACGTGATGAATATTGTTTGACATACAACTTTTATATTTTAATAGTATTATTTAGTAATGAATAAACGATTGCTGTTTTTATCTAATGTATTCTCTGTTATCAATTAACATGCTATCTATGGAAGAATTGAGTCCGCACCTGTTGGTTTATCGGCCACCTATTGTATCTAATTGTTCTTTGTTGTTTTAAAATTTAATGAAAACAAATGAAAGCAGAACAAAATTGTACACTTGTTATATCGAATAAAATTTTGACCAAATATCTTTCAAATCGAATGATTGCTATTTTTAGAACGTACTAAAAAGGGAATGAATTTATCTTTATACAAAATTTTTTGGATGCCACTATTCAACACCCAAAAAAACTTGGCATTGAAACACATTTTTTTTAATAGATGGCACAGTAAAGCGGCATTTTTATGAAGACAAGCTTTTTTTTTGAAAACTTTCAATTTATTGTTCAGATTATTGTAGTATTAGATCTAAAAGTATTTTGGTGCAAGCTTAAGAAAAATCGGATAGCTTTAAACCGTGGCGTACCCATATCAAAGTTTTCGATTTTTGAAATATTTTCTTAAATTGCTTTAATAAAAATATTGTCTAGCGACAAATCATTTTTTTTTTTATTAATTTTGTCAAGCAAATTTTTGAAATCGGACTAACAGGATTCCAGATATTGCGATTTGATTTTCACTTTTTCCTCTATTCTAATTTTTTTTTTTTTTAATTATTTTAAAATTTTTTGTTTTTGCACTTAAATGCTACATTAAATATGCTTTAATTTGATTATAATTATGTCTGAAATTAGAAATAATGTATCAGAAAATATATTTTTAAAAATTAATATCCATTTTTTTTGCATATATCAGTGGGTCGTTAAGGGTTAAGTAATCCGATTTTTCATAAATTTAGCACCATAAAACTATTGGACCTAGTGCTACAACAATCAAAATATTAATTAATGAAAATCGAAAGTTAAAGTAAATATTCGTTCAATAGTCATGTGTATAAAATTGAAAACCATATCAATTTTGCCATGTGAATTTTCTGTTTTTCCGAAATATTTTTAGGTACATTTACAGGTTATCCTTCAATCAATATTGACATAATTATGTTCAAATGAAAAGTAGTTCTACTTTTCTAGTGCGAAAAAAATTACAATTATTTTTAAAAATAATTGTAGAATGGAGGAAAATACTCAATTTTTAGTAAAAATCAAGTCGCAATATCTCGAAAGCAGTTAGTCCGATTTTAAAAATTTCAAAATATTCGTATATATTTTTATTAAAGCAGTTTAAGGAAATTTTTCAAAAATCGAAAATTTTGTTCGCGCTAGCTGTAACCCGTTAGCGAGCTATAATCCGAATAAAGCAAAATACAAGAAAAAATTGTTCTGCAAAGACAGGTTCTGCAAAAAGTTGGAAATTGTTGAGTAGTGTACATTAAACATATCATTCAACGAGTTCGAGTTTTTTTTTTCAAAGTCTATGATTTTTTTTTGCATAAAATCCATTTATTTCCAATTAAAGTTACACTTGGTTACACCTTTAAAACTGAGCCCTGTCAATAGTATGATGGGTGCGACTTCAATCATAGCTTACATTTACTTTAATGGAGTTTTTTTTTTTAATATTAATGCATGTCTTATATTTAGGGTTTTCTTTTTTCAACACTTTTGCGGTTCCCCGGAAAGCGGTGAATTTTTTTAAATTTCCCGGGATCCCATTATCTCGCTCCATAGATGTAATAAAATGTTAGATACACTATTATAAAAATCAATTTAAATTTAAAATGTTTAGAGGAACTTGGTCTATTAACTTTTAGCTTTTAGCTTTTAAATCTAAATTCCATAAAAAGATTTTTTTAATCAAGAAATTATTCTCTAGATATAAGATCAAAACATAACAACTTAATTCATAAAAGAATATTTAAAAAAAAAATAATGCAGGTACTCAGGACATGAAAAATTTAACCCTTTAAGGCCGAGTGTTTAGGATGTTAATTATCTTTAAACTTAGATTAACGAAGTTTTTAAATGGAATACTACATCTAAAATGTGTTTTATTTTGCTTTATCTTGATAAAGACCAAAATTCTGACCAAGATGAAGTGCTTCTGACAAATTTTTGTTAATAAACTTGGAAATGGAAGACCAAATCCGTTACCGTTTTAACTAAACCAAGTTTAAGTGACATCCCAAAAACTCGTCCTAAATAGGTAAAATATTTAAAAAACCTAAATAAACTTTTTTCGGATTAGGGAACAATTCTTTAATACACTCACAACTTTTATTCACTCGTTAAAAAGTATATTTATGATTTTATTAACAAATCATCACGTTACCGAAAACACTTTTCACTTTCATCCGAAGTTGGTCAAATACTAAGAAGTGCGTTATAATGCACTTATAAATACTACAACCAAAAACTAGTAGTTTTTAAAAACTTCCCAGCAAAACTTTGGTAATGGGTGCGATAAAGTAATGTATTACCTTGTAATGTGCACTCCTTACCTGTATCATTATTTTCCAAAAAGAAGTAATGAGTTGCCGATAATTGAACAGTCATGGATTACCTTGTAATGATAACTCATTGCATTTTACATTACTTCAAAAACATAAAATAATGACTTACCGATCATCAATTACATAATGCATGATTTATAAACGTAAAGTAATTATTAATATATATTTTTGAAAATCTATTTATAGACACATTATTTTATGATTTTTTGTAAGCATGAGGGTAAGGTGTATATTTTTGATATCACGAACGAAGACACGAAGCAAAACAACTCATTTACATTTTAAGCAATAAAATATTATATGTATCGATAGCTCAGTTGGTAGAGTTCTCGCCTAACTAATTGTTAAATACCAGAGACCACAGGTTCGAATCCCAGCATGACTACGTTATTTATTTAATAAAAAAAAAGTTTTTTATTTAATTAAAAAAAAAATATCTGTAAAAAATTGTTTATGCATATTTTTTTTATGAAAATATACTTATAGACAATTTACTTTTTCCCACCATGTAACCATATAAGTAACTAGCTACTTTACCCCCTACAAGGTAATGAGTCCACCCATTACTTTTAGGCTCATCGCCTTTACTTGTAAAATTCATCAGTGAAGTAAGGTGTAATGTAATGCGTGAAGCCCTATGGGGATACATTACTTTACCCATGATTTGGTAATGTGTGGTTTTGCTGGGACTCTTGTAAAATTTCATACAAATTGGAAAAAACTAGAAACTTTTAAAAACAACAGTTCTTGGTTTAGGTATTAAACAAATATTTAATATTTTTGAGTCTTTGACCACTTGCCTCAAAAAGTTTGAACTCTTTCATTATGGAATATTTTGAAATATTTTCGGACTAAGATTGAGAAAATAAATTTTTGTTATTATTATTTGCATTTAAAACTTCTTCAAACGTTTCTCTTCTCTAGCACTTTCCAATGTTGTCAATTATTTTTTATTTCCCGCAACATAATTCCGGGGAAAGCGGGAAAAACCCTACTTATATTGTCGCTCAGAACTTCTGTATTCTTTATTAGAAATATTTCTTAGCATATATTAATTTTCCTTGACGTGTTTGGATTTTATAATTATTTATTCACATGTTTTACCTGTAACAATACCAGTTAACAATTGTTCATATGTAGTAACCAAGGTTGTCCACCGAAACGAATAACGGTATTGGTATCGGTATTGGTAAATATTTTTTGTTTGTTTCGGTATTGGTATCGGTATATCATTTGTGTCAGCATAACCGAAACATTAATAGCGGTATGTACCGGTATTATTGAAACAATTTTAAAATAATATAAAAAACTTTTCAAATTATTAAAAAAAAACTCAAATTTATTAATTTTCATATATAGTAATTATATTTTATGTACGTTCTTTTAAAATATTATCATAAAACGTCCGTTTAATGGGTTAAAATGTTCTGTGATTATGTTCTGCAGCAAATTTTACTAGGGGGTGTCGAAGACGAAAACGTCGTCACTTTTGCCAATTCAAAAAAAAAAAATTACCATGAAAAATACGAGATAAGTGGTTAAAATAGTAAAAATAATCCATTAAAATATTACATTAGGTTTAAAATTATACATTTAGAATAATTAACATAACATTGTTAATGAACTGGGCTGCACATGATAAATTGAAATTCATATTTCTAATGATTTAACATGACCGGGTGACATTTTCGTCCTCAACACATCCTAGTAAAATTTGCTGCAGAACATATTCACATAACATGTTAACCTCTTTAACGTACGTTTTAGGATACTTTTTTGGTAATTATTGGAAAACGGTCCATGAAAACTGCAGATATAGGGCAAAAAGATTTAATAAAAAAATTCCATTTAAAATTCAGTTGGGGACATCCGAACTCTGAATTTAGTTAAAAAGAACTATTACACAACTTTTTGAGTCTTATCCAATACAGTGTTGGTGAAAAATATGTAAACTTTAAACGGCCATAAAATTTGACTGTATCCACGCAGGACCAAACACTTTGGGGGTTTTACTATACTAACCTAATACAATCGTTCAGTATAAGAATCATCCACACCCAAGACAATGACCCTCATTTTGATCACCACAAGTTATTTTCTGAATACTTAAGTTTTTACCAGATCGGAAATTTCTTGATCCGATCTTTAAATTTTACATAAAAAGTACATACTGCAAAACAAATTTTTCTTATTCAACAAATTTTCCAAGAATTCCTTAACCAAATCAGCAAATAACTTTTATAACAATGGTCTTCTTTCTATAAATTAATAATTTTTCAAAAAAGTGCTACAATAAAAATGTCAAAAATATAATTTTTTTTATTAATTATATGGCAACTCTGGAACGATATTTTTTAATTATTGGAAAACGGTCCATGAAAACTGCAGATATAGGGCAAAAAGATTTAATAAAAAAATTCCATTTAAAATTCAGTTGGGGACATCCGAACTCTGAATTTAGTTAAAAAGAACTATTACACAACTTTTTGAGTCTTATCCAATACAGTGTTGGGGAAAAATATGTAAACTTTAAACGGCCATAAAATTTGACTGTATCCACGCAGGACCAAACACTTTGGGGGTTTTACTATACTAACCTAATACAATCGTTCAGTATAAGAATCATCCACACCCAAGACAATGACCCTCATTTTGATCACCACAAGTTATTTTCTGAATACTTAAGTTTTTACCAGATCGGAAATTTCTTGATCCGATCTTTAAATTTTACATAAAAAGTACATACTGCAAAACAAATTTTTCTTATTCAACAAATTTTAAAATAATTCCTTAACCAAATCAGCAAATAACTTTTATAACAATGGTCTACTTTCTATAAATTAATAAGTTTTCAAAAAAATGCTACAATAAAAATGTCGAAAATTGTATTTTTTTTTATTAATTATATGGCAACTCTGGAACGATATTTTTAAATTTTTTAAAATTATTTGTTAAGTAAGGGTCGACATCTCCATATGCTTTTTACTGCTTTATTATATCTTCCTCCTATCCAAAATTATTATAACGGCAGCGTAAAATGGGTAAATATTTGTATCAAGATCATATCGCTCATTTACTTCAAGAAAGTCACAACTCAAAAAACATGATTTTTGAGTTAATGACGCAGAATTATTCGTTATATCTCACGTATCATATTGTGTAAAAAATTCGTATTGATATCTTGTATACTAACCCTTGAGAGAGATTATTTCGTTATTTTTTCCTTCAAGGTGGGAGTAAATTGAAAACTTTAAACTCGTTTTCTACAAAATCAAAATTTTTGAGGTATGACATTGTTGAAGTAAATGAGCGATATATATAAAAAAAAATTGTTTATAAATTCATAAATTTAGAATACTATGTAGGTAAAGACCACTGCAAATGTAGTTAAAAACAAATGAAATTTCACTTAAAGAAAGGACGAATTCAACTAACATTGTCATTTATTTTTAAATGTTCAAAAAATAACTACCAATTGTAGTAAAAACTAACCGTATGTTAGTAAAAACTAAATAAACATATTTTTTTTTATTTTTTTAAATAACAAAAAACAACTGTAAAAAATGAATGTAAAATCATAAAACAGTCATTTGATGTGGTTTGTTTTTAAAAATGAACTACAAGGTTAGTAAAAAATTGAATTTGTTCTACAAATGACTGACATTCACATTTAAAATAAAGAAACTGTATTACAACCCAAACTTTTTTTTTTTTTTTTTTTTTATTAAAAAACTTTATTTACAATCTATTTTAACAACATTTAGTAAATTTGATAATATAAAAGGATCATAAAATACATTATTAAACTTCAGCAAGTTTAATAAACTAATCTTAAAAATTTAATTTTATATTTTTTACTATATATTTACAAGGTTGTATGATACATTATGTACATTATTTACATTAAATATAAAATTTACAATACTATTGCCTATACGGCAGGTCTAATACATGTAATCTTTGCAGTCTTCTTACTTATTCCGTTTCGTCTAATAAAGAAATAGCTAAAGGATTACAATGATGACTTAGTCAATCTATGTATCGGGAACAAAACCTATTTATTTCATCTTTAACCCAAGGTATTTTAAGATCTTCATGAATTCTTTTATTAGTTACAAACCATGGAGCATCAGCTATACGTCAAAGGTTTTTATATTGATAACGTTGCAATATTTCTACGTTGGAGTTACTCGAAGTTCCCCATAGCTGAATGCCATATGTCCAAACTGGCTTTAAAATAGATTTATATAATCTTACTTTGTTTGAAAGACTTAGATCTGAGTTTGGTCTTAATAACCAATACATTTTCTTAGTTTTTATATTAAGATGTTGCTTTTTTGCTTGTATGTGTGTTTTGCCACGTGAGTCTTCTATCCAGATGCATTCCTAAATATTTCACACTGTTCGTTTTCGGAATTTCAGTACCATTGATATATAGTGAAGGTCATTCTTCTCTTCTAAGTGTAAAAGTAACATGATTTGATTTTTCTGTGTTGATACAAATCTTCCATTTTCTAACCCAGTCTTGAATTAGATTTAATTCGATTTGAACTAAGAAGGACGCTTCAACTGGTGATTCGTTTGATCACATTATAGCAGTGTCATCATCCGTTAATGGCATATCTGAAGTGTAAATTGTATACAACACTGGACCTAGGACACTGTCTTGTGGTACACCAGCATTAATTTGGCCTATATTGGAATTTTCGCCGCCGACTTTTACATAAAAGGTTCGTTCTTTTAGGTAAGACTTAAAAAACAAATAGAATGGAGTTGGTAAAATAATTTTAAGCTTATACAAAAGCCCTTCTTGCCACACCCTGCCTGTTTTACATCTAAAAACACTGCGGAGCAGTACATTTTTCTTTCAAATGTGTCAGTAATAATATTTACAATACGATGACATTGTTCCAGTGTTCCATGCTTGTGACGAAACCCAAACTGATGATCTGGAATTATATATTTTGTGTTTCTAAAACAGGAAGTAATCTTTGTGAAAATAAACGTTCGAAGATTTTGGAAAAAATTGGCAAAAGCTAATTGGCGTATATGATGAAACATCGTTCTCCGGTTTATTTGGCTTGGGGATCATAATGATCTCAGCACATTTCCATTCTGGTGGAAAGTGTGATAATCTTAATATGGAGTTGTAGATTAGGGTAAGAAACAATATACATTTTTTTGAGAGCGATTTTGCTACCTTTGAGTCAATTTTATCATATCCTGGAGATTTAGAGTTGTTAAGCTTATTTATTTCGCTTTGGACTTCTCTCGGAGAGAATGGTTTTATTGGTAAATCCATTTGGCAGGGAGATTGTAAAAAGTTTAATATGTTGCTCTCATCGGTAGAATTTGTGAGAGGAAATGATTTAAATTGTCTGTTCTAGGTGGTCAGAAAACAACTCAGATTTACTTTTATCATTTCTACACCATATGCTATTTGGCCCTTTAATAATAGGAATGTTCCTTTTTGTAGATTTTTTGAGGTACCTTGTGACTTTCCATAGACTGAACTCACTATTATTGGTCGGATCCAAATTTCTTAAAAATGTTGACGGCTCTTCATTCTTTATTTCGTCGATACGCTTTTTGAGGAAGCTCGATGCCTTGTTGTAATTAGTTTTATATCTCGGATTTCTACTCGATTGCCATATTCTTCTCAGCCTTCTTTTAATTTTTATTAATACTCTTATTTCTGCTGATAAAACAACTTTGTGACCATACAACCCAAACAACTACATATTTTTAAAGCAGAAGTTCCCTGAGTGTATGAAAGTGTTGTCAACGCAAATTAAAAGCTTCTAACCGCACGTCAAGTTTGTAATACAATTTTCTATTAAAAAAATATACATTGAAATTGATTAACAATTTTGGATATTTTATGTAAAAAAATTGTATTTTGTACAAAAAATATATATTTTTTTTAACCGAATCAATGCCAATATCGTACCGGTATTAAGCGAACGGTTGCGTTATACCGGTATTTTAAAATTCAGGTATTGATATTATATCGGTTAGCAATTTGAAACGGGTTTGAAAAGGATAACGGTATCTAAAATGTATCGGTGGCCAACCTTGGTAGTAACTTATTTTCCATGAGCACTGCTGTTAACATCAGGTGTGTTTAACTTTTAACTCATGCATTTATAAATTGGTGTTAATAAAGATTTGGTTAAGAAATATGTTGTCAAACCACTTTGTCTCTTTATTTTTATTTTATATTTGTTACTACATGTTTTATTTTATAGCTTCATTGTTAGTTCTGTCTTTATACTTTATCTAGTTTTTTTTTTGTAACCAATTATGTAAGATTGGTTAAAATTATAAAGGGTCCGTCATCTAACGTTTTTTTTCAACTAGTGCTTATTTCGTGAATGGTAACACTTAGCTCATGTCTGATTTGACAGATAATTAGTTTTATCCTTCCGCTGAACGAATATGGTTGTGTATACAATTGAACAACGCTGGGAAATATTGCGACATTACTTTGAAAATCATGGTAATGTTGCAGAATGTGTGCGAAAATTGCGTACGGATTTTGGAAGAAGAGAAGCACCGTCAGCTCCGTATGTTCGTTATCGCATTTGGGGCACAGAATACCCGCACGCATACATTGAAAAGCCGATACACCCAAAACGAGTCACTGTTTGGTGCGGATTTCGGTCCTAGGCATAATTGGGCCATTTTTCTTCGAAAATGAGCAAGGAGTGGCCGTTACAGTCAATGGCGATCGTTATCGGGCCATGTTGAACGAGTTTTTGTTCACAACAATTGAAGAGGAGGATATTGGCAACATTTGGTTTCAACATGACGGCGCTACGTGCCACACAGCCGAAGCTACACTCGATGTTTTGCGCCCTGTTTTTGAAGATCGCATTATCAGCCGCAGAGCTGATGTCGTTTGGCCACCTCCGAGTTGCGATTTGACACCGTTGGACTATTATTTGTGGGGTGCCGTCAAAGATAAGTGTTACGCCAACAAGCCAGAGACAATTGGCGCTTTAAAGGACAATATTCGTGAAGCCATTGGTGAAATACAGCTGCACACAAATTATTTTCCATTATTAACCGGAAGGATTGTACTCTCAAATAAAAAAAGAAATTTGAGAAAATATTCAGTAGTTTTTTTTATAGCATTTTCAAAAAAAAAAAGTTATTTGGCGGACCCTTTACAAAGCAGTTTGAACTTTTACCTTCATATGAAGAAAATTTCTTTATTTAAAAATCAATTTTGTTTAGTGTATTTAATTAGATAACCCAAAGGCTAATTTTTTTTTGACAAATATAATCATTAAGTTTAGAAATCTTGGTGTACTTTCTTTTTTATTTTTCGAAATATATTTATTTTGATACTTATTTTTTATATATAAGATTACACTAGGGTGCCTCGTTTTGTAACTTTTCTTTTGCAGCGAGATGAAATAGTGGGCAAAAGTTGTTTACCCCCATGGATATTACACACAGTGACAAGCTTAGCTGTTTGCCAACTGAAATTCGGCTCAAATTCGGTTATTACGAAGTTCAGTCGGTTGGAACAACGCAACATTAGTTTTCAAAACAAAGTTCGGTTAATTTAACTAAATTCAGAAATCGTTGTACTAACTGAATTTCTAAGTTCTTAGCATTAAAGTACACTTTTCAATTCAGTTGGCACTTTATTTCTCTGTGTGTACAGATCTTTCTTTTGTCACTTTTTGGTTTAAAATAATTGTTTAAAAATATAACAATTACATCGGATGTGGTTCCATTTAACCACAATAACTCAGGTATAAAATGTAAATCTATTTTGACATAGTTAACCCATAATGGCAAGATAATAAAAATGTACCAAAAATAAATTAAACCTTGCAACTTAAAAATCGTAATCGTAATTGTATTTTATTTATTTATTCACTGTCACTTAACTGAGAAAAAATCGTTAATCCTTGTATACCGAATCATTTTATGAGGGTAGAAGAGGCTTCAAAATTTTAAAAATTTTCATAACTTTGTTCCAAAAAAAACTACTATGTATAACTTTATAAAGCATTTATGAATATGGGGGGAAAAGTGTAAAAATTAAACAATTACAAAAATGTTAAAATTACACACAGAAAATAAATTGGTTGGCATTCCATTGCAAAAAACAAAATTTAATTTTGTGCGCCCCGGTAGGCTAGTTAGTAGCGTGCTGGCTTATCAGTGCGGGGGTCGTGGGTTCGATTCCCACCAGAGGCACTGGTCTGTTTTCGCTACAACGCTCCGAAGGCCATATTAGCTAGTGCTCGGTTAGGATAATAGTATATAATTTGTAATTATATGATTATTAATTAATAAAAAAAAAAAATTAATTATTATTCAATCCATTTAATTGTAAGTACTTAAAATTCATCATGAGAATAATTAAACTACACTAAAAAAAAAGTTTGTATACAAATTAGTAAAACAGTTTTCAATCAAACTACCAAGCAATTATTTATTATACTAATTTTTACTATAGTTATTTTTTGCTATTCTTATTTTACAAATTACAAAATTGCTTACTAATTTTGGTTGCTAATTTAACTAACTTTTAAAACTCGATTTGCTAAAATTAGCAAAAAAAAAAAAAATACTAATACTATATTTTTTTAAGCTCAAAATAATTTGATCCACACTCAAAAGAAAGCTTCATCATATCTATGAAATTTATCATCAATTTTCGTTCAACGTTTAATAGTATTTCATAAAAAGCAAAATTCATATCATCATATTTATGAAATGTTCCAGTATATATATGAAGGATAATTTGTATTAGTAAAGATTTCATTATTTTTTATGTAGAAAAAAATAATGAAAATATGGTCAATATAATTCATGGTGTTTATGAAATTTTTCATAAATACTGATGTAATTATTATATTGGACGAATACTGCTAAAACTTATTTCTGTTTTTCTCTGGCTGTAGACACAAGATAGTGAAAAATCCTCAAATTTATTTATGCACTTAAATATTGACTACACTCAGGAAAAAAGTTTCATCATATTGATGAAATTGTTTCATAAATTGTTTGGCATCAATTTGTTATCATATTTACGTAGCTGTCATACATATAATGAAGAGCTTATACAAATTGAAGACAAATCTTTGATAGATCTTCATCATTTCAAAGACTTTGTGAACGTAATTTTAATCAAGGTAAATTAATTTTATTTAAATTTTTTTTTTATATATCGTCGGCTTATTATTGGTTTGACCCATACGCCAAAAAGTTGTTATCGATAAAAACGATAAAGAAGGTGCAGTTATTTCAATTTTTGTATGCAAAATCTGCAGGTAGGTCAAATTTGTTACTTGATATCTCTGATATGATACGAAATAACGCGAAACGGTTTTCGAAATCAAAAAGAGGATATTTACATTATATACAATGCATTCCTAACTCATTTTTTTCAAAAATGGTCGGTGGGTCAAACCAATAATAAGCCGGCGATATATCACTAATATTTAGTACAAAATTTGGTTGATTTTAGCAAATCAATTTCCAATAAGAGTTTACTTAAATTTTACTAAAATTTCAATTTAAAATACTTTGAATGATACGGATTAAGTTAAACCTCTTTGATGTTCAGAGTTTCCATTCAAAATTCAGAAAAAAATAAGTAAATTTTGGATTTTTCATTTAGAAAACATCAATTGAAGTTAAGATTTTCTATTTGAAATTAAAAAAACATAATTTTAAATTAAAAAAACATCAATTACAATTCAGAAAATTAAAGTTCAGATATGTTCAAAAAGTTCCATTTAATAGAACACATTAAATAATATTCCCGGTTAAAAATTAATTTATGTGTTAGTATATCCTCTTATACAATTCGATATTATTTGATATTACTTATATGACTAATATGGACCAGCATATAAACATATGTGACCATATACAATTATGACAATTACTACAAGATTGGATTATGCTCATAGTTTAGTTTAGTTTATTGATTTCCAAAACAACAAGATTAAAAATCTTATAATTAAAGTAATGGATTTTTATATTGTAACATTATTTTTAAGCAATAATGAGATAAAATTAGATGAGACAAAAAGTCCGACACAATCGAATCATTATATCTAATTTTATATTATTTGATCCAATTATAGAGAACAAATTTCAACATCTAATTATATTTGATTTAAAAAATTATTTTTAACCGGGTTCAGAAAATATCATTTGAAATTCAAGTTATACTATTTGTAATTCAGAAAAAAATTCAAAAAAAAACAGCAGTAAAAATTAATATGTAAATATTTCTGATAATTTTTGAGTTTCCAAACAAATTTTCAGAAAGTCTATGAAAGTTTTTTTATGAAATTATGTATATCTATGAAGCATTTGTATTCAATATTTATGTAACTCTTCTACGTATTTATGAAATTGCAGTTGATGATATGATGTATAATTGAAAAACGATTTCTGAAATATTTTCATCAACATGATGAAACTTTTCCCTTAGTGTAGTTAACATTAAAGTGCATTTACATACATTTACATACATTTTTTCCCTATGAAAACATTTTTAGCTTTTTTCTTTAATTTTCTAAAAAAGAAAAAAATAACAAAAAAACTTAAGATATTACAACGAGCATATAGACTAAGTAGGATCCAAGCTCCTCAATCCCTGATAAGAGTTCTTTTAATCCCTGATAAGAGTTCTTCTAACTGAGATTAAGAGGTACTGTTTTTAATGGCCTTTTAAATGAGTATGTACTTTTCCAAGCACTATCCACGGTACTTTTCTAAAAAGCAGAGCGGGGATTTTGATAGTATCGAAGAAAATTATTTTAAAGCTAATTTGTATTGTTTAGTATATTCTCTGCATACGTTTTGCACAATTAACACCAATTTTTTAATTATTTATATTGTTATAAAAAAAGCAACAAGTGAGTTTTTTATTAAGAACTAAGAAAAATGCATTTAAAATATGCATTTAAAGCAAAATAAGTAAAAAATATGAATTTAAAGCAAAATATGCAAAAATATGCATTTATACCAAAATATGCAAAATTATGCACTAAAAATCGATACTATTTTAATGCAAATTCTTTGATTCGCGAAAATGTATTGTTTATCCTGTTCCCATACTTAAGGAAAATACCTGCATTTGCATGAACTTCCGGTCCCAGGTAATCAGTTTTAAAATAATATAAAATTTTTCTACAGTTTTGGTAACTCTACTAAAATATTGAAATTAGCTAGCGAATTTCGTGTAAATAGGCATGTGAGCCTATTTATAGAATATTACAATCCATAAACATAAAATATTCAGTTAATTAAAATTCGAAATTTGTAAATAAATGACGGTTGTTACAATAGAATTAAAACTTAATAATAGTGATAGTACGTGGGACTACAAAAATTCGGTTGGCAAAAAATTCGGCTGCAACTAACTACAAAACTGTTTTCTGTGTGTAAAAAAAGAGATTAACTAAATCTTGAAAAAATAAATAAATGTTCCCAATTTTGGCCTGTTTCCTAAAGTGAACCTTTTCGTGTTGTTGCATGAATATGTCAAAACTGTCAACTGTTATCGAGTTTAATTTCCGCCATCACTATTTAAAAAAAAATATTAGCCTGAATGCAACTACAAAACTGCTTTCTGTGTGTAAAAAAAGAGATTAAATAAATCTTAAAAAAATAAAGGAATGTTCACTATTTTAAAAAAATGTTGACTTGAATTCACACGGTTTTCTTGGTTTTATTGTGTCGTTTCAAAAAAACGCAATAAAAAGTGTAATCTTTTGTAAACAAACAAGTTTTAAAGAATTTTCCAAGTTTGAGTTTTGTAAACGGTAAGAATTTTATTCAATGTAAACCTTTGATATATTTTCTTTTTTTTTTGATTTTTTCCAAGTTTTAGTCTTTGTTAAATGCACACGAAAAAAATCTAGAGGAACGTTTATCAAAAACAGGGTTTAATAATTTAATAACTATTTTCAGTAAAGTTTGTCAATCAACTTAGAAAAATGTATTCTACAGAAATATAAGGACATTTAACTATAAATACTTGGTAATTCTTCGTTTTTTATTTATGACTATTAAGCAGAAAATCGTAATAAAATTATTCATTCTATTTCATAAGAATCCCTAGATAGTAGTTTAATAAATTTTTCTATATATTTTTATTTTTTAAAAATTATTTTATTTATAAAATATAAAAAATATGACATATGTTATATATTACCTCTACTAATTATTTAACACCACCTTCACATTATAAAAATATGCCAATAAAAATACGCCATCCACCCAATTTCCCCTTTGAAATGACTTAGAACTAAAAAAAATAAAATAAAATTAGTGTTAGAATTCAGATGTTTAATAAATAACTAAAATAAACTTAGTTATTTTTTTTAACAGATTTTAGTTCCGGCTACTATTAAATTTAATTTAAATATTCCAAATAATGTTTAATTAATATTTTATACTATTTTTTTTCATTGTGATAAAATTGTTGTATGAACTTTTTTTCGTTCTCAAATAAAGCATTTCTAGCTTTTAACACTTATGTACAAGAAATTACCTATTATCTCTTGTGTACGTTCATATTTATTTTGTTACATTTTGCCAAGTACAGCTTGATTAAAATATGCACACAAAATGTTAAAGGCATGTAATATAAGTTTGACATTTTGTAACGATTTAGCATAATAGGAACAGTTGTATAAATAAAGGGTCCGACATCTAACGTTTTTTTTTTAACTAGTGCTTATTTCGTGAATGGTAACACTAAGCTCATGTCTGATTTGACAGATAATTAGTTTTATCCTTCCGCTGAACGAATATGGTCCGTATGTTCGTTATCTTGTGAAAAAAGTGAAAGAAACTGGCATTCTCATCGATAAACCAAAGCGTGAAAACCCAAAAACAGTGCGTACACCCGAGAATATTGCTGCTGTGGCAGAAAGTCTGCGTGAAGCGCCATCAACATCAATTCACCGTCGTTCTCAACAATTGAACAGTTCGGAGACATCATTGAGACGAATTTTGCATAAAGGCCTTGGTATGACGCCATACAAAGTGCAATTGGTTCAGGAGTTCAAAAAAAAAAAGTTATTTGCGGACCCTTTAGATAAAAATGTTAAGTATGTTTTGTATAATGTATGAAATTATTTGTCACGTGGAAAGTATTTTAGGAAAATTGTGTAAATGTATAGAGAAAATTAGCACAATGGGATACATAATTTAAACAAAGCTTGATAAGATTCTCAGAAATTGGAGGAAAAAAATTTTATGCTTTCATCGTATTCCTTCTAGAAATGTTTTGTGTGTGGTTTCAACTAATAACTATTCACTTTAAATTTTCTTGTACACTTTTTCAATATGCTTTACAAAAAAAAAAAAACGTTTGTTTAGCTCAATAAAAAAAGTTAGCATTACATATGGTAACCTCTTAAGCAGCTTTAAACGATACATAAAACGTTTTAATAAATAAAATTAAAATACATTTTAATTTATATACAACTTTTTGTCGATTTTACTTATTTTTTCTAACTAGTTTGTATGCTTACCACTCATAATATTCTATTTCAAAACAATTCAAAAGATCCACATTTGAGAACGTGTATCCTACACTGATAATAATCCATGCATACAAATACGAAAAAATTTCAAAACAACGGAAACTTTTGTAAAATACACACATTTTTGTTTAATGTGTATCCTCGCTCTCTAATGTGGATCTTTTGAATTGTTTTGAAAATTGTTATAAAGGGTCCGCCAAATAACTTTTTTTTTTTTGAAAATGCTATAAAAAAAAAACTACTGAATATTTTCTCAAAATTCTTTTTTGATTTGAAAGTACAATCCTTTCGGTTAATAATAGAAAATAATTTCATTCAAATGGCTGCCTCGGCTGGCCATGCAGTAGCCTACACGATCGGTCCAATTTTTTAGCACATTATCGATTGTGTGCAGCTGTATTTCACCCATGGCTTCACGAATATTGTCCTTTAAAGCGTCAATTGTCTCTGGCTTGTTGGCGTTACACTTATCTTTGACAACACAACACACCCACTCTGCGGCTTCTCTTATTCCAAAATCCGTACGCAATTTTCGCACACATTCTGCAACATTACCATGATTTTCAAAGTAATGTCGCAATATTTCCCAGCGTTGTTCAAGCGTATACACAACCATATTCGTTCAGCGGAAGGATAAAACTAATTATCTGTCAAATCAGACATGAGCTAAATAAGCACTAGTTGAAAAAAAAAACGTTAGATGGCGGACCCTTTACATATAACTTTTTAAATTAGTTCGGACAAGAAAATTATCTATAGCCGAAAAATGCCCAAGGAGTTGGCTGATTTATTTGGATTTTGAATACTTCACTTATTTTAAAACATACAGTGGGGAGCACTTGTGAGTACATGTAAGTACTTTTTACACCTAAAGATTCCGGCCGAAAAATGTTTGACACTAGAACTAAATTATACTTTTCTCAAGGTACAAGGTACGCTGAATCCAAATCCTCAATTTTAATTTACAATAATGTCGTAAGGAAATAAGTTATCTTAAAAATCGGAAAACTGAAAAAAATGGTAAGAGTAGTTTGTTCAGGTGACGTTCCAAGTATTACGAAAAATGTGTTTCCAGGAAGGTCAAAAATCGGAGCATTTTGATCAAAAAATACACTTTTCTCGTTAATATAGCTCGAACGCCTGATGTCGAAGAGTGAATCTAAGGCCAGATTGAAAAACTGAAAAAAAATGGTAAGAGTAGTTTGTTCAGGTGACGTTCCAAGTATTACGAAAAATGTGTTTCCAGGAAGGTCAAAAATCGGAGCATTTTGATCAAAAAATACACTTTTCTCGTTAATATAGCTCGAACGCCTGTCGGAGTGTGAATATAAGGCCAGATTTGGATTCAGCGTACCTTGTACCTTTAGAAAAGTATAATTTAGTTCCAGTGTCAAACATTTTTCGGCCTGAATCTTTAGGTGTAAAAAGTACTGACATGTACTCACAAGTACCACATTAGGGTACATTCCTTTATTAAAATCAAAAATTATTAAAAATTAGATTAAAAATATTTAAAAATATTGCAAAGATAAAATAAGGCTGTCAGGGCTTGTTAATTGGTGTATATTCTTTTCATCAGTCTGGGGACCAGATCTTTCAATATAATTGGCACCACTTAATCTATAACAATTTAAAATTATAGCAGTTCTGCAAGATGTTCAGTTTTAATCAATCCCGCGATAGATATTTTGACGGAAATAGACTCCACAGTGTCCAAAGTGTATATGAATCGTTTTAAAGTAAATTAATAATTTAAAAATAAAAGGATCATTCAAAATATTTAAAATTTTATTCACGTTTTCAAAAAAAAAAAAAATTATATGAGTAATACATTTTTTGTCACTGCAAAAATGGCTTATAATTACAAATTCTTTGCTTTGTTTCTCTTTAAATAGAACAATTGATAAAAAGTTTACTAAATAAAAACTTGTATCTACGCATAAGACATCAAACTCAACTACTTTTAATACACAGAACTGGGCACATTTATAGAAATGGGAATTTAAACATCGTGCTTTAACCGGTTACAATATACACAAAACCAACAACATTTAAATTTACCCTTGGTCTATGTCCCGAATCATATTAATTTGGGTGGATTTGTTAAATCACGTAGAACTAAAAGATTCGGAAATTTTCTTTTTCGAAAAATATTGGAATTTAAAGATAATTCTTAAAATAATATCAGTATGTAGTTAAAAAAAAGGATTTATTATATTTTCATCAAACTTTTTTTACATTAAATAAAATGAAACAAATGGGAACAGCAAAAAATGGAATGTTTCACTTTAGATTTTTTTTTCTTGAATTCAAAACTTAGAATAGAGCGGATAGTATCGAAAAAAAGAAAAACTTATTTTGCTATACAGAGAATACAAGAAAGTATTTCCTTAATTTCTTCGCTTTAATTAAAATTATGTGTAAGATTGATACCCATGTAAAATATATATTTTGTGAAGTTTTGTATTATATATAAATATTCGAAAAATTAGAACATCTAATTGTTTCTAATCTAATACAATCGAACATTTTTTGATACAATTACATCTAATTTTATGAAATTAGATATTGTTTGTTACAATTGTATCCGAATTTTATTCTCATCCGAATTATATATAATGTGATACATTTACATCCAATTAGATATAATTTTATACAAATATATGCAATTACATGTGACATGAGTAATCATACATTCATCGATATGTAATTATATATTTTTACATATTGGTAAAGTGTTAAAGATAAAATTATATATTTGATATATAATTTTATATAATTTTATATAATAATTCATTTTTTGGGCTGACGTACAAATACGATGCAAATATTATACATCAATTAATGCTATCCAGCAAAAACATGGTAATGGTTGGACATTACTTTATATATTACCAAGTAATGCTAGGTCACTCACTACCTTTTATGCAGAATAATGAGTTACTGGCAATTGGTTACATAACTACACTCATAAAAAAAAGTTTGTAAAGTCAGCAAAAAATTTTGCTGAGTCAGCAAAATTTTAGTCAGGAGGATGCTAGCAAAAAAGTTGCTAATGTCAGCAAAATCTTTTGCTGAAAATCAGCGAGCTGATTTTTAGCAACAAAATTTGTAGATTCAGCAAAAGTTTTGCTAACACTTAGTAGATTAGAAATAAAAAAGCGTTGGTAAAAATTAATAAATTTTTTGCAGAATTTTAGTAGACTGAAAAAAACGCAAAAAATTTGTAGAAAAATTGTAATTTAGTTAATTTATTTGCTGAAAATCATAAAACATATTTTTGTGATTCTTTTAAAAATAATTTACTATAATAACGAAATATAACAATTTTAATTTTCCCACATTGACGACATGAATTAATTTAATATCTGAAAATATATAGAAATAAATATATATAACATAACAAAAATTTTCTTTCAACTACTTACATCAATGGTTGTCTTAATGATGCTATGACGAAGCTGCCGAAGATAATTCTAGAAACGAAACGAAAAAATAAACAAAACAAACGAAACGAAAAAAACAACCCTTTTTTTGCAATAAGAAAAAGAAACCATACAAATCTACCTAAGATGTGTGTTTTTGTCTTTCTCTTTACTCTGTCTACATGTCTGTATATGTTTTTTCATGGTTGATTTTTTTACTTGTCTTGTTAGAGTTGTACTTTTTAATATCATTTTCCTCTTCTCTACTACATCTTGACATGACGCGACATCTGCTTATCAGCACAATTTTTTTTTAGCAAAATTAATTAGTAAAACATTAGTATATTAGTAAAGCATTAGTATAAAACAGTTAAGTGCTGAATAAGTATAACAAACATTTTAGCTGAAAACACGATTTTAGCAAAAATATTTGCTAAAAAATAGTATACCTGATTTACAAGACGTTTTACTAACTTTTCTACTAACTTATTTTTTTGAGTGTACTGACTTCTTTTTTTTTCATTCTAATATTATTAATTAATTTGTTTTGAACATTTTTACAACTAAATAGAACGATTTTCGAGCTAAAAAGTTATTTCGCAAAAATTTTAAATGTGAAATTGCATTGCTACTGATTTTATACCAAAAAAATCGATAATGTTAACATAACGTTTTTAATAAAAAGGAGTTTAAGAAATTTTAAAAAACTTATTTTTAAAAAAGTAATATAATGGTAACCACTGATTTGGCAACTCCTAGGTAACTACTTTTTCTTTCACTGTGAATAATTACTTATTGATTTCCTAAGAGTAACTACTTACTTCGTTATTGTGAGTGACCACTTATTCTTTCACTCCTGGTAACTCATTTTTTCGTAAGCGATAGGGTAATGACCACCCATGAATTTTGGGAAATCGCGAACAAAATAATTAATCGAGTAAATAGCCTAGTGACTACCCAGAAAAAACTGTCATTATCAAAGAATTGGTTATATAATGGAAAGTCAATGCTTTGCTCAACTTATTATTTGGCTTCCAAACTCATTATTTTTGTTTGACGCGGTGGTCTTTGTAAGTAGTAACTCTTATCCGCTCGCTTACCACGGACTGTTAAAAGGAAGATTTACGTATTCAAAGATTTTTTGTAATCGTGCGTGTTACTCAGGTCAAATTTTAAATATCGTTTGTATGGAAATACAATATGACCACAAATTACAACTCATTGTGGACCAATTGCAGAATTTTAATGATTTGTTTGTGTTTTTGTAGAATGCCGGATGATTTTCGTGTACTTAAATGCATTGCCAGTACTCTAAACTTTCATTTGATGTATGAAAATATTAAGGGTCAAACTTGAGCTTACTTTAATTTACTATTTTTAAAGTCCAACTGCTAGTTTTAGGAACTCAAAACATTCACATACATTAAGATAAGTAAAATACATATAAAATTCAACTTCGTAAAAAGTTCTTATTTAACCCATTATGAGTAAGTCATTATTTCGTATTTAAAAATAATTACTACAATAGGTCTTTTATAAGAAATCAATATTTTGTACATTAAAATTTTGCAGAATATAATTTTATATCATAATTGGTAATGCAAACGGTAAGGAGACGACATTACCAATATTTTGCTATATAGTGAAACCCTTTATGTAATTACTTGGTAATGTCTGTTTTTGCTGGGTAGAAAATAACTTCAAAATCTGAATTTCCAAAGTTGTTTCATAGTACAGGGAGTTTTATACTCAGCAAAAACATGGTAATGACAAATCGTTACCCTTTAGATTAGCAAGTAATGATAGGTCATTGCCTATTGCATTACTCTAAAATATATAACAATGACATACTGATTATGGATTATAGAAGTACTTATATGTAATTGCAAAATAATGACCGGTAATTGGTACATAAGCATCGATTTCATATTTTGTAATCTATTTTTTATTCTATTTTTTATTCTATTTTTTATTCTATTTTTATTTATTAAATTGTGTTAGAAGTTTTTACATGTTAATTTATCTTTCGATTGATGCAATATAGATTTTTTGTTCATCTATTTTTGAAATTATGCAATTGTCTTGAGTTTCATAATTATAACGTAATTTTAAGAAAAATTTAAAAATTAGCGGTAAGTGATAGACACTTTGGGTGAAAACTAATCTGTTTTAAAAAAAATTGTATTTTCATTTTTTTTGACTGCAGTTTCAGGATAAGTTCAAAATCGGTATTTATAGCAAAATTTTCATAAATTCAACCAAGTTAGAGTCGAGACTTGATTTTTTCTCAAGAACTGTTTTGCTTCTAGTTTTGCAGAAGTTTGCTTTTTAAAGGCCTTTATAGCTCCGATTCGGCCAATTGGATTTGGCCGAAAACCCATAATTTTCGATATTTGTCGCGACAAATGAACTTTTTTAAATCTAAATTGTTTGTCTTGAATCTAATAAGGAGGATTGTTGAAAAAACCTCAAGTTTCGAATTTAATTTGGATGAATTTATGAAGTTTTTTCTATATATATAGCGGCCGTTCCACCGAAGACCGGGCAAAAAAGGGAATTTTTTGACCTTCGGTATTCTGATTTCAATTAAATTTTGCATTTTTAAACTCAATGGATGGCGTTTTTTGTTTTTCAAATTTCATGATATCCACGGTTTTCTGCGCGATTTAGTTTTTTTGAATAATCAGAAAAATTAAAAAAGTGTATAAATTTGAATATTCGTATTTTATTAAAATATTCATCGGATTATCACATTTTTAATTGCACTTTTGTTTTTTTGGGTCCCGGTCAGTGGCGTACCCAGGGGGGGGGGGCTGGGGGCCAAAGCCCCCCCCCCCCCAAATATTTTCGATTTTTTTTTTATTTTTGTTTTGCTTAGTATGTAATAAATGAATTTATAATATTTTTTTGAGACTATAATTTTTCAAACTAATGTTATATTAGCTGAAATTGATCTATGGAAACACTACCATAAAGACCATCAAATCCGCTAGATGCTATTCAAGATTGCAACAAGGAGCTTTTTCCAAACGTTTACATGTTTTTACATTTACTGATAGTAATTCCTGTTACAATTGCATCCGCGGAGAGAAGTTTTTCCACCCTAAAAAGAGTGAAAACATATATAAGGAATTCTATGGGTGAAGCTAGACTTGGTGCTCTAGCTCTTGCATCAGTGTATCGAGAAAAGGTTAAACCTGACAAAATCATTGGCACTTTTATGAAAAAAAATCGTCGAATTAAATTTTAAGAATTTTGTTAATAGTATATAAGGATCTTAATTAATATGATAGCTCACTTTAAAAATCAAAATAAAATTATTTAATTGATACATAAATTTGTTTAATATTTCAAAAAAAAAAAAAACTTGTTTGTAGATATAAAAAAAACTAAAATAACAAAGACATGTCAAAACGTGTTTCCTTCAAAATTGCTATCATAACTGGGTATAACGTTAATGGTAACTTTCCCATCCAAAACTTATTTAACAGATACAAAATATTAGTGTCCGACCGAACTCATTTTTTTCAGCCGAAGCCGAACTTCCATATCAATACCGAACTTCCATATCATAATATCAATGTTCGGCCGAAGCCGAAGCTGAACTTTTTGTTTTAATAAAAAAAAATATAAATTGTTTTTTTAGATCAATAAATTTAAACCAAAAAGTTCCCAGGAAAAAATTACACATTCCAAAAAGAAGGTGATGCCAACACTTGCTTACATATCTCATTGTCAAATTTAGTAACTGCAATACCAAACTCATTCCAACGATAGAGTCAAAAAAGCAAGTAGTATTGTAATCAATTCTTTATAATTAAACCAGAAAGCATGAACTCAATAACAAAGTAATTATTTACTTACAAGAAAATAACAATGTTATTAACTTATATGTATAACTTTTAGTACTCAAGACGTAATCATATACTTTTTCTTAATAAAAGGACGTTATTGGAAGTAGTTCCTCATTTTGAAAAAAGAAGTTATACAATTTTAAAGAATTTATCTTATATTATAACACTAAAAACAGAATTAGCATGTTGCCAAAATTTTGTTAAACTGTGGTTAGGTATAAATTTACGATCGCATGTGAGCAGAAAATTGTGAGTGGAAGTTGAAATTACTGACGTTATTGTGCGTGAGTCATATTTTTGTTTTTCAATTTTGAATTGTTCTTTTTTTTTAAAAAATTTATATTTTCGTGGTTTATAGCTCCAAAATTATGACAAACCCATGATTTCATAACAATTCGATGTTTCACTTTTTAGGATTTTATTTCCGTATGAGTTTTGATCGTTATATTTGAGTGGCGTAGGAGAATTACGTAAAAGTTGAATTTACTTATGAAACCACTTCTTTTTTTTAAATGTAAGTACTTCTTATTTTTTCTAGGGAACTATTTATTTATTTTTTTTTTGTGTAAGTACTTCGTGGTTTTAAAATGGAACTATTTCTTTATTAAAAAATGTATGTAGTTCTTAAAAATATAAAGTAAATGGTTCTTCGGTAAAAAAAAAATAATCAATTCTAAAGAATCAATTATTTTAGTCTCACGCCCTGTTAAAAGAATCGAGTAGGTAAGGAATGCGTTCTGCCCAAAATGCTTGATTACAAACCCGCTTACCTTTTTGGAAATTTTTTGCTGGGTTATTAAACATAAACAAAATACAAATTTATAGGTATTTTTTTTTATTGAAAAAATCATATTTGGAAAATAGTTTTACTATTTTAAGTACAAAAAAAAAAATAAAATATTTGTATTGTACTATATTTTATAGTCAAAGAAAAATAGTTGATCGATTTTTAAGTTGATATGGAGAAAAAAACTAAAACTTTAATAATTAAAATTAAAAAGTTTGATATTGTCATAACAGAAAAGCATTTTTTCCGCATTCACACCATGTGAATTGCTTCGTCTATCAGAATACAGCTGTCCGGCAGCGCTAAAAAGCTGTAGTTGGTGGGGCTGATAAATATTTTATTGCTACAGCTTTTATATTTGTAAATGGACTTGAATTCCAATACTCAAATATATTTATATTTCGGGACCTAAAGGCTCCGTAATAAACATTTTAATTTATTTTTCAATAAAATTTTCGTTTGGTTCTGCTACTTCTAAGTCTGGTACTGTATCATGTCTATATCAAATTGATGAACATGTTATTCTCTTTTCAGGATTACTTACCACTCGAATTTTTTATTTTTTTTTTATATTTAATTATATCGCATTAAATTTGATTATTTGCTTATAAGTCTTGTAGCTATATTTCTTTGGTATTCTTTCATATTCAACGTTGTATTTTTTATATAGTTTTTTTTTGTAAATTTAGAAATAATCATAAAAAGTTCGGTAGTTCGGCCAAATTTGGCCAAAATTTGGCCGAACACCGAACTTAGCCGAACTTCAATTTTTGGCCGAACTCCGAAGCCGAATACTTGGTCGGACACTACAAAGTAATAAATATAGGCTCTCGTATGTAAAAAATTATATGCTTTTCAAACAAAAAAAATTTAAAAAACAAAAATTGACCCCCCCCCACCCCCCGAAACAAAATCCTGGGTACGCCGCTGGTCCCGGTGTTTTTGTATTATTAACAATTTATTGAAAAAAAGCTTGCATCATTTTTCCATAGAAAATCCAACAATTTGTTATTTTTTTGCATTTTTCAAAATTAAAAACATTAAATTTAAAAATGTTAAACTAAGGCGCCAAGGTCTCTCTTTTAAATTTTCTTCTCTTTTTAAGATTTCTTCTCTACATAAAAGATAAACGAATCTACTTAAAAACTAAGTTTTTAAAATCTAATTTTTAATCCTTTCATGTCATCTTTCTTTCTATAAAAATCTGATATTCAAAGTCAAACATGTGCTAGATAGGGTTAACAATTTAAATTTTTAAAACAGACTATTTCAGCAGCTTCTTTTATCTTTCACCTACAGAAAACTCTACAAAATGAAATGTAAAGTTTTTAAAACAAAGACGTTTAAAGGCTTCTTGACATTACATTTTTAAATTTAATATTAATAAATCTAAAAAAAATAACAAATTGCTGTTTTTTCTATGTAAAAGCGTTATAAGCTTTTTTTCAAAAAATCATTACAAATAGTTAAGAATCAGAACCCAAAAAAGGGAATGTGTAACTATTTGGTAAAAATTCCACATTTTGCAAATATGCATTCTTTTTTTATATCGAGAGTGACCAATCGTTAGAAAAATGCATTTTAATAATAAATTGCATAACAAATGCCAATCTTTTTGACGCTGGAATAAAATGTAATTCGCAGTATAACAGTAGAGTACCATACCATTCCAATGTGATGATCCTAGTAGTATTAAAGAAAATACGAATGCGCAGACTTACCACTTTTTGCATATTTCTCATTTTTCAAAAAAAACTAAATCGCGCCGTGGATTTTTCCAAATTTGAAAAACTGAAAACGCCAATCTTTAAGTGAGTCCTTTAGGTTTCTGAATGAAAAATTTAATTGAAATCGCAAAACCCAAGGTCTGATTTTGGCTGAATTGGCGTGAAATGGCAGATGAAGATTTTGGACTAAAACTACAAAAAATCCATGTTTTTCGGTACAAATTGAACTGAAACTGCAGGCAAATAAATCAAACATAATTTTGTTAAGTAAATTTTTTTTAAATGACGTTATAATTATGAAAAACTACACCACTTAACCCATTTTACACTGCCGTTGCTTTAAACCATTACTTACTTTTAAAGTCTTATAATTTTGAATAGGAGTGAATGAGTGAATAAAACAGTAAAAAGCGTTTGAGAATTTGAGTTCTTGACTATACAAATAATTTAAGAAAATTTAGAAATATGGTTTCATTATTACTATATTATTTATTAAAAAATACAATTTTTGACATAGTTTTATAGCACTTTTTCGAAAAATTATTAATTTATAGAAAGAAGACCGATGTAGTAAAGGTTATGCGTGGATTTGCTTAGGGACGTATGGGAACATTTTTGAATTAGACAAATTTGTTGTGCAGTGTGTATTTTTTATGTAAAATTAAAAGATCGAATCTAGAGATTCCTTAAATTGTAAAAACTTTAATGCGCAGAAAATTACTTCATTTTCTTTTTTAATGCGAAAAATTAGTTTTTTTTTTTTTTTCAAAACAAACAAAAAATTTTGAAAAATTGTGTAAAAACAACATTATTTTTAAAAAACTCTCAAAAATCGTAAAATTTTTATAAATATAAAAAAAAAAAAATATTAATACAAAACCTTTTAATTGAATTTAAATTGCGAAAACCAAAGTTAGAGCCCACATTTAATGTAAAAAAACTACATAAAAACGTTACACCTTTCTACCAAATTTCCTAAAAAATTCCCACGTGATCGATTAGTGGTATAAAAAGGTATAAATCGAAAGCTAAGACAAAGCTGAGTTAATCTTCTGAAGACACCTAAGCAATCGGTTCAGTTGTTTTAGAAATTTTTGTATCTAATGGAATATAATACATTTTTCCTAAGTTTATTTATGCAGAACTCACAAATTGAATTATTAAAAAAAATGTTTCTTTTCTATTCTCATTGCTATATTCATGTTCACAACTGTAATTAATATTATGTGATTATTTAATAATTTATTTACTGGGAAATAATCATAAAATGGTTTGGATGAGTAATATATTTTTTTTATTAACTGCAATATTTGTAATAAAAAAATAAATTAAATCATTTATTTCAGAAGGAAAGGATAAATAAAAGGAAATGACTCCAACAGAATTTTGTTAAAGTTTGGAGATGTGATCATATAATTTTAAGTTTTAATCCACAATTAGAGAAATATATACTGAACTATTTATGCTTTCATGACTTAAATTATCCATATATTTTGCTGCCACCCTAATGTTTATAAATCTTGGACTGACATGAGTTCAATGTATAGTGGCAATCATTCAAAAATTTAACAAATTTTTAAGACACTTGGCTCAATATGGTTAATGTTAATCCATGTCTTTGTGCCTATTGAAGTAGGTATATTTCAGTGATTAGCCCTCGTTGACTTAGGACAGACCTTGTTCATTTGTATAACAACTACTTAATGAAATCTATTTAAGCACACACATAATTCTAATTGAGTAAAGTGCGTTTTGTAGATATAAAAATCTGTATATAAATTGAAATGAGTACAATAGCAATAAGGGTATTCACGTAAGGGTGCAACAAAAATCATGTTGAACAAAAATCAAATAAACTACAAAATAAAATAAATATTAAATAAATAAAATAAATATTAAATATCTAAGATCTGTAGTATGAATATTAAAAAGAGAGTTGTCATTACAATTTTATTGCAAATTATTACAAATGGAAGATTATCGGATATCATTAGCCCACTTTAGTCTGGAATCACAAATGATACAGGGATTTGAAAAAAATGGAAGAACTTTATTTTTAAAATTTATTTTAAAGATTTTTAAAATACCTAGTTTGGAGATGTCGATTGCTATTTTTATAATATAATAATTGTAATTAAATAATAATGCAAAAAAAAAAAAAAAAATGGAACAAATTATAATTCATGTTTGTGTGTGGATCTACTTCCCGCTGATTTTCACCAAAAGGTTTTTCTGACATTATCAATTTTTTTGCGAGCACCCTTCTGACTAACATTTTGATGACTCAGCTAAAAGTTTTGCTGACCTTACTAACTTTTTTTAGTGTATATAATACATTTTTAATTAATAAATAATATTGCACAGTTTTTTTGTTTAACGAAAAACAAAAGAAATTGAACTTAAATAATCTTGCTCGCATCATAATTTATTATAAAAGATCGTAAAATAAACTTTTGGTTTTAATTTTTTTAAATTTAAAAGTAAAATATTAAAAAAATAATTGTTTTTGTAACTTGATCTACATAGGTTAATGTTTCCACTTTTGACCAAAAAAGACCCACTATGAAATTTACAGAATAATTTCTTTCAGATTTTCATTATATTTTGGATATGTGATAAATGGTACTAAACTAACGAACAAGCGAAACTCCTTATCGTACCAATCTTACACTCAAAAAAATAAGTTAGTACAAAAGTTAGTAAAACGTCTTGTAAATCAGGTATACTATTTTTTAGCAAATTTTTTTGCTAAAATCGTGTTTTCAGCTAAAATTTTTGTTATACTTATTCAGCACTTAACTGTTTTATACTAATGCTTTACTAATATACTAATGTTTTACTAACTAATTTTGCTAAAAAAAAATTGTGCTGATAAGTACATTAATAGTGTGGACGACAACCAGATTGAAAGATATACGCACAATGAAGCAGATGTCGTGGCATGTCAAGATGTAGTAGAGAAGAGGAAAATGATACTAAAAAGTACAACTCTAATAAGACATATAAAAAAATCAACCATGGAAGACTTTTGTATCTGTTTTTCATACATAAAACAAAATTGAGGATTAAAACAACTTAAATTTTGCGTTGTCACCGGCTTGTGAAAATAAGTGTCTATTAATAAAATAAAAGACAAAAGAAAATATTTAAATTTAATATGTATTTTTATAATAAATGTTAATAGATTAATAATCTAGTGTGGTCAAATTGCAAACAAACATATACAGACATGTAGACAGAGTAAAGCGAAAGACTAAGACACACATCTTAGGTAGATTTGTATGGTTCCTTTTTCTTATTGCAAAAAAAGGGTTGTTTTTTTCGTTTGTTTTTGTTTATTTTTTCGTTTCGTTTCTATAATTATCTTCCGGCAGTTGCGTTCTTTAAAAGAAAGCATCATTTAGACAACGATTGATGTAAGTAGTTGAAAGAAATTTTTTGTTATGTTATATATATTTATTTCTATATATTTTCAGATATTAAATTAATTCATGTCGTCAATGTGGGAAAATGAAAATTTTTATATTTCGTAATTATTGTAAATTATTTTTAAAAGAATCACAAAAATATGTTTTATGATTTTCAGCAAATATATTAACTAAATTACAATTTTTTTGCGTTTTTTTCAGTCTACTAAGTGTTAGCAAAACTTTTGCTGAATCCACTAATTTTGTTGCTAAAAATCAGCTCGCTGATTTTCAGCAAAAGATTTTGCTGACATTAGCAATTTTTTTGCTAACACCCTCCTGACTAAAATTTTGCTGACTCAGCAAAGTTTTTTGCTGACTTTACAAACTTTTTTTTTTGAGTGTACTTTTAAAGATTAAACAAGTGGATTCCAAAAATGGGCCCAGCAAAAAACAAATAAACATATGCCCTCTTAAATATGTTTGGTAAATCATTAGATTGATCTTTAAAATACATTTAATTTAATACCTATTTTTTTAGTTTATTTCTAATAAAATCGTGAAAAAATCGAACAACAGGAAACTGGAGTCATTTTTGACCCCACCTTTTTAACCCTAAAAAGTAAGATTGGTACGATAAAAAATTACGCTTACTCATTAGCTTAGTACGAAACTTATCCAAATTTAATCAAAATCTGACTGAAGTTATTCTGTAAATTTCCTAGTAGGTTTTTTGTACAAAAGGGAAAACATTAACCATATATAAAGTAAATTACATAAAATAGTTATTTGTATCAAGTGGAATTTTTTGCTATTATTTTAAAAGCCTTACACTCTTGTAGTCATAATATAAATTACGTTTCATTCGTCTTTTCTGTCCCAATTACACTAACGGTTAAATTTTTTAAAAAAGTAAAAATAATTATAGACTAATAAAATCAAGTAGTTGCTGTACACACAAACACGAATCATAATTTATCAATTTAGTTATTTCTTAATTACAACTATTATCCCTATGGGGAATGGGACCGGTCCTGCGTGTGCCACAGGATCGGTCCCTTCGTGCCAGCGACCGGTCCTCTGCTAAACCCTACCCTATGCAAACAGCTGGCAACTTTAACATAAGCTTGTCATAGGAGGGGGTCATTTGTCCTGCTTTAAACCACATAGTGGCGTGCCACAGGACTAACCAAAGATGGGCATAAAAATAAATGAAAACTAAACAGCTTCCAATGGGTAAAATTCTGGCCAACTGGCTTTTTCTTGTTAATAAGCATTCTGGTTAAGTCGTATGTCCTCCCTTTACCAGTCACAGGATTGGTAATTTTAGGACAATTGACACTGCTTAACCCACTTCAGTATTAAATTATACCAGTCCTGTGATAAGTCCTTCTTTAACCAGTCACTTTTAGGTCAATTGACTCCTCAATGCCCATAGGGATATTATAAAAATAGCAATCTAGTAAAATGCCATTTTAAAAAATCTTTAAAATAAATAAACAAAACACTTTTATTGCATTTTTTCCAAATTCGTGGTTCATTTTTGATTCCAGTCTAAAGTGGGTTAATAATATCCGACGAAGTCAGAATTTCATATCTGAATAGTTTTGAGTATAAGTATTAAATAAACAAATGAAATGAAAAATAAAATTTTGGGGATCATTAATAAAAATACCCTTTTTTCAAAAATAGGCGATTTTCTTCCGAAATTCGGCACGGGTTACCGTTCTTAAAACAAAAAGAAATCCTTTACTTCCATTTAGAACCATTTGCAATAAAACTATTGGGTGGGTATGTAATGAACGAAAATCGACAAATGGTTTTTAAGGGTCATCCTAATGAATACCCTTAATACAACTAAGAATGTTGATAAATAATTGAACAAAAAACCGCCATATGTAAAAAGGGTCTATGAACTTATGACCCATAGCAATAATCAGAATACGTTTTTGAAAATTTTTTTTCCGCTTTTTGCTTATTTTGAAAACTTTAGTTTCTTTAGACGAAACTTTTGTTTGGAGCGCATTTTATTTCAGTACATATTGCATTTTGTTTTCAGCTGTGTTGGTAGTTTTAATTTTTATCGTATCAAAATAATAAGTAAACAATGCAATATCAACAAAAACAATGACTTTGTGCTGAATTTTAATAAAAATTTATTAACAGTCAGTTTACTTGGCGATATTTTTTTTTTTTTTTTGCTTCATATTAAAATTTGCAATTTTAATGTGAGTGTTTAAAAAATGATTTAAATTACAGAAATGTTTAAAGACATTGAACCAAATATGTATTGTGAGTATACATATGTTTAAGTAAGTGCAATCAAAGTAAACATTTTTAATCGGAACTATTAAATTTTTAAATATAGTCGGTCAAGACAGACCGGTTTTATGTGAGATGGTACTATAAAGGCTCCAATTTCCTTTAAAGAGGGTGACTCATAACAATAACGTTAACAATAGGCAAATTCAATTTGAAACAACCCAGCAAGACTTAAGATATTCAATAGAATCAGTAGAAATTATGCTTTTTTCCACTTTAAATGAAACGAATAAACAACACACCTCAACAAATTTTATGAAGGTTTGACTTTTGATAAATGATTTGTATAGACTTTGATCATCTGGATCTAAATAAAAATTTCAAAACTGTTAATTATGTTTAAATTTTGAGAAAATCTTTAATCTAAAGAGAATTTGACATTTTTCGAAAACATTTAAAGCAACGGTTTCGATACCCCAGGGGTTCATATTCCAGAGGATCCGCGAAGAGTTTCGACAAAATTATTGGTTAAAACAAATTTTGCAAATTTTTTTTTGCAATTTTACACCCAGACAACAGACTCAGTTGTGGTAACCGTATTTGTTGCCAAACGAATGTTTTGGTTACTGCTACCGAAATTTTGTGTTGTGATGACAATCATTCGATTGAGGCAACAGCAATTCTGAAACAACAATAGAACTACGAGTATTTCAACAGAAATTCGGTGCAAACTACACAAAAAAGTCTGTAACTACAACCGAACCGTTCGGCTACAAATACGGTTGCTACTACCGACTCTGTTTTTTAGCTGTATGAATAATTCAAAGTATTAACAAATTAATTGAATAATTAAAGATTTTTTTTGGACTCCATTGTTTAGATAAATTTACTCTCACCTAAAATTAGGTGAACAAAATAATATAAAATCATATTTTTAAAAATTTAAATTTGTGTATTAAAGTGATCATTAAAAATTGTTTTTTATTCAAAAACTCCTAAAAAAATACTAAAAAACTATATGGCTCAAATATTAAACCTTTTTTTAAGTGTTCAAAGAATATAAACATTTTCTCACGCTTTTGTATTTTTGATAATCCTTTCTAGAAGTTTCGTACAGTAAAAATCGTTTAAGACGAACTCTTAAAATGAAACCTCGATTATTACGAACACATTTGATAGTCCGGACGTTTTGCTAACAATTTCAATGTAACATCTGTTAATACTAACTTGCTAAAGATGAACTAATTTGCTTAAGAAGAACTGGTTTTCATAATCCCAGAAACAAATTTTCATATAATTTTAAATTGTTTAATACGAAATTTCCAGAATTGAATGCTTTGCTCGAACAAGGGTACACTCAGGGAACTTCTGTTTTAAGAATATGTAGTTGTTTGGGTTGTATTACAGTTTCTTTCTTTTTAATGTAAATGTCATTAATTTGTAGAACAAATTAAATTTTTTACTAACCTTGTAGTTCATTTAAAAAAAAACAACCCACATCAAATGACTGTTTTATGGTTTTACATTAATTTTTTACAGTTGTTTTTTGTTATTTAAAATAATAATAAAAAAAAAATGTTTGTTTATTTTTTTCTACCATGTGGTTAATTTTTACTACAATTGTTAGTCATTTTTTGAACATTAAAAACAAATGACAATGTTAGTTGAATTTACTGCAATGTAAATCGTCCTTTCTTTAAATGAAATTTCATTTGTTTTCAACTACATTTGCAGTGGTATTTACCTACATAGTATTCTAAGTGTATAAAATCAAAAAACCAAAGTGTTGAGGACAGGTAAAAAACATGGGAAACGGTTAAAAAATAGAGTTTTGATAATTTTTTTTCGCTATTCTACAAACATGGGAAAAGTGTACCAGTGTACAAAATTTCTTTTAAAAATATTAAGCAGAATTAGCAAAAAATTGCTCTTGGAATAAGGGTACAATTAGAATACTATGTAGGTAAACCCCAATGCAAATGTGGTTAAAAACAAATGAATTTTCACTTCAAAACAGAACGACTTACATTTCAGTAAATTCAACTAACATTGTCATTTGTTTTTTAATGTTCAAAAAATTAACCACAATTGTAGTAAAAATGAGCAGTTAAACATAAACAAACTTTCATTTGTTAAAAAAAAACTACCGTATAAAATGAATGTAAAATCATAATACAGTAATTTGAAGTGGCTTGTTTTTTAAATGAACTACATATGTAGTCAAAAATCCAATTTATTCTACAAATGACTATTTTTTTTCACTTGAAAACAAAGATTACTATATAACAAACTCAAACAACTACATATATTTACAGCAGACGTTTCCTGAGTGTATATGTTACAATTTTATTTTTATTTTCATAGATTTTCTCACTAGTTTTTTTTATTATTCTTTTGTGTTTTCGAACCACTATATGTACATTCCTAAACGTTAGATTTTATACAAAAAATAAAACATGCAAACATTAGTTTTTTACAATTTACCCCACTAACGAATTTCATTAAAGTTTTAGCGATACTATGGGACACTTTTAGCTTAGACAAAAACTCACACTTTTTAAATTTATAACGTGAGATTGGGCCGCTAAAAAAATACTTTTTTCTTATTATGTTTTATTCCCGAAATAACACATTCCTGAAAGTAACACTTCCGAAATAACACATTCCTGGTAAATAAATAAATTTTAAAACAAAAACTCTATAGATTATTTGTTAGGACAATATCCTAATAAAGAAGTATAGATTATGGCCTCGAACTTGAATAATTAATTTCATTACACAATTAAGGATAAAAAAAAAAATAATTTTTATTTTTATTAAAAATTATATCAAACTTAATTGTGAATATTATAACATATAAATAAAACAATAAGTAAATTAAATAACCTAATTAAAAAAATTTACTAAATGAATAAAATTTTGAGAAATTTGAAAATTGAAGATGAAGGCAAAAAAAATGTGATACAAATGTCAAATTTTCATATTTTAATTTTCATATAAGATACGTTTGTATATGTGTTTTTGGTAACGCTGCACAGTGCGGCCGAAGGCCGAACTTTGCGGCCATAATTCAAAAACCTAATTGATTGACCTGAAACCTCGCACTCGGGGGTTTTTGAAGTCGCTGATCACGAATCCATCGTCAGAATTACGGAATTCAAAATGGCGGTTCCAATATGGCGTCATGCAAGGACTTCTAAAGTTTTTTCGTGTACCTTTTATACAAAATAAATGAACTAAAACAAACATTTCTCAAATTTTAACAAATATTTTTATTGAAATTGAAAATTATAGGTTATACACGAAAGTAGAGTTTCGAATTGTAGTACAACTGTGCAATTATTTACAATTATACGCACAACTTTTGCAAAATCAGTATTACCTTCAGCTCGCAATTTACTTGTTTCTGAGTATAGGAGAGCTTCTGTTGACACATTCGCTCGTAATTCTTCTGTTTTCCTGCGTTTACTTCGTTCAGAAGATTCTGAGAAACTGAGTTCTCGCCGACCTGCATTGGAATTTTTCCCAACATTTTGTTATTGTTTTGACTCTTTTTTTCAGTTCAATAGATTTTTGTAACCAATCATGATTTGTTTTCAAAAAATTTTCTTCTATTCTTTTACTTGAATTCCATCTTGATCTTATTTAATGCAGTTGATCTGATATTTGCGTTTTTTCATCAACTGATAAATGATAATTTGAATTTTCACTTTCGGATAAAAGTGTTTAAACCTTAGCATACATTTCTTTCATATCATCCTTTAGAATTTTTTTATTTCTTGGAATAATTTCAGCCTTCAACCTTCCATCTTAATGCTGGAACCTGCAAAATAAATACATATTTTTTATTATCGTTAAATTACTTATATAAATTAAACAAAAATTAATATCTGGAATAAATTCAACAAAAAATTATATTTTCAGATATAGTTTTGATTGTCATACTATGTATTTTACTTAAAAATTCTATTCCACAAAAAGGTGTATAAAAACTAAAGTAGCAGAAGGTAGCAGCTAACTCTTGTTTTATTCAGTAACTAATACTTTTCTGAGTAACCTCTAATAGGTTTTAAGGCAGCATACGATAGCGTTTTATTACTATATGGTTTGTAAACTCAAATTTTGTATAAAAAAACAAAAAAATATATCCTCAAATTTTTACTGCTAAAAATTTTTTGTTACGGTATTGAAATTTACTAAAGTTTTTTACGTATTTTACTAACCTGTAGACGTAGATTCCATTTGGTTTTGTTAGATTTCCTTTACTCCAAGAACTTTCACACGTGTATGACTTTCCCTCTGTATCTACAGTTATTTGATGTTTGGATGAATTCCACGTTGCGACTGAAAGAAAAGAGAAGACTTAAGGTATAGGACGTTACTATGAGCGGATTTCACTTCATATAGGATCACTTCAGCCAACTCAATGATGGAAAAACTCTATCTAGAAACTTTTTTTTTCGAATTTTGGCCGCAAAATGCGGTCTTTGGCCGCACAGTGCGCTGTGTCTGTTTGTGTGTGTTCTTGTTTTGTTTGTAAACTTTAAATGTATTTTGTACTGAAACTTTTCTATTTAACCTACAGTCAATGAAAAAATGATTTGAGAATTATGTTTAAAATAAAATATGTATTTATAGATTTACAAATCAATTAAAATATTAATTCATTCAATTAATTATTTGTTTAGAAACAAATTTAATTCAAATGAAATCTTTAATTAAATATTTTAGGTTGATAATTTTTTCTGTGTAAGCCGACTGAGTTTCTAGTTGATGTAAGGATGAAAATTTGGTTTATAGGCTTTGGCTGAAAAACTTTTTTTTACAACGTTCTTTGTTTTAAAAATTCAACAATTTAAGCTCGATATAAATGTTATGCCGCGAAAAAAAACGTGGATTGGATTTTTTCTCCGAAGCTATACTAGAAACTTCAACTAGAAACCAAATACATTTGCAGATTGGAGTAGTTAAAAAATTTTTCTCAAAATTTCGTCCTGAGCCCCAAAGAAAATGTACTAAATTTTCAAAATTCGTTTGGTGTTTTTGAGTAGGTTATAAAACGTAATTAGTCATTTAACTGTTTCTGAAGAGGTAGCACGTGATGCGGATAAAAATAAGTGAAATTATTATATTAATGTGTCTAAAATTTTAACAACAAAAAATAAATATATGTAGAATTTTATGTAAAATAAATTATATACTATTCATATTATTACTTTTAATCGTAATAATGTAGACGTGAAATATAATTTTAATTTTTTTGGGAGCAAAAACTTTTAAATACTGCAAATAATCACGATTTTGGCATCCAAATATCAAGTGTTGTATATTAAATATAAAAAATGTTTAATTGTTATAAAATTGCTAAAGTTTAATTAACCATACTTCCTCTAATGAAAACTAACACTTACATTCTTGTGCAATTTTTTCATTATATCGTATGTTAGTGAGTGTGTGTGTATTTAAATATTGAAAAATAATTATTCCATGAATCATTTTTGTTTAAAGGGAATCAAATGTTGAACCAAACCTCAATTGTAAACTAAAAAGAAAATATACACTCAAAGTAAAAGCTTCAGTGTGTCCACTAAATGTTTAATAGATTTCGATTTAAAAACTCATTAAACATATTATTGTTGTTGTTATTTATAAAAAGTTTCATAAATATTTATGAACTTGTTACATTGGACACCAATTGAAAATTATTTTCTCTGACAAGAACAGTCTCTTCATGTGTTCTCTCCGATCTTGTTTAGATATGTGAAAGTGGAATTTTTTTTTAATCCGTTTAAACTCTTCTTGAAGTCGTAATTAAGTTCCTTGGGGTTTTTTTTTGTCTAAATGAAAGATTTTTTGAATAAAAGTAAAGGTAATAATAGTCTAAAAAAAATTAAATGATATTTATCCAAAAATTTCTAAAGTGTAAATTTCCTACACTCTAATTCATTTCTGTTTAAATTTACCCAACTTATAGTAGGAAACTGTACTCCTACTATGTGTGTAAATTGGTACACACAAAATGTATAGCAACATTCTATATTACGCATAACGTGTGTAAATTTAAATTTTAATGTACCTAATAAAGCTTTCATTAAAGTAATGGAATTATTTATTATTTTGCTATATTTACCCAGCAAAACTTTGGTAATGGGTGCGATAAAGTAATGCATTACCTTGTAATGTGTACTCCTTACGTGTATAATTATTTTCCAACAAAAAGTAATGAGTTACCGATAATTGAACACTCAAGGATTACCTTGTAATGATACCTCATTACATAACATAATGACTTACCGATCATCAATTACATAATGCATGAATTATAAACGTTAATATATATTTTTGAAAATCTATTTATATACACATTACTTTGTGATTTTTTGTAAGCATGATGGTAAGGTGTATATTTTTGATATCACGAACGAAAACACGAAGCACAACAACTCATTTACATTTTAAGCAATAAAATATTATATGTATCGATAGCTCAGTTGATAGAGTTCTCGCCTAACTAATTGTTAAATACCAGAGATCCCATGTTCGAATCCCAACATGACCACGTAATTTATTTAATAAAAAAAAAGTTATTTATTTAATTAAAAAAAAATATCTGTAAAAAAAATTTTGTATGCATTTTTTTATGAAAATCTATTTATAGACACATTACTTTTTCCCACCATGTAACCATATAAGTAACCAGTTACTTTACCCCCTACAAGGTAATGAGTTAAACCCATTACTTTTAGGCTCATCGCCTGTAAAATTCATCAGTGAATTAAGGTCTAATGTAATGCGTGAAGCCCTATGGCGATACATTACTTTACCCATGATTTAGTAATGTGTGGTTTTGCTGGGTATTTAACAAAACGGTTATTTAGATATAATTAAAAAATTGCAAAGTAAAAAAGAAAAATACCACTAAATACTGCTGCTTTAGAAAATATTCACACCGGGTTTTCATTTCCGGTAACCAATTACAGTTATTCTAAATCTGAAACAGTATCCAACAATATAAAAAAGATAAAACGTCAATTGGCTCAACATGACCTTATAAAAGAGAATATCAAGATTAGCGGTATAGAAAAAGCAAGACAAACCCCTTTAACTGGAAAATACATTCGACATTTTCAAATTAGGCATTTTAAAAAAATCTTTCAAATTAATTTAAAAAAATATGTTTTTGTATTTTTAGCAAATTCGTATGTCATTTTGAATTCCAGGCTAAAGTGGATTAATGATATCCGATGAAGTCAGGATTACATATTTGAATAATTATGAGTATATTATATGAATAAATGAAAAAAAAAAATATACATTTTTTCGGAACTTCGAATTTTGGGAAAATGGTCCATTTTAAGCCAACTTTCGCCTCCCATTTGGAACCATTTGTAATAAAACTGGGGAGTGTAATGACCGAAAATCGTTATTTTAATGGATATCCTAAAGGGTATTAAAATCTGAATTTCGTTAATTTTAAACATGTTTTTATACGAAAACGTATTAATTTTGACCCTACCTTTTACCCTTAATCGTGAGATTGAGCCGCTAAGAAAAAATGTTTGTATCTTATTTTGTGCTTCTCACATATCCGAATTTCATTAAGATAGGAGAAAACTCATCCGGAATTTTTTACGAATTTATTATTTGATAAAGAAATATTTGTTAAACGTAATATTGGTTATAAATTTATTGATTGTTATCTCAGTATGATATGATAATATATTTATTAGTTTAGAAATAATACGTAATGAATTAACCATTAAGAGGAAATAAATCAAAATGATAGCAATTTTATCTAACACATATGTTGACTGGTACAGTATAGTGCCAATCGATTATGAATGATTGCGTTTTACGAATTTTAATGCGATGTTGATTTCAATATCAACTTCATGAAAAATGTGGTCCATGTATTTAATTAATTAAAATTAACTTTTAAATTTTTTTGAGTGAGCTGGAGCATTTTAAAGAAGGTATATATTTTTTTTATTTTTTATTTATGTTTTATTTATTTTTAATTTTTTTTTACATGCGTCTTCAAAAGATCTTTCATTTCTACAGTTTCTTGGAACGAAAAAAATAATATTGAAAAAACTAAACAGTAGTCCTTTTTTAAAAATGGTTATCGCCAAACACGAAGTATTTCGGGAATATTTTTAGAAAATGTAAAAGTTTATTTTCAGGGGGCACTAAATTTTTTTTTCTGAGACAACCCACCCAGAATTTTTTTTTGTTTTAGCCAAATTTAGCTTTGATCGGGCAGTTAAAAATGATATTACAATTTTCAAAGTCTTGATAAATTTTTAGGTGGGGTAAAAAAATAAATTTCGACCAATTTTAGTTAGTTCGTTTGGAAAATTTAACTTTGGGATATCATAATTTTTTCGAAACTTTTTCCATAAAAAAATTGGTGCAAATTTTTTTTGCTCTATTGCGACCCGTTGAAAAATTATAACGTTAACATTTTTTACGACACACACACATGCAGTGTGTTTAAATGGCTGGCAGTAGTATTTGTGGCAACTTTGTCAATTTCTTGTAATTTCAATTGAAACAATATTGTTCAATTAAAGATTTGTTTGAAATATAATTTTATTTCAATTAAAAGTTTAATTGATTGAATAAATATTTTTATTATAATGTTTTGAAAAAAATTTTAATTAAATATTTAATAGTATCAATTACAATTTTAATTAAAAATGAAAACTAATTTGAAAATATTTGGATACATTTTTTCAAAGCTTATAATTCACATAACTTTTTTTCTTAAAGTGTACGTTTAAAAAAAATTAACACAATATAAATTCACATGAATGAAAATATCTCGAAATTTATTCCTAATTTTTTTCTTTTATAACAAATTTTTTTTTAAATTTCAAGATACATTTTTAATTGATATGACTAAAATATTAATATACATTTTGGATCATATTAAATTGATATGATTCAAATTTAACATGATTCCAATTCAATCGAATTTTTTTTTATTGTATTTACAAATATTTGAATTGAAACTCTATTTTAGTTATTTCTGTGTACGAACAAATTATCAAAAGTTAAAAAGAATTAATTCTTTATTTAACCTTTTAGTGTCCGACCGAAAATTTTGGTCAAAAACGATATTTGATCAGTTTTTTTTTTGTATTTGGAGAAAGTGTGGACAAACTTCGATATTGAAAACACAACTATTGAGCCGTTTTAATTTGATTTTGAGTAAAACATTTAATGATTAAGCCGAAGTTTAGCTGTAAAGTTAAAAAATCGGACGCCGATGTTTTTCCGATTGTTTGGCTGCCGATTATTAAATTCATTGCATAACTACGGACTTTTCTTTAAATTTTACACTTAAAATCGCATACACAAAGACTTTATGATACCGAATGTTAAACAGGAAATTAGTAGATTTAGCTCAAAATATGTTGAAAGACTTAGCAATTACTCCAACCCACTTGCAATTAGTTTACTAGATGATAGAGAAGAAATGTATAGACTGAAAAAGTTTCATATTTTGGACCTAACTTTTACAGAATAGATGTAAAATTAAAAAAAAAGCTTTTGCTTTTCTATAAATAAATAATGGCAAATGGTTTTAAAATATTATTGGCATATTTTTTTAATCCATCGACAAACCTCCCCCAAATTTTGACAATTTCGTTTTTTTTCCACGTTTCAATTGAAAATTTTTAAATTTTCGCTTTTTGTTTTTGTCATAAAAAACAAAACCAAAAGAGATGTAAACGGCTTAGAGTTGTAAGTCTTTTCTTATTAAACGCCGGACTAAAAAAAATTTCAAACGGATACGATATATACAACTTTTAAATCAATAAAAAAATCTCTAAATTCTGTAAATTAAATAAATTATAACGATCTTCCAAAAATATGTTTTCTATAAGTTTATTTTTAAAACTTTGTCAAGCTAAATTATTGATTATGTATTACTTAAATCTAAATTTATAAAATATTTTTTTAATGTTTCAACTATTTTTATAATCTAAGACATAATTAGAGAATTTATTAATATTCCAATCGCCTGCGCATTTCACCATAATAACGTTGAGCGGGAGTGGCTTTATGCATGGTTAACAAATGATGCAATAGCTCCACTTGATAAATTTCGACTTTGATTTTCGATGATTGAGAATTTCCAATTGTTAACTTATTTACCTTGGACTCGTTAACACTATATTTAACATGGCTGTTAGATGTGAGATCATCATTCATTTTTACAGAATATTTTTCAGTACTAGTTGAAACAGATTCCTGGGTTATTGAGGTATTATCAACTTTGGTAGATCTATACGATGTTTTCAACTGTTGATCAATAGCTTTGCATGATGTCTTCAAATGTTTACAACATTTTCTGGATGATTGTTTCAAATGTTGATGATCATCTATGGAAGATTTTTCAATAGTTTCTGAAAGACTTTTAACTTGCTGATCAGTGGATTTTGTTGCCTTTAAATGTTTACAACATTTTTTAGATAAAGTCTTCGAATCAGCTTCCGATGATGATTTAAGTTGTTGATCGATATTGGGCAATCTTGTTTTCATATGTTGTTTAGTATTCTGAAGCTCGGTGTTTGTTTGGGCATATTCCAACTGTTGACTATACATTTTTGTAGAAGATTTCAATTGATTTACAACAGTTTTGGTGTATTTATGAGAGTCCTGGTTATTTTCACAAAATACCGTCGAAGAAGTATTTCCAACTTTGGTAGATCTATACGATATTTTCAATTGTTGATCAATAGCTTTACATGATGTATTCAAATGTACACAACATTTTCTGGATGATTGTTTCAAATATTGTTGATCATCGATGAAAGATTTTTCAACAGTTTCTGAAAGTCTTTTAACTTGTTGATCATTGGATTTTGTTGCCTTTAAATGTTTACAACATTTTTTAGATAAAGTCTTCGAATCAGCTTCCGATGATGATTTAAGTTGTTGATCGATATTGGGCAATCTTGTTTTCAAATGATGTTTATTATTCTGAAGCTCGGAGTTTGCTTGGGCATATTCCAAATGTTGACTATACATTTTTGTAGAAGATTTCAATTGATTTACAGCAGTTTTGATGTATTTACGAGAGTCCTGGTTATTTTCACAAAATACCGTCGAAGATGTTGTTGCGGTGGCTGTAATTGTAATAGAATGTTCTTTATTATTGCTGGATTCTAAATCTTTTTCACTACTGGTCACAATTAATATTTGGGTGAATATTTTAAATATTCTTATAATCAATAATAAAATGTCAATAATTTTTTTTACAGCACCTTCATTGGAAGATTTCGAAGGAGATCTTTTAACCAGGCTCTTCATTTCCAAAGATTCCATTGCCATTGATGAAGTAGATTTTCTTGCCACACAATTCATTCGTATTACTCAGTTTAAAGTTCTTGTAGTGAATGATCATCTAAACAAATTTATATCAGTATTTATACTTATTGTATCAGGTAGTTTTACTAAATTCGATCAGGTATAAAGGAACTTCAATGAACTGATGATTGTTTACTATGTTATTATGAGATGATATGTTAATCCCATCATAAACTAATAAATTCTTTGGTAACCGTTGAAGGACCTTTTTAGTTATATATTAACGCATACTATTGACTTTTGTTATTGTGTATATTTTTAAAAACTACTTAATATTAGAAATCTAACGGTTTAATTTAGGTACAAGCCAGACGGTTAGCAGGCGAGAAAACAATTTAAGGGTTTATGCGGAAATGGGAAAAAACAATAAGATTAGTTTATCTATGTTAGGATTAGAAAAACCGATGAAAACAATTTTAGCTTTAGAAAGTGGTTGAATATGTAAACAAGTATCAGGCCATGGGGCTAATAGATGGTCGAAATTTACTGCAAGATTGCAAATATGGTTTTCGATAGGGTCGTAATACGAATTTGCTTTTAATGGGTTTAACAGAAATATTAAGAAAGTATTTGAATGAAAGAAAAGTAAGTGTTTTAGTTTCAATAGATATATCAAATGTTGTTAATCAGGTAAAGCATTCCATGCTGATAAAAAAAAAACTCAATAACAATTTTTACTTTTCAACAGAAACATATTAAGCGACAAGCAGCGCTTAATGTGGTCTTATTTATCTACTCGTAAGCAATATGTTTCCGTAAATAGTTTGAATTCTTATTTACTCGATGTATTTTGCGGTCTATCCTTTTTTGCTTGTTCTTAAATGACTTTGTCGGTTTTCTAAGTTATAGTCATTGTAAACCTTTTATGTTTGCCGGGGAACGTCAGTTTATGGATATCCTAGAGGTTACTGACTCATTCCATATAAAACCTTCAAAACAGATCCTATTTTCGGCCTCTACCCCCTTCAGTTTTTAAAAAAAACTTGGTATGGAAAGTAAGTGGCATATAAATATGAGATCGTACAAGTTTTGAGTTGCTACACTCAGGGAAAAATGACGTTGCAAAATCGACAACGGTTGTGGTCAATATTACACCCCAACGTTTTCAATTTATTTGACAACGCACGGTGTCAAATTTTTAACGAACGTGTTCGAATCTACAACGTTATGTTGTCAAAATCTCTGCTAACGCCAAAATGTTTAGTTTTTGACAACGCGTGTTTACAACTTGACAACGAACGGGGTTAATTTGTCAACGTTACGTTGTCAAATTCTCTGCTAATGCCGAAATATTTAGTTTTTGACAACGCATGTTTACAACTTGACAACGAACGTATTCAAATTGACAACGTAACGTTGTCAAACTCTCTGCCAACGAAGAAGTTTTAAGAATTTTTCATTCTTTTGGCTTTAGTCAGTGTGTTTAGTAGCATTATTTAAAATATTATTAATAAAATGGAACAAAGCCACGAAATTCAATTATCTGAGGACCTTAATTTAGTTGGTGATTTATTAGAAATAAATGGTGAAATTGTAGTGGTCAGTGATTCATGCTTTTCAACAAATGATATCGTTGAAGACAGTGACGATGGGCAACTAAAACAGTTTTTAAAAACCATAAACATGGATTCAATTTTTCGATATTTAAAATGTAAGTAGATCAATGGTTGAAAAAGCAATGTACAATATACGGTTAGAAACATATATTTTTTTATATATTATAGCATCACAAAATAACATTTAAAAGCTTGCCCTATTTAAAAAAAGGATATTTAAAGTAGCCCTTGCTGCCACTATTGCTACGTGTGGAGTTCAGGGAAAAACTATTTGCCTGAGAAAATGAGGTAATATAGGCAGTACTTGAATATGTAAGTGGAAACATTAAATTGACATCTGACCATCATCTCTATGACATTATTAATGTCATTATTGAAGACATTTTAAGTAGAGATGTTGTGCTTTGCACACAAGACTATAACCGTTTGTTGGATGAAATTTGTTCAGTTATCCCACTTTAAACCAAAATGAAGGTAATGTTTAAATAACATGAATTCAAAACTTTAAATATAAAACAAATAATTCAATGTTTACAGGATTACTATTACATTTCACGAAAAGGAAAAAACAATGCAAGCGGAAAGCTGTATGCAAAGTATAGAAACAAGAATTTTAAAAAAAGAAAGCTTTTGGACTCTTTACCAACCAGTAGCACCATTGAAAGCAACATGACTGTGCAATCTCCTGACAAAGACCTTGTTGAAATCGATGAATCTGTTGCTGTTGCACTGACTTACTTACAAAAATTGAAGAGTGTTGAGTTACTACAAGAATGGCCAAAATTGTTGGATGCAAGAGCATCGGAATTGGTTGGTATTAGAATTTTTTACATTTATTTTTGCTAAATTCTATTTCTTTTAGATCTATATTGATTTTGATATAATGTTTCCATTAAAAGGGCATCTGTTACTTTCTAAATGTTAAAAATTTAAAGAAACGATTCGAAACTACTATGCAAAAAATATCCATAATGAATATTGTCAGAATCTGTTTACAAATGTTCAGTCGGCGACCAGTATAGGTAATTATCCAATTAAATTGGTCATTCTATAAATGTAATTTATCTTATTATGTTACATATTTCACAGATGCACAAGGCTATATATACACCATATTGCTCAATGCGGTTTTACCATCACCAGCTAGATTTAAAGGCGGAGGTGCTAAAATTAGAAAAAAGTAACAATAGCCGATTCACAAGAAAGCTTCGTCTTGCGTTTGGCAACTATAAATGATTACAAATGCCAAATTAATGCAGTCATAGAAAAATATTACTATGCTGGTTTAACTATCCAACTCTTTATAATTGTAGAAGGCTTGTCCGATACGGATATAAAAGGTTTTTACATATTTTTTAACAACCATTTGCTCAAATTTAATTCATTTATTGATTGTTTGGACACATGTTTCAAAATGTTTCAAACTTTATCTTTAAAATATCCGGATGCGTGCCAACAACCATGGATTTTTATTCAAAAAGTTTTTACGAAATTGTTACTGTATATGATACAATTTATTTTAGAATTAAGTTAATTTAAGTTATTGTGCTAAATTTAAATAAATACATTCTTTGAATAAAATATGTTTATAAAACATAATTAAAATCAATTTTAATCGTTTTTTATTACTAAAGTAGATTGGAACGGGTAGGTTGGGAACAGAATGGGAATGGACCGAAACTTTTTAAATCAACCACTAACGTTGTCAAACCGACACCGTTATGGTGTCAATTCAGCAACGGCATGTTGTCACTTCGACACCGGTAGGGTGTCAATTTAACACCGACATGTTGTCACTTCGACACCATGGCGGTGTCAATTTGAACACATTTGTGGTCGGTTAAACAACGAAATCGTTGCTAATTATTCGTTGTTGAATTGACAACGGCGTGTACAATTTGACCACAAACGTGGTTGGCGGACTATTGACAACGAATGTGGTCATTTTGTACACGAATGGTGTCAACTTTCCTCTGGGTGTAGCTCTAAAGGTTGTGGAAATATCGAGTTTTAAAATAAGAAAAAATTCGAAAATTCAACAAAAGTAGCCTATGGGGAATGAGGAGTCAATTGACCTAAAAGTGACTGGTTAAAGAAGGACTTATCACAGGACTGGTATAATTTAATACTTAAGTGGGTTAAGCAGTGTCAATTGTCCTAAAATTACCAATCCTGTGACTGGTAAAGGGAGGACAGACCACTTAACCAGAATGCTTATTGACAAGAAAAAGCCAGTTGGTCAGAGTTTTACCCATTGGAAGCTGTTTCGTTTTCGTTTATTTTATACGACATGGCGCTTTTGCGACAGTCTTGTGGTATGCCCATCTTTGGTTAGACCTGTGGTATGCCACTATGTGGTTTAAAGCAGAAAAATGACTCCCTCCTATGACAAGACAATGTTAAAGTTGCCGATTATTTACATAGGGTAGGGCTTAGCAGAGGACCGGTCTCTGGCACGAATTGACCGATCCCGTGGCACACGCAGAACCGGTCCCATTCCCCATAGGGTAGTCGTAATTAATCGTCCATACCTTTTGAACAGCTTAAGTTACGTGATTCGTTGATACCTCATTTAAAGCCACTGTCATTTTAAAGCCACTGTCGTGCTTTAATCTTAATTTTGAAAAATATGCAAAAATATGCACTAAAAATTCAAAAAATATGCACTTAAAGGCAAACTATGCATAAATAATAATATATGCAAAAAATGCAACACCAAATCGATGTTTCTTTGTTGCAAATTCTGTGAGCTACTGACTACAAACATGTATTTCCATTGAATTCGCTGCCCTGCTCATTATTAGTAATAATTTACATTCAAATAACTGAGTTTTAGTATCATTTTCCGAATTTCTAGCCATTTTTTCTCCGTAATCTATCCATTTTTTCACTTCAAGTTTTCGCAACATTGCATTTTAGTACAGTTGGAGTTACAGTCTTAAAACCGGAAACAAAAATTTGTAAAAATGGATTGAATTTTCAAAATCGGTGTTGAGAACACCAGAATTTTTTAAAATTATTTTTATTGAAAAAATTATTTCTTCTATAATGCAAAATGTAATAAACGGAAAAATATACCCTAAAACATACATTTGTTCTAAAAAGTTAAAAAATATGCTCTAAAGAAATACTTTTAATCAAAAATATGCCCTTAATAACAAAATATGCTATTAAGAGCAAAATAAGCAAAAATATGCTCTAACAAATCGATGCCAGAATTCGTCAATTGTTCTGAAAATGATAAATATCTCATCAATTTTTTAATACGCTGCACAGAAAAAACATGACTCTAAAAAGCAGAGAAAACATGCCTTGCTTATTAGAGTTGGTTCGGAAAATTTACCTTTGGGATATCAATATTTTTTTGAAACTTTTTATATGAATAAATTAGTACAACATTTGTATGATTTCTCAGCGAAAAAAGAGTGGAAAAAGATGTAGTAAAATCATCACATACACGGATTCAGATGTAGTGCAAATTGAGGTGAAACACGCATGATTTTAACATGGGGTTGTCATAGGACGGAGGTAATGCAAATTCCTCAAACTTCACTTTATTAAAAGTACTATGCGTAAGGTTATGAAAGATTGTATTTTTGGGTGTTCTTTTTCATAAAAGTTAATTTGTTATTTTTAATTAGTGGTTAAGGTGTGATGCCAAGTCACATCTTATTTACCGAGTGATAATATGGATTTGTAAGTGTGCTTAAACGGTTATAATTAAAAAAAAAACTTTTAAACAGCTTTCCAGCTTTAAAAACAAAGCGAAATAATAGTTTTTCGTTCAACTGAAAAGAAAGAAAACTATTGTTAAGTCTGATATTTTGTAATCATTGATTTTCAAATTTAAAGGTCAGAATACACTAATTCAAAGCGACATCTACTTTAAAAAATAGTTGTTAAAAGACACAAACTACCGGTTCCATTCGAGTATGTCAAATACCGAATTGTAACCGAACATTCGTGACATTTCTACTAGTTAGCCTTGTATATGATGACATTATATGCTAAGTTAAGGAACTGATCTAAAAGGCCAGCATTAGATCAGAAAAATCAGTAGTAGTAGCTACTTTGTGTGTAATGAAAATGTTGTTTCTTTTGAACTACTTCGCATTATTTTTTTGGGTTATTGCGAGCCGTTGAAAATTTATAATGTTAAAGTAATATTTTTTACAAAATGTTTAAAATTTTATTATTTTTGACACACACATTGCAATATAAATTGAATTAGAAGAAAATTCATAAAATTATCCGATATATCGCGACTCATTTACAATTTGCTGAGCTCGATTTGTTTGTGTGTTTTTGAACTATTAACCGGCTCATCAGCTGAAAATAATTTTTTATGGTGCATATAAGGGAAACAAATTCACAATGTTTTTGACCTAATTAATATCTTAATAAATTTTTAGAGGAGCGCGCTTTTATTACACAATTTTAACCACTCTAATTTTTATCCGGTACCTGTTACAGGCGTTTAGAAAGATAATTTTATTATTTTATATTTAAAAATTGAATGGTAAACTATATTCAGCTGATTCTATTCTACATAAAAAAGCACTCAAAATCAGAGTTTTTATCCGCCAAGAGGCACCGAAATGAGTGGGAATATTTATAAAAAAAATGCTACCATTATTTTTCCTAAAAATCTTTCAAAGCTGAAACTATTAATTTCTATTTAAAAAAATTCTTTAAAATTTTTATGAATTTCTGTCGGATAAAATTATTAAAAACTAATATTTTAATACTACATTCATATTGAACAACAAAATTCGTATTTGCGGTTTATTAAAGTTTGCGATTTAAAACTTGTATGGAATTTGACATTCGAAAACTTGAAAAAAAACGAAAATACGTATTTGTGTGTGTGGTTTAAGAAAGAAAATGTCATTTAAATCCAATTTTCAATTAGAAAAAGTCCGCAGAATCTGAAATTTTATATAATTAAAAAAAAAATCAGAGTTTAAAGTATTCTTATAGATAAAAATTTTAAAAATTTTAAAATTACATTGTAGAAGAAAATCACGAGAAAGTAATAGTTTTCTATGGCTTTTAAGATAGTTTGATATAATTAAAATTTAGAACTGGGTATTTCTTATCTCTAAAATGAATACTTTTTTTATAAATGTTTCACAAATAATTTGATTTTGTTTGCATATGAAAAAGTTTTCGCTTTTTCTATAAAAAGCTGCAAATTTTTTAAAATAAAAAATTTTTAAAGCGGATAAGAATTTCGACCACTTTTTAATCAAATTTGTTAAAAAAAATTCAGAGCCTAAAGTATTCTTTATAGATAAAAGTATTTAAAATTACATTGTAGAAGAAAATCACCAGAAAGTAATAGTTTTCTATGGCTTTTAAGATAGTTTGTTAGAATTAAAATTTAGAACTGGGTATTTCTTCTCTCTAAAATGAATACGTTTTTATAAATGTTTCACAAATAATTTGATTTTGTTCGCATATAAAAAGCTGCAAATGGTTTAAAATATACTGTGTTTTGATTTCAGCGAGAAACCATACACTTTGGGAGTTTAAATTTTTCCCACCTTTGTAATGATGAATTATATTTGTCGTTACAAACCATTCAAAATAAGAAACAAAAAAAAAAGTTTTTAAAACGCATAAGAACTTCGACCACTTTTTAATCAATTTTTTTTCATAATTAAATTCTCTGAACATTTTTCTATTTAAAAAATTATAATCTTTTTCCAATTTGTGAAATCGTTTTGGATAATGCTACAACAACAAAAAGTTCTTAAACAAAAAAGTTTCGAACACACTTCAAATCCATTTTTACTCCCTAATGTTTCTTACCGAATATTTCTTATTTTTGTTCCCTCTACACTGATATAAATTTGAGCGTAGTATTAATGAAATCCTTCATTAATACAATGCAATTTTTCATAAAAAGTCCCCAAAGAAATGTTTAATTGAAGCAATGAAACATGTTTCATTAAATAATTTTTAATAAATGGTTTCATTGACCCAATGAAAATTTTATAATGTAATTTTTTTCATTAGTTCTAGCATAAACGTTATAAAAGTTTCATGTGTTTAATGAATAAAAATCAGTTTTGTATGAAATATTTTTATTACTTTTTATTACAAAACAAAAATTAATTTCTTAGTAATTTAAATTTAAATTAAAAAAAAAAAAAAAAAATGTATGACTTCTTACACTCATAGAAATCTGTTGAATTTACAAATATTTAGTTGTATTTGAGCTACATTTTGGTTAATTGAATGCAACAAAATAATCTGCTAAAATCAGCAAAAACATTTACTATATATAAGTAGACAAAAAAATCAGCCATCTAAAATTTTTTAACAAAAAATTCTGTTGATTTTAGCAAAATAAACTTTTAATTGCATTCCACTTAATTTGAGGTAAATATAGCAAAAATTGTGTTAATATTTTGAGTCTACAAATATTTACTTAAAGATTTTGCTTACTTTACGAAGTAAAATGCTATTTTTAATTAAATAAAATTCACGTGGAATATAACTAAAATTTGATAAAATTAACAGATTTATTTTTGCTGTTCTTTTTTTTTATTAATATTTAGCAAAAACATCTGCTAGATTCAGCAGTTTTTTCTGCAAGGTCATTTTTAACTAATTTTTAGTAGCATTTTCTGCTATTTTTACAGGTTTATTTCTATGAGTTTAGTAATATCGAAAAAAATCGTTTATCTACAGAACATATTTTGACTCCAATCTGAATTTGATTAAAAAAGCCATAGTATCCCTATGGGGAATGGGACCGGTTCTGCGTGTGCCACAGGATCGGTCCCTTCGTGCCAGAGACCGGTCCTCTGCTAAAACAACTGATAACTTTAACATTGGCTTGTCATAGGAGCGGGTCATTTGTCCTGCTTTAAACCACATAGTGGCATGCAACAGGACTAACCAAAGATGGGCATACCACAAGACTGTCGCAAAAGGGTCATGTCGTAAACGAAAACTAAACAGCTTCCAATGGGTAAAATTCTGACAAACTGGCTTTTTCTTGTTAATAAGCATTCTGGTTAAATGGTATGTAATCCCTCCCCAGTCACAGGATTGGTAATTTTAGGACAATTGACACTGCTTAACCCACTTCAGTATTAAATTATACCAGTCCTGTGATAAGTCCTTATTTAACCAGTCACTTTTAGGACAATTGACTCCTCATTCCCCATAGGGATATTATTCTCTAGAAACTAGAAACAAATGTTTTATTTTTGTTTTAAATTATATCGCTATTTTCATGTGAAACTATGCTAAGTCCACATTTCATGAAAATTGTTGTTTTAAGGTAAAATGATAGATTAAAAAAGACTACATATAGTATTTTTAAAATTAAGTTATTCTTTATCTCTTAAAACCTATTAAATAATTTCATATCTTCTTTTTCAGTTGGCCATGGATGACGAACAAACATGTCGACCGGTACCTGCACCTCGTCGTCTTTATCCCGAATTACGTAAATCAGAATATGAGAATGTAACAGTCGAATTAATCAATAAAAATCTTAATATAAATTCTGAAAATTTACAAAATAATGCTAATAGCAATGAAAAAGTACCGAATAATAAAGTATTTCTGCTATATCCGACTTTATCAGAAGATATAGATAAAATAACTACAAATCCAACAACAACGCAAAAATCTATATTAACTGAAACAAATGATTTATATGGTCCTGATGCTAATGAAAATGTACCTTTGTATATTACACCAAGACCAGCCCCAAGACCACGTAAACCACAAAATAATGATATACAAAATTATGAAAATACCACAATAAATCCACCACCAGCGTCACAGCCACTGTCTCAGCAGCAACAAACAAATACCTTGGAAACCTCAACAGGAGCTATAAGTAAAGATTTAAATACAAACGCCACCGCCGCCAAACTACTACGTAAAGCTCCCGAATTACCACCGAAAACATATTTAAACTTTGAACGAGATAACGAACGTCGACGTAGCAGTTACTCAATATCAAGTGAATTTTCCACAACTAGTAGTGTTCACAATGCAAGCGATGCGAAAGAAACAAATTTCAAACGTGATCGATTAAATAAATCATCTGCTAGTTATAAATCATCAAATTCATCGTTGGCCTCAATTGAAAGTTCGGAAAATTCTAAATATAAATCAGCATCACCCGGGTATGTAATGGATAATAGCAACGATACAGATTATAATGATCATGAAAATATTATTGATGATCAGGAATTAATAAAAGAAGAACAAAATTTCATCAATTTTGACAAGTAATATATCGCTTTTGTTTATCTTTTGTTGTTGAGTTAATTGGCATGCATTTTTTTTTTTTTAACTGGGTAAATATGGAAAAACGGTTTGGCATTATTTTCACAAAAGCCGAAAAGTTAAAATAAATAATTTTATTTTATTAGTTAATGGCATATTGTGAAAATCAGGCGTAGTAACTATAAGGTTGGTTAAGAGAACTTTGAAAATTCAAGAATGTTTGGAGGAAAATATTACTGTTACACAAATTTGAGATCATAGTCTGGGCGGTGGATAATTACTACGAAAAATGACAGTACTCTGTTTTTTAAGTGTCAAATATGGGATAATATAAAATATCAAATATAAGAATTTAGAGACTCTTGATTTTAAATTTTTTTTTAAATTTTATTTATATTCGATATCAGCGGCCCAAGTCATCTCATAGCTTATAAAAAGTTTAATAAGATACATTGAAAACAATTATGTTCCCCATATTAGACCCATACCAAAAAAAAAAAAAAAATTATCAAATATGACCCATGAAAACGTTTTATTGAGGGTTAAAATGTTATATAAAAATATTTCTTGTAAATGTTCGATATACTTCGTTTAGAGTTAGAATTATCCACTTCCCAAACTAGTGTTGCACAGTGTAATTAAAAAATGTTTTGACTAATATATAAGTTTTAATTTATTTTTTAACAAAAACTAATAATATAATCTGTCTTGTAGGAAAATTCTGCAGAATCGTAAAAAATTTTGCTTATTATAAGCTTCTAAAGCGGAAATAGAAAAAAATTAAAAACTAGTATTGATGGGTGAATTTTTAAATGATAAGTTTAGATAAAAAACCGAAAGTTTTCAAAAGTGTAAGGAATTTTTATTGGAGTCGATAAGCCAATACTTGCCATTTACTTTTTAGTTTATGTAACTGTTGGCCACTACTACGTCGTGAGTAGGGAATACATGCCAGGATTCTCGCAACCCCAGAAATGTACTTCGGTAATTACGAAATGTTTAAGAATACAATTTCGAACAAAAAATTGTGTTGTAAGGTTGTCAATGCCCAAAAAAAAATTGTCAAATTGCCAATCCCCAAAAATTGTGCGGCTAATAACACTGAAAATTATCGCCCAATTGTAATCTGATCTCAAATTTTATGGAGGACAAGGTTAATTACCATCTTGTTAATTATCTTGAGTCCAAATCACTTCTTAATGATCAACAGTATGGCTTTCGCCTGATGGCGCTTATTTCGGAGCGTTAGAGTAGGGGCATTCACAGATTTGGTGGCATAAATTACTCGTGTCAAAGGTTATTGTATTTAGTGTCGGTGATGGCTTCTCTCGATTAATATTAAGTTTTCTCAGAGATCGCACTATAAGAGTTCTTGTACACAGAAATAAATTCAGTTTGTAAATACAAAAAAAAAAAAATTAGCAACAACAATGGGGATTTGTAAATACAAACACTTTTGTCAATTTTTTTGTAATTTTGAATTTTTGCTTTTAAACAATTTTTATATGAAAAACTACAAAAATACGGGTGTTTGAATTTACAAATTACAATGTTGGCCCCTATTGTTTTTTATTGTGTAGATAGGGTCTCATCCGAAAAGTTTCAGTTAAATGGATGGGTTAGCTAGGTTCCCTTCTTTCAACTTCTCTCTTTCTTATCTTCCTAAAGTACACACAGAGAAATAAAGTGCCAACCGAATTGAAAAGTATATTTTAATGATAACAACTTATAAATTCATTTTGTACAAAGATATTAAAACTAGAATTTTGAAGACTTTATGTGTAGCAACTAAAATTCAGTTGAATTAACCGGACTTTGTATTGAAAACGAATGTTCAGTTGTACCAATCGACTGAAATTCATTATAACCGAATTTTAGTCGTAGTAACCGAGTTTCAGTTGGCAAATAGCTACATTTTTTCTATGTGTGTACCTTCTTCGTTTAACTTCCAATCCTATCTACTCTTTTACAGATGACAACAGCATTTGCCATTTATTTTTCTTCGACCACAGGCCAAACCTGGAGGAGGTTGGGGGCAAAGGGCAGATTATGAATGACTCACTCAATCAGGACTTATCACAATCTATGATTGGGTTAGTGCGAACAGGGTCGATTTTAATGCAATACCCATTGTTGTCATCTGCATACATGGGTGGCACCAACATTAAGGAATCTGAAGCTCTTGATGTTTTGGGCATAACAAACCAACGAGATGAGATGAGAGTAGGTCGTCGGCTCTCATTTATGACAGTTGGCGCATCGTCGGAATGTGGGTTGTGTGATATTGTTCTATCGTTACTACCATTGAAGTGTTCTGCTGAGATAAGTGAACTTATCCCTAAGCACTGTGTTTTTGTTTGCAACACACGCTTGTCCAGTAGACCTCATCCGTTTGTGGTCGATAATCCAGTGAATCGCACAAAGCATTACAATGAGAATTCGTTCATTACTCGGACCACCCGCATGAGGAAAAAAACTCCCGAATGATGTCTTACCTGACACTTACAATTTACAGAAATTAAAGTCAAATATCCAATACACTACTCCCTGTTTCTTTCTCCCCATAACCTATTTCCCAGATATCAACGCAATGCATTGCATAAGTAGGCGGCATCTCCTGAGTGTTGGTCTATAGTGAAAAAAAGCTCGGGAACCTAATTTACACAAATTTTTGACAATATAAACGCTTTCTGTTAAAATTGGGTTCCCGCGGTAAATTACGTGAAACAAATAAATTGTAATTACTACACTAAGGATATTATTACGTAAGGACGACAGTAAATGTATTCAAAAACAAATGAAATTTTATTTGAAGAAGGACGACTAATATTTCATTAAATTCAACTAACATTTGTCATTTGTTTTTACTGTTCAAAAAAATTGTAGTAAAAAAAATTAACCACATATGTTAGTTAAAAACACTTATTTTTATTTTTTTAAATAACAAAAAATTACTGTTAACAATTCTTGTAAAGTCATAAATCCGTAATTTGATGTGGTTTGTTTTTTTTTTAAATGAACTACAAGGTTAGTAAAAAATTGAATTTGTTCTACAAATGACTGACATTTACATTAAAAATAAAGAAACCGTATTACAACTCAAACAACTACAATTTTGTTAAAGTAGAAGTTCCCTAAGTGTAGGGCTCGGAAGTTAATGCATTTATATTTGTGTTTTATGTACATAAAATATGTTTTTGAAGTCGTAAAATATGTACTTAAATTTTAAAAATATGCATTTATTATTATTATTTTTTCAGTATTTATTATTTATTCAACGTTTTCAATATTAGTTACACAATTTTAGTAATTTTTGTTTGAAAACGTGGTTAAAAAATTTAAAATCACGAATATGCATTGTTAGAAAATTAGTAATTGGATTTTGCTGATATTTTTCTTTTTAAATTTATTGATTTCAACTTTTAAGGAAAGGTGTCAATTAAAGTACTACATGAATAATTTTTTTCAGACATTTAAAGCAGATAAAAATTATAAAACTTTTAGTGTACATCAAAAATTTTTCTTTAAAATATGCATTTTAATGCAAAATATTCATTCATAGCAAAATATGCAACAGGAAAAGCCAAAATATAAAATAAAATATGCATTTATGCCAAAATATGCTGAAATATGTATTTATAAATAGCAAAATTTGCACACAGAGAAAAATTTTGCCATTTGCCAACTGAAATTCGGTAGACCGGAATCGGTTGGTACAACTGGAATATTGCTTTCATAACAAAACTCAATTAGTATTTCGGAGTTTTAGTTGTAACACCCAAAATATTTAGAAATCACATTCGAGTATATGTATATAAATAGAGAAGCTACAGTACCTGTGTACGGTACTGAACTCGACACAATTAAAACGTTGTTTTTGTTAAAACACTCTTTATTTTGCTTATATTTTGTTATTTTCTATTAAAATTTAATGTATTTTAATTTAATTTTTTAATTTAATTGCTTATTTTATCGTTAGAATTTTAAATAAATAAACATTTTATTAAATTATTATTCAAAAACATGATAAAAATAAACTTTTAAATTTTTGCAACATGTTTTCATTTGCTCGGTGCGAGTCTACGAACAAATAAAAAGAGGGCAGATTGAGAGAGACTGAGTTGGATAGAACCCCACTGTTTGTACAATTCGGTTGGCATTTTATTTTTCTGTGTGTGCAAAAATATGCATTAACAAATCGATGCCATTTTCTTGCAAATTTGTTGATTCGCAAAGAAATTTGGTTAACATTATTCTCCACCAGCTAACGACAAACAAATATCGCTCATTTACTGCAAGACTGGCATAACTCATAAAACACGATTTTGCTGAAAACGAGTTTAAGGTTTTCAATCCATATCTGCCTCGCTCGACCCTTTCCCTATTTATTTCGTCAAGTTTTTTATAAATAGGGGGCTTTAATATATTTTTCTCTTAGTGAGAGTTGTGTGCGAATTCGCTTATTATCGAGAGACCCGTGAGTAGCACAGTTTATCTATGAAGTATATACTCTTTGCATCCACTTTAAAGAAAAAATAAAATATATTATTCTCTATTTCGATATTAATATGAATATGAAATTTTTACACAATATAAAGCATTATATAACTAATAAATCTGCAGCATTAACTCATCGAATTTTTTGACTTATGACAGTCTTAAAATAAATGAGAGATATGTATTTACATGAAGTTCCGAACCCTAGTAATTACTAAGAGTCAGTAAAACTGATTGTCTGTCAATACCGAAACTGATATTGCCTATGTATTTTAAGGCTCTTTAAATTATTTGGCAGCTCTGTCACAATATAGAATTTATAGCCATCGTTATTTTGTAGGTATTTCCTACAAATTCACATTCGTCTGTTTCTGTCGCGGTATTGAAGCGGAAAATTAAAGAAGCAATAAATATTAAGATATCGTTATTAACAAATCAAAGATGTATTTGCCTGGAATGTGGGAATTTCTCAAAAATACCAATCGCAATGGTTTTACGATTTTTCGTAAGGGTAAATTGGGCTTTTTAATTTTTCCTAATACTTTTTAACGACATTTTAATCTTATTCTAATGATGTCTTATTGGAAAATCCAAAATAAATTTTCTGTCGGAAATTCCCAAAGTAATTTGAGCAAATTCTAAGCGGTAGGGAGGAAACAAAAAATGCCCTTCATAAAATTTCTTCTCTCTACCTACCTACGGAGCATAAATTTGTCAAAATTTTGTGCACATAAATTATATTAAGAAATAACAACTAAAAATACATAGAAAATAGCGGAAGTTTTAAAAATAAACTCTATAAAACTGTTCATATATTCCAGGAAACAAATTTCTAAATATAAATTTGAGTTTCCCCCAAAACCATCGAAAACTACTAAATTAATGAATATGAAACAGATGATGGATGATCTTGAAAACTCATACTCAATATTGTTTACTAAAAGGGCACACGATTTACAACAGCTGTGAAAGACAATGAGACTTTCAAAAACACACCAAAGACAGATTTTAAAATAGGGATGAACTAAATTTAGATTAACACCAAAATATTCATATAAGAATAAAATTGAAGCGCTGACGCATGTAAATAACACGGTATTACAAAATAAAAAAAAAAAATATACTTTTGAAATAACATAGTGTAGATTGTTGGCCGGCCTGAGTAAATCACTTAACAATTTTCAGAAATTTCATGACACCTTCGAAATCAGAAGTTATTTTGAGAAAACTGTTTTTTAAGACTAGAGTTTTACTTATTTTTAAAATGGGAATTTTTTTTTTTATTAATTAATAATCATATAATTACAAATTATATACTATTACCCTAACCGAGCACTAGCTACTATTTCCTTTGTCGCGTTGTAGCGAAAACAGACCAGTGCCTCTGGTGGGAATCGAACCCACGACCCCCGCACTGATAAGCCAGCACGCTACCAACTAGCCTACCGGGGCGCACTTAAACCGGTATTAAATTTTAAATGGATTTGGAAAAAATGATAGTTAAGCTTTCCAAATATATGAAGAATTTAAAAAATTTTCGACTCTTTGATGCAAAATATTTTCAACGTGTTTTCTTGCAGAAACTATGCATTAAGGTATCAGCTGATGAATCCAAAATGGTGGCAAGAAAATGAGTAGAAATGTCAAAATTATAGTGATATACAGAAAGGGATATATATATTCCAAAAATATGCCATACAATTTATATGGGGGTTTTTATATCTATCTCACTCAGCAAATCACCATAATGTAAACAAAACCATAGGGTCCAATATTACTTTGTATGGTATATGCCATTGGTAACCTGTATGTACACAGAAAAAACTAAAAACGGGTTTCAATTCAAAAATTTATTGAATCAATTAATATTTTAATTGATTTTGCACCTATCACGGCAATGATACTATCAATTAAGCCTTTTATTAAAATTAAGAAGGAAAGAAAAGTTATAAATAACTTTTACAAAAAAAAAAATATTATACTCATAAAAAAGTGTGTGATCTATACGTTGGTATGTGTGTTTTTTGCAATGCTGAGTCTGTTTGTGTGTGTGCTTGTTTTGTTTGTTAACTTCAAATGTATTTGGTATTTATACTGAAAATTTTCTATTTATGCATACAGTGTATGAAAAAAATAATATGATAATTGCGTCTAAAATGAAATATGTATTTATATATTTAAAAGTCAATTAAAATATTAATTGATTCAATTAAATATTTGTTTAGAAACAAATTTTAGGTTGATAATTTTTTCTGTGTATAGTCTGTATTTTCTTGTATGACATGCTAAATACATCCGAACATCGCAAAAATTATGGCGGTTTTAAGTTTAAAGCAAATCAAAAAGATTAAAACTAGAGTTTTTGTTTGAATTTAATTAAAGGTACATCAATTTATAGATCTCATCGCATTTGTCACATTTCAAAATATATATCACACAACCAAAAAAAATACTCAAACAAATTTTTGGTCATATATTAGAACTTAAAAAGAAAACCGCGATTATTTTGGAAAACACGCATTTTTTTGGCCGTTCTATGATATTTAATTAGCTTTAGGGTTATTTCTTTACTGCATTCACAATATTTTGTTGTTAAAAACAACGGAATATGTACTTTAAAACTACTAAACGTATAGTTAAAAACCGGTCTACTCACTTTCTTTTAAATCAAATGTATTTGGAACTATTAAATAAATTACTAGAATAAAATCTGTAAAAACAAAATAATTTTTTTTTTTTTTTTAAAAGAGAAGCAACGCTCAGGAAATTCTTCCTATTAATTAATGTGTTGCTTTCTTTGGAAAGGGGATAGTGGAGAGATGAAAGGTGGTGAAAGATGAAGGGCTTCAAACATGGCAACACTGTAATTGCGCGAGTAGATAAGTTTTAGAACAGTTGTTGCTCGCCACCGGATGTAGAGTTGGCGAATTTATTGAAGCTTTTTGTTTCACAGCCCTGATTCATTATTTTACTTCGGTGGGGTTAAGTGCTATGGGAACACCGATGGTGGGCGCAGCGATACATATAAGTGCTAGAAAACTCGTACATATTATTTTTCTAAATTGATGTTGTCGTCACCGGGAATCGAACCCGCGACCATCTGTGTAACAGTCCAACGCGCTAACCACTACACCACAACGCCCACATTTACTTTATTTTACCTATAAAAAATTAAATGATAATCCGTAAAAATAATAGAAATTCTTTTAGTTTTTTTTTTGTAAAGAGAAGCAATACTCAGAAAATTCTTCCTATTTATTAATGTGTTGCTTTCTTTGGAGAGGCGATAGTGGATAGATGAAAGTTGAGTAAAGATGAAAGTCTTCAAACAATGCAACACTGTAATTGCGAGATACGATAAGACTTAGAACAATTGTTACTCGCCACCTGATGGAGAGTTGGCGAACTTATTGAAGCTTTTTGGATCATAGCACAGATTCATTGTTTTACTTCGGTGAGGTTAAGTGATATGGGAACACCAAAGGTGGGCGCTGCGATACATATGAGGGATAGAAAACTCATACATATTATTATTCTAAATTGGTGTTGCCGTCAGCTGGAATCGAACCCTTTACCATGTGTATAATTCCAACGCCCTAACCATTAAATCACAGCACCACAGTTTTACAAATTCAAAACAAAATTAAAAACAACTCCAAAATCCGAAAAATTAAACGATTTTCTTTTATTTTTACTATCAAAAATTTAAAAAAAAAATTTAACGATTTTCTTTTATTTTAACTATCACAAATTTATTCCCAAATTATTCAAAACAAAAGTTTTTCTATTATTTTTACTATAATTTTTTATTTAAAATTATTTTTTTTAATCTAATATTTCTTTATTAGGATATTGTCCTAACAAATAATCTATAGATTTTTTTTTGTTTTCAAATTTATTACTTGACCCTTTCAGGAATGTGTTGAACTTGAACTTGAACTTGAATAATTTTCATTTTCATTGCTCAATTAAAGGTCAAAAAAAACATAATTTTTATTTTTAATAAAAATTATATGAAAACAAAAAAATAAAAAGGAGGAAAAAAACAGAAAACGTGTATTGAATATCCACCAATTATTTTTGTCTTCCTAATATTTCTCTAGAACAAACATACAATGTATGAAGCTTCGGTGCTAAAAATTTTGGCCTAATTGCACAACGTGTAGCCGTGCCGCATTTTCCTTCCCATATATTAAATCTCGCAGTATCCCCTTTGATTTCAATGCGGCATGGCACGAATTTCGTTATTCAATTTGGAAAAATTTTTTAGCACAGAATCTTTACACGTTGATAGTGTTTTTTAAAATTCAATTGTAGTAAGCAACGCTTTGACGTTTTTTGTAAAATGAATTAAATAAGGTGGGTTCATTTGGGGCCGCAAGTCCACATGGGTTGATGATGTCCAACATATTTTTTTATCTACCTTGAGTAATGGTGATTAAATAAAACAACAAACGGCACAGATCTATCCAATTTTCGATTTTAAATATTTTTCTTCGAAATTCGGTAGAGGTAAAGTAATTGCCTGACAAGCGGAAGCTCACCGGTTCGACTCCAGTTCGCGGCATAAGAATTATTTTTAATAAAATAATTTTAAAATAATATATTAATTTTTATATAGTTTTGGTAACTCTAATAAAATATTGAGATCAGCAACCGAATTTCTGTTGTACATACAAATCTATTTTTAGACATACAAATTTAAATTGGAAACAAAAAAAAAAATATTCAAGGTTGAAATTGGAAAATTCAAATTGGGTTTAGGCTGGAGGTAAAGTAATTGCCTGACAAGCAGGAGGTCGCCGGTTCGAGCCCAGTTCGCGGCATAAGAATTTTCTATTAATAAAATAATTTTAAAATAATATAAATTTTTTTTATAGTTTTGGTAACTCTAATAAAATATTGAGATTAGCAACCGAATTTTTGTTGTACACAAAACTCTAAATTGGGTTTAGGCTAGAGGTAAAGTACTTGCCTGACAAAGGGTAGATTGCAGGTTCGAGCCAAGTTCGAGGCATAAAATGTTTTTTTCATAAAATAAATTTTGTTGAATGCATGTGCATCTATTTATAGAATATTATAGTCCATTAACATAAAATATTCAATTGTTACAATAAAAATTCGAAATTTGTTAATAAATGTCGGTTGTTACAATAGTATTAAAATTTAATACAATAATAGTGATAGTACGTGAATCCACAAAATTTCTGTTGGAAAAAAATTCGGTTGCAGCTACAAAACTGTTTTCTGTGTGTACATATACAATATTTGTATTAAATTTTCTACGCTGATATAAGGTGGCGCAAAAATAACCTTCCGATGTTTGTTTTTTTATTATGTATTTATTATGTATAGCATTTTCTGATAGGAGGATTACTTTTGCGCCACCTTATACAATTATACTTGAACTGTGATCAAAAACAATAAAAAAGTGTTTTTGTTAGAATTTCCTACATTTTTCTATTCTACTGTCAAGTTCTGAAAATGGGTTATATACCATTTTTCGAGCGAGGCATTCATTTGCAGTTAAATTTTAATAGGTTATTGCGTGAACTCAGTTTCTTGGGTCAAAAATGCTTTTTAAAATTTATGAAAAGTCTTATAAACTTTTTAAAAATTTTGCGAAATTTAATTTCCTTCTCATTTTTTTTTTAACATTTCTTGAGAACTAACAAAGGAAAAAATTACACATTCCAAAAAGAAGGTGATGCCCACACTTGCTTACATATCTCATTGCCAAATTTAGTAACTGCAATACCAAACTCATTCCAATGATAGAGTCAAAAAAGCAAGTAGTATTGTAATCAATTCTTTAAATTTAAACCAGAAAGCATGAACTCAATAACAAAGTAATTATTTACTTAAAAGAAAATAACAATGTTATTAACTTATGTGTATAACTTTTTGTACTCAAGAAGTAATCATATACTTTTTCTTAATAAAAGGACGTTACTGGAATTAGTTCCTAATTTTGAAAAAAGAAGTTATACAATTTTAAAGACTTTATATCATATATTTTTTCAAACAAATTTTTATTTGCAGGAAAATAATACTAAATAAATAAATTTTGTTAAACTGTGGTTAGGTATAAATTAGGGAAGCGTACATGAGCAGAAAATTGTGAGTGGAAGTTGAAATTACTGACGTTATCGTGAGTGAGTGTAAAAAAATTTTCGAGGGTGATTGTGCGTGAGTCATATTTTTGTTTTTCAATTTTGAATTGTTCTTTTTTTTTTTTTTGAAAAATTTATATTTTCGTGGTTTATAGCTCCAAAATTATGACAAACCCATGTTATCATAACAATTCGATATTTCACTTTTTAGGATTTTATTTCCGTATGAGTTTTGATCGTTATATTTGAGTGACCTAGGAGAATCACGTGTGAGTAAAAGTTGACTTTACTTATAGAACTACTTCTTTTTTTAAATGTAAGTACTTCTTATTTTTTCTAGGGAACTATTTATTTATTTTTTTTTTGTGTAAGTACTTCGTAGTTTTACAATGGAACTATTTCTTTATTAAAAAATGTATGTAGTTCTTAAAAATATAAAGTAAATGGTTCTTCGGTAAAAAACTAATCAATTCTAAAGAATCAATTATTTTAGTCTCACGCCCTGTTAAAAGAATCGAGTAGGTAATCTAGTAAGGAATGCGTTCTGCCCAAAATGCTTGATTACAAACCCGCTTACCCTTTTGAAAATATTTTGCTGGGAAGTTAGGTAGCTAAAGTAAATCTTCTCGTCGAACTTAATTGATAAAGTGCAAACAAATATTTGTTTCCCTCCTAACGGGAACAGCGGCAGTAACTTCCAAACACATTTCGCTTTGTGACAACTAATGCGCTATTGATATAGCGACAAAACGTCCCATCAAAAGTAGTCATTACCAAGTAATTAAGCATGTAAGTAGTGCACAAAGTGTTTGACTAGTTACCTGTCTACTTACTCGCTTAATTACTTTCGTTCTCGATGTCCCAAAATTCATCGGCGGTCATTAAACTCTCGCTTTCAAAATCGTTAGAATAATGAGTTACCTGATTCGTTACTCATATTGGTAGACTAAGTGGTTACTTTACAATAAGCGGTTACTCACAATGATAGAACATACAGTTCACAAAATCAGTGGTTGCCTTTTTAAGTTAGTTTGACCTCATTAGTTTTACCTCATAAAATTTACTTGTAAAATAAAAAAATATATAAAATAAGTTACAATACTACCAATTTCCAAAAATAAATTTTTTTGCAAGCACTTCTATAACCCATTATCAGGTAGTTATTATTTTGTATTTTAAAGTAATGCAACCTATCACTACTTGGTAATATATTCGGAAATGACCAGTCATTTTAATGAGCTTAATTCTAAAATCGAAAAGGCATCAATAAAAAGAGTCTTTAAATTTTATAGAAAAAAATTTTTTTCATAACCTCAAAAAGCATTAAAATATAACATTTTTAATTTTGCAAATTTAATAGTATTAAATATGATTTCATGCAAATACGTAACCCTAAACCCAATTTAATATCACAAAAATGCATGATTTTCAAAATAATCTCGGTTTTATATTTTAAGTTCTAATATGTGATAATCATTTTTTTTAGTGTATTTTGGTGGTGTAATATATTTTTTGAAATGTGATAAATGCAATGAGATCTATAAATTAGTGTAACTTTAATTAATTCCAAGCAAAAACTGTAACTTTAATATTTTTAATTTGCTATAAACTTAAAACCGCCATAATTTTTGCGCCGTTAAAGATAAATGATTAACGCGAATGGATTTAGTATGCTTAAGCATTGGCTAACACATACACAAACGGTTATTTATGTCACACAAAAACAAAAAAATTATAATATTTTGCCTTAGTGTAGAACATTTTTGAAATTCCTTATATATATATTTTTAAAAATCTCAACTATTTCTTTCTTCTATAAATTGTTAAATCGATTGAGAAATGATTAACAAGTTAGGTATCCCGACCCGGTGCCGTAGAACTTAATAAACTTTATGTATTAAAAATTAAGATTAAAAATTTAAGGGACGCGTTTTTTTAGCTGCCCCCCAATCTCATATGCGGTTCAAAAATTACCCCATTTTTCGGATTATTTCCTTCTATATTAAAGTAACTATAAACAAATTTTGTATCAAATTCAAGCTCTTTTGACACATTCACTGGTGTATAAAACATGCCTAAAAGCTTTTAATTTTAAGTATTCTTAAATCTTACTCACATCATAATTTAAGTATTCTTGTTATTAAAAAATGTGTTTTAAGCAACCTCAAATCTGGCGATTTATTAACGAATTGTATTTGGATGAAGCTAAGGATAGTGCATTTATATTAATCAATTTTAATAAATCCAGGGAGTGTCTGAGCTTTTTTCGATATTCACAACTGTTCGGTTTTTATGCGACTTTTCCAGAAGATCTTTTATCTCCGTATATTTCAAATAATTCAAAAATTTAGCAACTCTGGGTCCATGACATTAACGATATAGGTATATAAATTTTTGGGTTTTTTTTTGAGTACTTTAACCTTCTGTAGAAATAAATCTAATTTTATTAAATTTCAGACATGTTTTCATACAAAAACTAAATTTTTAGCCCCTTTTCGATTCCGGATTTCACCCTTGTAAAGTAAAATTATTTTAGTTCTCAAAGTTGTAAAAACCGATTTTCGGCAATAACTTTCAGACTTCGGCAATAACTTAAAATTTCAAAAAGTTGCCATGTGATCTACTTAACAAGATCTTTCGCCTATACTATGGCACTTTGAAAGAATAATACATTGTCACACAGTGTAATAAATTTTGAGGCAAGATGTAAAAAACATTAATTAAATTGACTTAAAACAATAGTATTATTGTATTTAGTATTTATATTTAAAATACTCGTAATTGTGTATAGGATGATATAAAATGCGATAATACCATGTTTCAGGGCGTTGAATTTGTAAGAACAAATAAAGGGACTTTCATTCTCCAATTGATAGTGGCGTAAGCAACATCATTCACTCACTCACTCAATCACTCACCAGCATCATCATAATTTAATAAATTTCTTATTGTGGTATTATAATACTATTTTAATGTGGTGTTTGTAATTTACAAATATGATTCATATTGGAATAATTAAACTTTATCGTTATTTATCGTTTCTTTTTGTTTGTTTTTAATTCTAGTGATCTATTCAAATCATTGGGAACTACATCCAAATTACTTACAGAATCTATCGGAGAACGTATGGCCCTTAAAGCTAAGGGAGCAAAACATAAATTTGATAAAAATTTCAAAACTTCTTCAGAAGCTTTAACCAATATAGGAACTGAAACAACACAACGTTTAAAAAAACTTGGAGCCAATTTTAATTTAACAAAAAATAAAAGTGGAGAAGGCATGCCCACTTCACAATTTAATGCGGATAGACCACAAACTTTGCCACCCAATGATCAAGTCTTTAATGGAATAACATTTACCAGTCCGCTAAGTAATAAAACGAAAGGTATGTACGATTTAAGAACACAAGAATTGGATACTTCTTATGAGGTGCCAAAAAGTATAAAAATTACAAGACGTGATGAAGATACGGGAGAACCACCATCATATGAAGATGTGTTAAAGACAACGGTAGAAAAACCAACAAAAGGAACTAATCCGCTGGCTTTAGAAGCAGCTAATAGAGTTTTATTAAAACAGCAACAGCAGCAAAATTTAGCTGCAGAAAAATCGGCTGAAAATTCTGAAAGAAATTCTAGAAATTCTTTAGATCTACCCTCACCACCAATGCCTACCATACCAGCTCCGGTATTAGCTCAGGAATTTATTGATTCAAAAGAATCCGGCTATGGTAAAATAAATCCTATGCAACCGCCGGCCAGACAAAAAAGACGTAAGAATTATGAAGATATACAATTGCGAAGAGCACCACTTCCTGTTGCCACTGTAACCTCCAATAATGAAGAGATTACCGCCCTACGCATGAATGTAGATTCCGCCGAGTTACAACAACTGAATAAGGCGGCCGCCTTACAAGAACGTGAAGAATCTTTAATATTAAGAGAAAAAATTAAACAAGAAGAATTGAAAACTCCACAACCAGATCGTAGTGATTCTTGGGAATATTATGAAGAACATGACAGTTCTGGCTCCTCAGGCCAAGAAGAACCTTTATATGCCAATCAAGAACAGACCTATGGTAATGTTTTTGAATTGGCTTCTGGTAATAAAGATATACTAACACCTCGTAATGCCTTAATCAATATATCCGAAGGAGAAGAAGAATCACTAGATGAATGTGATATGGGAGCGGTTGGTGGTCTTTTTAGACCTCCCAAAGAAATAATACAAGAATTTGATCCCTTAATGTCACGTAAAACTACTACTTTATGTAGATCTGATAAAAGTAATCAATTGCTATTATTGGAATATCTACTCGAAGAAGATACTTATGGTAGTGTTAAGGGTGAAAATTCTAAATCAGATGATGATATTAGTATGTGTACTTCCGAAGAAGATAATCTTCATGTTGAATCTAAATCAGCCACAGTAAAAGTATTACCTACACCCTCACCTCCAACATTAGAACAATCTACTGCATCTTCATCCTCGGCCACTAAACCATTACAAATTATTCATCAAAATGCTCAATTGCTATCGGATAGTAAGGAAAATATTTTAGAAAATGACTTTGAAACAAGAGTTAAACCATATTTAAGCCGTTTACAAGAAAATTCCAATACTTCCGCCAACATTGACTTAAAGCGGCCTTCACAAAATCGTTCACAATGGTTTGTGGCAGAAGAACCCACCACACAACCAGGAAATTCCTTAAATTCTACAAATTCCCCTAAACGCTCTAATCCGTTTAATAAAGAACATAACATAGAAGATGGTGAAAGTCCACCTTCCTACCTGGAAGCTATAGGTGAAAAATCAACGGATACACAAAAACAATCACCGCGTATGAGTACTTCACGTTTTATGAATAATACCATGAATGTTTTTTCCAATGTTAAATTTCGTGTAGATGCCTTAAAACGTAAGGCTAGCTTTAAACACCAACAGCAACAACAAAAATCTTCCGATGTTAAGGTTACTTTACAAATGATTCCACGTCCTAGTTTATCACCCTTGCTGGTACGTTATGAGGGTCCCTTAATACGTTTTCCTTCCGGTGTTGTCGAGGACATACTGAAAGAAATGCAAAATCGTAAGGCCATCTTGAGGGATCGTCAGTTTCAAACATTCCTAGATCAAGAAATGAAAACACCCAAAGAAGCTATACCCCTCGAATATATGACCACCATACAATGTGTTAGCAATAGTAGAGTTACCGATAATTCAACCCATTTTTATTGTTTCGAAATTACAACGGCCGTTCCCAAAAATGGTAATAGTTCTTCTAATAATAATCTGCAAATGTCAAATCCTAATTTGATCATGACTTCAGGTTCATCGGGTAATGTCAAACAACAAAGGGTCTCACATTTATATGGTGTTGGTAAGGAATCGGAGAGGTAAGTTTGAAAATTTAATTTTAAATAAAGCGGTGTTTTATAACAAAAACTGTTTTTTACTTTTTACAGAGGCATATGGATGCAAAAACTTTTGGAAAGTCTTACAAATGCTATACCTACCAAGTATACATGTCATTATTACCGAGCTGGATGGTGTTATTTAAAGGTATGTTCATATGTTTATTTAATACACATTGAAGTTAACTATAAATTGCAGTTATTTTTAACTGTTTAAAAAACAACGTACAATTGCAAAAACTGATTTTACATTTTTCACGCCTGAAAATATTAGTTTCACCTTTCACAAACGAAACCTATGCCAATTTAGTAGTTGGTCAATTTTAAAACGGTTGTAATTAAAAAACTAATTAAGTGTTTTTTGACAAAGTATTTTTTATTTATAACACAGTATAGACTATAAATTATTAATTCACTTTTAGTAGAGAGCCAAAGGACCGCAATCTTCTATTTGGCGTATTTTATGCTTGGTACCTCCCAATCATACTTTGAACGACATTCATGTAAATTTTTTTATTTTAGATTTTTTCTTCAATTCTTCAGTTCATTTGGATTCGCAACCATTTTCATACACTTTTTGGCATAAAAGACCCAAAAGTACTCAATTTGGACGTTTGGAGGATTTGCGTAGTTCGATACAAAAGTAATGTTTTTTTCATTAAGCCATTCTAAATCTGGGCAAAATAATATGTCGTCTTTAGAATGCCTATGTCTGATAAGTTTTTCCAGTTTTACTAAACATTTATTAATGTAAACATCCGCGTTTACAGCCATAGCTTTAGAATCCTGGATGTAAAGATTATACCTTTTGCCGAAATGGCTTTGCACGCTAGTCGTTTTGGTTCACACTTGCTTTTGGCTAAATACCGTACCTTGCGCAGTGGGATATATCACAAAATTTTTACTAAGTGGTCCGATTGCAATGAAATTCGGAACAGGCAAAATTGACGTATTATCGAGCTTAAGTTTTTTTTTTAATCTTTCCTGTTAAGGAGTTATAAATATGCCATACAAGTGATTGGCATCTTTAGAAAGGAAATTAAATGTAGATTTCGACATTTTTGAGAAGAATCTAATTTAGCACTGTTGGCAGAACAAAAACTTGTTTAATCCTATTAGGAAGGTAAAAATGGCGGTTTTTCTTAAAATGTAAATTTTCATTATTCAATAAAATATTTAGTAATAGAAGTAATCCAATGATTTTTGGAACTTAAATAGACTTTTAAGTCAACAATGTGAAATTCATGTCCGAATTTATGATTTGCTGTAAACAATTCCACAATTCCCAAAAATAAAAAAATTCAAAAAAGGGATTTTTTACATTTTTTGCTGCCATGTCTACATTTATATCGGGAATTGGAAGAGACTTACCGAATAAATTAGGTATATCGTGGAGCCGCTTCTGCAATTTTTACAGTGGGTTGAAATTAATATCTGCCTTAAAAATTTGGTTATTTTTTATATACTATAGAGTAATTTTTTTTTGTTATAGAGTAATTTCGAAAACAATTTTGTTTTTCCATCCATTCACAAAATTAGTAAAAAAAATTTATAACAATCGAAATCTACGTGGGTTTTCTCGAATATTCTTTTAAAACAACATTATTCTTAGTTAGTGCTTTTCTGAGAAAACCTAGCTTTCATTTGTTAAATTTGGTGCAAAATTGGCAAAGTTATGGTACTTTTTCTATATATATAATAATTTAAATTTTTAATGTTTTTTTTTACAACTTTTTCCATTTATACTAAGGTTTATATAAAAACAACAACATTCTTAAAATTCGTGTTTTACTGAATAACTTAAGCCTTCATTTCTTAAAATTAGTTGAAAACTGACAAAGTTGTGGTACTTTTTCTATGTATATAAGAATTAAAATTTTCCGTAGTTGTTACAACTTTTCAACTTCTGCGAGGTCTATTTCGAATCTTCTTTTAAAACAACAATATTCTTAAAGTTAGTGCTTGAGTAAAATGAACCTTCATTTAATAAAATCGGTTGAAAATTAACAAAATTATGGTACTTTTTCTATATATACAGAACGAATTTAGTTTTTTCTACCGCATTAGTGCGAAGGAGGAAGAAACAAAAATAAACCATAACTTTGTCAATTTTCAATTTTAACAATCAATTTTAGAAAATTTCTTTGCGGTATCTTCAATAGTAAAATGTATTCTAATTACTTATCTTTATTCTGAATCATTAGAAAGTGTCATTCATATGATAAAAGGCTTCAAAATGAGTTAAATGAGCCATTTTTTTTTTTTGGCAATTTTAACCGCGGTTTTCTCAAAATTGTGACATGATGGAAAAATTTTAATGTCGAATTTGGAATCAGGACATCAAAGAGTATATAAATCACATATCGGCAATAAACCTAAGAAAGCTTGTCGAGGTGTGTTATTTGATAGGACAATAGCCTAATAAAAAAATATAGAGTATGTCCGCGAACTTAAATAATTTTTTCATATCCATTACACAATTGGAGGGCAGGATGGAGTCATTCTTATAATGCTGCAAAACAACTTCCTAGGAATATTTTATGCCAAAGAAATAGTTTAGACAGAAAACGTCCAAAGAATCATATTTGAAATGCTTCCTCGCAATGACAAGACAATGTTAAATTCATCGATGAAAATGCCAATTTAGATGAGAAAAAATTGTTGCTTTTATTTTTTATTTTCCTTCAACTAATAAATGGACTGGACCATCGTTTTTTTTGGAAGATATTCCAGAAATTGTTTTTCTGGCGCAGATGTAATAACATTTTATTATAACTTTTAAAATAAGTTAAATAAAAGTCATAAACTATTCTCCTATATCATGAAATGTTTTACTTAACAAACATTTGTAAAGTTTTTTCTTTTAGTGTTGAAATCCGAGTTCAGTTTTCCCACAATAAGCCCATTCCAATAAAACATTACAATATTATATAACTATGCACAATAGGAAGACATAATTTTGAACTTTATTTATTAAGTGTTACATAGTATAATTTACAGACACTCGTTATTTGAATATTTATGAATCGAACGTCTGTTTTCCATTATCTTCAAATCTAATTAGGATTGAGTTTAACTTCAGCTACGGCCGCATTTAAACGAGCGGGTTTTTGGCGTTGTTTCTCCTCGACGAAAATTTGATAATGACCTTCGCCGTAACCAAAACTGTGCATTGTTTTACGCATGGTCGTGGGAATGAGTCTAAGACCTTTCACTGGGAGTGTTGGAGATTGTGGTGGTGTTATTGGTGATGATGACGCTGCTACTACTGGCAATGATGATGTTGGATCATTATTGCAAGCCTTCTCCTCGATAATACAGAAAACTTGTATACATTTCTGTACAACGTAAATGATGAAAAAGAAAATGATGTTGGTTGCAAAGAGATGTTTGCGTGGTGCCAAAATCATGATTGTCAAACAGTTTTCAAAATTAAACTGATTGAGAAAAATAATTTGATAATAAATCAGTTAAAATTGGAAAGTATTTGGAAATTTTAGTAATTAGACGTAGTCTTTACACAACCACGCTAAGAGTAGGTAAGATGAGAATATTTCCCAATAATTTTAATTATTTTTGGAATATTCCAAAAAAAAAAAAAATACCATTAATTTTAACTTAAATTTAATTACAACTTACATATTTACAAGTAACGAAGATCGTTTGGCGTTTATTATAGTTGTTCTTAATACCCGAGTAAAAACGTTTACATATAATCATGCATTATTTTATATAAATATGTATGTATGACAAGTTATAACACAAATCAAAATTATATATAATTCTATATAGTGTCCCTATTACAAAAATGTATATGGAGCCTTATGTAGTTATATCAATTTCTATGTGACGCTATAGAGTAGTAAAGTAGTGTGTTATTTATTTAAAAATATATGTGAAGCTATATATAATCTTATTAAATTTCATCCGAAATATGGGCCCATATAATTGTGTATGTTTATATGGCTTCAAATCTAATCTAATGCAATTAGATAAATGTCAAGTACAATTTTATCCGAATTATGGCCCGATAAAATTGTATTATATTGTATCAGTTTTGTATCTAAGTGTATCAGTTTATATTTGAACTATTACAAATAGATATAATTATATAAAAATCAGAATTTTGACTTGGTGATGATTGTATGTGAACTGCTACATCTAAATATAATTAGATCCGAGTTTTAGTCTAGTAAATTGCACTAAATGTAACAGTTTTGTATATGATTGTATGAAAATATACACATGTGTTCATCCTATCATAAGTCCATAAAATATATTCAGAAACATATTACTTTTTTGAGGTTTTCAAAAAAGTTACTACATAAATCTTTTTTTAGTTTAAATGCACATTATGGTGTCCCAAAAGTGTACCATTTTACTTAATACTGCTCGAACGATGAGTATTATACAGTTGATTATGGGAAAAATAAAAAAAAAAATGAGAATACTTATAGATCGCTACTCATATTTTTATTACACTGTTTTTAAATAAAAATTAGTAAATAAAATGAAAATTTTCCTAAAATTTTATGAAAAACTTCATTAAATTAATGAAAAGATTTAATGGACGAGTTCCAGTGACATTTCATAGATCTAATACAAAAGCTCATTATTATTATGCAGATAATTCTCTTAGTCTGTACCAATAAGTCCAGTTGCAACACCTAAAATATTCAAATGTGCTTTCTGAATATTTTACGTGTTGCAACTAAATTTTCGTTATATTAACCGAATTTTCTTGTTAAAACCAGTATACAGTTGTACAAAACGAATTTAGTCTCAGTAACTGAATTTCACTTAAAAAATTGCAAAATTATTCTCTATGTGCATTCAGTTCTCTCATTCGCATTGCGAAAAAATCTCAAGATATGTGGATTTATTTATAATCTAAATACACCTTATATTTTAGAATTCTATAACCTCTGAATGGAGTGGAACATGGGTGGTATTGAAGAAAACCCAAAGACGTCTAATATTTGTCAGTGAAGCCACCGGAAATGTTGAAAAAATGGATCTAAGGAAAGCAAGATGTATCGGTAAGTTAACAAAAGTACGTCTTATCAAATTAAAATATTTAATTGAAAGTCGTTTCATCTCTCCCTAAAAGTACTCAAAGATAGTGATGAAACTATTAAGAATCTTCACGTCGAATCTGGTCCCATGCTAATGATAGATGCACCACCATTTACAGTCTATATGATTATGAGTACGCCTAGAGAAACTAAAATATGGCGACATATAATCAAAGAAGTGGCACATAATAATGGCTTTACGCTGGGAGATCAACAATTAACCAAATTTGATGTACCAGTTATAGTCGACAAATGTATAAATTTTGTTTATATACACGGTTCAATGTCGGAAGGTATATACCGAAAGTCTGGTTCAGAAAATTCGATATTAAAATTAATGTCAGCATTTCGTGCTGATGCTTTTAATGTTGAAATAACACGAAATGAGTATAATGAACATGATGTAGCAAATGTTTTGAAACGTTTTATGCGTGATTTACCAGAAAGATTAATGGGCAAATTATCGGAAAGTTTTATATGCGTTTCGGAATTATCTTCATCGGTAGAGAAAATAACATTATATAAGGAATTATTGGCACGTTTAAGTGCCATTGAACGTGAAACTCTAAAGAAAATTGTGGGTCATTTAGCATTTATAAGTTCCCAAAAGTCTAAAAATAAAATGAGTATACAAAATTTAACTATGATTTGGGGACCCACATTAATGCAAAGTCATCAGTCAGAAGAAATGGTATACTCGCAAAAAGAAGCCGACGTTTTATGTGATCTTATTAATTTATATAAGAATTTATTTCCATTATCAGCAGATGAAATGGTAAATGAAACTTAACACATACATAGACCCTGTTTTTAGATGACGTTCGTCGCTTTATGAAAAAACATATTCGAAGAACATCATACATTTTTGGATTTATGATTGCGACAACCATGTTATTATGGTTGTGACAACCGTACTATTATATTTTCTTCATCATAATATAATAGTTAGATTATAATATTATGGTTCCCAATTGATTTCAATATTATCATATTATAGTTATGGAAATGTTTATAAATTATAATAGTATGCTTCAGCATTCTGTTGAAGCTGGATTATAATGTTATAACTTTTTTTTTTTTTTAAATAGTACAAACGTATATTTATTTATTTAATAATTTATACATATAAATAAACTTATTTTAAAATAATTTAAGTAATAAAATTGTCTTTGCGCTCATGAATAAGATTTGTGTTATTAAGGAATTACATAAATCATTATTTTGTCAAAAAAAATATAATAATGGAAACATGTGATTACAGCATAAATACACTTTAAAATATTGTTAAGAATACAATTTCACAATACATTTATAATGATCATAACATGTTTGTGGCAATAATAATATTTGCACTATAACCATATTATATTCCTAGTTATCATATTATTATCATGGAAAAGAATTTCGTCATAACTTATTACCATATTATGATTATTGCAAACCTATTATGATTATGTCGTACTACAGACTTAAATGCACGTGTATTTTGTTTACATTTTTCTATCATATTTCTTTACATTTTTTTGTTTACGATTTGTTTGCACGAGTACAACAAATTTAAAAATAAGTTCCTTTTCTATTACTTTTTACTTGATGTATACCCGTTTTATGTATAATAAACAATATCTTCATATAAGGGATGCGTGTCAATTTAACTTTCGCCTTTATAGTTACCGCAACTATGGCTGTAGTTATATAGAGAAATATGATTATTAATACTATATTATGATTGTAGACGAGATAATAATATGATAACCGAAAAAAGAGAAATTTTTACTATATCATGATTGAAGCAACAATATTATTGGTGAAATATGATTAACACAATAATAATTTAATTGAAACAGCTATTTATGTCTGTAGGAAACATAGTTTTGTGGCCGCAATCATATATTTTTTTCTCTTTGTACTTGAATTTGTTTTGTATTGCATATATTTTGTTATTGTTTTTCGTTCGTGTGAAGAAAAGCGTTATCTAAAAACAGTGCATTATTTGTTAGAAGAAATAAATTATTATTGTATTTTCTTAAATTTTATAGAAAAAAGAACAGGAAATGTTAATGTGTTTGCAAAAATACTATGCTGCTGCTGAAACTTTATCAGATTCAGTTAAAAAATCGGGAGATCTTAAAATGTGGATTACTCTTAATCCGAATCCAGAAAATACAACAGAGGTTAGTTAAACCATAGATTACATAGGTATGAAACTCTTCTTCTACAAATATTTTTTGTGTAGTCTAACATATTCTCTTGAGTTACGTCTTTTGACAGCAAATGTCAAAGAGTTTGATATCTATGTAATCTATGATTTAAACATTTTTAATATCATTACAATGACATTTAATCTTTTTTTCTTACAGGAAAAGACTCAAATTAATGTCACTATTTCACCTACAAAAACTACTTATGAAATTTGTCAAGAATTGGCCCCAAAAATGAAATTATCCACCCATCAAGTCACTTTACATGAAGTAATTTTAAATGGTAGTCTAGAACGTCCTCTACATCATGACACAAAAGTTTTTGACGTTGTACTCAATTGGTCATATTGGCCAGAAGATGATCGTAAACATAATATACTCGTTGTAAAACCAATTGAAGTTTTAAATGAGGTACAGAGAGCTGTGAAAAATTTAGCAACAGTAACCCCGGGCAAGGAATTAAAATTTGCCGATAATAAAACAAAATCTTTTAAGGCGTATCAATGTGAGTTACGAGATGGAAAAATTGTTGTTTCGAAAAAGGACAAAAATGATAAGACTACTATTGTTAGAGAAATTTTCTTGCATAGCACTACTGCCTATTTGGGATGCGAAAAAAAACGTGATTTTCCGTGGAGTTGGGCAATAACTTTTGTGGAAAAGGCACAAACTCAAATATTAAGGTAAGAACATTTTTGGGGGCTTTTGAAAAAACAACTTAGGTCGACTTAAGATATTTTTTTTTTGATATTTATAGCAGACACCCGATGTTAAACATGTTAAAATTAACTTTTTTCCCCCCTCAAACAAACATTTGTATTCAAATAATTTTTTTTTTTACAAAGTTATTTATATTTTAGAAAAGTTGAAAAAAATAAATAACATAAAAAGTTGAAATAATTACAAAATAAAGTTCTTATCCTTTTTCAACTTTTGTATTAAGCTAAACAAATTTATTATATTTCTACAAATAAAGTTGGAAAAAATTTTGCGAGTGTTAATGAAAACACTTGCACAAAAACATTAATAGACTGAGGGTTAAATCCTTCCGCGTCGTACATTGCAGAATAACCGTATGATTTGTGGTATCAAAAATACCGCTAATTGTAAGTTCTGGTGCAAGATATAGGTACCACAGAAAAGGGTACAGCCCCTAGATATTATTTATTTTAAAACAGCATTTAAAGAACTGAAAAATAATGGCGGAATTCGAAAAAAACGCTTTCTGGTATAACAAATTTGCTATAAAACTTATACGCGGTTTACATCCCATATATCAGACATGGGTGGCGTCAATTGCATTTCACAATCATTCACTTGTGAAGTTTTTCAATATCATTAATAATTTCAGACCAACGCTCACACTTGTGGGCTTAAATGCTTCCTTAGAAAATTTGTCAAATTTAATATTAAACAACATCATCTGGGTATTTAATTACTTGGCAATTACTATATTACACCCAATTACATAGTAATTAGACGTAAAAAGTAATTGGCCTGCAATTAAATACACAAATATTTGTATTTTGTCCCATGTCTGGTATTTAAAAAACTCACAGTTTTCCAAGGAACGTTAAACCCAAAAAGTGTGAGCGTAGGTCTATAATTTTTTAATTATATGACAAATTTCACAAGTGAATGATTGTGAAATGTAATGGACTTCGCCCATGTCTGCCGTATATAAATAAATATTTGAAACTATTTACTATTTCCATTTTTTTTAATTTCAAATTTTTTTATAAATTTTTTGCGAATTAAAATTATCGAGGACAATGCGAGTAGTTATATTTATGGTATAAATTGGATTAACGAAGATTAAATATGTCCCGCTAGTTCTCACTATATCTCGTTTTTTGTGGTTTTTTTCGAACTAAATTCTCTATCGACCTAAGCAAATGAATATCCAATGCAAAGGGTCAAAGAAAAAAAAATAAAGCCATTTTAGAGGACGGTCCCAACGTATAGATGGCGGCAGTAGTTTGAAACAAAATACTTTGATGAAAAGTGGCATTCTTATAAAACATTGTTTTTAAGTTCCAGTAAAGTAGAGATAGAGCTGTAAATATGTATATCAATCGTTTTATGGTACATCGCATTCAAGTATAGTTTTTCAGCTCTGTTTTTCAAAATTGGGTCATATTGACCCAAACCAGGCAGAAGGGTTAAACAACTTTTAGGTTTTAAATATTTTACAACCGTGCAGGCCTTGAAAAAATATAAAAAACTACTATATTCATTTTTCGCTGTCGTGAAAAAAGATCCCGCGCCAAACGGAATGAAGTTATGGGTAAAAGTTTTTAATTTTTTTTTAAAAAATGTAATATTTTACTTAAAATTACATAGTTTTTTGTTAAGTAAGTATATTATCATCAACACACATATACTACTGTATTATACTACTATTTAAAATAAATATTTAAATAGAAATTGCTTTGGTTTCGTTGCGAAGGGTTTTTGTTCCGAATTGACTTTAAAAAAAAACTATATGTATTATTGGTACTATATTGTCCATAAGGTGGTCCCTGTAACCACACTGTAGTAATAGGGTTAATTAAAATATTTTTCAAAAATAAAACATTTTCTATTATTTATTTCAGATCACGTGATTCACCATTTATTGGACATGTTTTAGCTGGTAGCGAATGGGTTGATCGTACAATTTGGTATTCCAGTATATGGTATTGTTTGTATGGGGATAGTATATTACCACCAGCAGAAATTATTATTAAATAAAGTATAACTACACTTTTCATATGCCATTTATATAAAATATAACAAGCATTTCATAAAAATATAAAAAATAAATTGTAAATTAATGCATTTTTAGGAATTTAAGAAATTTGTTTGCACACTCATCAATATTTTTCATTATAGTTTTACAATTCCAAGTCTGGAACTAGATTTTTTTAAATCATTTATGTATTTGTATAAATTAAATGTATTTTTATGTTAAATTAAAAATTGGTTTAAATGCTTTTTAATTTATTTTTATTAAAAAATTTTATTTGTTTTTAAAATATTCTTTTTTGTTTAAATTTAAGTCATTTGTTAATATTATTTTTTAAATTAAGTACTAAAGTAAAACTTTTATGTAAAACTTCATTTAAAAAAATATATATCTTAATTTTTTAAAATTGTTTTTTTTTTTAACTTAAAAGGTACATATTTGTGCGAACGGTTGTGAAAAAATTATTCGATGTCAATAGACTAATACTTAAATATATTAAAACCCTCAAAGAGTTTAAAATAAATGATAAACCCAAAATTGATTTTCAATTTCCGGTTACTTTTTGACAGCTTAATTAGCCAAAATTGTAGAAATTGTGTGTATCAATTTCAGTGCTAAAATGATAAAAATGCCATTGTTTAATTTGACTAAACGAATGAACTAAATGAACTATATAGTTTAATAATTACGAATGAACGAAATAAGCTATTATGCCCTGCCACTTATGATGTATCTTTCAAAGATTTTTGTTAAATTTTCTTATAAATTCGAATATTTATTAAAAATTTTATTTAAATTAATATTTTACATATGTTCATTAAAATTGTTTGCGACCTCTGTAACCTCCTCCTCCGCCGCCGCCCCCAAGTGTGCCTCCTGCGCCGCTGTAAGGACCTCCTCCTCCACCTCCTCCCCCATAAGGACCTCCCCCTCCACCTCCTCCTCCACCTCCTCCCCCATAAGGACCTCCCCCTCCACCTCCTCCACCATAAGGACCTCCTCCAGCTCCCCCATAGGGACCTCCTCCTCCTCCACCACCACTATTTGGGCCGCCGCCTCCTCCCCCACCTCCTAGGGGCCCACCTCCACCACCACCATATAAACCACCACCATTCGAACCCCTGTATTGTTGGTATTGGGCACAGCACATAAGGCTGCTTATAACTAAAATGCAAAAAACTAATAACTTTTCCATTACAATTTTTGTATTCACTTTATTTTTCTATAACAAATCGAACCCATTTATATACTTTAGTAAAAACTAATTAAAATAAATACGTGCATTAAGCCGCCTTCGGAAAAAAACTTCTGGCTGCTATTTCCTTAATTTGATTTTTTTTTATCTCAAGGTTACCATACGTTTTACCAATAAATTGGGAATCATCAATAAACGTATTTTTACACTGTATATTTTTCAAATTAGATTAAGTTTTCGTTTAAAAATTAAATTTAATCAACCTATCACAAAGTTGTTTTAAACATTTCCGAAAGAAATCGAAATGTAGCAGTCGTTCCAGAAGGCCTATTGATGAAAATATAAGTTTTTCAACTTCACCCATTCCGCACTGTATGACATTTGGTATATTTAATCTCCTAATTAGAATGACAAAAGTTTTTGTTTATTTTTTTTTTAAATCGTTGTCGTTCGCGTTTATAGCTCCTTATATATATATATTTTTTTTTTTAATATTTATAAAAATGGTAGTAATTATTGAACCCATGTAAAAAAGATTTTATCTGGGTAGATCTAAATATGTACGTAGCGTAGTTCTGATGCTAGATCTGATCATATATGATAAGATATGGTGCCAGATCTGATCATATCAAGTTCAAGTGTTTGGATATAAGATATAATTATACCCAAAAGATGATTGACAAATTTTCTAGTGTGAATCTGTATCGGGTAATATTTAATTTAATCCAAAATGAAATTGTGTTTTTTTAAATATGATATAATATCTAAATGTATACTATTTTGTAATTTTTGATATCTGGCTTATATAACTTAATATTTAATTGGATTAGTTTGATCTAATTTCAAATGCAATATATATGTAAATATATATGGATCGACATGCGATTAGACACAAATATATATGAGATCATATTAACATTCTTCAATTATTTAATTTATTCATTTCAAAGGTCGAAAAACATTTCATAATTTATAATTCTTCGACAAAAATAATTTTATATATGAATTTTTATAATTATGTCCGGTTAAATACACTGGCAGACAAAAACATATAAGTGTATATAAAATAATGTATTATTGTATACAAACGTTGTTACTGGGGCATTTAAAAATTGTCGTTGTTATAAATTTATTTGCCCCAAGCGTTTGAATAACTGAATTAAAGTTAAAGTAAACGTTGTTTAACCATATAACTAGAACATTTTAAAAATTATTGAATCTCTTCAATTCTAAAAATATTAGATCTGCCCAGATACGATAAGATCTAATTAGATCTCAAATTTGTCCCCATTTTTGCGATCTAATTAGATCTGATCATATATGCTATGAGATCTGTTAATAACTGATAAAACAGATCAAACTAGATCTGGTACACGGGAAGTAATATCTCATTTCCAAGCTTATTTTGTTTTCTCTGAGATATGAAAAAGGATAAAAAAAACTTAAAAATGTTCTTGTTCAGAAAATAGTTATCTCTCTTTTTTTTTCTTAAGTTTTTGTTTGCAGATAGGTCAATATGTACTCAAAAATCAGATTGTTCTTTAGAAAAACGATTTTCCAATAAATTTTTCAATAATTACGACCATTTGAACAGTATGTATTTTTAAAATTTTTAAAAAATACCAACTTTAAGCTGCGATTAAACGCGAAAGACAACGAACTTAAAAAAAAACAAATCGTTTTGTCATACTAGATAGAGTTTACATATACCAAGTTTCATGCAAATTGCAAGGGGTCAAGTTGATGACTATTAACGATGCTTTGGAATGACCCTTACCCGAAAATTTATGAATGAACATGATAGCCGACAAAAAATGATCATAATATGATTGTAACAATCATAAACATAATTCTGGCTGATCCTATTATGATCACTGGGAACGATTTTATCGTCACCTAGAATCATAATACGATTATGGGAATCATATTATGATTGTTACATGTTTCAATCATAACATGATGCTTTTAAACTATCATAACATCATGCTTCTTTTTCAGCGTGTATCTAAAATCGGCAAAAAATTGTTTAATTTTCAGATCTTTTTCTATATATACAGAAAATTTCACCATGTAACTGGCGTTCGTTCTGAAGAAAATATTTATTAAATATTGACCATCTCCATATTAAAAGATTTGTTTTATAAAACTAAAATGCGCATAATGAATTTTTTTATATGTATTATATTATTCATTATACGCTTTGTAGTTTTAAGAAATAAGTTTTTGAATATATTAGATGGACAATATTTAATGAATATTTTATCAAAACATGGCCGAATAACACGTTGCATCTTTCTGGATCGATATAGATATGTACATCTAAACTTTTTTTTTTATAAATAAAAAAACTTAAAAGAAATTACCGATTTTTGATAAATTCAGTTTTCCATTACACTAAAAATTCAGAACTGATTTTTCAGACACCAAAAAAAAATTTTGTTTTAAGACTTGAAGCGTCTTATTATACTTTCACACATATGAGGCTTTCCAATCCGACTGTTTAGCTAAAAAATGTATACCATTTCAATGTCAAGATTACAGCCTTTATTTTCCAATATGATACGAATAGAAAATGAAAGAACTTTTTCAGTAAAATATTGACAAAAACAGAATTTTCTTTTAAAATATTTTTGGTTATTATAAATTAAGCAAATTTAGAAAATTCTAGAAATATAACTCGACTCGAAAAGTTTCAGCGTGTTAGAAAAACATTTAATATTTTTTTAAAAATAAAAAATATACAAAATGTTTTCCTATTACACTAAAAATAGAGACCTACTTCTTTTTTAATATAGGACAATAGATAAGTAAGTAAGTATGACTTGAATCCGATATACTTTTACCAATAGCGCTGCAGATGCTATGGAAAGCCCCATACCATTTAGTTATGGTTTAATTTTACCTAGAACTTGGGAATTTTTTCAATCAAGTAACATATCTTATCTCGTTTTTGTTCTCATACCCTATTTTTCCTAGAATAATTAACTACAATGTAAGTAATGCAATTGTTTAGTGGCATCACCTGATTACACTGTGCTACAAAATAGAAAAAAAGAATATATTTTTAAAATGAATACAAACAAACCTAGCAGAAGCACGATTGCAGAAGATGCCAATCTTCCAGTATTTTAAAAACATATCCTAGTTAAGGTTGTTGGCCCTGTTTTAGTAGATCATTTTAGAATTTTTAGAAATTTGAAAACAGTTTTTTATCACGTCGTGGTATATAGAATTTTTGTTTCACCACTTTTCAATCAATTTTATAATTTATATTTTGTTTAGAAACGAAAATAGTTTAGCTTTTCAAATACATAGGGGAAGGTGGTGTAATTCGGGAGTTGCGTTTTTTTTCTACCTCCCAAAAAGAACCCACCTCTATTTTTTCGTCTTTTGAAACATCTATTTCAAAGACTGGTTAGTGGTGCAGCTTCTTAACCCAAATAACTCAACCAAATTATTAGTTAGTTCGATTATTTGGTGATTTTTTCAATGAAGACAAGGTGTGGTAATTTTGGACGTAGGGGATAATTTGGGACTCCATACAAAATATACTAATATTTAAAAAAATCTATAGTTTTAACGGTAATTCTTGTTTATTAAACGATAATTTACGAGATTAATGAAATAGAAAAAAAAGTAACAGAAAGAAATAAAACTATTTTGTAGTTTTAAATTAATGTAAAATCAATTTAACCAAATCATACTCCAGGATTAGGTTTCGTTGCTTTTTTGTTGAACTGCCGCGGCGTAATATCTAAATATATTAATAGCCGGATTCTTGTAATCTCGTATATAGTGTAAACATCGTATTTTTATAACATTAATGTAGTAAATATTTTGCCAACCCTGGAAAGTTTATTATACAATTGTTTTTTTATTTTTATTTGAATGTTTAACACATTTAAAATAAATTAAAAACAAAATTATTTTGACTGTTTATAATAAAATATTTTATTTTATAAATATAGACATATTTTTCGAAAGAAATAAACGTGGAACTTAACAAGAATCTAAGGAACAATTGTTAATTTCCATACCTGCAAATACGTTTTGTGAACTTACGATATACACCAAAAGAATCCACTTATTAATTTATGAATCCACTTATTAATTTAAAATATATGCCATACAAACAACATGAAGAAGCGTTAAAATTGCTTAACTTATACGTCCCAATTTACCACCCACACGTTTCAAATTATCCCATTATGACCAAAGTCACAAAAACTGACTTAATTTTCCTGATTAAAAATGTAAAGACAAATATTTTTTTTTACAAAAAACAATAACTAGCACCAATAAAAACTTTTTTGTCTGATTTTTTTATTTGGATTCCTCAAAGTGGTAAGAATTTGTTTAGGAACAAGACGCAATAGTTAGAAATTCTGAAAATGTATTAGTATGGTAAATAATGCAAAAGTCCCAAATTGCCCCACGTCTAAAATTACCCCACCTTCCATTACAAATTAAAGATAGTCACAAAAATTTGATTTTGGGATATCATCATTTTTTATAATGTTTTTGCATCAATAAAAAATGTGACGTATTTTTTTTCAACTCCTTCCACATGCGCACGGTGGTCAAAAGCGCTTATTTAGGGTCCATTTTCTGCTGAGCAAAAACTCGACATGATTCTATGCCAATAATTATTAAAATTAATAATTTTTCTCAGTTTTTAAAGAGCACTGTTTAGGCAATAGAGTGGTCGGAAAATTCTCATTTTTAAAAAACCATAAAATAATTTTTTTAATCCCCGGATCAAAAAAAAAAGTTATATCTCATATAGAAAATCAGATCTCATATTCTTATCCAGATCGATATTCTTATCCAAGCTTATATCAGAATTGTCCCACTTCTAAAATTACCCTACCTTCCCTTACAAATTAAAATTAGTCACAGAAATTTGATTTTGGGATATCATCATTTTTTATAATGTTTTCGCATCAATAAAAAATGTGAGTGCGCACCGGTAGGCTAGTTGATAGCGTGCTGGCTTATCAGTGCGGGGGTCGTGGGTTCGATTCCCACCAGAGGCACTGGTCTGTTTTCGCTACAACGAGCCGAGGCCATAGTAGATAGTGCTCGGTTAGGGTAATAGTAATATAATTTGTAATTATATAATTATTAATTAATAAAAAAAAAAAAAAAAAAAATGTGACGTGCTTTTTTTTCAACTCCTTTCACATGCGCACGGTGGTCAAAAGCGTTTATTTAGGGCCCATTTTCTGCAGAGCAAAAACTCGACATGATTCTATGACAATAATTATTAAAATCAATCATTTTTCTCAGATGTTAAAGAGCACCTTTTATGCAATAGAGTGGTCGGAAAATTCTCTTTTTTCAAAAACCATAAAAATAATTTTTTTAATCCCCCGATCAAAAAAAAAGTTATATCTCATATAGAAAATCAGATCTCATATTCTTATCCAGATCGATATTCTTATCCAGATCGATATTTATATCAAAATTGTGGTATCCAGTAGGGATGCCAATTGAGATTGATATTTAGAAATCCCGGGATTCGGGATTTTGCAAATCACTGAATTTTTCGGGATTCTTTGAAATACCGGATTGTTTTGAGATTTCGGAATTTTTTGGAATTCTCATATTTATTTATGTTGTATTTGAATTTGCTTATGTTAACAAAAAAAAAAAAAAAAAAAAATTGGCAACCTCAACCAAATCATTCTATTGGAAACAGATTCGATTGTCAGCTCGAGAAAGCACATTTAATACTGAATAAATAGAGTAATTGTTTTTTAAAATCGGTTAAAAACTGTTCAAGTTAATTTTTTCTTAGAATACAAATTTAATTTTTGCCTGTATATGCTAAACATACACACTATTTAAAACGCAAACAATTTCATCGTCTGTTTTTAGTGATAAAAAGAATTTACTTTAACAACTTTTAACCGATTTTAACAAACAAGCACTCTTTTTACTCAGCATTAGATGTACTTTCAAGAAAAAATAATAAAAAATAGGGTTTTTAATAAAGTATTAGAATGAAAAGGCGCCAAAGTTGAAATAATTAAAAATTCTTTTTAGAAATTTTAAATATTTCTGGAAATTTTTTTTTTTTTACGATTTTGAGGTTGTATTCAAAATTCCGAAAATTTAAAAGTGATTTACTCAACCAGGCTTACAACCTACACTAGGTCATTTTAAAGGTATATTTTCACTGTGACACTAGCTTATTTAACTTTTTTTAAGATTTGGAGACATACAATAATATCAAGAACAATATAAAAAATTTTCTGTGGAAATGTCCATAAGATTTCTTAGAATGAAATACTATAAAAAAAGGGAAAAATTAAAATCACGTAAAATAAATACAATCTAGCCAATACCTGCAAAAAGGGTGCTATACAGAATTCTTTTCGGGATGTTTGGCAACCCTATTTGACACAAAAAAATTGGCGCGTTTTAAATAAAACACAATTAAATTTTATTTTTAGTAGATTAAAAGCGAATTATATTTGTTTGTCATATTATTTTTTCTGATACACCCTCAATTTTAGCGACCGCCAGGATAGTTTCCACCACCGCCACCATAAGTGCCACCTCCTCCACCACCACCATATGGACCACCACCACCACCTCCTCCCCCGACAGGACCACCCCCACCACCATTATATTGGGCATTACATATTAAGCTGCTAATTAGCAGTAGTAAGCAAAATATTAACAACTTAATCATTATTAAAACTATTTGTAACTGAAAACTTTATGCAAATCACGCTGGTTTATATACACACATCTCTTCACGAAAACTTTTTTGTTTAATTTGTGTAAAAATGCAATTAGATTTATTCTAACACACTTAAAGAAATAAACCTATAAATATGGCAGAAAAAGCTATAAATAATAAGTTAATAGCATGTGAAGGCATTAAGCTATTACGACCCACTGCCCCCTATGAGGGCACCACCTATATTGTGTGCGTCAAAAGTTTATTTGGATCAAAAGAAACTATTTTATAGTTTTTATGGATTATCAAGATTATAATTATCAAAATAATATAATAATGGTTTTGCTGCTATTTTTCAAAAGTAAAATTTTTCAACATTATGTTAACTATACAGAGAGAATTCCTTGGACGAGTTTTAATGAAATTTTTACACTAAACTAACGAACTTTTCTTTTTAATGTGAATAAAATATTTCTTAAACTTTATGAAAAAGCTTCATAGTTTTAATGAAACTATTTTTAATGAGATTGTTTTATTAGTCGTATGAAATTTTTAATAAATAATATGAAATTTTTCATTAAATTTTATGAAAAACTGCCTTCACTTAATGAAAAGTTTCAATGGACGAGTTCTGCCCTTTCGTTGCCCTCATGCCCCTCATGACTAAGAATCCACCCCAAGGTCAGAGAGTTGCCCCTACCGAGCCTATTGAGAGTCTGAATGCATTCCATGACCAACCCAGACGACACCTTATAAGCCATTAGGGCCCTCAGTGCAGCCTGACTGTCAGAAAGAATGTAGATGCGAGATCTGCGAGTTCCCCTTCGCAGGCATTCCCCTGCACAGACACAGATGGCCCAAATCTCCGCCTGAAAAATGGACGGATATTTTCCCATAGGTAAAGCAAGCGTGAAGGCTGGTCCAAAGACGCACCCGTGTTCCCATTCGACTGCTTAGAGCCATCAGTGAACCACACCTGAGAAACATCTTCCGGTTCAAAGGATTGATTGGTCCACATGACTCTGTCAAACAACAACACATCAAAATATCTATCTAAGATCCACTCCGGTGACACTCTGTCCGCAACCTTAGAAATCGGGTCATCTATTAAGATTCGCGAGATCCTCATGTGACCCCTTAGGTCGCCCCCCTCATGCCACCGAATTCACTAAGTCTAGAGGAACCCATACTGGCAACCTCCATAACAGAAATATGCAATGGCGGGATCCCCAGCATAACCCCCAAGGCATCCGTCGGGCAAGTTCCGCCGGCCCCTGTAATGCCAACACACGCAAGACGGTAGATTCTCTTAAGAGCATCCCTTGCCTTACTCTGCTCAACTTTTGGCCACCATGCAAGGGCAGCATAGGTGATCATCGGTTTAACAATAGTATTGAACGACCTACCGAAACATTTAAACTCCTATAAATCTAAAATTCCTAGAAGTTTTTCGGAATTTTGAAAAATTAATGAGATTTTTTTTTACGTATTCTAGCATTGATTTGTTTTATAATATTTTTGCCTATTTCGCTCTTGTTTTTGCATATTTCGATAAAAAAAATCTTATTTATGAGCATATTTTATTACTTTTTAGAACAAAAGCATATTTTAGCGATTTATTTTTGACATTTTAGCAAAATTTAAATTTATTGTTTTAAGACTGTGCCGATTTAGCTATATACAATCTTTTATTCGCTTCTTTGTTGGCAATTAAAATAAATTTCTCAAAGGTATTCCAACTATACTGAAATAAAAAATATGAATTTTTAAAGAAAATAATATCAAATTTTACGTTTTTAGTGCATTTTTTATAAGCTAAAAATGGAATATTCAGAGAATATTGCAGGTTGCTTTGGTTATTATACATTTTTGATGATACAAACTTGAAAAAAAAACGATACGTTTTATGTTCCGAAAATTTTGTGGTACTTTGATTCTAGTAAACCGAATATATATGAGATATACAGTGTCGGCCAAAACTAACTGAACAAATCTTATATTTTTTGTTCTTCCCTCGAATAAGAAGAAATAAAACGTTCGTTAAAAAAAATTGCGCCCTGATAGATTGCCTGTTTACCGCTCTTAATAAAAATCATAAACTTTGTTGCATTTCCCCACTCCTATATATAAGTAAAATTACATCGAAACCCCTAACAGCATGCGACAAAACAAACTGAACCAAACATGTTTTATGTAAAGCAGAGACAAAAAATAACCGTTATGTTTTTTTGTGCAACAAATTTAATTGAAAGTGACACATTAGACATTGTTTAATAAAATAAAGTTAAAATTAATTTAATCAAATCTTAAATAGATCCATAGCTTCCAGGTAAGTTTCCGAAAAACATTATATGAATTTGTGCTGATTTCAAGTAATTTTAGTGACATGGCCAAGACGAAGCACAGTGAAGATGTTAAAAACAACCTTATTAAAGATTTCCAAAGTGGTATGGCCCATAAGCACCTCTGTAAAAAGTTTAATATGGCAAAATCAACTGTAAGTTATATTATCAATAAGTTTAAAACTACGGGAAAGGTCAACGCAATTCACTCTGGAGGCCGACCAAGATGCACCACTAGCAAGGATGATACAAGGATAGTTAGAGAATTTAAAAAGGATCCCACTAAGTCTGCTTCAATTGTTCAAAAGTCATTAAACATCGACATAAGCACACATACAATCCAAAGAAGAGCAGTTGAAGCTGGACTAATATCCTACAGGGCTGCAAAAAAGCCATTAGCAGTATTCGCTCTTGGTAGCAAACTACCCTTGCAGACCTTTCAAAGCTTGCATTTCTTGTATAAATACAAGAGTATGCAAGACCACATCAACAAAATATATGAAATAAAAATATGCAAGACTTTTATTTATATGCAAGACGAAAACCTATTGCATATTCTGGGTCTTTCAAACCTTTCAAGCTTGCAATACTTAACATCTTTTAGTTTTGCCGGAAAACAAAAAAAGAACAGAAATATTTACAAAAAACATTTAATTTTCGTGTAAAAAAAAACAACAACTGATTTTAACACAAATTTTTATCAAAAAACAAACTTAAATAAAAGAAAAATACGATATTAATATAAAAATGGATCTTCTTCCTTAAAGTTGATATTCACACAAAATAACAACAGATTTAAAAATCTACTGAGAACGAAGAATAATGCCAACCTTTTTTATTTGAAAAAAATCGCTAAAGTCTACTTAAAAATCGCTAGAAAATATATTTTCGTTAGAAGTTAGCTGTTTTGTCAACATTGAAATGCTTGGGTTGTAAACATACAATACACACAAAAAAAAAGACGCTCACGCTTTGTAGCATAAAATCATAGTATTAATGCAACCCTTGCATAAATGCTATCAAGAATGAATACCGCTAATTATTTCAAAAAAGAATAAAAAAGCCAGACTTAAATTTTCACGTGAGCATCTCCATTGGACTCCAGATCAATGGAACAGAGTTTTGTTTTCCGACGAATCAAAGTTTAATATAGTAAATTCGGATGGAATGATATGAGTACGTCGGCCCCCTAACCAACGCTTGCATCCTCGATACTGTCAAGGTACTCTTAAGCATGGAGGGGGGCATGTGATGGTGTGGGACTGCTTTTCGGGACAAAGCTTAGGACCTTTACATAAAATCGACGGTATAATATGTACCAAAATATCTTGCAAGAAGTAATGTTGCCACACGCAAAACAGTAAATCAAAGCTTCCTGGATATTCCAACATGACAACGACCCAAAACACACGTCAAAAATAGTAAAAAATTGGTTGCAGCAGGAAGAGGTCGTTGTCAAGGAGTGGCCCGCACAATCCCCCGACCTTAACCCTATTGAGAACTTATGGGAATTGTAAATCGATTGTTCAGTTAGTTTTGGCCGACACTGTTTATGATATAATACCCTCATCCTAAGTACAAAAAGGTTACATTAAAATTAAAGTAAACCCTTAAGGAAATCCATTTACTAAAAGCAGAAAATTGTTATTTGTTATTTTTTCTATTCAAATGTGTTTTCCTTATCCTTTGGCAAATTTTTTGTTTGGTATGTTAGATTATAAAAAGCTTCAACTTGAAACAAATTGCTTTGAATTATAAAAAAGAAATTTACTTAAAATGGTTTCCGGGTTTAGAAACTTGGATTTAAAAAAAAAATTTAAAATACATATTTTGCTAAAATCAGCAACGATAATTAGTAAAATAATTGGATAGGAAAAATTTAATCAAAAATGAGTAATTCGAATACAATAATATTTCTAATATTTCTACTACCTTTTTTATTTATATTATTATACGTGGATTATGACATCTGTACATATACGTATTATATTAAGCATTAGGGCAAGAAGTTTAGTGCGCTTATAACCTGCAGTTAATTATGTAAAAATATGCACTAAAAATTACAAATATTCATTTATAAATACACTTTTTGCTAAAATCAGAATATATGAAAACTAAGAAAAAATTTTAATATGTCATCTGTCTTTTCATAGGAACAGACTTTTACGCTTTTCTTTGCATCAGCAAAATGTAAAAATTATTTCGCTTACATCAAAATATAAAAATGTATACAATTTATTTTGAAACAAATTAAAAAAAATACTTTAAATCAATGAAAAATATCACTTAAAAAGAAAAAATATGCATTAAAATTCAATATGTGCAAAAACATGAATTTTTGCCAAAATATGGAAAATATGCAACTTCAAATTGAAGTCATATTGTTCTAAATTTTATGATTCAGATAAATATTTAGCCTTTATCAGTTTTATACTAGGAAAACAATGCATTCCGGATGAACAATAATATTGTATAATCTTATACAATGTGATCCAGTTATTTTAAAATTTAATATAGTTAAGTATAGTATGTATCTTACAATATGTTATATATATATATACGTTATTAGACGCTCAAAATATAATTGGATTGGCGGATTTTAATTAATATATAGGATTAAATAAACCAATGTATTGCCCTATGCAAAAATAAAAAAAATTAAGCTGTGGAAAACTGTCACTTTTGCTTTGAAATCCATAACATCTTTCTCAAAACTTAAATATCAACTCGAAAATTTTCATTGATAATATCTATTGAAATTATCCTAAATGGACATCCCAATTTAAAATATCGAACTCAAAAAATTTTAGTTTGACATAAAAATTTTAATTGCTAGGCATATAAAATAAAAATTTAACTTTACGTTAAATTTAAATTTGGCTCTTAATAATTTGACGACGAATGGTAGATATATGACCCATTTATATTTTTTGTCGTAGTAGCTCCACTTTAAAACCGATTGGTCTGAGTGTGATGTGTATAGACAAAGACTAGATGTAGCCTTCAGATCATATCACAATATGGTCTCAGACCCAAATAGTGTAAACACAAAGTTAAAAAAGTAAATATTTTAATTTAATAATAATTTTTTGTACACATTTTCTTGAATGCTACTGGATATAGGTTAGCAAACTTTCGGTAGGACATGGTCCAATCCTTCAAGTTTCAAGAAACACCTTGATATTTGATATTAATTCATACCATTTCCTACATTACACTGATACAATATGGGGCATATATGAGGGCGGATCAATAAGTCCGTGACTTTTTGAATGAAACAAAGCTTTTTTTTGCAAAAAAAAAAATTATTTTTCAACATAATCTCCTTTTAGCTCAGTAAACTTAGACCAATGTTTCTTCAATGTTTTTATCCCTAAAATAGGCATTTCTTGGCTATATGGTGTCGTTTTTTTTTTTTAAATCCTCGCTAAATCGGTCCAATAAGTTGGCATAATATTCGCCGTTTATTGTTTTTCCTTTTAAAGGTAATCTATGTGGATTATCCCGCGTGCATCACAAAAAACTGTTGCCATCACGTTATTGGCCACGATTATGTTTATGGTCAATTGAGAGCAAACGCGGCACCCATCTTGCAGACAGCTTTCTTAAACCCAACTGATAATTTAAAATCGAAACCACACTGCCATATGAAATGCCTATGGCATCAACAATCTTACACACTTTTACTCTTCGATCGGCCAACACCATATCGTGGATTATTCGACATTTTCGGGTGTATTGACCTCAATTGGCCGTCCATAACATTCAGCGTTATTTGTACTTGTGCGACCACAACGAAAGTCAGTAAACCATTTTTTTAAAATTGAAATCGATAATGCAGATGCCATAGTATTTATCAAGCTTTTAATTGGTTTGATTGACGTTTTATTTCGCAAAAAATAATGTTTAATGAGCACTCGAAATTCACTTTTTTCCATTTTTTTAAAAAATCCACGATGTTGTATGTTTTGAACAGCAGTTAAACGCAAAGTTCAAAATTTTACAGTAGTCTATTAACAGGTGGTACTTGATGGGAACGGTCTTGCACTTCATATAACTACGAGGGAAGTTCAAAAAGTCACCGACTTATTAATCCGCCCTCGTATATTCTATTGTTCGTCAAAGATAAAAAGTTTAGGTTTTTGCTCATTTTTTTTATTTTTTGTTCGTATAGAAATTTTAGGAATTTTTGTTAGATTTGAATTATAAAAAGTGATATGTATAGATTTTTGTCTCCTGAATCCAAGTTTTTCTATCCCTTCACAGATTTAAAGAACCTTATAAAAGGTATATCTTAGGAACTGCAGTCAAAACTCGATTTACGACTCAGGCTATTTTAATAATTTTGATATATTCGTGTTTAGCACACCGAAATAATTAAAAATCATGTGGCATAGTTATGATGTAAATAAGTTATTACTTGGGCAAGGTATTTGTTCACTAATTTTGACGCTGACGACCAATGGTATATATATGTGTGTCCGATGGAATTTATCATAAAGGGAGTATGAAAAAAAAATAATTTTGGCGAAACCTTTATTTATAAATGTTGGAAAAAATTGCAAATTTTCCGGCAGTTTAAGTTCGGCCGTCGAAGGGTTAATAATTTTTATCAAACTCAATGTAATATAATCCATTTAAAGGGTCCGCCAAATAACTTTTTTTTTTTTGAAAATGCTATACAAAAAAACTACTGAATATTTTCTCAAATTTCTTTTTTAATTTGAAAGTAAAATCCTTCCGGTTAATAATGGAAAATAATTTCATTCAAATGGCTGCCTCGGCTGGCCATGCAGTAGCCTACACGATCTGTCCAATTTTTAAGCACATTATCGATTGTGTGCAGCTGTATTTCACCAATGGCTTCACGAATATTGTCCTTTAAAGCGTCAATTGTGTCTGCCTTGTTGGCGTAACACTTTTCTTTGACGGCACCCCACAAATAATAGTTCAACGGTGTCAAATCGCAGCTCCGAGGTGGCCAAACGACATCAGCTCTGCGGCTGATAATGCGATCTTCAAAAACAGGGCGCAAAACATCGAGTGTAGCTTCGGCTGTGTGGCACGTAGCGCCGTCCTGTTGAAACCAAATGTTGCCAATATCCTGATATTCGTTCAGCGGAAGGATAAAACTAATTATCAAATCAGACCATGAGCTAAGTGTTACCATTCACGAAATATGCACTAGTTGAAAAAAAAACGTTAGATGGCGGACCCTTTATATAAAATATGCTTCATGATTTTTTGGTTTTAATTGTATTTCTGTTAGATATAAGGCTGTATCAAATTCGATATATTTCTTGGTTGCATCATATTCATTTTTCTTTTTCGTGTTTGCCAGAAATTTCTTGCCCTATTACTCATATTATTATTAATCATACGTTCAGTTGTTCCTAGTTTAAAGAAGGTTTTCTATACTAATTGTCAGCTACAAAAAAATGTATGTAAAACTAATGTCAAACGTGAAATAACTTTTAAATTTTTTACCAAAGTGGGTCCAAGTAAATATCCCGTAAAAAATTTAATTCAATTTGAGTAATTGGGAAAATGGTACACACAGAGAAAAATTAAGCTATTTGCCAACTAAAATTCGGCTACTATGTACTACTCAAATTCTGTTATTATGAATTTCAGTCGGTTGGTAAAACTGAACAAAGATTACTTAATTTGACTGTATTTTAGTTGCAACACATAACATTTCCCAAATTTGAAAGTTAATATTCTTGTACTAAATGAATTTATAAGTTGTTTCCATTAAAATACACCTTCAAACTCAGTTGCCTCTTTATTTCTCTGTGTGTATTTATTTTAAATAAAATCTAATACAATTTAATCCAGATTTTGGTCTTATGTGGTTTTATTTTTATGCATGTTTTGAATTAAATATTTTGTTCACGGGTCCGATTAAATTGTATATTTTATTTAAAAAAATACAAACTGATACAATCAGACTTTGAAAATTATATATTTGTTTTAATTGCACTTACAAAATTCATTTTTGTAAAAAAATGGGAAATATGAATACCATGTTTATAATATGCACTTCAATAAATCGAATGAGGGGTCTTGAAAAAACTTTGGAAATCCATTGCGTAGATCCAGAAATATTCCCATGTTTTGAACCAAATATTTTTGAAGTAAACTACACTACAGTCTTTTTTTTTGTCCACCATAGTAATCATACGTTCTTTTAAATTAATCATACGTACGTATTATTCTACGTACTTACAATGGTCATTACAAATCTCATTAATTTTTGTTTTAAAGAGAAGCAACACTCAGGAAATTCTTCCTATTAATCCATGTGTTGCTTTCTTTGTTTCGGTGGGGTTAAGTGCTATGGGAACACCGAAGGTGGGCGCAGCGATACATATAAGTGATAGAAAATTCATACCGGGAATCGAACCCGGGACCATCCGTGTAACAGTCCAAAGCGCTAACCATTACACCACAACGGGCACACCTGACGAAAATTTTAAAAAGTTATGGTTACCCGATCAAAAAAAAAAAAAAAATAAAAAAAATTTTCATCTCAAATACAAAACCAGATCTCATTTGAAATATATCGATATTTATTCTAATCGAAGTTTATCTCAAAATGGGGATATCCAGTAATATCCGATTAGATTCCTCAAATATGTTGCTGGATTAAGTGAGATCAAAACTGATTTAAAAATTTGCAAATGCAAAAATATCTAATTTAAGATCCCAATGGATCCCAAAATATTCCGTGGGATGAATTTAGATCTACTTGGATCTAACTAGATCCAAAATGATAAGTAATTGTCGATAAAAACAATGAGATATTTTGATATTATATTGGATGTACTTATATCCCATGACATTTATTACTGTTAATAAAAATATAACAAAAAATTTAAAGAAAAATAATTCGGACATGAGGGCATATATAATTATATATGGGGTTATGTATTACAATATAAATATAATAAGACATAAAAATTTTTATATACGCATGCAAAATATTAATGGTGTTGGACCATATATAATAATATATGTTAAATTGCATTATTCATATGGCACCATATACAAGAATATCTTATATAACACACAAGACTATTTTTTGTAAGACAGTATATATTATTATATCTTAAAATATATAGCTTATATGTTACCATCTATGATTACATATTGTGTTATATATGAGAATGTATTATTATATATGACAATAGATCTATCATATCTTATATAGCATATATGCTTTATATCTAGAAAGGTCAATATGTAATAATATATGAATATGCATGACAGCATATGTAATCACATAATATAATATATTTTAAGATAAAAAACATAACATTACTTGTATGGACAAAAATAATTAGTCTAAAAATAAAAAAAAAACTAAATTGAATAAAAAAAAATATTTTTTTTAACATTTGAAGAGTGGAGGTGAATAAGGGTATAAAGACCATGAATCGCGCTTTTACATAATATAATAGAACTAGTTATTTACACATACGTTTTTATATAAAAAAATAAAGATAAATAAATAAAAATAGAATAAAAATACTGATAAATTTGTATTTATCGGTATCGTATCATATTTCGTATTGAAATTATGGAAAAACTAACTAGTTATTAATAAGGCCTTATTATTCGTGTTAAAATAATGCTGAGAGTAAGCTGGTGTCCTTACTGGTAGTAAGAAAAGTAATGACGTGGCATTACAAATTTAAAAGTTATAACTTCACGTGCCTACAAAGTTTTAAAGAGGTCAAGACCATCGGACTAAAACATAATTTTCTTAAGGATTCGGATTCCGCATACTTCAAGACTCGAAAAAAGTATATTTTAGTCCTAGGGTGTTGACCTCTCCAAAATTTTTTATGCCTGTGTAGTAATAACTTTTAAATTTGTCTACAAATTTTTTTTAAATATGTTTTTCTGAAATCGGAAATATAAGTTTTTCAAACCCTATACCGATTATTGGCGGATTATTTGTTTTGACAATATCTAAGTCTAGTCTACATGTGAAAAATATTATTTAAGCTAGAATCATATTTTCCTTAAAAAGACTCAAACTAAAGTTAAGATGTGCTTAAAAAATACTATTGATTAATTGAATTAACTATGATTTTTTTTGGCTTTATTGCAAATTAGTACTGAAATTTTTTGTTTACAATTTGCAAAACAAAAACTATAATTTTTAAATCTTAAGCCGATGTCAGGTATTTACTCAAATTATGTACGTAGTACAATTAGAGGTAGAGGTTATATTGATAAGAAAGATTTGGTTCACATAATAATCAAAATATTCTAAGAAATTTTAAATTGATTAAATTAACGGGAATGTAATCAATAAGTTTGCATTTGTTTATTATTACCAGGGCAAGTGTTTTTTGTTTCATAAAAATTGCATTTGTAAAGATACCTGCAAATATTTTTAGACTTTTCGTTAAAAAAAACTTTTTTAAAATTTTCTCAAAATCCATTTTTTAATGTTACTGCTGATAGTTTTCGACATATTTGTTATGATTTGAGCAAAAATTTGTTCAATTAAATTTGGGTTTCCTTAAAAACAGCAAGCATCCTGTTTGAAGGCACAATGTGTTAACAGAGGGAGAGAGCATTGCTTAGCCATTATTAGAACAACATATTTTATACCTATGTGTTCTGTATCCCAGCAAAACTTTGGTAATGGGTGCGATAAAGTAATGCATTACATTGTACTCCTTACCTGTATCATTATTTTCCAACAAGAAGTAATGAGTTACCGATAATTGAACACTCATGGATTATCTAGTAATGAGACCTCATCACCTTTTACAATACTTCAAAACATAAAATAATGACTTACCGATCATCAATTACATAATGCATGAATTATAAACGTAAAGTAATTATTAATATATATTTTTGAAAATCTATTTATAGACAAATTACTTTGTGATTTTTTGTAAGCATAATGGTAAGGTGTATATTTTTGATATCAAGAACGAAAACACGAAGCACAACAACTGATCTACATTTTAAGCAATAAAATATTGTATGTATCGATAGCTCAGTTGGCAGAGCTCTCGCCTTACTAATTGTTAAATACCAGAAAACCCAGGTTCGAATCCCAGCATGACCAAGTTATTTACTTAATTAAAAAACAATATCTGTAAAAAAATTTTTATGCATTTTTTTTTTATAAAAATCTATTTATAGACACATTACTTTTTCCCACCATGTAACCGTATAAGTAACCAGTTACTTTACCCGCTACAAGGTAATGAGTTACTTTGAGGCTCATCGCCTGTAAAATTCATCAGTGAAGTAAGGTGTAAAGTAATGCATGAAGCCCTATGGTGATACATTACTTTACCCATGATTTGGTAATGTGTGGTTTTGCTGGGATATTTAAGAAGAAGAGTAAAGTCGAAATAGATTATTAAATTTTAATATAATTTGACCTAAGTAAGTTAAAAATGTTAATATTTTTAGTTTATTCAGATTTTTTTTTACTTTTTTTTTCAAAGATCTTTAGTTTAGCAAACAAGGTTGGTTTTGTGTTTGTTAAATTCCTGGAAATACCGATCAAAATTCCCTGGAATCGGGAGGGGGAAAATCGGCAAAGTCCCCGGGCTAAAAACCGTAATGGTAACATATATTTTAATTTTCACAAGCGGTGCCATTTTGCCAGAAAATTTTCAAGTTGTCATTTTAAACTTGCCCTGGTTATTACAATAACATAATTCCAAATAAATATAAATTTTATTGGGTTTAAGTAAATCCCCCATAATTACATCAAGTTAAACATTTGTTTACTAACATATTTATTACAATTTCCAAGAAACAAATAATAATAATAAAAAAAAAAAAATACGGCAAATAAATCTTGCTATAAATAATAGTTTTAGAAATGCAATTAACATCATTGTGCCGTTGACTGGTTAAAGATGAAATTCTACGCTTTGTTTATTTTTGTATTAGCTTTAATAGCTGTTGCTTTGGGTAAGAATAACATTGGATTTAAAATTAAACTACGGTTTTATCTTTAATAATTATTTTTCTAAATTTTCAGGGAATCCCAATCCTAATCCTCAACCAAATCCAAAACCGTTAGGTGGTGGAGGAGGTGGCGGCGGCGGGGGTGGTTCATTCGGCGGTGGTGGCGGCGGTGGCGGTGGTGGCGGTGGAAAGTAAATCAAGAATCCTGTAAAGTTTACAGGATCTCTTAATAAATGTGCTTCCTCAATTATTAATTAACATTTCCATATTCTATAATGCTTGTTACAACTATATAATTTATGATTTTGTTCAGATGAATTATATTTTTATTAAAAATTAAATTATGATAAAGTCTTTTGATTTTAATTGGATTTGCTTTGCTTATAGAAAAGGTATTCGTAAAGGAGTAAAATATTGAAATCAATCAGAATTAATCAGAGATGCGTCGGCTTGAGCACCAACATTCTGTCAGTACTAACTATTTTATTTAAGGTTAACAAATTTAATTTAAGAATTTTTTTTTGAAAAAAGTCAGCTTTTTTGATCTGTCTATAAGGGGTGAATGCAATAACCCCCACTGAAATAACCCCCACCGCCGAAATGAAATAAGCCCCACCAAATTTATAAAAAATTTAAAGTGGGGCTTATCTCATTTTTTTTGGGCAAAGTTTCATTTTAATACGTGGGTATTATTTCATTTTAATGCCCACCAAATTTGGTTGGGGGCTAATTCATTTTCATTGGCGGGGAATAATTCATTTTGGTGGTGATTAATTGATTTTGGTGGGCACAAATTCGGTGGGGCTTATTTCATTTTCGGTGGGCACAAATTCAGTGGGGCTTATTTCATTTCGACGGTGGGGGTTATTTCAGTGGGGGTTATTTCATGCACCCGTCTATAAGTATTTGCCAGACGGCATAGCCGCCAGCCATCGACAATGTCGTTAGCAGCTTGCATCTCTGGTGTATTGTTACTTGAAACGTTGAAAATAGAAATATCTGTATCTCTTCCGCAAATATAAAAAATAATTTTCCTTAACTTAAAGCATACTTGGGAATTTTTCTTTGCCATTGAAATTTAATTGGCATTACTTGCTTTCAATGCCAAAATATTTCATTACCATACCAATCCCAATAAAAGATATTTTTCATTGGCTTCGATTTGACCATTGGTAATGACATGGCATGGTGAAAAAATAATTGTTTTGGTTTGGGAAAAAATATAAAAAGTTTAAATTGAAGTCCTAAAGTTAAAAGTATTCGCTATTTTTTGAAGTTTTATCACGTATAAACTATTCAGACTTGTTTGGTAACTGCTTCGTCAATATGGATCAGCTTTTTATAATATATACTTGATAAGATACCGATTATATATAAAATATGTACGCAAATATAGGATTAGTATCTAAATCAGGAAATAAATTTTTTTGTAGACAATTGTAAGAAACAATTATAAGAGTAAATCATAATTGTTTGTGAAAGGCATTGGCAAAAGGCAGTGGGAATTGTGGTGTTATGGTTAGCGAGTTGGACTGTTACACAGATGGTCCCAGGTTCGAGTCCCTGTGACGACAACATCAATTTAGAAAAATAATATGTTTGAGTTTTCTATCCCTTATATGTATCGTAGCGCCCATCTTCGGTGTTCACATAGCTAGCACCGAAGTAAAATAATGAATCAGGGCTATGAAGCAAAATGCTTCAATAAGTTCGCCAACTCTTCTTGAGGTGGCGAGCAACAACTGTTCTAAGAATTATCATCTCGCGCAATTATTGTGTTGCCATGTTGGAAGCCCTTCATCTTTCTCCACCTTTCACCTCTCCACTATCCCCTTTCCAAAAAAAGCAGCACATTAATAAATAAGAAGAATTTCCTGAGTGTTGCTTTTCTTTTAAAAAATAAAAATTGTAATATTAAAAAATTTAATTACTATCGATATCAAACAATGCCAATTAAATCGTCAATTAATTGGTTCTTTTAATGAACTAGTTCCAAGTATGACTTAAAGTACAAAAACTAATTTAGGTTGCTAATAGACTTTGAAAATTTTCCCAATATTCAAAAAGAACATGTGACCTATTTTGAAAGTGATATGAGTCCCATCGGTTTTAAAATGAGATAAAAGTGTTTTTGCATTTCAATGTTTTTCAAGCTATGAACGACAATTTTTGTACAGAATGGTAAAATATGGGTAAAAAATTTTGATGCCAAACGAAAATTTATATTCTAAATAAAAAGAATCAGCCACCATTGTTATTGTAAGTAGGATATTTTCAACTTATTTAAACATCAAAGTTGCAACTTTTCTTATATCCATTTCCTAATTAAAAAATTTTATTTTCAAAGTATGAAAACAAAGTAGGACTTTGCATTCCTTCTAAATTTAACTTTTCATGCGAATAGCTCAATAAAGCAACGAACCTCTGTTTAGGGTTGCCGCAAAAAAATGTGGCAACTCTATAAAAATCTGGCAACCCTACAAACATTTTAGTTTCTTTGTAATTTTTATAACCAACAATTGTAATTTTTATCACCAACAATTTATACCAAACTAGGTGCAAATAATAAAAGTTTTACCGAAAATGTATGAAATTCTAAAATAATGTCTTACTTTTACACATAAATACTGAACCGAATTCACAAATAGTTTGCCCAAATATCAGACAACTTCAATACATTTAATGTCCACACTAACCCCTGAATTTATTGGAAACAAATTTCAATCAAAGAGAGTCCGTTCATGGGTTCCCTCCGATTGCGATGAAATTTGGATATGCTATAGTGTATTCAAATTACTCGGGTTTGGGTTTGCTCGAGTAAACGAGTAACTCGATTTTGAGATTTTGAACTTACTCGACTAATCAAGTAATATTTTGAAATTACTCGAGTAACTCTAATAATTTCTATGGTTTTATTTAATTAATTTTTACTTAAAAATTAATAATAAATAATTTGTTTATAAACAAAACAAAAAAATAAAAAGGGGAAAAAACAAAAAAACGTGTATTGAATATCCACCAAAGGTGGACCTTGCACATAACAAACAAGTTTTCAATTTATATTTTGATCAATGGTGATTACCTTTAACTTCGAGCTCATATATTAGTTCTCATGTAGTGAGTAAACTAGTTTATATGAATGTTTGATGTTTGGCATGGGATTGTTACCTCTTTCAAAACGTGTTCTGATGATGAAAACCTAGAAAATTCCCGAAATAGCTCTATCAACACATTCCAGAAAGGGTCAAATAATAAATTTAAAAACAACAAACTCTTTAGATTATTTGTTAGGAAAATATCCTAATAAAGAAATATAGAGTATGGCCTCGAACTTGAATAATTTTCATTTTAAATAAATAATAACAAACAAAGCTAATAATAAATCAAAAATTTTTTTTTATCAAAATTTAAAATATAACTCTTCTTATTATTTAAAAATTAGCAAAATCTTTTAAAACTATATACAATAGCAATGTTTTACTTTTTTTCTATCTTTTTTTATAAAGTTCGTCTTTAAGGAAACATTAGGGATATAACTTTTAGCATAATGAAAAAATAATATTACTTTTTCGCCATCCTTAAAAGATTTTCCTCGTTGAAGTTCGGAAGACAAATTTTTGTTATTTTTTTTTGCAAAATAGGTAATTTTGAGCTTATGTGATTAAGTTAAATATAGATCCAAATGCAAGAAAAGACTGAATGGCCCCATCAGAACTTAGTTTTATCAAGCTGTAAAATTTTTGTTAATTAGCCTATTGCAATGAAATTTTTTGACATAATTAGCTTAAAAAAATTAAGAAGAACATTTTCTAGAAAATTTTTTTAAACTAATCTACAATTTCCAATTTCAGCAGGGACTAATACCAGAACTTTGTTAAACTTCTAGGAATATATATCTGATTTTAAGTTTCCAATCCGAGACATACACTAAGAAAAATTACACAGCTCAACAAAATTAGAAAAATTTGATGCATCGGGGTTGCGACCTATAATTTTTAAATGTCTTCGGAACGCAGATCACGAATATGGCCTTAGAATTTTAAAGTTAGATATATTTCAAGAAATAATAACAGAAAGCATTTTAAAGCAAATTTAATTTTTTTTTATAAATTTTTTGCAAAAATGCACAAAATTGAAAATAAAAACGCTACTTTTTTACAACATTCAATTTTTAATTAATATATTACACGTTTCGGAAGGTGCGATAATTTACGCTATGCATGTATTTTAAGTTAAAATTTTTCATTTTTCACGATTTAGTTACTAAAAAACCTACAAAAAAAATTTCTTAAAGCACAACAAATTTAATATATTTTTATGCCTTAAAAATATGGAGGCTGTGACAAATACTAATTAAAAAAATTCTGATAACCACATTTGTTTTCTGATCAATTAAAGTTTTAGTCAATTTAAGTGTGTTTTTCTGAAAAACAACGATTGTTAATGATGCCTACTCAAATATATACATTTTATATTTTCTCCATAGTAAATTTATACAAAATCAATTTAAAAAAAAAAATTTTAAAAATTGTACTTTAGATTACATTTTCTGAAAAAATTTTTTGGACAGTTGATGGGGTTTTTGATTGAATGAATTAAGTGGAAAATAAATTAACACTATTGGCTAAAACTTTACAAATTCGATTAATGTATTTTATATTATTCACAAAATAGAAAAAAAGTGAAGTTTTCACTTTAATTGCAAGGATATCCTACATCCTTTTCCGAATCGCAACAAATTGATATCCCAGCAAAAAATACTGCTTACCCAGAAGCGTTTCCGGAAGGCATTATTTGATAACGATGTCGCGATGTCCCACTTGGTATGTCTCTTTTAAAGCGCTTCTTTATGTGCTCTTAGAAGCAATAAATTCATGCCTTCTTAGGCACTAAGAAGCGCTTTTTTGTATGTTGACAACATTAGTGCTTCATGGTGTGCATACTTTAGTGCTTCATTGTAAGCATTATTCACTGCTTTATAGTATGCAAGGCGGTGAAGCGCTATTTTGGAAGCATCCAAATGTAGTTACTGCTTACCAAATCCAGTTAATTTTTTGCTGGGATGGTTCTTAAACCTCAAAGGCCATACTTTGAAACCATATAAAACTTAGAGTATTTTTAATTAATTTTTTAATCTTTTTTACATTTTCCTACTGAAAAATAGAATTTTAGGATGGGGAGAAATTTCCCATTTCCCCGATGGAAACCGCGCCTGGGTGTCTCTATGATTATGATCATGTGTATATATTTTTATTTAGAGATGCATTTTTTAGTACTTTTTGTACAATTTGTCAATGATTGCAATGCTATAAAATATTACATATAACTGGGGCAAGGAATTTCATTCAAAATATGAGCTTTAAATATGCATTTAAACAGAAATAGACACAAAAAACTATACAATATGCACTAAAAAATGTCAAAATACACCACCAACTATGCATTTATGGCAAAATATAAAAAAATATGCATTTGTTACAGAATATGCAAAAAAATATACGGCACCAAATAAATTTTGTTGCAAATTATTTGATTAAGAAAAGTATTGGGTCAAAATTGACTTTGGGCTACTAACTACGAGCATGCATTTAAATATAATTCCATACTACACACATGGCATATGTTTAAAGTCATTTTTATCCTGACAATTAGCAAACGCAGCGACTCATAAGGGAATCTTCCTGATAGATTGTCTCCTTTCTTAATGAAATTTGTATATGTGACAAAAAAAAATAAGGGAAACGTGTTTTTTTTTTTAGCGGCCCAGTCTCATGTTAATGGGTTAAAATGTGTGTTCAAAAATTACCATATTTTTCGTTATTTCGGACTACTTAGAATTGTTTTAGAGAAATTTTAAACAAATGGGTTGCCAAATGAAGGAGCTTTTGGAGACACAGTAACTAATATACGTAACATGTCCGGTAACTTTCTAAATCATATTAAATCTGTCGTTTTGCTATAGACTTATAGTTGGATTAAGCTTTAAAAAAAAATGTATACACTCATAGTAATAAACCTGTAATAAAAGCAGAAAAGGCTACTAAAAATTAGTTAAAAATGACCTTGCAGATAAAACGGCTAAATTTAGCAGATCTTTTGCTAAATATTAATAAATTAAGAACAGCAAAAATAAATCTGTTAACTTTACAAAATTTTAGTTATATTCGATGTAAATTTTAGTTAATTGAAAATAACATTTTACTCTTTAAAAATAGCAAAAACTTTTACTAAATATTTGTAGACTTAAAATAGCAAACAAAAACTTTAATATTAACAAAATGTTTGCTATATTTCCTTCAAATTTAGAAGAACACAAAGAACAGTTTATACAGAAAAAATTATTAACCTGAAATATCTAATAAAAGATTTGATTTGAATTAAATTAGTTTCTAAACAACTATTTAATTGGATCAATTAACATTTTAATTAACTTGTAAATCTATAAATACATATGGGTAATTTTCAAAATTTTTTCATATTGATGAAACTGACTTAATTTTGCAATAACTTTTGTATTTTTTAACTTAGAGCATAGCGGTTTACGGGTTTTTGTTAACGATTAAAAAACATTCTGTTGGCAAATTTTCAGAACATTTGAGGCAACAGGCTCGTAGTTATGTACGCTCAAAGTTAAAATTTCTTAAAAAATCGTTTGAGTCAGCGTCAAAATTTGTCAGTCTAAAGGGTATATTATTTGCAGCTTATGACGTAGAAGTCTAAATCATGGAATATAAACTCACTACACTTGAAGTAATTTACACTATATGTAAGGAAGGTGTGCCACCAATATGTAAAAAGTTATATGGTGGTAATATTTTGAAACCAAATTTTTTCGATATTTACTTTTTTTGAAATGATTGGCCAGCAAATGCGCGGCCCTTTACGTATCGTATGTTAAGAAAGTGTTTATAAAAGACAACTAAAGTTTGGTGCATGTCGCGATAATGTGCCATTAACACAACCAGAGTTAGGGTTCCACAAACATGAAAAAAAAACGTGATTTTTTTAAAAAACTGTTATTTTCGCGAGGCACATTCATAGTTTTAGTGTCAGATGGTCCGAATATGGTGTGATCGTAATATTATACCATTTTACACATATGTGCAAAAGGCCGCTCTGAAATGTTGCAGTTTTGTGTTTTTCGCATTTTTCCATAAATTGTGCAAAAACTGATTTTTTAATTAATTGTTTTTAGCGGAATAAAGCATTAACGTTACCGTTTTTATCCATAAATATTTGTGTCGATAACTATTAAACAATTTAGTGTGCAAAAATTTTGATCAAATGTCATCGTAAGTGAATTACGCGATAATCTTAATTTAAGAGTTTTTGCCTGGGCACACTCAAACCGTTGATGACAATGCTGAAGTAAATAGAGAAATCTTAATAGCTTTAATAGTGTTACCAACAACCAAGAGGCCGCAAAAAAATTTTGAGGAATAAGGCGTATATGGATCTTTCAATATTTTATTGATCTTATTCAGCATCACTTAATAGAATAAATAATTAGTAAAACAAATAAGTGTTCTTTATGTCACATTCTATCAATTTGGTCGTGCTTATTTTAGTTATGCCATCAAAAATTGTTTATCTGCTATAGATTTCGCGAAAATCGCGATTTTCTTAAAAAAAAAAATAATATTTCAAAAGGACATGGAACACTAAGTTGACCAGTTAATAAATCCACTTAAAGATTAAAACGAAGTTTTGCATTTGGTTTTTAGCGAATTAAGTCATAAAACGATACCACTTCGTGGAAATGATTCTAATTCTAGTTTAAAAATTACTCATAAAAAATTTTAAACTGCTATAACTTTTGGTAATTAATTATGGTAAATAGACTCAAATTTTAATCACCTGTGCATAGAAAACATTATGACATGTAACCCTTGTTCTTTGTTTAAAGAAATCATTTTTGACAGTTCACTAAATAATTTTAAAAAGTTTATAAACGTTTCAACTTTTAATCAGGAATATGGTATCTAATAAAGCTATAAAACTGCGGGAAAAGCGAAAAATTGCATCCGAACGTCAAAAGAAAAAAAATGAAATTAAACGAAATTTACGTAAAAGTAAACGTGTTAAGTCAGACAAAGTGATAGTTCGGGATAAACCAACAAAATTGAAAAGACTGCAACAAAAACATCAATTTGTAGATGTTACAAATGAAAATGTTGAGGAACTTTTAATCAAAAAAGTATTAGGAGCTAGTGATTTTGAATGCGAAGAAAGCCAACTTCATGAAAGCCTTTTGGATGAGCACAGCGGTACTGATGTCAGAAATAACATTGAAAATGAAAAGGAACAGCCAGAAATAAGTAACACTATCGATTTTGATGACTCCAATAACGAAGAGGATGATCAACAAACTTTAGAATGTAATACTTGTATATTAAATATTAGTGATGACTGTAAGGAAAAGGATTTGAATTCGTTTATGTCAATGGAAAAACAACTTAAATCCGCTCGAAAAAGAGAACAAGCTTTACGTAGAAAAGTTAAAAACCTTGAAGTGGCCATGGAAGAAAAGAAAAAGGAAGTTCGGTTTTGGAAGCAAAAATATTACAGAGCGATAAAAGCAGAGGAAACAACTCCAGAAAAAAAAGTAAAAAACACAATGCGACAAGGCCATGAGGCAGTCCGCAAACGGCTTATGTTTTGCGAAGTATTGGAAAGTCAATTAACGGAAAATCTTAAGAAAGTTGGCCAGCAGAAAGAAAAAGCTATATTTTCTAAAGTTGTGTCTGGAAGAATCATAAAAAAGCATAAACTCTCACAACGTGTATCAAATTTAGTCAGTCCATATTTGCAAAAGAAGCACTTAAACAGTACTAATCTAAAAGTAAGTAGATCAAACAAACCAAAAACAATTAAAAATGTAATAAAAGAGTTTCTGGAAAAGGATGAAAATTCTTCACTTGCCCCGGGAAAACGTGACTTTATTAAAAAATTTGGAAAGACCATGCGTAAGAGGTATTTGCAAGATACAGTTACAAATTTATACAAAAAGTTTCGTAGTGAAACTAGGTCGAAAATTTCATTAACAACATTTTTCAGATTTAAACCATTTTATATTATTTCTAAAAAAATGACAGCACGCGACACTTGCTTATGCAAACAACACGCTAATTTTAATTTCATGATACAGAAACTATCTAGATTAAAGATTTTTAGTTCAGCTAGCACAACTGCCTTTACAAATTCCGTAACTTGTAATTCAAGCTCAAAAGATTGTATGTACGGTGATTGTCAGATTTGTAAGGATAAACGTATACCTTTGCCAGATAATTATTCTATGTCAACCTTTTATTATCAATGGAGCCAAAAAACGGTAGATAGAATTGGAGCAAAAAATGTAAACTACCACGTAAAAATTACATCTAAGCATATAATCGAATGTAACGTAAAAGAATTGGTTGAGGAGTTGAACTCGAGAACTGCAGTTTATTTAAAACACGTATATGATACTGGCCATCAATATAAGTCTATTGATAACATTAAAATTAATTTGGATTGCAATGAAGCATTATTAGTTATAGATTTTTCAGAAAACTACTATTGCAAATGCGCAACTGAAATTCAAAGTGCTCATTTTGGAGCTTCCAAAAAACAAGTTTCTCTTCATACGGGAGCTTTTTTTTATAAAGACAAAATATCGAACACAATAAAATGTATTTCATTTTGCACAGCGTCAGAATGTTTGCGTCATGACGCTGCTGCTATATGGGCCCATTTGGGTCCTATTTTAAAACTTCTTAAAAGACATGTTCCACATTTAAAGACTCTTCATTTTCAAAGTGATGGCCCATCGACTCAATACAAAAACAAAAACAATTTCTTCCTTTTTGAATATCATTGTCAGCTTCTTAAGTTAAATTTTGCTTCGTGGAATTTCACAACATCTGGCCATGGTAAAAGTGTTGCTGATGGCGTTGGTGGTTCCGTGAAGGGTCTTTGTGATAGAGCAGTGTCTTTTGGAAAAGACGTAACATCTGCTCAAGATATGGTTAATATTATTTCTGCTAATAGCTCAAAAATAAATATGTCTGTAATTAATGAAAACGACATGCAAAACATCGATAAGCTGCTTATAAAAAATTCTCAACAAGCTCCAAATACAAAGAAAGTCCACCAGATTATTTGGACAAACAAAGAGAAAGGATCGCTGTATCTTAATTACTTAAGTTGTCCACAGTGCACTAAAAATCCACCTTGTATTCATTATGGCTTAACTCCAAACAAATATTCAGTTGTTGGAAAAGAAAAGAAAACAAACAAAAATAAATAAATACCTACTCGTTTTTTTGTAATTATGTATTGTTATAGTCGCTTAAACTTTAATAATATAAATAATTTAATTTATGCTAGTTTATACTAAAATCTTTATAAATTTTTTTTTATAAATTTTAATCCAAAATAAATTTAAAAAATAAATATAAAAAAAAAAAATTTAAAGGTATACTTTATTTTTTTTCCAGCTTGTTCCATTCCAGCATACCACATTCTTGAAAATAATTAAAATTCTCGTTTAAAAATGACCCCAAAAAATTTTAAAAACCGCTATAACTTTCGCGGCCCTTGCTCAAATTGATCCACGCTAACGGATTTAAAATTCTTATGTTTAGTATTTCAATTGTACAAAACATCATTGATGTGCTGTCACAAAAAAAAAAATAATTTTATCTCTTTCATACTAAAATTGTTTATAAAAATTATAAAAAATATTATATTCAAACCCCTATATTTTCTAAACCAATTAAGATATTACCTTAAAAAAAACTGCGAAAACTTTAGCATTGTTGGCAAAATGTGACGCATATTTTTGAAATTTTTTTCAATTATAATTTACTATGTTATTTTTAAAAATAGTGTAATTTAGGCATCAAAAAAAACTTTGGATCCCTATATCTCTTTACGCTGAAGAGATAAATCAAAAATTTAAACGCAGTTTTAAAGATGGTAATGATTTCAATACATACCGCCAACAACTTTTGAAATTTACAAGCAATTGTAATTTTGAAAATTTTTTTTAATTTGCATCTTTAAACCGCTATAACTTTCGCGGCCCTTGTCCAAATTGATGCACGCGAGCGGTTTTAAGTTTATTATGCCTACTGCTTCAAGTGCACAAAGTGTCATTAATGTGCCATCAAAAAAAATTTGATTTTTTTTTTTTTCATAAAATGAAAGGATTTTGAAAATTACCCATATTTTATTTTAAACATAATTCTCAAATTATTTTTTCATACACTGTAGCTTAAATAGAAAATTTTTAGTATAAAATACCAAATGCATTTGAAGTTTACAAACAAAACAAGCACACACACACGGATTTGTGTAGGTTTTGCGAGATGGTGTCAGAGACCTCGGAGCATGTTCTCTGCGAATGTCAAATGCTGTGTGATAGGAGACTTAGGTTTCTAGGTTATCGCTTCATTTCGCCTTCCGACATCGCGAACATTTTGCCTAATAGGATAATTTGCTTTATAGGTAGCTTAAATCTGTAGGTAACCTTAGGCAGCACAAAAGACCTACATTGGTCGCGGTGCATAGTGCCTTCTGATCTAATCTAATCTAAGCACACACACAAACAAACAAACAGACTCACCATTAACAAAAACACACATACCAACGTATCGGTCACACAATTTTTTTTGAGTATCATAATTTTTTTTGTAGATAGTTATTTTTAACTTTTTCTCCTTTTTAATTTTCAATAAAAGTTTTAATTAATATTATCATTGCCGTGATAGGTGCAAAATCAATTAAAATGTTAATTGATTCAATAAATTTTTTAATTGAAACCCGTTTTTAGTTTTTTCTGTGTATTTTGATAAAATTAATAGCAATTTTTGTTAAAAAATTGTAGATTGCTGATTTCATATGGACAGACTTTTGTTCACATTAAAAATAAATTAAAAACAAATATTTTTCAATGATTTTTTGTCTACTAATATAATATTTCTGATTTTAGCAAATTATTTTGCTACTTTCAATCAGACATGGGCGGCGTCAATTACATTTCACAATCATTCACTTGTGAAATTTGTCATATAATTAATAACTTCAGACCTACGCTCACAATTGTTGGCTTAAACAATTTCTTGGGAAATTTTCAATTTTGTCAATACCAGACATGGGACATAATACTAATATTTGGGTATTTAATTACAGGCCAATTTTTGTTTAAAGTCTAATTACATGTAATTGGGTGTAATTGAGTAATTGCCCTATAATTATATACTCAGAGGTTGTTACTAGTCCCCATGTTTGGTATTAAACATTTTACTAATTTTCTAAGGAAGCGTTAAAGCCTACAAGTGTGAGCGTAGGTCTGAAATTATGTATGATATTGAAAAATATCACAAGTGGATGATTGTGAAATGTAAATGACGTCTCCCATGTCTGATTTCAATTAACTAAAATTTATCTAAAATATAACTAAATTATTTTAAAATTCAACAAATTTATTTTTGCTATTCTTATATTACTAATATTTAGAAAATAAATTTGATAATGTTAGCAGTTTTTTCTGCAAGCTCATTTTTAACTAATTTTTAGTAGCTTTTTTTGCTATTCTTACACGTTTATTTACATGAGTGTGTAAATGCCTATTAAATTTATTCGAGGTGGTATCTGAGCATTTTTCGACATTTGCAAATGTTCGGCGTTTATGTGAATTTTTCGGAAGAGCTTTTTACCCTATATTTTAAATATTTTAAAGAAATGGCAACTCTAATACACTATATAGGCAATATTCACACAAAAAAAATTATGAAAAATTTGCCAATGTACTAATTTAGGACCTTTTACATAACATTTATGAGCAGTTCATAAAAATATTGGGAAAGTTTGAGTTTCGCAAATTATGACAAGGTTCTTAAAATATATGTAGAAACACTTAATATTAATGAAAAAGTACTTGAAAAATTTGCCAATGTACAAAATCCTAATATTTAAGAAAACTTGCATACATTGCAATAATACTGGGAATTTTATGTACCTTTTCATAAATGCTAGGGAAACTAAGAACACTTTATAAATAGTAAGTAAATTTCATAAATAGTATGTACCTTTAAAAATATCAACTTTTTCATAAAAAAATATGAATTTTATTTATTTTTTTGTGTGTTGGCATCACAATTTTTGTTTTCTCGAGTACATAAAAACTGCGTTCAAAAAAATCTGAAATTCATTAGTTTTAGACATGTTTCCATACAAACATGTATTATCTCTTAACTGATATACGTAAAATTGGGCCGCAAATAAACATGTGTTCATCATTTTTTTCTTTATCACATATCTAAATTTCATTAATATCGGAGAGAACCCTTCGGGAGACTCCCCTTGTCAGGCAATTTTGCAACATTTGTGGGAAATTATTTTCTTTGAGTTTGTGTTAATGTTTTTGAAAAGTTTGCACTCTATGCATTGTTCCAGGGCCAGAATTTCTGACATGAATACCCTTTTTTTTTTTAATAAAAAAGTAGAACTTCAAATCTCATATGCCATTTATAAAAAAATATAACAAATAATGCATTTTTCGGAATTTAAAAATATGTTTGTACACTCATAGTTATTTGTCGTAGTATTTTTAGTATAAATGAAATGTATTTTAATTATAAATTACGAATAGTTTTAAGCGTAGTTCAAACAACAATTTATTATTTTTATTAAAAATTTAGATTTTTATTCAAAAATTTTGTTTTTAATATATATCAATTTTTTAAATTTTAAGTTAATTATTTTAAAAATTAAGTACTAAAGTAAAACTTGTGTAAAACACCATTTAAAAAAATATACATAAATTAATTTTTTAAAATTGTATTTTAACTTAAAAGGTACTTGTATGGACGGTTGTATAAAAACGTTTCGATGACTTTCGACAACAGGCTAATAACACAATATACGTTAAAGATATTAGAAAACCCAAAGAGTTTAAAATGAATGATAGACCCAAAATGGACGTCCAAGGTCCGGTAACTTCTTGACAACTTAAGTCGCTAAAATTTTAGAAATGATTTAATTTTGTACTAAAAAGCTATTAGCAATTATTCTCACTTACCGATATTCAACATTATAACTATTATCCTCAAATTGTTCGCTTTCTTCTCCCTCATCTATTCGACCATTTTGCAAGGGTTCTGTTGTATTTACTGGCGGAACATTGAATGTGCAAACACAGGAACCATGTTCTAATAAAAGATTCATACTTTTACATTTTGTATCGAAGGCGGTTAGGCGACAATAATGAATGGCGGCAAATATTAAGGCCACACAACATAGTAATACGGACAGTAGTGAAAATACATAAGAGTCCATACGCAAGAACATAAAACAATGTTCACGAGTTTTAGCACGTTTTATACGCTGATAACGTATAACAATTAAACCTATAATACCCGTAATTAATAACTGCAATTAAAATGAAAAAAACTATTAATAATTTCAAATGCAATTAAAAAGTAATTGGTTCACTCACCACTAAACCACACCAATAGGGATTATCTTGTATGGGTGTATTTGGTGTTAGGAAAACTATCCATATTGATAAACTTAGTAATAAAATACCAATGATAATTTGTAATATTAATAACCAACGGGCAAGATTTGGTTGTTGAAAACCCATGGGATTGGGATATTGTACTTCTGTTTCAATAAAAAAAGTCACTTGTTATTCGTTAATTATAATTAGCATCCCAGGTGAAAATGTTCATATGTTGTCATATATGGCCACATATATGAGTTTATATATGATTCCATATATGTTCGGATCCGAAATATGAGGGTATATGGACATATATGGTCATATATAATGCCATATATGAATGTTCATATATGGTCATATATTATTCCTACGTTCTCGTATAAAAAAGGCAATTTTTTAAGTTTTTATCAAAAATATTGCCTTTTTATTAAAAGAAAAGGTCTTTATTATACTTCTAAGAACATGTTACTGATAAATTCATACATTTCGTATTCAAAATGCATTAATAAATATAAACAGTTTAAAGTAAAATTGTTTAAGAAAATATTATTTGGGAAAGAATTTAATGAAAATAAATAAGAGTATGGATAATGGAAAACCAACTTGAAATAAAATTCGATGATTTAGAAAATGATGATGTCGGCGATAACAATAGTAATCAAACCAAGCGATAACCAAGTCCTTTGGTACGAATACTTATGAATTTTATAAATGAAACTTTAACTAAAAATATCGTTGCCAAGTAATTAGGAGCATTTATAGTTTCTTTGAATTATTAAAAAAAATCAGTTTTGTCACAACAAATACAAATACATTTTAGACTTCGATTCTAATTTTGAAATCCTATCACTAGCGCTGCAACTTTATTGCTATCAAAAAGCTTTAAAATTTATAATATGTTGAACGTTTTTAAATCATTTTTTTTTAAATATTAAAAAAAATATATTGAAAAGCTGGATAATCATGCCTAAAGCGGAATGTTTGGTCAGGTTAGGTACTATCGATTCAGAATTAAGCACATAAAATGCGACTGATATTTCTTCAGATTAAGGTGAGATATCTCATAAATCATTCTCTACTATCGTCTTAATATATTATGGAAACTTTAAAATCTATTATCTTTTATATAGTTTTGTCAGGAATTCGTACAGCAGAGAGAAAGGGTTAAAAATAAAAACAATTTCGTCCTCATATATGGTCATATCTGATAAAAAATTAAAACATATTTCCCATATATGGACAAATATATGCATTCATATATGAACGAATATATGCAACCTATTATTTGAATGTATTTATCAATATATGCTTCCATACATTACATATATGTTCATATATGCCCATACATGGAACCATATATCCTCATACATGAAACCATATATGACAATATATGATCATATATGAACTTTTTCACCTGGGATTGTAAATTAAAACTTTACCTTCATAATTTTTATTATTAACAACTAACATTCTACTGTGTCTTAAACTACTTCTTGTTGGTGTATGTCGTCCAGCGATTTTATTGCCTTTAATATTTTGTGGTACTGTTGTGGCCATATAAACTGTCTGAAATGGTAAGAAGAAACGGAAATTATTTTGATGCATACAAAATCTTTTCATAAAGTTTTAATAAAATTACGATATAATATATAATTGAAGGGATTATTATAGAAACTTGATAAGCTACATTTATTGTTTTATGAAACTTCTCTGTTTCCTAGACATCCATTGATTAGTATTTAATAGAAGTCTTGCTTAAGCACTTATTGCAAGTACCTCAAGTATAAACTTTCTGCAAAAGTCATATTTTGTTTGCATATTTTTTACTTTTGAAAGGCAAAAACAAACTAAAAATAAAATGTGGCTTATCAAGTTTTTACAACAAGCCCTTCAATTGGTATTTGCACATCCGAAACGATGTATTGAAAACTTTTATCCAACCTGATTAAAAAAAAAAAACTGATATGGAGTTTTTATATAATTTTAGCTAATTTAATATGACCCCATAATTAATTATACAAAATTCATCCGAAAAATGGCCCAATTAAATTGTATCAAATTACATCTAATTGTATCATATTATACTAATTTAGATACAATTAGAAGTGATTTGTTAGAGTTTTGTCCGAATTTTGGCTGCATTAAATTTTATCAAATTATATGTTAATATATCAAGTTTAATATAATAAGATATTATATTAATCATGGGAAATTCGCAATTGATATAGAAAATTTTTATTTGCAATCAAAGAAGTTATAAATCGATTAAAGATTTCTTTAAATTTTTAAGTGCTACTCACAATCACAATTTAGTTTTTGCAAGTTAAAATGAAAAATTTCAAACTTATTCCCACAACATATTTAACAACATGTGAAAAAAAAAATTGTCGTAGGCTGGTCCCTATCAGGAATTCTTCCTTGCCTAAGGAAATCATCCGGGGACGATGTTCTTAGAATTTATAGAGATATTTGTTAGGTTAAATCATAATCTTAATGAGAATTTCTTGTTCTCATCTAGAAGCATGATTTAAAATTTGAAATATCAAAGAAAAGAAACCAAAACAACAAAAAATTTCTGCACCTCAAATTTACAAAACTCAACATTTCAGATTCGGTGTAAAACTAAATTTTAATATATGTATACTAGGGTGGGTCGATTTGAACATCTTAATGGGCGCTTCGCGTTTCTGATTCTTGGGATAGTACTGAGCAAAAAAGGTCCACTAGACCATACGTCTACGGTGAGAATCCAGCTTCCAGATTTTGACTTTTTAGCCATATTTTGTGAAAGTAACAATGTGTGGGATAGACATATCTCAGGAAGTAGGAGGAGCTTATCCAAGATTATGGTATCAATCTCTTCTTTGGAAGATTCTCTAGCAGATTAATCAATTATATTAATCAATCATATTTGCGGGTGCGGTTTAAGGGGTTAATTTTTAATTTCAAAATAGGGCTTTTTTACCGTAAAGTCAAAATCTGGAAGCTCGATTTTCGCGTAGACGTATGGTCTAGTGGACTTTTTTGCTCAGTACAATCCCAAGAATCAGAAACGCGAAGCGCCCATTAAGATTTTTTTCCTTCCATACTAATCGCCCCACCCTAATGTATACGTAACATTCTTATTATGCGTTACATTGTATTACGCGATATAAATTTATATATGAAATCGTACTAATTAATATGTACCCTATGTAAAAAAATAGCAAAATTTAGGCCAAAATATGATGTATTTAGTGGACTCGCGATAATGTGAACACTCGAAAGTGTGAAAAAATCGGAAACGTGAACAACTTTGTTTTTATACAGAATACTCTAAAACGTGAACAAAGTCTGAAAGCTCTAAAACGTGAACAGAATTAAAGTGGATTTTTTTTTTCATTTTTGTTAAAAATAAAATTTAAAAAAAAAATTAGATTTAAAATTTTGTTGAATAACGAAGTCATAGAAATCGATTTAGTAAAAAAAAAACACCTTCAGATTAGCCTTAAAAACGGTCCGAAACTGCGAGAATGTATTAAATATATGGGCCATAAAAACCACTAGATTTAAAAAATTTAAATGCCTTAAATTGTTCAAATTAAAAATCGGTTAAATAATAAATTTTTAATAAAAAGACACAGTTTCAGGATAAAATTATAAGGACTATCCAATTTTTTTTAGAAGAATGCAAATTTATTTGTGTAAAAGACATATCGCTTAATCCAATAGATATTGTAATTGTGGTCTTCCGAGTCTGACACACTTTATTGAGCATCGGGATTTAAAAATTTTGTATAACGAAATTTCATTCACTAACGTTTTTGTTCACATTTTTAATTTTTAAAGAATATAAAAAGATTGCAACTTTGAAAGCTTGAGTAATGTTATAAAATACTATAGAAAGGTCCGTGAAAAAATTTTATTTTAAATAAAAAAAAACTTTCAATTATGAATTTCTAGGCCATCTCCAATTTTTTTTAATTTTTAATATCCAACAAAATATTGGAGTTTAACTAAAAATTTTATATCTTTTATTTAAAAAGTGGAAATCAGTTTGTGAAACAAATTTATATCGAGTCCATACTACAGTAAACAAAAGTCAGTAAAGTCAGCCACATTTTTGCTTGGAGGATCGTTGCAGAAAAATTGCTAATATCAGCAAAAAATTTGATAAATTCAGCAAAAGTTTTGCTGAATTTACAAAATTATATTTTTATATTTTGGCGTAACAAATTTTAATTTTTTGCATTTATTTATGCGGAAAACTTCATTAAAATTTAGCAAATACATTAAAACTTAGCTTTAATTTAAAACTATTTAAAAATTTTAAGATGCTACAGAAAAAGTTTTTTCAATTATTCAAAATTACACAATTTATTATTTGTTTATTTAAAGAATGACAAACGTGACTAAAATCAAGTGCTTTTAAGAGTTTATGTACAAAATATGTATTAAATAAAAGTTTAGAAAAAATAATGATAAAAAAAATTTTTTATACAAAGTTGACGAAATGTGTTTTTGAAAAATACTGTGATTGTTAAAGTTACTATCCTAGGTTAAATTGTGATTTTTTATTTTAAAATTTTGAAAACCAAAACTTGAACAAATTTGAAAACGTGAATACCCTTGGTAAAAATTAGTTCACGTTTTCGTGAGTTCACTATGTACACTTATTCGCCTCCAGTCTTTATCTAATGGCGTTTTATTTTCTGACAAAAAAATGTTGCATTTTTATAAGTGACATTTAAATAATGTTGTCATAACACTCTTAATATGTTGCCATATTCATAGTCACAATAAAACATGAATTTATACAAAAAATGCTGCCCTGCCTGAAATTGCAAATTGGCATTCAAATTGTTTTTAATTAATTATTTTTTTTTATTTAAAATGGATTCAGGAATTGATGCAAGCACAATATTTCGCTCCTGCAGAACACACATTTCCTCTTCATCTGATGATGAGGAAGAATCCATTAGTACCCCAACAACATTGTTTACGCATATCACTACAGCAGCTTTTCTATTTTTAGCAATTTAAATGTATATTTTTTAAAATTATTATAACACAAGGCAACAATTTTGAAAAAATTTTAGGGGCTTTGAAAACCACTATACAATTTTGATGTATTGTGGTCCCAGTAGTACAAATATGGTTCAATTTTGAAATTCTATGGAGAGGTTTTTTTTTTAAAAATTTTTAATTAAAATTATAAATTTTTTTAAACGTTTCTCCACATAATTAATGATAACTAAAAAAAAATTAGTCCGATATTATTCAAATAAATTTAGAAAAACTGAAATTTACATAGCCTTTAATCCGTTAATATATTGCGTTTCAATCGGCTCAGTAGTTTCGGAGTTATAATAAAAAATTGAGGGAAAAAATATTTTTTTTACGTGAAAATAGCTAATTTTTTTGTTTTAAAAAAATCATAAAAAATCGAAAACGGCAAAAATCGTTCAGATTTATTGCTTTATCGCAAAGCCACATGTAATAGGAACAAAATGAGATATCGATCATAAAAATCGATTGATTTTTTTCGAATTTATTCACAATTAAGTGAATTCGCTCATTTTCACCAAATTTTAGTTTTTTGTCTGATATACATAAAATTGAGTAGTTAATGTTCTTCTTTCGATTGATTGAATTTTGAAAACATTTTCCCCATGCTATGTACAAATTTTCACATCAAAAATGCATTACATAGTAACATTCGTGTATTTTTTGGCAAAACCCTACCTAGAATATACTGATTCTATTCTTCGGAAAGACATTTGTGTTGGATGAGCTTAAATGTAAATAAATAAATAAATTAAATAGTAGGAAATTTATATTTTATTATTCACATTTATTATAATAAATAAAACAAGAAAATAAATAAATAAATATGTATTATAAACTACAAACTCTGAAATTTTCTTTTAGTCGATTTTCTACTATTGTTGAATAACGAAGTGTTACTCTGAATACTCCAGCAAAAATCAGCCATCATGTGTGCATCCCAGCGACCCTGGTATCGTTCCTCCATTGTCAGGATATCTTGGTGGAATCGTTCGCCCTGTTCTTCACTCAAGTCTCCTAGATTTTCAGGAAAACGATCTAAGTGACTGTGCAGGTAGTGTACTTTGATGCTCATGTTGCATCCAAGATTCTGGAAGTGAGTTAACATCTCTTCAACGTGCGCAACGTAATCATCACCCTTGTTATTTCCTAAGAAATTTTGAATAACCCATACAAACGAATCCCATGCATTCTTCTCAATTTCTGACATTGAACTGCCAAATTCAGTATCGTTCACCAATTTGCGAATTTGTGGGCCATCAAATATGCCTGCTTTCAGCTTTTCCATACTTAGATTGGGAAACTTCCTTGAAATATACTGGAAACATTCACTATCTTTGTTAAGTGCTTTAACATATTGTTTCATCAGACCAAGTTTAATGTGAAGAGGGGGTAATATGATGCGATCTCGGGGCACTAGAGCCACATTTATAACATTTGGCGTATCTGGAACTAGTGTTTCCCTAGAAGGCCATTGTTTTCTCTTCCAATGTTCTGTTTTAGCTCTGCTGTCCCATAAACATATAAAACAAGGATATTTTGTAAAGCCGCTTTGTTGGCCTAAGAGGAAATTTACCATCTTAAGATCAGCACAAATTACCCACTTATGTTCATCATACTTTATCTTCTTCATGACCAATGCAATTACAGAGTATTCTTCTTTTACTTTGGTTGAATGTGCGATCGGCAAGGAGTGAAATTTATTTCCATTATGCAAAAGGACACACTTCAAGCTGCGTTTTGATGAGTCGATAAATAAACGACATTCGTTTGAATCATATCTCTGTAAGCCCATGGCAGTCATCAAACCAGAAATATCTGTGCAGTACACAAAGTCATCCTCTTCAGCAAAATAATGAAGTAAGTCTTTTTCTCGAGTACGGTAATACGAAACTTTAGTTTCTTTAGTTATGAGACCTGTTTCTTTCATCCGGGACGCAAGTAATTCAGAAGATCTTTTCGACAATCCAAGGTCTCTAATTACATCATTAAGCTGATCTTGATTCCATGGTCTCGGCGAGAAATGTTTGTGTGGGATGAACTCGTCATTTTCAGCTGTAGATGGTAGTGCTGGATCTGACATATCTGATTGGTAAGACATACTTGAGGTTGAGTGTCCTGGTGAAGATGAAAGCACATGAGGTTTTTCCCAAAGGGGTTTTGCCAAAATGCGTGTCGTAAAATGCACCTGAGTTTTTATGTTCTGCATTTTCATTATATAGTAGGTACAATTTTCTACAGTGCTTGTAAATATGCGATACCATCCATTAATTGTAAATAAAAATGTAAAGCATGCATCGATTTTTATGATCCATATCTAGTTTAATTCGCATGATATGTAGCTTTACTACAAAAAAATAAAAAGTAATATTTTTTGCAGTTTTCGATTTTTTCCAGATTTTTGTTTTTCAAATTTTTTTTTTTTTTTAGCATTTTTTTTTTTTTTTTTGCTAACAATTTGTTTCATAACTTTGAAACTATTGATCGCATTAAAAAAATTTGTACACGTTCTTTAAAGATATTGTAAACCCTAATTTTTGTAAATTTAATTTGACAAAATCGGACTAGTTGTTTTTGAGTTATGACAACATAAGTGGAGAAATGTTTCAAAATATTGTCAATTTGACTTAAAAAATTTTTAAAAAAAAAATTATCCATAGAATTGAAAAATTTTACCATTTTTGTACTTAGGCAGCCATGATGCATCAAATCTATATAGTGGTTAGTCAAGCCTTTTTTTGCTGTTGACCTGTGTAATTTATAAAACAAAATTTGTTAATTTTCGTCTTTAAATATTTTTTTTTTTTTTAAACAAAACTATAAAATCAGCTGTTTTATAGTGCAACATTTTCACCCCATCATTTTATAAAGGGTGAAAATGGCAACATTTTTGCATGTTAAAAGGGCGACATATTTTTAAAAGAACGTGATTCCTTTTTAAAGTGCTGTCAATTTTTTAGAAAAGAACACAAAAAGTGCAATTTTTTAGAAAGGGCAAACAAAATGTTACATTTTTTGCCAGAAAAGAAAACGCCATAACTTTTATGATAAAAGGAATATTGTTTACTGTCCCTCCACTTACATATGGGATTTAAACCATTTTAAGATCAATATAAAATATTTTTTATAGTATCATCGCCTTTGAAGCAACGAATTTAAGCAGGCGAACTTCCTAAATTTAATATTTATACTGTTAATGTGCTCTACTCAATTAAAAACTACCCTAATTTGCTTGTCACTTTTAAAAGTTGTTCAACTATTTTGCGTTTAACTTTTTTAGCATAAAAGGCAAACGCCTAAAACCTTTGGTGGATGATATTCCTGATGTTTCAAAATCCCCTACATGTTGAAAAAATATCTGCCAACAGTTAGGAGTAAAAAGTAGCTTTGCAAAATTTGTCACTCTGTATTTTGTAATATATAAATTTCGGAGTTTTTTTTCATTTTTGAGCTTTCAGCGTCAATGTAATTGAGAATTTGATTATGTGGTCATATAAATTACAAATAAACTACACTCACAAGAACTTTTCCATAAAAAATCAACAGTTATTTATAAGTTTAATCGGTAAAGTTGTTTCAATGGAATATACAGTTAAATTAACAAAGAAATATATTTTTTAACGTTCTGTCTGTTATTTAACAAAAAAAATAAACAAAAAAAACGGACTTTCCGTAATAGTTAAAATATTCAGTTAAAATTTTCTATTCAAAACAAAAAGTTGTTATGTTATATTGAGTATTGAAATAAACGAAAACAATCTATTGTTTTTATGGATTTTGTCAGTTAAATTTTCAACAGTTGAAAATAAACTAAAAAATACAGTTGTTTTAAACGAAAAGTAAGTAGTCCTGTTTTTAACTGATTTTCAGTTGGTTTAATGGTTATATTCAGTAGTCTTTACGGACAAAATATTGTGAGTGTACACTCAAAAAAAAAAGTATGAAACAAAATTATGTTTACGCCTTACTAAAATTTAGTTTCAAAAATGTTCTTTAAAATAAATAAAATTGCTTAAAAATAATGCAAATTTATTAGATTTTAGTTCATATATATTTTTCATGAACTCAGAAATAATAAACGAATTTCTTTAATTTTCCTCAATTCAACTAATTTTAGTAAATAATCTTAAATTTTAAGAAGTTATTAAACTAAACTTTAAGAAATTTAAAATTCTATGAAAACACTAAATCAAAATACGCAACTTACTTAAATGTAGTTAAAAAATTGTAATTAAGTATAACAACTTTTTCAAAATTGTCCTTAAGAAGTTCAACATTTTTAAACCTATAAAATTCTCATTTTGTTTATAGTTCATAGTACACAAGTGTTTTAGATTTGTCAAGTAAAACATAAGTAATAAATTTCACATTCACAACGTTTGTGCTAACGGAAACAATCTTATAACTATTTTAGTTAATATTAACTGAAGAGCAAGATGAAAAAGATTACTTGACTAATAGATGTCAAACCTAAACAATTATATCTTTGAAAGTATATACCCTTTGAGAATTTCCAATTAATAAATAATATTTAAAAAAAGCGTCTTAAAATTTAAGAAAAATTAACTTGATTTTAAGATATGTTTACTAGATTTAAATAAAATTTATACTTAATTTTAGTCAAAAATATACTGAATTTTAGTAAAGTTTCATAAAATTTAAGAAAAAAATTATTAAAATTTAAATAATTGAAATACATTGCGTTTACTTGTTTTTAAGAATACTGTATACTTGATTTGAGTTAAATTTTCTTTGGAGCTAAATCATTCCCGAATTTCTTCAAATTTAGTTCAAATTACTTAATATTTGGAAAACTTTTTTTTGAGTATAATAATATGAGATCATATTCATTAGTGTGCCTTCAGAAATAGTGTGCCTTCAGAAATAAAGAAAATGTGACAATACAAATCTCATCTTAAAATTTTTAGTCAAAAAATAATATCCGATATATTTAGCACTTTCACATAATGATTGTTATAAGATAAGAAGCCATATATAGTTCAACTACGTTTTTAGTTCTTCGCAATCACGTAAAAATTTATTTTAAAATGTCTTAAAAGTTTAACTGCGGTATTCATAAGTTTAAGTTACAGATTCGATGTGCGGTACAAACAATGAGTTCACGAGGGACTTAAATAAACATTGGTATCATATGAAAGGTGAGTGTCTCTGCTAAAAATAATGTTTTTTTATTTTAAAGGGTCTAAATTTTCGAAACAACAACTAATTTAATCCTTCAATATCCTTTGTGATTTTTCACAAATTTGTCAAAAATAAAGTCTTTCAATACGCATACATATCATAAATTGAAGTATTATTCTGTATATTCCCAATTGGGCCTTTTTCAGCCAAAAGTGTAAAAGTTAACTAAAATCACTACTTCAAACAACTGTTACAAAAATACACATTTTTTCACCAGTTGTTTTTTTAAATAACTGTCAAAATCTTTGTTTTGTATTATTTCACTAAAAAAACAACTGCAATTGCAGTTAAAAACAACAACTACACTCAAAAAAAAAAGTTTGTAAAGTCAACAAAAAATTTTGCTGAGTCAGAAAAATTTTAGTCAGGAGGGAGCTAGCAAAAAAATTGCTAATGTCAGCAAAATCTTTTGCTAAAATCAGCGAGCTGATTTTTAGCAACAAAATTAGTAGATTCAGTAAAAGTTTTGCTAACACTTAGTAGATTAGAAATAAAAAAGCGTTGGTAAAAATTAATAAATTTTTTGCTGAATTTTAGTAGACTGAAAAAAACGCAAAAAAATTGTAAAAAAAATTGTAATTTAGTTAATATATTTGCTGAAAATCATAAAACATATTTTTGTGATTCTTTTAAAAATAATTTACAATAATTACGAAATATAAAAATTTTCATTTTCCCACATTGACGACATGAATTAATTTAATATCAGAAAATATATAGAAATAAATATATATAACATAACAAAAATTTTCTTTCAACTACTTACATCAATGGCAGTCTAAATGATGCTTTTTTTTAAAGAACGCAACTGCCGAAGATAATTATAGAAACGAAACAAAAAAATAAACGAAAACAAACGAAACGAAAAAAAACAACCCTGTTTTTGCAATAAGAAAAAGGAACCATACTAAGATGTGTGTCTTTGTCTTTCGCTTTACTCTGTCTACATGTCTGTATATGTTTGTTTGCAATTTGACCACACTAGATTATTAATCTATTAACATTTATTATAGAAATACATATTAAATTTAAATATTTTCTTTTGTCTTTTATTTTATTAATAGACAATTATTTTCACAAGCCGGTGACAACGCAAAATTTAAGTTGTTTTAATCCTCAATTTTGTTTTATGTATGAAAAAGAGATACACAAGTCTTCCATGGTTGATTTTTTTATATGTCTTATTAGAGTTGTACTTTTTAGTATCATTTTCCTCTTCTCTACTACATCTTGACATGCCGCGACATCTGCTTCATTCTGCGTATATCTTTCAATCTGGTTGTCGTCCACACTATTAATGTGCTTATCAGCACAATTTTTTTTAGCAAAATTAATTAGTAAAACATTAGTATATTAGTAAAGCATTAGTATAAAACAGTTAAGTGCTGAATAAGTATAACAAAAATTTTAGCTGAAAACACGATTTTAGCAAAAAAATTTGCTAAAAAATAGTATACCTGATTTACAAGACGTTTTACTAACTTTTCTACTAACTTATTTTTTTGAGTGTACTGTCATGTACACAAACAACTGTCATGTAGTAACTGTAAAACTTTTTTGAGCGTACATAACTGGTTCCTTACCAGTATTTTTGCTACTGGGCTGTTTTACAGCAGCGAAAACTGAAAACTTTTAAAATCATACAAATTAACTGCGCGATAACATGTAACTATTAATTCTTCGTTATTGTTTTAATTGAAAAAAAAACTTTAAATCGACTGGTATTTTTTTGGAATATTTGGCATTTTCGTATTCCAAAGATTACGAATCAATTTTACTGTTTTTCCATTTGCTTGCCTGCTCTTTTATAATTTTTTTTGTGCCAGTTTAAACTTGCCCTGATCAAAACATTTTATAAATAAAGTATTAATAAAAAATCTAAATTTAGATTTCGAATACATTTTAGTTAAAACACTATTTAACTTTATTTAGTTTATAGTTTTAAGGCTAAAATTTGTGTTTTAACTAAAATGTATTTGAAATGTTGTTTTATATTTTTATAAACATGGGGGGTTAGAATTTCAAAACAATTTTTGTAAAATATTTCTAACACGAGTATGTAATTATAAAACAATAATAGATTAAAAATCGTTTAAGTGATCTGATACATCAAAACGTATAATTAAATAAATTTACAACTTAAAATAATCGTTCAGGCAATATATCTAAACTTATCATAATTTTCAAATCAAAGGTGGAAAGAGCAAACAAAATTGTTACTATTACACTTAAAAATGTTTGATAGTATAAAGAATTTATTGAATATGACAGGTAAAAGAACTGTAATTTGTTTTTAAAACTAAAAATGTAGTTGTTCACTCAGGGAACTTCTGCTTTAAAAATATGTAGTTGTTTGGGTTGGAATACAGTTTCATTATTTTTAATGTAAATGTCAGTCATTTGTAGAACAAATAAAATTTTTAACTAACCTTGTAGTTCATTTAAAAAAACAACTCACTCCAAATGACTGCTTTATGATTTTATATTCATTTTTTACAGTTGTTTTTTGTTATTTAAAAAAATAAAAAAAAATTTTTTTGGTTTATTTTTTACTACCATGTGGTTCATTTTTACTACAATTGTTATTCATTTTTTGAACATTAAAAAACAAATGACAATGTTAGTTGACTTTAATCAAATGTAAGTCGTCCTTTTATTAAATGAAATTTCATTTGTTTTTGACTACAATTGCTGTCGTCTTTACCAACATAATTTACTAAGTGTTTTTAACTGTTGAAAAAAAAAAAAAAATAAAAAATGTAGTAAATAATCTAAGAATGTCGTAAAAACAACAACATTGTAAAAATTGGTTAAAAATACTGCTTTTTTTCTTTCAATTATAATAAAAATTTGTATTTGCAAATATTTTACTCTTAAATTTAAAAAAACAAAATTAAAACCAGAAGTTTCTTTTCCGATCTTTTATCATAAGTTATGATGTGAGCAAGATTATTCAAGTTCAAGATCATTTGTTTTTTTGTTAAACACAAAACTGTCCAAACCGCTTATTTAAAGCAGATTTTATATAACGTGAACCAGTGCAGCTCCGCACTGAGAATCCGAAGGAGATACTGTGGGATTTTATATATAAGAAGGGAAATGCTGCATGGCTCGGGTTAACGTTGTACAATTTGTACAACATTTTTAGTACAGAAGCTCTACACATTGTGTTATTATATTTGAAATCACGTTTTTTAAAATTAAATAGTTGTAAGCTAAGCTTTGATGTTTTTTGTAAAATGAAATAAATAAGTATGAGTTAATGCTTTCCAAAATATTTCTTTTTATCAACCTAGAGTAATGATGATTAAATAAAACAACAAATGGTGCAAATGTCGGTGCAATAATCGATTTTAAATATTTTATGACAATAAATTAGCCTAGTTATTTCCAAAAAGACAGAATTTCCTCGAAATCCGAAAAAATCAAATCGCTGTCCTAGCGATTAGATTTTTGCGGATTTTGGGGGATATTTGAATTTGGTCATTTTCATTCTCTAAGATGTATTTAACAATTCCAAGAAGTTCAAATCTCAATTTTTGCGATTTTGTTGAAGAACATTTGTTAAAATTTGCTAAAATAAGAGATATGAAAATCATCCCAAAAAAGGCAGGTGAACGGCATACAAAAAAACATAGTTTCCAATAAATCATTAATAATTATGTTAACATTAAGTCTAGCTGAGTCTATTACAAAACCGGTTTGAGAAGTTGCAATATAACCTCAATACCCTTTCGAGATAACGGTAAAAGAGTATTTGTTTGCGACTGGCGTATTTAAGCATTCGATGGGTTCTCTTCGATCTTAATGAAATTTGGATAAATGATAAAGAAAAAGAAAATAAGGGACACATATTTTTTTTAGCGGCCCAATCTGACGTTCAAGGATTATAAGGTTGGCCAAAGTGAATATATTTTTGTCATGAAACATGTCTGAAACTAATGAAATTCAGATTTTTTTGAACGCAGTTATTATGTACTCGAGAAAGCAAAAATTGCCTATGTAGTGTGTTAGGGTTGTGATTTATTTAAAATATTTTAAAGATAGGTTAAAAGGCTCTTCGGAAAAAGTCGCATAAAAGCCGAAAAATTACGAATGGTGGAAAAACCTTTGAGTATCAAAAATACTAGAAAGGTATTGGACATATTTCATATATCAGTTAAAGTGTTTCGAAATCTCTTTCGGTTGATACCTTATTTGCATACAATTTCTCTAAAACAATTAAAAATAAGCCAAAAAAAAAAAAGAAAAATTGGGTAAATGTACCCCACTTTTTAAACCCTAAACATGAGATTAGGCCTCTAAAAAACTACTAGTGCCTCAGTTATTTTTTCTTTATCACATATCAAAATTTCATTAAGATCGAAGGGAACCAACCGTTTTTGAATTTTTAAACGGTATTTAATTAACATTTTACATTATTAATATAATTATGAAGATTTTTTTTTTAACAACAATTCAAATTTATAATTTTTTAAACCTTTTTAACTTCTACGAGAGTTTTTTTCGAATCCTCTTTTAAAACAACAATATTTTAAATGTTGGTGTGTTTCTGAGTTAAATGAGCATTCAATTGCTAAAATCGCTGTTAAAATTGACAAAGCAATGGTACTTTTACTACTATATACCCCCGTATTCATAAAAATATTAAACAGCCTTTCAAATAAATTTTAGTTAAAACACAAATGTTAGCCATAAAACTGTATTCATAAACAAATTGTAGCTTTTACACAAGGTTTAAAATATGTATTTTAAGCTAATAATCGTTTTTGATTACAGTTTTAAGACTTAAAATGTGTTTTAACTAAAATGTATTTGAATTAAAATTTTTTATTAATTAAAATTTTAATATTTTTTAAACCTTTTTATACTTCTACAATCTTCTTTTAAAACAACTATATTCATAAAGTTAGTGATTTTCTGAGTTAAAATCGGTTGAAAATTGATACTTTTTCTATTGTATATACAAATATATCTATACATACGAGTATACAATAGAATATACCCTATGGGGAATGAGGAGTCAATTGACCTAAAAGTGACTGGATAAAAAAGGACTTATCACAAGACTGGTATAATTTAATACTGAAGTGGGTTAAGTAGTGCCAATTGTCCTAAAATTACCAATCCTGTAACTGGTAAAGAGGGGACATACCACTTAACCAGAATGCTAATTGACAAGAAAAAGCCAGTTGGCCAGAATTTTACCCATTGGAAGCTGTTTAGTTTTCGTTTATTTCATACGACATAACCCTTTTGCGACAGTCGTGTGGTATGCCCATCTTTGGTTAGTCCTGTGGCATGCCACTATGTGGTTTAAAGCAGGACAAATGACCCCCTCCCATGATAAGCCAATGTTAAAGTTGCCAGTTGTTAACAAAGGGTAGGGTTTAGCAGAGGACGGGTCTCTGGCATGAAGGGACCGATCCTGTGGCACACGCAGAACCGGTCCCATTCCCCATAGGGTATATATATCAGCTTCGTTCTGTATTTCGAAGTGGTTTAAATCGATATTGAAAATTAAATCGATTTTTGTTTTTCTCTGTGTCACAAAAAATTATTGAAATTATAATCGATTTCATATCTCATCGATTTTTTTTCAGTTTTGTTTCAATCAACAGCTGTTTTCTTTTACATTAAGTGTGTTTCATTACTTTCCCAGTAAAGTCCAGTAAAAATTACTCAGTAACAAAATAACAGAGAGTAAGACAAATTTACAAAAAAGTAAACGAAAGGAAAATTTGTAACAATTGGTAAAATATATAAAACAGCTGATTTTAAATACCAAATATTAAAAAAAAAATCAACTGGTCATTATGGAAAAAATAAAAGTTAATTGAAATTGTCGACCAGAAATAATTTAGAATATTTTTTAATTTCTTCCATAGTTAATTCTTTAATATTTTGCACTTTAAATCCATAGACAATTAAAATTTAATTTAACATTTGTTTTTGTTTACTAAAAATACAAGCATATTTTTTCAATCATATGTTTTTTTCTTCTTACAAATTCTTACTGGCAACAATTTATCCAGTAAAAACTTGTAAATTTTTTGTCAACAACCTGTCATTTTACTCTCTCTCCTTACTATTTTTACTGAGAATTTGTGTAAACGAACACACTCCAGTAAAAACTTTTACAATTTTGTACAAATTTTTGCGTAAGCGAACAAACTTAATCGTTTATAATAAGCTTTATCGGCATTTTTTTTTTGGAAAAAGAAAAAAATTATCTGAATAGGAATATGTACACAGAGAGATTTTTCTTAGACTAGTTTTAATGAAATTTTTCACTCAACTAATGAAGTTTTCTTTACAAAGTAAATGAAAAATTTCTTAAACTTTATGAAAAAGCTTTATTGTTATTATGTGCAATTTTTTCGATGAAAATGATTCAAGTTCGAGGCCATACTCTATATTTCTTTATTAGGATATTCTCCTAACAAATAATCTATAGAGTTTTTGTTTTCAAATTTATTAATTAACCACTTTCAGGAATGTGTTGATAGATATATTTCGGGAATTTTCTAGGTTCCCATCATCAGAACACGTTTTGAAAGAAGTGACAATCCCATGCAAAACATCAAACATTCATACAACCTAGTTTTCCCACTAAATGATAACTAATATATGAGATCGAAGTTAAAGATTATCACCATTGATCAAAAATAAATTGAAAACTTGTTCGTTATGTGCAAGCTCTACCTTTTATAGATATACAATGCACGCTTTTTGTTTTTATTCTCCTTTTTAATGATAATATGTGTTATTATATAATATATGATATATATTATAATATGCGTCATTACATATATCTATATTAAGCTATATAAAACTATATGTTTTTATATAATCTTATATTAAATAAGATATAATTTTATATGTACGTTTTTACTCGGGTTAGCACAAATGCATTAGTTTGAATTAGAAAAAACAAAACTAACTCTGTATATATAGAAAAAGTACCATAACTTTGTAAATTTACAACCAATTTTAACAAGACTGGCATTTTACTCAGGAAAACACATAATTTAAGAATATTGTTGTTTTAAAAGAAAATTCGAAAGAAACCCTCGTAGAAGTTGAACATGTTTAAAAAAATTTTGAATGTGGATTGTCATTAAGAAAATCACTATATGTCATTAAGAAAATCACTATGAAAAGAAACAGATAATTAAATTTAAATACCGTTTAAAAATTCAAAATCGGTTCAAAAATTACTGAGTTACAAATTTTTAAATGCGCGAGTCGAAAACTATACTCTTTTTATCGTTATCTCGAAAATTTGAGGGTATATTGCAACTTTTCAAACCGGTTTTTTAATACACTCAGCTTGACTTACAACCTATACTAGGTCACTTGCAAAGTGATTTTGCAGTATAGCACAATTTAACGACATATATATATATATATATATTTTTTTAAATAACTAACAAAAATTAACTATTTACTACAAAATTACTGTTTTGTTAGTTGTTTATTAAAATACCAAAATAACTGCTTAAAAAATACAGTAATTTTTATCAGTTATTTTTCTAAATAACTGTCATAATAGTTGTTTTGTATTAATTCAAAGAAAAACCTCTGTAATTGCAGTTAAAAATGAATACTACTGATTACTACACAAACAGCTGCCATGTATGCACTGCAAAACTTTTTTGAGTGTACATTACCTGTGAACGTGAGGCGGCACTATCAATATCGTTCAACGATATTTGATTGTAAGACGTAGCAGCAGCCATTTTTCTATTATAATCGGGTGTTGTTGTATTGTTGTTTTTTGTCGTTGGCTGTTTATTGAAATTTTGATATTCAACTGGTTTTGGCGGTAATTCTGGAGCAGCAGCAGTTTCAACACTACCACCACCACTGCCTAAGCCAGCAATTTGATTACGAAATATTGCACTATTTTCTGGTATATTTTGATATTTTGGTTGTGGTTTTAGATTTTGTACTTGTTGGTTTTTCGGTGTTGATGATGGCAGTAAATTGTGATTTTGAGATTCGTCGTCGTGATCGTTGCCGTTATGATCGTCGTCGTAATGCTGTTGGTGTTGTTGTGGTGCATAACCGTTTAAGCCAAAGAATTTTGATTTGGCTTCATTTAAAGCTGCTTTCACTGCAGCAATACTATGGCTAGTTTCGTTTAGTTCCGATTGTGAATGTTGACTAAGCGGTCGACTATTGTAACTATTGAATGTATCTGAGTCAATCGCTGCTGTTGGTGTTGCTATTGTTGGATTTGTCGTATGTAATAACGACGATGATGACGTTAATATATTTGTTGGTAGTTGTTGTTGTTGTTGAGCTGTTGAAGTTACAGGTGGTGGTGGAAGTGGTGATGCGGTTGTTGTTATTACTGGCTTAGTTGCTGGTTTATATGGTGTCGCATATACAGCTGCATTATTACCTGTATTAGGTGGCATTTGATTCAAGTTCCGATTGCCATTAAATTGAAGTTGGTGTTGTTGTTGCGGTAACTGTTGTTGTATATTATTGTTGTTTTCATTAAATTTAAATGTTATGTCTGAAAAGGGTGTTGAAGGTATTGCTCCATTTGTTTTCGTTGACGTCGTTGGCGTTGTTGCCATTGTCGAAGTGGTCATTGTTGTTGGCGCTTTTATTATTTTAGGTGTGTTGCTACTGTTGCTGCTGCTGCTGTTCATCGCTGTCGTGGTCATATTATTATTTAAATTGTCATACATACTTATTGGCCTATCATCATATGATTCCATAATACAATTATTATTAGGGGTATTCACCATGACGCCAATTATTACGTTAATTTATGTTTTTTTTTTTTATTTTACAAAAAAAAACTTAATTAAGCTGTATGTGATGCAGAAATCCAATTAGTTTTAATAAAAAAAAACATATAATCAGTATTTAATGATTCATTTTCGCTCATATTTATTCATCTGAAAATATATAAAAATAAATCTAGAATAAGTTTAAACTGAGAGAATGAATGTTTTAAAATACTTTTTACAAAGATACTTTAGCAAACATTATGAGGTTTAAATTAAAAAAAAAAAAAATACGACAAACAGAATAATCTAAAAACTAGCTTCAATTAACAAATTCATTGAATCAATTAGTATTTTAATTAATGTTGTACCTATCACGACAGTATTACAAATTGTACACGATTAATTGAAACAGAATATAATTATTATAGTAATCATACCTATTAAAACTTTAATTGAAAATTAAAAAAAAAAAAAAATAAAAATAGAAATAGGGTTGTTCCAAAAGCAACGTTGACAGTCATCAGCTCGACCCCTTCCGTTTTGCAATTATCTTGGTATATGCAATCTCCTAAAATTAAATAGTATTATTCAGTCATTTCAGAAGTCATATCGATGAAAATATTACTTTTTCAACTTCACCCTTTCCGATTTGCATAAAACTTGGTATATACAAACTATAAATTAGTATGACAAACCTAATTTTTTATTTTTTTAAAATTCGTTGTCTTTTGCGTTTTATCGCAGCTTAAATTTGGTTCTTTTTTTAAAAAATTTATAAAAATACATACGTAAATATTGAACGCGGGACTTTAAAATTGTTGATTATTAGAAATTTAAATTTTCAACTTAAACACTTTTAAGCATAACTTCAAGTTGCAAATAGCATATCCACTATTTATATAAAATCAGATCTGTTTATAGCCAATTATATGTAATTTAATGTCCCGGATATGGACAAATCTCGTATAAAATTGTATCAAATTATATCTAGTTTGATATAATTAGATACATGTAGATGACCCATTTTTCAAATCAATTTGTATGTGCTTTTATATGAGAATTTATCAAGTGAGATATACTAATATCAGACTCCATATCAAAGTTTTTACCCGGGAAATCAATCGAACAGTACTCCACAATAAAACTAATATAACACAATTGATTTTGACTAACATCGCTGTTTTATTTAAAAAAATATAGAACTGGTGCAAAAATGAATACATGTTTTTCTAAACTTCAATTGAAACTTCCAGCAATTATACGAGCTAAATGGTTTTGGTTCTTTAACAATAAATAATGAAGGACCATAGTTTTATTTCTAATAAAATCAACGGTTCATGACTTTCAGCGGTATTAACTAAATTTTCACAAGCATGTATCCATTAAAGTGGACCACTTTAGGTGGTCTAGAATTAGGAAAAATAAAATACTCCAAAATACTAGTGATTATATGCTTTAAAAACATTACATTTCCGATTCCAGAAATAACTCTTTTAAACAAATCTGTTAATAAATTTAAAAATTATAACTTATGAAATGTTAGAGAGGTCAATACCCTAGAACTAAAACATACTTTTCTAAATGCTTGGGGTCCACTGAATCTAACCTCAGAATTTCTCTACTATGTCAGGTCTTCTAAAAATAATATCTTAAATATCTTAAAATTAGGTGTTAGAAAAACAAGCTTTTTTTGCTATATTCGTGCCGTTATAACAAAATAAATTTCACCTGAAACTCCTCCCTATTAACTAAGTCATTGGGTCACATTTTATCAAAAACTATTAATATTTCCGACCTACAGCGCTCGTACTAGCATTAGAGACAATATTTTCGGTGGGCTGTTATATGGGCAATAGGTCTAAACAATGGACAATTGTAACCAATATTAAAAGGATTTGTCATTGGGTCGACACAAGTCAGTGTGATAAATTTCATCGAAATATCTTATTATTTGTAAAAAATACAAACGAAATTTAAAAACTAAAATAAAAAAAAATATGTATTATAATACATTAGGAAAAAGAAAAGTAAAATGCCACTAAAACAAGCATTCAACGATTAAAATTGGCCTAATAGCTTTCAAAACACATCCACTTAAATATCAGCACATCGAAATATTTTTCATAATTTTTTTTTGAGTTTTTAAAAAAATTAAAAGTTTTTTTTCCAAAAATTTGTTTCAAATATTTTTGAAATAAGAATACGCCTGTCAAATTTCAAAATTTGTGATATAAAAATTCGTGATATAAAAATCGTTCGGCTTTACAAGGAATGTCTCATATGTATAAAATTCAATGCATAAGACATGAGACCAGTTAAAGGGTTTTATCAGGCAATTTCGTTTTTGTAGCTGAGACACATTTATTTATTTATTTATTTATTTAAAATTTAGATAATACATAAATGTATAGGCTAAATATAATAATAAAGCTATAGCAACAAGGCCTTAAGCTAAATATCTTGTATGGATTAATATAGTGTTTTATAATAGAATTTCATATATAGTGGAGGAAGAAATACACTAAAAATAATTGTTTGATACTGTGTGTTCTACATATTATTTTTTGTAAAGTTTAGATTTGGTTGTATAGTTCAATATTTTTTAAAAATTGTATGATTTGTTTAATGGACTGAGCTGAAGGAGAGGATAGAAGGGAGAGGGGATTGACTTGAGGGAAAATTCGGTTTCTATGGTGTTCAAATTTGGTGCAATCACAAAAAATGTGTTTAATATTGATGATGCTGTCATTGTTACAATCACAAATAGGAGGGTTATTACCAGATATGATGTGGTTGTGAGTAATAATAGCATGTCCCAATCTGAGTCTTAAAATTTTTACTAAATCTTTCCGATTAATACTATTGTTGCCGGGTAGCCAACTGTAAATGTTATTTTTCGCGGGGTTAATAGATCTATACCAACTATTTGAATGATCCCAAATGTCCAAGTTCAGATTAGTTGTCTGTTTCCTTATAGCCTTGTTAATGTCAGAAAAGTTTCTATTAATTGAACTGATTAATGGTAAAATATGGGCTTGTTTGGCGGTATAATCAGCGAATTCATTTCCTGATATTGACGAATGGCCCGGAATCCAAATTATGATAATTTTGGGAAATGTCCTAATTAATGAGTTTCGTATACTAACTGCATAAAAATTGTTATTGTTAATATTGGTGATCGCATGTATTGCTGATAGTGAATCGGAGCAGATGGCAAATTTTCCAGATCGTTGACAATATTCAATCGCATTGTAAATTGCTATTATTTCAGCAGAAAATACTGAACTAAAAATAGGTAGTACAGCAGTATGAAGTATACTATCTTCAGAGGTGACCGCAAAAGATACAGTTTCCCTGGTTTTGGACCCATCTGTATAAATGAAGGTTCTGTCGTTGTATTTATCAATAATCTCATTAAAAAGTATACGATATTGAGATGGTGAAGTGTTATCTTTTTTGTAAAGTGAGAGAGAAAAATCAATAACTTCAGTATTTAAATGCCAAGGAGGATGGGTAAGTGAAGCGGGTTTCAGAATTGTCGCCGGTATTCCAAACTCTGTGGAAATTTTAATTGTTCTGTACAAAGCCGATTTGATTTTCTTTGCTCTCTTAGATTTATAGTAGATTCCAATAAACTTACGTAAAGGGGTGTCGTTACAGAACATAATTGATTTTAGAAGCTTTTTTGATTCTAATTGGTATAGAAAATCTAAATTTAGAGTGTTTGTTTCAAAGATGATATTATTAGTTGGGGTTGTTCGAAGTGCACCCAGAGCACATCGAATGGCCGTGTTCATAATCGTTTTTATCTTTTTCAAGGTTGTTTTAGGGGAGTTACCATACAAAAACAATCCATATCTAATTTTCGATATAATCAAAGTTTTGATTACATTGAGCAAGGTAATTGTACTGGGATTGAATTTTGAATACGATAGACATTTGATTATATTGATACGGTTTACTAAAGCATTAGCCAATTTTTCGATGTGGGTATTCCATCTAAGAGTTTTATTAAAAGTTACACCCTATATTCTCAATTTATCGGTTGGGATAAGCTGTAAATTGCCTGCCACTAAACTACAGGTGCAATTTTGTTTCCTACATATGTGCATAAATTGGCATTTCGTTTTCGATAAGACAGCTCCCGACACATCACACCATTGTAAAATATCATCAATTATGTTGCTAATGTTGATTGTTGGGTTTTTTTCTCTGTTTGACTTCACTATTATGTTAAAGTCGTCTGCATAAGCACAAAAGTTGATATTTTTATGTATGGATAGGATATCACTAAGACGATTGTATGCAATAAGAAAAAGAATGACGGATAAAGGGGATCCTTGTGGTATCCCGTTATGCAGGTTAAATGTTCGAGAACATTTTTTACCCAAGCGAATAGTAAATTTTCTGTTAGTCATGAAATTGATTACATAACCAATAATTTTTGGCCCAAATTTCCAAGAAACAAGTTGATCTATGACTGAATGAATACCTATTTTGTCGTACGCCTTTTCAAAGTCAAGTGAGACTATTGTGATATGGTTCCTCGTAGCAAGACTACTAGCAGTCAGATGCTCTACAAAAAGGAGGGCATCTGCTGTCGATTTTCCTTTTCTAAAGCCCATCTGATTGTCGTTGAGTAATTTATTGGAAGTTATGAACCACCAAATTCTATCAGCAATAATCCTGTCCAATATTTTTCCAATACAGGAATTTAGTGAAATTGGTCTGTATGACTCCGTTCTAGTCCGATCGCTGTTTGGTTTTAAAATGGGAAAAATAAGACTCGTTTTGTATTGTTGGGGTATATGTGTGTTGAAGATGTTGTTAAAAAAGTTTAAAATTCTATTTTTAACCACATTAGGGGTGTTCTTAATCATACTGTATGATATACGATCAATACCTGGGGTTTTACCTTTGAGTCTGTGCAGAGTCGAAAGAAACTCGATATTATTTATATCCTGTTCTATGAGTTTTGCCTTGCCATTCGGAAAAATATTTAATAAACGTTCCCTAAAGTTTATTTTATTAACCTGAAACTTAATTGGAAATTTTCCATCAGAGGAGTTGAGAGACCAAAATTGGCCTAACTCATTTGCGATGTCAGTTTGATCAGTCAAGTTAACAAAGGGTGGATTGTTACTTTGTATGCAGTGAATATTAAAAGATTCTTTATAACCACAAAATCTTCTTATATTATTCCATACTCTCTTCGGAGATGTATTAGGGTTAATTTCGGATGTAAAACTGTGCAAGGACTTACTTTTAGCAATTTTGATTTCTCTTTTAAATAACGCGTTTGCCTTTTTATATCTCAACATATTATCGTTATTAATATCTCTTCTAAAAATATACCATAATCTATTCTTTTCATTTTTTAAAAGTTCAAGTTGTCGGTTCCACCATGGGACTGAAATACGTCCACTAGGTGGCTTAGATTGTGGGATGGATTCATTCGCAGATTGAATAATTATTTTCCTTAAATTTGCTGCTTCCCTGTTAACATTTTTATCAGGTAATCTACTTGTGGATTCGTAGAATATGCATTTACCGTTATAAAGATCCCAGTTTGCATTATCTGTTCTAAAACGAGGTTTCGTAAATTGGTTATTATCACTGTTGTTCTCAAAAAAAGATAGAATTATAGGGAAATGGTCACTTCCCCACAAATCCTGTTCAATAGTCCAATTCGAGTGAACGTGTAGTTCAGGCGAACAGAAAGATAAATCAATATGAGTTAGGGTGTTATGCGTAGAAAAATGTGTGGGAGATCTATCATTCAATAATATGAAATTAAAATTGTTTATAAATTTATCAATAGTTTTACCTCTTTTGTTACTTTTACTGGACCCCCACTTTTGGTGCCAGCTATTGAAGTCACCAGTTATGAGTGTAGGTGTACTGGAAATACCCAGAACATTTTGTAAATTTTCATAATTGAACCCTAAGGTTGGAGATATATAGGCAGATATGATATTAAACTTCATTTTAGAGTGAATTTCTAAGCATATTGCCTCAAAGTCGTTATTCAGTGGTATTTGTTTGTGTTGAATCGAATTGTGGATTAAAAGAGAGACCCCACCATAGGGATTGGAATTGCAATAGTTGTAAATGGAAAAATTGTTGGGTACAGGGATGTTAATAATGTTAGTAATATGTGATTCTTGAATTGATATTAGCTTAATGTTATATTTTTTTATAAGTACTTGTAATTCATTGTAATTTATGAGATAGCCTCTAATATTCCATTGTAAAATATTTAAAGATAACATGAAAATTAACAAAGAAAGAAAAATAGTGGTTAAAATAAGTATCATGAATTACAAATGTGTGTATATTTATTTTTTGTTAACTGATGTTACAATCTACAATCTATGTGGCAACACCATCTGTGGGTCAACCTCCAGCCAGGCCTCCCGTCCAAATGCAATAATACGTACCAATAAAATATTGGTAAACAGCATTGAAAAAGAGGACACCGGCCAAAACCTTCCCACAGCGTGTGCCGCCACGGAGAGTGTAGAGTGCATAACAATAATTTTATATACATTTAACCTGATGACTCAAAGTCATCTTCAGTCGATTTGGTTTTTTGTTTTTTTTCTTTACTGTTTGTTTGTTTATTAAGCCTTCTTTTAATTCTGTTTGAAGTATTTTTAGGTAGAATTTTAATTGATTTTGTTTTTGGTGAATTTAGAACTGGATGGATATTGGAACATGATTGCGATTCAATATCATTGTAGTTCACTTGATTTCTTGATGTGACACTAAGAGTATCCGAATTGTTGTTGTTTGTTGTTGGTACATTATTATTTACAGCTGGTGTTTTTATTACAGAGGAGAAGGACGTTTGTCTATTCTGATGACGTTGTTTGTATGTCTCTATAGCTTTCTTTCTATCGACTTTTTCTAAAGAGACAATTGCTTGTATCTCTTTTTCTTTTAAGAATACTGGACAGATTTTATCAAGAGCATTATGATTGTTATTCTCGTTATTGATGTTACTGCAGTTAACGCATTTTGCTGGATTTTCACAAATATCGTCTTCTTCTTCAAAATGATATTCAAGAGCACAATTTGGACATATTTTTTTATTTTCGCATGAATTTGTTGTATGTCCAAATCGGAGACATTTTTTGCATCTCAGTGGATAGGGGACATAAGGGCGTAATCTTACTTTTTCATACCCAATGTTGATATGTTCTGGTAAGTCAAGTGTGGATAATGTAATGATTAAGAGTCCAGTTTCCACAAGCTTAGTTCCTACTTTTTTTAGTATTTTTTTACATCAGTTACGTTTTGGTTGTTCAGTTCATTAAGTATTTCCTTTTCATCTATTCCTCTAAGGTCATTAGAGTAGATTACACCCTTTGAAAAGTTGAGAGTAGTGTGTTCGCGCACATCAACAAGTATGGTGGGAGAAAGGGAAGTCAGAGTAATAAGTTTTGCTGCTTGTGTATTGTTTTTCGTTTTTATCAATATGTTTCCATCTCGGATTTTCTTGCATATTTCGACCTCACTACCGCATATGCAATCGATGACTTTTTTAATGAGAAATGGAGAAACATTTGCTAAAGTTTCTTTTGATTCTTTGTCTTCATTTGTCATGATTTTTATTTTTTTCGGTTTTATTTACTTTATTGTTAATTCTTGACATAAGTAGAAATTTTGGGCCATTGGTAGAAATTGTTAATTTTTTATTTTTGTCCATAGTGAATAATGGTTGATTTTGGGATATCATCCGATCCGGAGGATCACCCAAGCTTCTTTCCCCCATAGGAGCTTATTGTTATATTATTATATTAAAAACAAAAAAATTTTTTTTTATAAATTTTTTTCTTGTTTTAGCAAATAACAGTTGAGAAATTAAATTAAAATTAAAGAGAGCACTATTTACAATAGTTTACGGTTAATATTTTACTTTTTTTATTAGCACAATTCACTAACGGAGACAATCGCACTAAGACGTTTGATCGTGTTCACTGACGAATTGAAACTGAGCTGAGACACATAAAAAATTTAATTATTGCAATATGACAAATGTAAGTTATAAGGTATTAGAGCGTAAGTGACCTTTTCATAGTTATTTTTTTTTTTTTTTTTTTTAGTAAACAAATATTTTAAACTTTATGCAAATTAATAATTACTTTACGAGCACATTTATCGGTTTTTGTATTACCAACAATTGCCGTCAGTTCATTAACCACATACAGATATAAACATGATCGCAATATAAACAAAATACAAATTTAGACATTATGATTTTTATAAAAGAAATACTACGACAATACAAAAAAGCCATTTTAAAGAGGCTATTTCAATATACAGCTAACCCTCGATTTACGCTAATGTATGACGGCTAAATGAATAATGGTAAAGCAGAAAACTATGCATAAATAATAACGTTATTTTTGTGATTTTTTTAAATATTACCGTTACCTTTTATACACTCATAGTAAACTTTACAGAAAAATACGAAATCATTGCCAAAACAACGAACATTTTTGTAAAATGGACAAATTTTTATTTTTATGCATGACTTATGATCAGTAGGGTAAGGAATTTTATGCAACTAAAAAGGGGAAATATGCAGAAAAGACTCCAAAATATGCGCTTAAAATATGCATTTATATCGAAATATGAATAAAACCCAAATAATATGAACGTCAAATTTTTGGGGCTTAAAAAAATCAATTTAGTACTTCATATTGTTGGTTCAAAAATTAAATCTGCACTCAAAAAAATATTTAGTAAAGTCAGCAAAAAATTTTGCTGGGTCAGCAAAATTTTAGTCAGGAGGATGCATGCAAAAAAGTGGCTAATGTCAGCAAAATCTTTTGCTGAAAATCAGCGAGCTGATTTTTAGCAACAAAATAAGTAGATTCAGCAAACGTTTTGCTAACACTTAGTGGATTAGAAATTAAAATACCCTTGCTAAAAATTAATAAAATTTTTGCTGAATATTAGTAGACTGAAAAAACTAAAAAAAATTGTAGGAAAATTATACTTTAGTAAATTTATTTGCTAAAAATCATAGAAACATATTTTTGTGATTCTTTTAAAAATAATTTGGAATTTTCAAAATATAAAAATGTTCATACTCCCGAATTAACGACATGAATTAATGTAATATCTAAAAAAATAGAAATAATTAGATGTATATAACATAAACAAAATTATGTTTCAACTACTTACATCAATGGTTGTCTAAATGATGCTATATTTTAAAGGTACTCAAATGCTGCAGATAATTATAGAAACGAAACGAAAAAATAACAAAATATAACATACACATGCAGTGAGCTCTCAAAAACGTGAACTAATTTTTCCAAGGGGTGTTCGCGTTTCTGATTTTACTACAGAATTGATCCACTTAGAAAAAATTCTATTCCATATACTTCAGAACCAATCATTATGTTGATTATTTAACAAAAAATAAAATATTCAAAGATTTTGAATATTTTTCTCCTGAAAAATTCTGAAATTCAAACATACATTTTTAGAAAAATTTTAAAATATTCAGACACTTAAATATAGAAAAATATTAACACTTTAAGAAATTTTTCGTATTAGAAAACTTTCTAATTCTGGAACTTTTTTAAATATTCAGAATCTAAGCAATTTTTGCATACCCAAATTATTGATTTTAATACGTTTTTGATATTTAACAGTTCTTAATTTCTAATGCATTTACTATAAAAATTACTGCTAATTCTATTTAAATTTTATTCTATACGTTATAAAACAATTTTGATATAAAAAATTCTTAAAGTCGGAGATACAGGAAAAGAGTTAACGAGTTTTTCTGTTCACGTTAGAAAAGGTGTTTACTATAAGGACGTGGTTAAATTATTATTCGGGGATTCTCCAAATTACTAAAATATTGAAGAAAAATAAACATTTCTTATAAAAAAAAATGTGTTCACGTTTTAGAGCTATTGAACTTTGTTTACGTTTTGGAATAGTCAATGTAAAAAAAGTGTTCATGTTTCTGGGACGTTCATGTTACTGGATGTTCACGTTTCTGCTAGTCTACTGTACAACCCTTCTTTTGCAATAAGAAAAACGAAACATAAAAATTTAACTAATATGTGTGTCTTTCGCTTTAGTCTGTCTACCTGGTGTATATTTGTTTGCATTTTGACCACACTAGATTATTAATCTCTATAAACATTTGGTTTACAAATACACATTTAGTCTTTATTAAATTTAAATATTTTATTTTGTCTTTTATTTAATAAATAGACAATTACTTTCACAAGCCGGTGACAACGCAAAATTTAAGTTCTTTCAATCCACAATTTTGTTTTATGTCTGAAAAACAGATACAAAAATCATCCATGTTTGAGTTTGTCATACTAGAGTTGTACTTTTTAGTATCATTTTCCTAGTCAATACTACATCTTGACATGCCGCGACATTTAATTCATTCATTTCATTTTCATTTTCTACTAACTTATTTTTTTGAGTGTAATATAAATATCTAGTAAATAACAATTAAATGCAATGTTTAGGATTACAAATGTTTTATTTTGGTAATTTATAATTAAAACTTAATTTAAATTTTTACAAAATATGCAATTAAATTGAAAATAAGCAAAATAAGCAACAAAGTTTTTAAAAATATGCCATAAAATATTCATTTATAACAAAATATGCAACAACAAATCGATGGCATTTTGTTGCAAATTCTTTTATTCGGAAAAATAGTTGTTCAAAATCGATTTTCGGATATATGCATTTGCATGAAATTCCTTGCCCTAATTATCAGTATAGAAATCTTGTAAAATAAGTAATATATAAAACAAGGGCTATCTGTACAATAAAGGCATACAATGAGTATGTTTTTTTTTTGGCTAACAACAAAAGAAATTATTCTAAAACAACTGGTTAGTTTTTCATTGTTCGTGCTAAATTTAAAGTAGAACAGAGTTTTTTTTTTATCAATTTTACAAAACTAATTGTAAGTCAAAATGTATTCTTAAAAAAAAAACACAAATAGTCATTTAATTGGCATAGAAATTTAAAAAAAAAGTTGGATGTGTTACACATTTAAATATTTACTTAATCCAAATTTAGATTTGATATGCTTTATTTTTTTATTTTATAGAGATTCGTTGTTATTTCCCAAACCACTTTTATTCATTCATACGAAATGTTAAAAGAATATTTTTTTTTTTTGATAAACACATGTTTTATAATAAGAATCAGACACTACCATTAGCCTACGTAATTATTATTATTGCCAACTAGTGATAATGATGTTCCCGAACATTTGTATATGTGTAATGTGTGTCAGCGTTTACGTGTTCCAAGTAAACAATTAAATTTGTCTCTAAGATTTATTTCCTTACGCATTAATTTGTAAATATTTGTTAATATCATAAATTTAAGTGTTATAAATTTTTATTAAGATACAGAAAACCTTCTTTAAAGTTGACAGTTTTATTTATGAAAATGTCAAAATGATGTCTTCAGAATGACAGAAAACAAAAAATATATTTACAAATTCTTTCGAGTGTAGCTGTATACAATAAGGTTAACATGCAAAAAGGCCAAAGATATGAATTTTTGAATACCCATGTGAAAATTGATTCGTATATGAACATATATGATCATATATGGGCTTGTATATGATCATATATGGGTATAGCTGGCCATATATGTGCATACATAGTGCAATATATGACCATATATGACAATATATGTTCGGAATCGAAATTTGAGGGTATATGGTCGTATATGATCATATATGAGCATATATGGATAATATATTAGCATATCTGAACATATATGATCATATACGACCATACAACCTCGAATTTCGGATCGGAACATATATGGTAATATATGAGATCATATATGGTCATATATCGAACCATATATGAACATATATGACCAGCTGTACCCATATATGATCATATAGAATCCCATATATCATCTGGCTAAAGATCTCATCAGAACCCGAAGTTTTAGAAAAGTTAGAACCTCCATAATATTCAGAACTTTAACAAAAAACCTATTAATAATCAATTTTTCTCCATTATTGCATTTTTTTGATTTTAAACTTTTTTTTGATGAAACAGAAAGCATCAATAAATGCGGCAACTCTACATCAGGCGGCGAGCAACAACTGTTCTAAGACTTATTATCTCGCGCAATTACGGTGTTGCCATGTTTGAAGCCCTTCATCTTCCACCACCTTTCATCTCTCCACTATCCCCTTTCCAAAGAAAGCAACACATTAATTAATAGGAAGAATTTCCTGAGTGTTGCTTCTCTTAAAAAAAAAAAAAAGAAAGTACAATTATAAACTTAAATAAAGTCCAATTTTCTAACAAAAATTATTTACGATAATTTTCAATTTTTCAGCTGGTATATATTAAAAATAATTGAAATGATATTATTAGTGATGTCTAGGGCAAGTTTTTTATTTCATTTGCCACAAAATGCCACTTTTGTCATATTTTAAATCAGACAAATTTATGCATCGACTATGCGACCTATCATTTTTTTTTTTTTTTTTTTATTTCTTCAATTTACATAACCGAGCTTATTTAGGCCATATAGATATTAAAAGCTACTAAATAATGCAGAGTATAAAAAATAATAAATAATAAAAATATAAATATAAATATAATATATAAAATAATAACTTTAGGACGCATATCACAAATGTGGCCTTAGAATTTCTAAGTTAGATATAATTAATGAAATATTTGCAAACAACTTTTTGTAGAAAATTTAAATTAGTTGATGAACTTTTTGCAAAAAATACAAAATTGAAAATAATAATACTACACTTTTGCATCATTTAAATATTATGAACTATAACTTTTATTTTTATCTATTACATGTTTAGAAAGATTGAAATTTCTCATTTTTCACGATTTTTCTAATAAAAAATCTACAACAAAAATAAGATCCAAACCAAATTTAGAAAACAGCCCGGGTTACTTAATTTATCGAAAAAAATTGCGTACTTTCTCTTTTAGTTTAAGAAAAAATTGCTTACAGAGAAAAAACTAAAATCGACTTTCAAATAAAATATTTGTTGATTCAATTAAAAGTTTAATTAAATTAGATACAAGTATAGAAATTGTAGTATCAATTAAAATAATTTGTAACTATTTAATTGATTTTATTTTCAATTAAGGTTTTAATCATATCTATTAAAAATTCAATTAAATACTGTTTTTAATTTCAAACAAATTTTTAGTACTACTATTAAAACTTTAATTAAAATTAAAAAAAAATCGTCAAAAATATGGGGAAAAATTGCTAAAATTAGAAAAAATGACCAAAATTAAAAAAAAAACATCAAAATTAAAAATTGCCAAAAATTTGAAAAAAAATCGCTAATATTTGAAAAAATCCACAAAATCTAAAAATAGCCAAAATTACAGAACCTCAAAATGTGATAAAAATTGCAAAACTTAAAAAAAAGTCCCAAAATTAAAAAGACTATAAAATTGGAAAAAAATTTAAGTATGTACACCAGAAAGTGTGTTTTTTTCAATAGTAATAGTAGTTTTTCAATAGCAACAATTAAAAAAAAAAAAAAAAAAACACATTTTCTGGTGTACATACTTCTACATTATTTCTGATATCTTACTAAGTAAGGAGCTTTCCACTCTGAAATTTTCAGGGTGTTTAGAACACATATGTAGCTAATTATATAAAAAAATTTAAAAATGCGGATTTTTTCCAAAACTTGATTTTGAATTTTAATTTCAAAAATTTTTATTTTTAAAAAATGTGTAAAATTTTTTTTATTTATTTTTTTATATCCAAAACCTAGCCGTTCTTATGCAAAAATAAATTTGTCGATATTTTTTACACATCAAATGTTATGACCTTTTAAGTGAAGTCAATACCCCACAATTTGAAGCTATAGGGTTACCAGAGTTTTCCTAAAAAAAAAAAAATTTTTTTTAATACTTGCGTTCACTACCGCATACACTCACAAAATTTTATCAAAATCGGAAAACATCGATTAATTTCACGGTGATATTAAATGGAATTGCTCTAAAGCGAGAAATAAAAGTGTCCTATAGTTTCGCTACATTTTCATGAAATTTGTTAGTAGGTAGACAGTAAAAGAACTAAACGAATCATGTTTTATTTTTTGTATGCAATCGAACGCTTAGAAATTTACATATAGTTGTTGTAAAACCCAGAAGAAATATAAATTACTAGCTGACCCGGCAAATGTTGGTTTGCCTTCAAATTTTAATTGTAATTAATTCTTTAAATCAAGAATTTTTTTTTACGCAAATAAATAATTAAAAAAATAAATTCACATTAGTAAATCATTTTAAAATTTGTAATTTCATTTGAAGCCCAACGCCTCTTTGTCCCTCTATCGCCTTTATTTGCTGAAGTATATAAAATGAATAGCTAGAAACAACTGCCATAACAACTGCGACGTCACCTATCACCGGTGTATTGAATCGCCGCTCATGCACACCAGCCGGTGTCTTGTCAGCTCTTATCACAACCGTATAATCATCTGTCGGCATCTGGTCTAGGGCTGTTTTGAAAAATTAATAAATGTATATGTCATTGGTGGTACAATATGAAAATTGGATTTTGCCACGCCCCTCCGCCCACAGATCGAAAATCAAAAATCAGACTTTACAGTGTCATCCGCCTGAATATTCTGAAGATTCCCTGAAAATTTCATCAAAATCGGCCCAGCCGTTTTGGAGTCCATACGTTACATACATACACACATCCTGTTTTATATATATACTAGGGTGGGCCGATTTGTAAGGACAAAAATTTGTCGATATTGTGTCATTGATTTTATGATAGCTTTTGGCATGAGGAAGAAAAAGTTCTAAATGTTTCGTAGGGAAAAAATCTCAGAATCGGATATATAAAAAATTACAGAAAAGTGTACACAAATGTTAAATAATACACGGTGGAGTTCGGTTATAACGAAAACCGTTTATAACGAATTTACTGATATAACGAAATAAAGCTACTCAAATTGTGGCTCCCGCCAAAAAGTTTTATGCTAAAGTTTTCGAACCAAAATTTTTGGTCCCCGCTAGTTCGTTATAACTCTATTCCGAATTTAGTTGGGATCTTAAGGACTGAGAGTTTTTTAAGATAAAAAATTTGTTTCTCTGTGATGACATTAATAAACTTAATGTGGTACGCAACGAAAAAAGTCTTACAACCTATGATCTAGGATAATATTAACGCAATTTAACCCAAGGCAAAAAAACGTGATTTTTTAAAATTTAAATCAAAAACTAAAAGTTTTAAAAAACTGCTAGTTTTTGTATGTAGTATTAATGTAGTATAAGAGTCATGTTTTTTACTGAATCAGGTTATGTGACACTTATAGAACTTATAGTGCATTATAAATTTTGCGTGCAATAAGTGTTTTATATGCAATTTATTAACCGCTTAATTGGAAATATTAATGATTTGCATGAAAACTACACTTAACGAAAGTCTACTGTTTAATCGATTAAAACTGATGCGACATTACTTTTGAGTACATGCAGTTTTCTTATAAAAAAACGATTTATTTGAATTTTTTTAAAACAATACATGGCATTTAAATAATTTATTTATCTTCGGTTTTTTTTTTTGTTAATACTTATGATCTGGTTGTATGATGCGTGGTATCGAAGCAATTTACTACAAAAAACTAAATTGTTTATATTTTCTTTGATTGTGTAGGCGTTTTATTATCTTCATGAATAAGAACAGTTTTTTTTTGTAATTTTAAAAACAAATGTATGAACTTTTACCTTGAAAATAGTCAATAAAAATTTAAATTAATATAAACAATCAATAGTTTCTTTTACAAATAATTTACTGCATACATGTAGTTTAGGATGTCCGTTAAAAAGCGATTTGTCAATTTTTGTTCATTACACGCCCCGGCTTTATTGCTAACTGTTCCAAATGGAAGAAATTGTTTTTTTTTTTGGAAAACGTTTGGAAAATTACCCATTTTGAAAAAATGTATTTCCCAAAATTCGAAATTTTGAAAAATTTTATTTTTTATTTCATTTAATATACTCATCGGATCTCATTAACCCACTTAAGCCTTTAATTTAAAATGATTTATAAATTTAATAAAAATGTAAAAAAGTGTTTATTTTAAATTAATTATAAATATTTTTCAAAATGCCTATTTTGGAGATGTCGATTGCTATTTTTATAATATAATAATTATAATTAAAGTCAAATATTAAATAAAAAAAAATTATAATTCGGACATTTAATGAAAATGACAAAGCCAATTGTGACAATTTTTTGTTGTTGTTTTTGTTTTTTTCTTTGATATTTTAAATTTTGAATCTCGCTCCTAGACGAGGACAAGAAATTCTCATTGAGTTTGTGATTTAACATAACAAATATCTCTAGAAATTCTAATAACAAAGTCCCCTGAAGATTTCCTTAGGCAGGAATGAAATCCGGATAGGGACACGCCTACATCAGATTGCTTTTCACAATTTGTTAAATAAGTTTTGGGACTTTAGCACATTTAATTACTATAAATGAAAATTAATTATGTTGAACAATATTTTATTTTATTGTTTTCATTTAGGTTTGCATAATTTTCGGAAAAATAGTACCTAAATTTTACTAGACTATACTTATGTTTTCTTTTATTTAAAAAATCTTTAAACCTTATTGGCTTGTGGACAAAAATGGCTAATGAAACGTAATATTGATTCATACAAGATTGCAAAGCTTTTAAATTTTCACTTAATAAAAATAATTATTTTACTTAATTTGATCCACATAGGGATCATGTTTCCACTTTCGACCAAAAAAGACCCAATAGGAAATTTTCCAAATAGTTTCTTTCAGATTTTCATTACATTTGCATATGTGATAAAGGTTACTAAAGTAAGCGCAATTCTTTATCGTTCCTATCTCACTTTTAATGGTTAAAAAGGTGGTGTTCAAAATGGCCCAAGGAAAGACAAATAATCATTTAAATCAAAGATAGATCTAAATTGTGATATATATCATGAAAAGTATCTCTAATTTTATAGCCATTTCTGTATAGTGTATTGTGGAATAAATGTGAAAAAAAAACGAAGAAAGAGAAACTGGAGTAATTTTTGACACCACTTGTTTAACCCTTAAAAGTTAGTTTAGTACACAATTACAACTATTATAAAGGGTCCGCCATCTAACGTTTTTTTTCAACTAGTGCTTATTTCGTGAATGGTAATACTTAGCTCATTTCTGATTTGACAGATAATTAGTTTTATCCTTCCGCTGAACGAATATGGTCCGTATGTTCGTTATCTTGTGAAAAAAGTGAATGAAACTGGCATCGTCATCGATAAACCAAAGCGTGAAAAGCCAAAAACAGTGCGTACATCCGAGAATATTGCTGATGTGGCAGAAAGTGTGCGTGAAGCGCCATCAACATCAATTCACCGTCGTTCTCAACAATTGAACATTTCGGAGACATCATTGAGACGAATTTTGCATAAAGACCTTGGTATGACGCCATCCAAAGTCCAATTGGTTCAGGAGTTCAAAAAAAAAAGTTATTTGGCGGACCCTTTATTATAAAAATAGCAATTCATATCCCCGAATTGGACATTTTTAAAAATCTTTACATTTAATTAAAAAAAAAACACAAGTTTTTAATTTTTATTAAATTTGTGGGCCATTTTTGATTCCAGGCTAAAGTGTGTTAATGATATCCCACGAAGTCAGCTTTCCGTATATTAATAATTCGGGTATATAAGAAGAATAAATGAACTTAAAAATTAAATTTTTCAAAATTTATAATTTTGGTATTTTTTTTTTTTTACAAAATTACACTTTTTTACAAATGAGTTACTTTTGACCGAAATTTGGAACAGATGTAATAACAAGGGACACTCTAATGTAGATACGTTTAAATTTTCTTTATCGATACAGAAAGGTTTTTTTTTCAACAAATTTATAAGATAAGATTTTAAAAAAACAGATACGATATAAAATTGTTTACTGAAGAAGTTTTTAACAAAACAAAAAAACAAAAATGACAATAGACTACATAATCATAAAAAACCACAACAGCCTACGTAAGATTATAAGATGCTTGAAATAAAACAAAAAAAAAAAAAAACTTTAAACAAAAGTTCAACAACTTTTACTAAAATACCAAATAGACCGAGTACCAGTACCATTTTGGATGAGAAGTGTAGGTGTTTTATTATTCTGTATTATTTTCATTATTAAACCATTTCATGATGAAAACTGACACTTTGAAATAAACGTTAAATTAAAGAATCTAAATGTCCGCCTATATATTTGCTTTTATTATTTGATTAGTTTGAGAAGTTATGTGAATTTGGTTTAAATTTTAGTTGTTTTACAGGAAAATAAAAACTGTCTTAAAACTACAATTGCATTAAGGTGTTACAAATATATAACAATTGTACTATTATATATAAATGGGGCGGAAGTCAATCATAATAATAAAAGTTTATATTTTGACATCAAATGCGCACGCACATAATTTAAACGCGTTTACTTTTGTGCAGTTGAGTTGTGTTAAGTTTAATGTGTCTTGCGCCGGCGCACAAATATTTTTACTGCATTTTTTTTATGGTTGCCAAGTGTAATAAAGAGTACTTTTTGGGAAGCTAGATTTAAAGGGAACATTTTAGGAGTTTTTTAGATATATAAAGTAAACAGTGCTATAAAATTTACATAATTTATTATTCTTGAAAAGCGGCCTTGTGGGGGTTGTAGGTTTGGCTGAGTAGATCGCATGTCAATTTTCAGAAATTTTAGCAGACCCTCAATCTGAAGTTAATGTAAACAAAACACTTTTTTAAGCCTTCGCAGAATGAAAAAAATTTTAACTGAGTTATTGTTTAATCAATTGTTTTTGGGCAGTTTTGAAAAGAAGATTAGTTCAGCTTCAAAAACATGAATTTAGGAGCAATCGTGTAAGTACTTTTTACAGATAAAAATTCAGTCCGAAAAATATTTGACATTAGAACTAAAGTACACATTTTTAAAGTTATAAGGTACGCAGAATTAAAATATGGCCTTAGGATCACTCTCCGACATCAATATTTCGAGGTATATTAACGGGAAAATTGTCGTTTTTGTTAAAAATGCTCCGATTTTTTACCTTCCTGGGAATATATTTTTTATAATACTTTTAACGGCATACTAATCTTACAATGTTTTCAGTTTTTGAATTTTTAAGATATCTGTTTTTTAAGATTTAAGCATGTTGCGAATTTGAGCAATTAATTTTTAATTGACAGCTTTTAAAATTCTAAGCAAATCAATTTAATTGAAAAAAATTTGAAATATTTTTTCTGTGTACTATTTACTGTTGTCGTAGCTGAATTTTCCATTACTTGTACTGGCTTTTTTATGATTTCCTTTCTGACGATATCAATCACTTATATTATATATTTATTAGTGTCGGACCGATTAATCGGCTTAGGCTAAAATTAGACTATCGACGATAAAATTATGGCCGGTTATGGATTACCGATTACTACACAGAGAGAATTTCTTAGACGAGTTTTAATGCATTGTTTTTTTCACTAAACTAATAATGTGTTCTTCACAATATTAATGAAACATTTCTTAAACTCCATGAAAAAGCTTCTTAGCTTTAATGAAATTATTTTTAAAGAAACTTTATAATTAGTCGTATAAAATTTTTAATAACTAAAATTAAATTTTTATTAAATAGTGAATTTTATCGTTGATCTATAAGTTTATGTGTGAGATTTTATTTGTTCAATTTCAATTTCAATTTATTTATTCATAATCTATAAGCCCATTAGGCCAAAACGATTACATAGTTGTTCAATTGCCATTTAAAGTTTTACCTGAAAGTTAAACTGGCAATTATGATAATGACTAGAAAAAAACAAACACACTATAAATAGAAATCGTTCGTGGTAGATTTCATTCTAACTCAACACACAGAGTAATGTGGGATTTAAAGTCACCCAATTCCTTTAACGTGTGAGTTAAATAGAAGATATTTACGATTAACACTAAATGGCACGAAGAATGTTGATGAAGACCGTAGTGGGTCAGAAAATGCATTCCATTCATGCTAGTGTCTAATAACTTTTTCGGTGTTTTTTCTAATAGTCAAAGTAAATTATCATATAAAAATTATAATTTTTCTGTTAATTTAGAGAAAAATTTGTCATGATCTCAAACCGAAAAAATAAAATCTCACACATTTTTATTAAATTTTATGAAAAACTGCAGTAATTAAATAAAAAGTTTCAACGGACGAATTCCAGTGACATTTCATTAATGCAATGCAAGCATTTACTGATATCATGCATACAATTCTGTCAGTGTACCCAAAACAACTAGACACAGTCCTAACAACAACAATTTGTCTAAAATTTTAAGTTAGCGCGTATGCCTTGAAATACACTCAAGGAAAAAAGTTTCATCATATTAAATATTATCAATTAAATATTATTTTATGTAAATTTACTTCATTTTAAAGTTTTCTATTGTAATATTGAAACAATTTATCTGTTTAATTACGTTTTTTAAAATTTTAAATTCTTTAGCAAATTCTTAAGCAACTCAAAATTTTCTTTTGAGATTAGCAGCACATTTTTAATTTTAAAGTCTAGATATTTTTATATGTTCGTTATATTATTATAGTCGTTATAAACAATATTCGTTATAACCGTATTATGTTGTATAAAAGATTTTCGAAAATGAAATGGACCCGAAAAATCGTTGGTTATATAAAAAGTCTGTTATAACCGGTGTTCGTTATAAACAAACTCCTCTGTAATATGAAGCGTTTATGAAACACTATGTATAATATTTAACACATTTCATAAGAGTTCATGAAACTTTAGTAAAAAATGATGAAACTGCATCATTTATGAAACATTTATGAAATGATTCTAAGCCGAATTAATAAAAGTTAATTAACACTCAAAGGGTCAACTACAAAAAACTTATTATTTATGAAAATTTTCATGAATTTAGCTAAATAAACAGCATTTTAAAGCTAAATCAACAGAAAAATATCTGCTACAACGTTATTTCCGGATCTAACCAGATTAAAGTCCATATTTATTACCTGGAAGAAGTAACGATTTTTGGTTTATTTGGCTCTATCTTGCATAGTTTCCGAGATATAGCCTACAACTGGGAAATTTGTAAATTTTATAATCAAGAATTAAAACATTTTTGGTTGAAAAATTGGTTCAATTACGGATAAAATTTGTTCTTGTTGTCAATTAAGATAACTAAATAACTGCTTTAAACGTAAGCAACTGAATTAGAACTCGTTCAAGATACTTTTTTTATGAGTGTACTCAAAATTGAGTGTAAATTGTTGTTTGCGCTGCTTTGGGTATAATCGGCTTAAGCCCGAAAAAGTGCCTTCGGTAGGGCACTAATATGTTATATTTTGAAGTTATGCCTTATTCATAACTGTGTTTCTTCCAAGCCAACTGTCCAGCTAAAAAAAGTATATCGCAGCAATGCCAAACTAACAGTATTTGCTCTTCTATATGATATTACTAAAAACTGTAAAAATTTTTTACAAGTTTTCCAAAAGGTGGACGAAGTAGGAGGGGTTAAATATTGACAAATTTTGCGCTCGTTTCTAGTATATTATTTGCAACAAGGACATAACTTGTATAAGTTTTATGAGAAAAAAGTTAATTTATAACTATTATGAGCAATCTAAAAATTTTAATTTTTAACTAATTTTTAGTAGCTTGTGTTGCCATTTTTACAGGTTTATTTCTATGAGTTTAGGCGTAATTATTACTTTTTTTTTTTTTTTTTGGTAATTTAACCAATACTCAGGGGATCAGGAAAATAGGGTATGGGAAGGAGGAAAGAGGGAGTAGTGTTTGTGGATAATCAATTTAAATTTTTCTAAATTGTAAATAACAGGGAAGACTTCTGCTGGAAGTTTGTTCCACATACGAATCGTTCGACTAAAAAACGAATTTTCTCTGTAATGCGTTGTGCGAAACACAGGACAATCAACTACAAACGGATGTGGTCTACTAGATAAACGCCTATTACGAATAAAAACTCGGGCTCGTGGAATAAGTTCATTTATCTCAGATGAGCATCTCCCATGGTAATATCTATAGAAAAGTGTCACACAACCCACATTCTGACGATATCTATAGAAAAGTGTCACACAACCCACATTCCGACGATGTTCCAATCTCCAATGAATCAATAGAGTTGGATACACTACTGTCATTGATAAGCTTCACCGCCCTCCCATGGACACGGTCCAGAAGCTTCAGAATAGACAGTGGAGCCCCTGCCCCATATATGAGAGTAGTATTCCATTTTTGGCCGGATATAGCTGGTATAAATAGTAAGAAGATCGGATGGAGTGAAGTATGTCTTGCACCGTTTTAGAAATCCGAGACACTTGAATGCCCTTTCGACACTGGAAATACGTGCTTATTTCAACGGACATGACACTGTATTCTCATGCCCAGAACATCAAGAGTATCCGATTCCTCAATACCTATACCATCCATAGCAACAGATGACAATGTTAATTCCACAGCCCGTCTGTGGGTTAACATACAACATTGGGTCTTGCGTGTATTAAAATCGACCTTATTCGCGAGACCCCACTCGGAGATTGTAGAAAGGTCTTGATTGAGTGTGTCATTCATGTTCTGCCGCATGCCCTCTATCTCCAAAGAGCTTGGCCTGTGATCGAATGAAAATGAATGACAAATGTTGCTGTCATCTGCAAAAGAGTAGATAGGATTGAAGGTCTGACCAAGAAGGTCATTAATAAAAATAAGAAAAAGGGTAGGAGAAAGAACAGAACCTTGCGGTTCCTCTGAATTTAGCTGAAACTCGTTTGATGAGACCCCATCTAAAACAACAAGTATAGTGCGGTCTCTGAGAAAACTCGTTATAAATCGAGAGAATACATTACCGACACCAAAAGCAACAAGTCACTAAATTGTGTGTAAAAAGTATCAATCAAAACGATTAGTAAGTTCGTAAAAAAATGGTTAATCAACAAAAAGTAAGAACAAAATTATTGAAACTTACAAAGAAAAACCAGATCGGACTCTTACAGCAATTGCTAAAAATTAGAGGTTTCACGAAATACGGGTTCTAGCGTTGTTAAAAAATATAATGACACTCGTGTTGTTAATAGAAGTTCGCAAACTGGTATTTCTTATCAAAATAATAGTGAGCCTTTTAAAGAAAAATCCTTGCCTGTCGAACAGAAAATCAACTGTAAAGCCAACTGTTCAAAGTTTTTAATCAGAAAAGTTAAAAAAGTTAACGATTAAAAACATATAAAGTGCAAAAAGAACCGAAGTTCCTGGAAGAATCAGGTGGACAAAGAACAAGCCAAAATACTGTGTCGTAATTTTGAAAAAAAAAATTTGATTCTTGTATAATGGATGACAAAACACACGTCATTGGTGACATTTTCCAGCTTCCAGGGCAGGAATTTTATATAGCGGTTACAAAAGAACATAATAAGGAAAAAAGTTGGCAAAAAAAAATAAAGTTTATAACTAAATTTTTAGTTTGGCAAACAATTTGCACTTGCGGCAAATTTAGTACTTTTTACATAACAACAATATAAGCACCGATTTGTACATAAGAGGGTGTTAGAAAAACGGCATTACTCATTTATTCGGGAACATGAGGTATCTACTTTTTTTAACGCCTAACTATGTTGAAAATAATTAAGATGAACACAAAACATGTCACCAAAGATGCTAAAACTTTTAAAACTAAACCGTCATTTCACAGCAAAAAGGTCACTGAAGAAACTACAAACGCTATAATGGCTGGAATATCTGAGAAAGTAAAAGTATTACCAAAATAAAATTAATTTTTTAATTCCGTTTATAATATATCAATTTGTACAAAATACTGTTTAATAAACCGTTATATTTATTAAAATTTATTGATTATATCGAAATTTATATTGGTTTATTCGTGCGTTCTACTATTCTCACTTATTAATATTATTTTTTTTAATTGTTCAATAATAGTTACGAGTAAGAAATAATAAGCAAATTTATGCACTCTAGTCGATTTTAGTCGGGAAATTGTGCATGCGTTGGTCTTAATTTGAATCGAAAAATTTTATTTAAAGTAATTTAGTTTTTTACCATGAGTCAATAGAACTATTACCGATAGTAATTGCAAGATAATAATTATTTTCAACAAATATTTTTTTACGTTGCTTGTTAATAATTATAAATCAACTTTTTGGGTCATTGGTAAATACTATATACAGTAAAACTCGATTAAGACAAACTCGCTTAAGACGAACCCACGGTTAATACGAACTAATTTAAAAGTTTCCACGTTTTGGCAACAATTTTCATATAAAATACATCTTTTTATACGAACTCGGTTAATACCAACCCTCGGTTATTACGAACTGTTTTAAGCAGTCCCAAAAACTCGTTTTCATACAAATTACCATGTTTAGACACTCATTATCCGTTTAATGAGATAGACCTAATATGAATTTCATATCCGTGGATGACTTTCTAGATATAGATGCTAATGTTTTGACGTCACATACTTTATCAGGTGAAGAAATATTGGAAATTGTCAATCCTCCCGATGTTGACAATTTGTCAAGTGATATATTCGAACAAAATCGTGTGCCGAAGAAGCTGACAATCATATTTTGGTAATAGAAAAACTTATAACGAATGAAATCGTGAATTCAGTCATTCAGAAAAAAAACAGATTTTTTTTTTTTTTTTTTAATGAAGAATTTTAATTGAATTTTTAGTTGTGAATGCATGAAATGCTAATTTTATATTTTATTTATGTAAAAATCTTGTTTTTGTTTTAATAAATACATATTTTTTATCGTAAAAAAAGGCCCGCTTAATACGAACCTCGCTTAAGACGAACTAATTTGTTTTGGTCCCTCGGAGTTCGTCTTAACCAGGTTTTAATGTACTTGAAATTTTTACTATGTCAATATAGGTATTTCTTTATGGAGAATTTGAAAAAACTGGTACGTTGGCGTATGAGCAATATATAATACATATAATAAAATAGCTCATACGCCTACGTACCAGAAGAAGCTTTTATATAGAAATATTTAAAAATATATGAAGAATACTAAAAAAAATATGACTGCCTCTTTAAATAAGGGAGTTAAGGGAGCCTGGGGTTAATGGAAAATGGGGCCATATTGGTCTCCAGTGCCCAATAACCGGTACGGTTAGTAACATATAAATGTGGGTACTCAAATAAAAAAAAAATAATTTCCTCAGGAATGAAAATTTCAAGATCCGTGAATTGAGGCGCTCTCTAGATTCATTTTAAGGATATTGTAGATACAAAAATGGGGAAGGAATCGGAAAATAGCAGCAAATTGGGCGATATTGTATTTAGTTTCCTTTCGTTTTTTTGGGTAACATTTTGTCAAAATTACTGTAAAATTCATGATTTTTTACTATAAGCGTCATGAAATTCGATTAAAAATATGAATCTTGACATTACCCAGTGGTCAGTGCGAAGAGATGATATTATATAATGAAGTCCATTCGGATAGATTTTTTAGCCTCATTTTCTCGCCATTAACAATCGAAAAACTCGATTTTCATACAAAAAAGTATATAATTGTTAGTGTTTTTTAAGTTAGTGCAGCTGAAAATTTTTTGCTAATTTTTTTTTAATTTTTTTAGTATTTTTATAGAAAGCGAAGTAGATAAATTTTGGAATTTTAGAAGTAAGCGCCGAGGGATTTTTTTTGAAAATTGATCTTTTTGAATGCGTTATTCTGTATTTTAAAACAAAGTGTAGTCGATGAACTATACTCAGAATATTATGTATAAAAAAGTTTTCAGTTGAGTTTAAAATAAAGGAATAGGCATTTATTTTTCAAATAAATATTTATTTAAAATTTTTTATACATTTGTTAAAAATAATTTACTACCATTTACAGATTTTTGTTTTGTTTCATTTATTACTTTCATTTATTTAAAGTTTCGTACTAATTTAACCACAATACTGTAGTTTATTTGTTTCCGTTACAGTTTTTATCATTTTATGATTTTATTTTTGTTTTTTAAATAAAAAATATTCGAAAAATTCGTGTCTGTTTTTTTTATTAAAATGGTTTGTTTATATACAAAATTATTTCAATTAAAATTACAAGAAATTGGAAAAGTTTACACAAATATGTGTGTGTATACATTTTGTAGAAAAAAAAAACAAAGATAAACTAAAAACTGAAATAATTTCAAGTAACTGAATATAGCTTTTATTTTTACTGATCTGTAGTTAGAATTTGAACATTTATTTTTAACTTACTATTCTTTTACTCTTACGGATTTGTTAGTTATTTAAACGATATTTAAAAATAAATAAGAAGAAACATTTGATTTAAATGGAAAGTAAGTTGACCGGATTTTAAGTGATTTATCATTAATGTTAAATTACATTTTCAGTTAATTCCAACTGCACTCAAAAAAATAAGTTAGTAGAAAAGTTAGTAAAACATCTTGTAAATCAGGTATACTCATTTTCAGCAAATTTTTTGCTAAAATTATGTTTCAAACTAAATGTCAAGATGTAGTAGTGACGAGGAAAATTATACTAAATAGAACAACTCTAGTAAGATACATTAAAAAAATCAACCATGGAAGATTTTGTATCTGCTTTTCATACATAAAACAAAATTATGGATTGAAACAACTTAAATTTTGCGTTTTCACCGGCTTCTGAAAGTCTATTAATTAAATAAAAAACAAAATGAAATATTTAAATTTAAGAAAGATGAAATGTGTATTTGTAGTCAAATTGAATGGTTAAGTTGCAAACAAATATACAGCAGGTAGACAGAATTAAGCGAAAAACAAAGGTACATCTTAGCTAAATTTTTATGTTTCCTTTTTCTTATTGCAAAATAGGGTTGTATATGTTACATTTTGTTATTTTTTTGCTGAATCTACTAATTTTGTTGCTAAAAATCGGCTCACTGACTTTCAGCAAAAGATTTTGCTGACATTAGCATTTTTTTTTTTTGCAAATTTTGACTAAAATTTTGCTGACACAGCAAGTTTTTTTGCTGACTTTACTAACTTTTTTATTTGAGTGTACAAACTATTTGAAGTGTAGTTCTTATAGGCTCCTAGGGAGTCTTAAATGGACCTAGAGGGGGCCATATGTCATGGATCATAAAACAAAATGCAGTTTTGAAATCCAGAGTACCCACACTTATATGTTATTTATGGCTTTACGGTAACCGTCACTGAAGAAAAAAGGAACATTTTGGTTTTAACTTTTAGAGGGTTCCAAATACATTTTTATTTTTGAGGAACGCCCCATAAAGTACTCTTTAGCCAACATTGTTGCTAATTCAACCTGTTTTTGTATTAAATTATCTCGTGAATACCTACTTGTAGCTTAATATAAACCCATGAATTTATTTTAATTCTCTTTTAATTGGCAACTCTGTAACTACAATACGTTTCTTGTTTTATAAACGGTAGTGTTCAATCAACATTTTGTACGAATGTTGTCTATTTATGAGTTAGTTTTCACATCAAAATTGCGCCTACACGCAAATGCAATTTAAGTTGTTATTTTTTTTTTTTTTTATTGGGTAGCTTAAACATTACGGATTTAAAAAAAATTTATTTTTATGTTAGCTTTTAGATTTAAAAACAAACATTCGCAAATGGAGTTTGAATTTTTTTTATATAATTAAAAACTTGAACTAAAAAACCAGAAATTGAATACAATAAATAAAAAAAAAAAATAAAAAATAACAACCAAGTTCAATTGAAATTTTGAAGTTTACTTTAAACACTTCCCACAACGGAAACTGTTTTTAAGTTGACCATAACCAAATACAAACAATTTTTATTTTAATGTATTTTAAATTTTTGAACCATAACGATCTTAAAACATGTATTTTTATTTTAAAACAATTTTTTTTTTTAAAGTTAGAGGTGCCTTAAGAAATTGTTGTCTGACTGTCGGTATACGTTAGTGCCTGCCTTTTTATTTCAATATCTTGTCTTAACATAAATTGCCTCTTTAGTTTTATCTCTATGTTTGAAAGTCGGTTTGGGTGCTTTTAAACCACATTCCAGAAGTTTTTCGTATTTTTTTTTTTTTTTATTTTGTATTTTTATCACAATTGTTTTGTGCCAAATACTTGGCCATTATTTTTATGGAAAATTGTTTACCTCTTCGAAAGAACATTCAATGCATTTCAATAATAAATGTTAAAATTTGTGTAGTTGTTGTTAGTATTTGAGGTTTAGCATTTGGTTTACCAGTTATATGAATTTGATTACAGGAGTGTTATATAAAGCTTAGCTTTCTGTTTGAAACTCTGTAGTATACACTTAGAGAATTATCGGTATGCTATTAACCTATGAATTGCATTGGAACTCGTCCATTGAAACTATTTCAATTATTCGAAAAAGTAGGCGAAGTAGGGGTGGGTGCAAATTTATCAATTTAGAATAATTATTTATTATTTTTTTTTATTATAATTTATGTAATATAATTTAAATTTTTCTTTTAATTTAGCAGTTCTGAATATTTATCGTAATCGATAACTCAATTTTGTTTTTTTTTTTTTTTTTTTTTTTTTTAATGTAACTACTCAGGGGATGCCCCCTACTCATGCAGTGCATTGTATTGATCATTAAAATAGAGTATGAGAAGGAGGAAAGAGAGAGTAGTGTTTGTGGATATTTGATTTAAATTTTGCTAAATTGTAAATAACAGGGAAGACTTCTGCGGGAAGTTTGTTCCACATATGAATCGTTCGACTAAAAAAACTAATTTTCTCTGTAATGCGTTGTGCGAAACACAGGACAATCAATTAAAAACGGATGTGCTCTACTAGATAAGCGAGTATTACGAATAAAAAATCGGGATCGAGGAACAAGTTCACTTATCTCAGATGAACACCTCCCATGGTAATATCGATAGAAAAGTGTCACACAACCCACATTCCGACGATGCTCTAATGAATCAATAGAGTTGTATACACTACTGTCATTGATAAGCTTCACCGCCCTCCCCTGAACACGGTCCAGAAGCTTCAGAATAGACACTGAAGCCCCTGCCCATATATGAGAGTTGTATTCCATTTTCGGCCGGATATAGCTGGTATAAATAGTAAGGAGATCGGATGGAGTGAAGTAAGTCTTGCACCGTTTTAGAAAACGGAGACACTTGAATGCCTTTTCGACACTGGAAATACGTGCTTATTCCAACGGACATCACACTGTATTCTCATGCCCAGAACATCAAGAGTATTGTAAATAAAAAGACTTTTTGATTTTGCTTTTTATTATCTTTGCATAGAGCGGATTAAACGCTCCCGATGGTGTTAAGCAAAGAATTGATTTTATTGATTGAAATCGAGCTTAATTTATAGTACATAATTGCTTACTCGACATTTCTAAATACAGTGGAAAGTGTAGCAATAGACTAGGTACTTTTAGTTAGATTGTTAGTACAAAACAACGATCAATGTACAATACCAGAAGGGTTGACTGTTAATCAATGTGTACAGTGGATGTTCAACAGTCTGACTGAGCATTCTCAGCTTAGAATGTTTGTAACCACTGCAGTCGTTGTACAATGTAATAAGTGTTGATCGTTGTGTAATATGATCCTTTATACTTAAAGAACTTGAAAATATTCTTGTAGGTACTAGTCGCATACAAGTCATGCTAAACATGCTACACCTCCCTTTTACGGAAGAATGCTCATATAACAAAGTTGTATGAGTATTATTTTACATTAAAGACATAAAATAATTTTATTACTATATTGTGTTTATGTTTACTTTTGGTTTTTATTGATTTTCTTTATTATATTGGAATTCCATATATTACTTTGTATTATTTTATTTCATTATTATTGTGTATAAATCTTAAGTCTATTCTTATGAACTATTTGTTCTTTTTCAGTTTTGTTATCAAAAATAGTTACATTATGTTTTAAATCTATGTTTTTAACTTTATATGGTCCCTTATATTGAGGGTCTAACTTATGGCCTTTCTCATTTTTAAGTAAAACTAAATCTCCTATTTTAAAATTGTAGTCTAATGTATTTTTATCATAATTAAATTTTTGTAGTAACTTAGATCTATCTAACATCTCTCGGGCCCTCTTATGTGCTACTTCTAATCTAAATTTTACTTCCTTAGAATAATCATCTATGTTGTAAAGTGGACTAATTCTATCTACCTCATTAAATTGTTGAAACTCATTTGGAAGTCTGCCAAAAACTAACTCATATGGACAATAGTTGTGTACGGATGATGGCGTAGTGTTAAAGCAGTACGTGAAGTACTTAAGCCAATCATCCCAATCGTTTCTATCAACTGCTATGTAAGATCTTAAATACTCGTTTAAAGTTCTATGACTTCTCTCTATTGTGCCCATTGTTTGATGGTGATGAGCCGTGGAAGTGAGTTTCTCAACTTTAAGAAGCTTGAATAATTCCGTCAATACAGAATTTTTGTATTCCGTACCCATGTCCGAAATGAACGTCTTCATTGGACCATAAGTAAGAATAAAATGTTCGAAAATTGCTTTTGCAATTGTTCTAGCGCTTTTGTCTTGTATAGGTATTGTTACTAAATATTTTGTCATGTCACATATTATAGTGACTGCATATTCATTGTCATTATAGGATTTTGGTAGCGGACCTATAGTATCCACTAATACAATATCAAATGGTTTCGCCGGCGTTGGCGTTAATATCATAGGACTCTTCAAGTGCTTTGTAATTTTGGCTGTTTGACATTTTTGGCATGATTTAACGTATTTTGTTACGTCTTTCGTGATATTTTTCCAATAGTAATATCTTTTAATTTTGTTTAATGTTCTTGAAACACCGCAGTGACCTCCTTCAGCAGGGTCTTCATGGTATCGTTTCATTACATCTTGAATAGCTTTAGCATTATTATCAATTCTGGTCACCTCATTCAGTAGCGCTACTTTTATATAATTCAACATTTTATTGCCCATTTGTTTAAATTCATTAATGGAGATAAATTCGAAAATTTTCTCACTAGGTGCCATTTGTATTTTCGTAATGTTATGTTTACCGGCCACTTCTTCGAGCCTTGGGAAGAATTGTCCTAAGTCAAGTTTCCCATTAATAAACAAATCATCTATATGTATATATGCAATTACAGATTTTCCTCTTTTGATGTAACATCTTCCGGGGGTAATCTTTAATTTATAATATTTTCTGACGTCAGTGTTCTTGATTGGTACATATATACTGGGCTTTTCATTTTCATTCAGTTGATGCTGCTTATTCATATTTTTATTTTCAGCCTTGTTCTGTGTCTTGTTAGTCATTGATCTTGTTGTCATTTTTAGTATATTGCTATTTAGTATATTTAATTCTTTTAATTCGTTGATCGTGATACGCGATAGAGCGTCCGCGACGTAGTTATCTTTTCCCCTAAGGTATTCAACTGTGAAATCGTATTCCTCTAGATCAAGTCTAATTCTAGTCAATTTTGAGCTGGGTTTCTTCATTGAAAATAGATAAGAAAGTGGTCTATGATCTGATCGAACAAGAAAGTGTTTTCCATAAATGTAGGGTCTAAAATGTTTCACTGCCCAATGTATGGCCGTTAATTCCTGTTCAATAGTGGATTTATTGCTTTCTCCTTTTGTGAAACTTCTAGAGGCGTATGCCACTGGTAAATGTTTTCCATCGTACTCTTGTGTGAGCACGGCGCCACAAGCATGTTTGCTAGCATCTGTTGTTATACAGAATTGTTTTTCAAAATCTGGGTATTGCAGCAATGTTGGCTTCATTAATGCATTTTTAAGATGCTCAAATGCAATATCGCATTCCTTTGTCCATTCAAATGGTACTCCTTTTTTCGATAATCGTGTAAGATGTCTTGAGTATTCAGAAAAATTTTTGATAAAGCGTCTGTAGTAGTTGCAAAAAGCTACAAATCTCCTTGCGCTATCGGCATCAGTAGGTTTTGGGTATTTTTCTATTACTGAATATTTACTGTCATCTGGGAGTATGCCTTTGTTGGTGCATTTATGACCAAGGTATGTAACCTCGTGCATGAAGAATGAACATTTTTCAGGATGCAGTTTGAGATTGTGTCTGCGACATAATTCGAAAACATCTGTCAAATTTGAAAGCATGTGTTTTTCTGAACAACCTAGAACAACTAAGTCATCCATGTATAAGAAAGCTTGATCTGGTCTTAGACCGCTAAAAGCAATTGTCATCATTCTCTGGAACGAATTTGGTGCTATTTTCAGACCATATGGTAGTCTGGTAAATCTATATGAACCCTTGGTAGTTGAAAATGAAGTTATGTTCCTAGAATCTTTTTCTAATTCAATTTGATGAAATCCGGATATTAAATCTAGGCAAGAAAAATATTTGGCTCTGCCAAGTTGATCTAAAATATCATCTATTCTTGGTAATGGAAATTTATCTGCAATTAATTTCTTGTTTACTTGTCTGTAGTCTATCACCAATCTCCATCTTTTTTCCTTAGAATTTGGCAAGGATTTCTTTGGAACTAACAGAATTGGACTATTATATTCGGAATATGATGATTCTATTATTCCATCATCTATTAATTTATTTACTTGCTCTTCGATTTCTTCTTTATGGGTATGTGGTATACGGTAGTTCTTGATGTATACGGGTTCCGTATCCTTTGTTCTTAACTTTTGTTTGTAAAAATTGTTAGTTGTAACGGTTTCTGATTCCAAACCGAAAATATCACTATATTCGGTGCATATTTGTGTTAATGTTTCGTTAAAACGTTTTGGAAAATTTCTTTTCAATATATCCATAATTTTTCCCTTTCTATTTTCTTCGTTAGTGTTACATTTCATTATTTCATAATTATTGACATCTTCCGTTATAATTTTATTTTCTTTTAGTGTAGTTACTGAATTATTTGTGTTAAGTATCCTTATAAATGCATTTTTAGCTTTCACTATTGTGCTGGCTATGAAAACTCCCGAGTGGGGTTCTTGGTTAGGTACCAGTATTTCCTCAGTGCAGGAAGAAAGTTTTATTTTTCGTATAACTTCCGATCTTGCTGGTAATGCAATATCTTCATTACAAGTATTTGTGATTGGTATAACTATTTGCTGTGTTAAATTATTTGGTCTCAGGATGAGATAATCCTGGTCTTGGTTAAATTCAATAATGGAATTATATTTTTTCATAAAATCTGTACCAATTATTCCATCACATGGTATTGGGAAATTGTCTTCTACCACTTGGAAATTGTGGGGTATCAAAAATTGATCGGTTCTTAAATCGAAAAATGTTGTACCAATGGATTTAATTCTACCTTTTCCTATACCAGTAAGTGTAGTAAAATTTGCAGTATTTATTTTCTTGAAAGTGCATTGATGTTTTATTAAGGATATATCTGCTCCAGTGTCTACCAATAATGTTACAGTTGTATTTACTATATCTATTTTAATTTGAATGAAACAACTAAAGTTAAGGTTAAGGTTGTATATCCTCTTGTTCATTGACTTTATCTTAGGGGAGCGTTCGAGTTTTCCGAACTGTCTTCATTTGCAGTTATTGCTCTAGTGTGGTTTCTGTTGCCGTTATAGTTACTACGTCCTCTTCTGCCCCTGTAGTCATTATTTGAATAATTATTATTGTTGTTGCTGGTGCGGTTGTTATAATTGTTATTTCGAGAAAAATTTCCTCTTCCTCGGAATCTTCCTTTATCTCTGCGATAATTGTTATTATTGGGTCTTTGCCCATAGTATAATATAGCATTTTGCTGACCTGTTGCTTCAGTGCAACTATTTACGAATTTGCTTATTGCGTCATTCATATTATCGAATTGGCCAGCTTCCATGATTAATTTTACTTTGTCTATGGTGCAATTTTTAGTGAGTGCTTTTACAGCTACTTGGGTAGAGTATTTATTTGCCAACTCGCAGGTCAAACCATCTGATATGTATGCGTTCTCGAGTGATTTTACTAGAGATTCAATCTCACTACAATAAGCATTTGCAGACTTGTTGTTCTGCTTAATATTCATTATCTTAGCCGAGAATACTTCGACTGATTCACCTTTAACTGAACTAGTCAGTTTATTAATGATTTCGGAAATCGAATTTTCATTATCAATCAGGTTTCTAGCAGTTCCTTTTAATTTTGTCTTTATCAGGGACACTGCCACTTGCTCATGTGTGTCTTTGAGTGAGTCGACCAATCGTAACGAGTCCAAGAACGTTCGTAAATTTTCGGGCTTGCCGTCGAACTCACAAATCAGCCGTGAGGCTGTATTAAGGAATTCCACAACTGTTTGTGGCATTTTATTAGTATTCGAGTAATTTTCTGAGTTCTATCAAATATGGAGCCAGTTGCTCCGGGGTTGGAGCTGGTTCTATTACTAATTCCCTAGTATCTATTGGTTTTTGACACTAATTTTAATTTTTCTTCTATAAAGGACCATAATTTTAAAAAAAAATTTAATTATAACAAAATCTTAATTTTTTGTAATTTTTAATTATTTATTGTATTCATTTAAAAAAAGTTTTTAAATTTTCATCTTTTTTTTTTTGAATTCAAATTTTAACATAAAAATTGTTTTTCTTAAAAAATATTTTTTTTTTCACTATCATAAAATTTGAACACGGGCGAAGTCGCCTCCGTTCGCTACAGGTGCATATCTAGTATGCACTCTGTTTATTATCTAGTTTGGTTTTTTTTTGTTTTTTCTATACCTGATTTGATATGGATTTTTCACGTTTTAATTTTTGAGTTGTTCCTCCTCTTCTCTTTCGGGATATTTTTGGGGTTGTTGGTTCCTCTTTTTTATTTATCTTCTGGTGACGTTTCTTATACTCTTCCAGAGTTAGTGGTTGAGGTTCTTCTTTCATCCTGTCTCTTGCCCAGACAGGGAACTTCCATCACGCAGCTGGCGGATCTTTGTGGCTGATCCGCCAGGACAAATTTTTATGTATTTTTGACTGTGCAGTGAAGCACTAGTCCCAGTCGGTGCTAGTTTAAAGCACTCCTTCTTTATTTTATTATTAATATTTTTTTTTTAATCCTTTAGACTGGCAGGATCGCCATGTAAATAAAAAGACTTTTTGATTTTGCTTTTTATTATCTTTGCATAGAGCGGATTAAACGCTCCCGATGGTGTTAAGCAAAGAATTGATTTTATTGATTGAAATCGAGCTTAATTTATAGTACATAATTGCTTACTCGACATTTCTAAATACAGTGGAAAGTGTAGCAATAGACTAGGTACTTTTAGTTAGATTGTTAGTACAAAACAACGATCAATGTACAATACCAGAAGGGTTGACTGTTAATCAATGTGTACAGTGGATGTTCAACAGTCTGACTGAGCATTCTCAGCTTAGAATGTTTGTAACCACTGCAGTCGTTGTACAATGTAATAAGTGTTGATCGTTGTGTAATATGATCCTTTATACTTAAAGAACTTGAAAATATTCTTGTAGGTACTAGTCGCATACAAGTCATGCTAAACATGCTACAGTATCCGATTCCTCAATACCTATACCATCCATAGCTACAGATGACAATGTTAATTCCACAGCCCGTCTGTGGGTTAACATACAACATTGGGTCCTGCGTGCATTAAAATCGACCATATTCGCGCGACCCCCGCTCAGAGATTGTAGAAAGGTATTGATTGAGTGTGTCATTCATGTTCTGCAGCATGCCCTCTATCTCCAAAGAGCTTGGCCTCTGATCGAATGAAAATGAGTGACAAATGTTGTTGTCATCTGCAAAAGAGTAGATAGGATTGAAGGTCTGACCAAGAAGGTCTTTAATAAAAATAAGAAAAAGGGTAGGAGAAAGAACTAAAATTGGACAAATAAAATTTTGTTTATTTCTAAGAGACGTTCAGATATTTTCCCATATATTCAGAAAGTTTTATCGTTTTTAAGAAAATATTCGATTACTCGTGCACGATCAGTTAAAGAAAAATCTATAATTTTACAGAAAAAATAACTATCATAATTCTAGTAGACCGTTTGGCTAATTTAAATAAATTGTGTCTGTGAAAATATTGAAAAGTTAGTAAACTTTACTAAAATTTTAGTATACTCTTAATGCCAATGGATTTGCTGTAGTTAGCTACTTTTGTACTTAACATTTCTTAAATTTTATTAATCATTTGTTTATTTTTCAGATCCCATAAATGTTTAACTCAAAAAATTTGTACTCTTAACTATGAAGAAAATAGTAAGCATTTTTGCTAATTTTAGCAACTTGAGTTTAAGAAATTATTAAAATATTCTGCTAAAATCATTGGTGCGCAACTATCTCAAAATGCCGTTAATGTTATTTTATATACAACGAGTTTAAAAGCCCGATACTTCGGAAAATTTGAAAATAAATTATTTTTTAAGAAATATCATATATTAATAGTTGTTTTAAACCTTGTAAGTAAATGTTCTTGTGATTTCAAGTTTCATATTTCCACCTTAAAGGAATTTCATATGTCATTAAAGGTGGAACTTTTTTATTTTACACCCATATATTATAAATATCCAAACGGTGTATTTAGTGATTTAAACTTTTAGCCAAAATTGTTTGTGCAGAACGTTAAGGGAAAAGCTTCCTGTTTTTGTCCCTCCCCGTAAAAATTTTCTGAGACTTATTTTTCGCGGGTGCCTGCACCAAATTACAAATTCTGCAACGGATTATTCTGTGTGATAAACGGATACTTTGTTGCTTTCTAACAGCCTTCCTGTTGACATTTTTAAAAATTACCTCTGCGCTGGCTGAGCAATCTAAAAGGCAAATTTTAGGTTTATCACGTCAGCACTTTTAAGTTTATTACTTTTGGCAGGAATTTTTCCCAAAATAAACCGCAAATAACCTGCAGTTCCAAAATGTAAGTTATCAGAGAATTAGAATATAACATTGAACAAATATTTCAAATTTAAGGTTTCTAACTAGTAGGCATGCCTTCAAGTGACTTATTTTCACTCCTCCCAGCAGGAATTTCCACAAATCTCATCCAAGGGGATGAAAGAATAAACCTATCAAATTCTATTTTTTGCCTCTGTATCATATTATTTATTACTTTCCTGGTGCAAATTCTAAAAGAACGTTAACAGTAAATAGAGCATATATTTTAAACTCAATAAATACTTCAAGCCAATGAGATTTGCACAGCACTGCATGCGTAATTAGCTGTTTGGCTTGGCCATTAAGAGGGTGCTATTTTTATACTATTCCTCACCAAAATTGAAATATATCAATAAGTTAGGTCATATTCGAAGAAACATATCGCCCATTCCATGAGAGTGTGTTGAAAACCTATAACACAGGCCTACAAAAAAAAATTTTTTGTTTGGTGCCGCTAATTCTATGTTATAATTTGGTTAATTAGTCCGCAAGACGTCATGGTTAGCTGTCAAAATCGCGAAGCTACGTTCAGGTTTGTATCGATCGGTCATAACCTAAAAAATGTATTTTATTATACTTAATGTCATTATAGTCAATTAATTTCTTTGATTAAATGATAATATCGATATGCCGTCGTCGAGAAGGTGTTATGTAAATAATCCAAATACATTTTGTTATATTTGTGGTGAATATGTAGTAAAAAAGTTTGTTTTTTTAATAAATTTATTAAATGTTATTTAATTTATTTATCCTTGCGAAATCTCGAAAACTACACGTAGCATTAAAAAAGTAAGTATCAATTTTTTATCAGGGTACCGAACGTACTTGAAATCTGTTTTATTTTTAGCGGCACCAAAATCATTGTAGGCCTGTGTAATTTTTTTACCTCTCCTTCTTTATGTTTACATTTCGGATAGACATACTCTAGCATAGATTGCATAGATCTACAACGCTTTGACATTAGTTGTCAGTGCAGGTAACTCATAAGACTGTGTTAGATATACGTCGTATACCCCATACAAAAAATATATTTTGTTTGTAAAGGAAGAAGAGTTTGAGATCTATTTAATCTATGTACTCTAGGATATCGATTACTCACTGCCGTTTCCAGTTCCTTGAAATTGTGTAAATTCGCAATTTTATTCCCGTTTATTATTTTTTAAAAAAATCAAAAATATGTAAAAAGTAGTGCACTTTGTAGATAGACTTTTTTAAAAACATGTAAAACTTCTGAAATATACAATTTTCTACTTTCCTATTTGCAATAAAAACATTACCACTTTTTTTGAAAATACAATTTTTAAAGGCATTTTTCACTTTCTCTCCTTCTATTTTAGAATCGTTGTCATTTTTGAAAAATTTAAAATTTTTGAACAAATAACAACTTTGACTTTTTTGGGACCAGAATGCTAAAATATCTTTGAAGAGCATTACCTTTTAAAGTATTAATATTAACTATTTGTATAATTTCAAAAACATCTGAAAACTGTTTATTTTACGATTTATGATTCAAAAATAACTTATCTTTGGCAAAAATGTATTTTAAATGCAAATGTAATTTTGTAATGGAACTTAAATTTAAAATGCATTTTTAAAACGAAGAATTATTTTTGTGTTTTAAATTGTAATGTAGACAACTAAAGCTTTCAGATGCTTTTTAAATTAGGAAAATTGTCAATTAAAATATAATGTTCCTTAAAGTTCAGCGATGTGATGATATTTATTAATATCTTAAATTAAAAAAAAAACCTAAAAAAATTAAAATCCCCAAAATGCAATAAAAAATATTGCTTTTTACATTGCTTGTTGTTGTTCATATTCCCTGAAGATGTCATTCAAAGAATGACGAAATGTTGGAGATATATAAAAAAATAAAGGATATTTTATAAATACAAACGTGACCTAGAGCTCAATTATTTAATAAAGTTATTAATTAAAATTTTCAGTTTTTTTGAACTTGTTTTCTTGGAATCTTTTTTTAAAACAACAATATTCATAAAGTTAGTGTTCTTCTGAGTAAAATAAGCCTTAATTATGTTAATTTTTCTATAAACACAGAGAAAAAATGTACATATTTGCCAACCGAAATTCGGTTCCTACGACTCGAATTCGGTTACTTCGAATTTCAGACGGTTGGCACAACTTAACATTAGTTTTCACAACAAAGTTCGGCTATTCAGAAATCTAATGTAAATATCGTTGTACTAATTGATTTTTTTAGTTTTTACAATGAACATACACTTTTCAATTTGGTTAGCACTTTATTTCTCTGTGTGTATATACAGAATTTTGTTTCTTCTTAATTCTCATTAATGAATTAGTTTGCATAAGAAAAAACAAAATCCTCTCTGTATATATGGAAAAAGTACCAAAAATTCAAAATCGGTTACAAAATGATTGAGTTACAAACAGTGTTGCCAGGTATGTTGGGCATAAAATCCTCCAATTTTCCAATAAAAATCGTCAAAATCGTCATTATATTTAAAAAAAATCGTCAAAAAACCGTCAAAACATAAAGCATTTGTTACAAGTGGGATAAAGTTTTAATAAAAAAAAATAAAGAACATTAATGTAATTCACATTTCAAGTGCTCTTGTACTATCGGTGTAGTATAATATGATTTTTTACACTTTTTCTGAATTTAAACTTAGAAGATCATTATATAGCACTTTAATACTCTAACTGTTAACTACTTCTACATAATTCTATGAACACCATTTCAGTAGCACCATTTTTAAATCTTAAATTCTTTTTCAAAGTAGAGAAATTCTTAACAATGTTATTCTCTTTAATTTTTAAATTTGGACTTCCATTAAAGAATTAAAGTTTCAAATTGCATTACATGTGATGACATAGTTTAATACAATAAATTGTGAAATTTTTGATTATTTCATATTTTTCATTTTGGGTTGTTTTTTAATATTTCTAAAAATTATTTATAATTTATATTATTATTTATTTTTATTCAAATATTTTTTTATTACTGCATGCTTTCCATTTTCAAATATAAATATTGAATATCTGAAGTTTCACTTTGGAACACTTTATTTATATTATTATTATTCCTGTTTTTAAGCACCGGATTTATTTTTGGATTTATAAATTAGAATATTTGAACTCGATGTTTGTTTCGTAAAAACTTGGATATTTTTTTTTAATTTAAAAAATATTACATTTTTATCTCAATCTTACACTAATTAAATTTTATAAAAATATAAATATTAAAAAAAGCAGGGTTGGCATTCAATAACTTTTCATAATAACGATTGGATGTCACAGTAACACTAAGAGCGGAATGAAAATTTTAAAAAAGCGATTCCATTAAAGACATGTTTCTTCTTATGTAAACGGTTTTAGTTTTCTATATTACCTTTTTGATATTGAAATATCTTGACCTAGTTAAAGTCAAAATAACGCTAAAATACCGAAACGATGATTTATAACGTTATTTTGTTGATTAAACAACATTTAATGGGTATAATTTTGAAAAAAAAAACCCTGTAAAGACACATGCCTCTACTGGAATCGTAGTTTTGAAACTTTTATAACTGCATTGGTGTGGCCTTGGCAGGTATCTGCTATTGTAATGAAAAGGTAGTATTTTCCAACCATGAAAAAAGTAAGCACATACTCAGGGAACTTCTGCGGTAAATATTTGAAGAAGAAATTGAATTTTTGACTACAATTGTAATGCATTTAAAGAACCATGTGGTTACAGTATTATGATTTTATACTGTAGTTTTTTTATTTAAAAAAAATAAAACAAATAAATGTTTGTTTATTTTTTACTGCATAGTGGTTCATTAATACTACAATTGTGATTCATTTAAATAACAATGTTGTTGAACAAATAACAATGTTGTTGAATTTACTGAAATGTAAGTCATTCTTTTTTCAAGTGAAATTTCATTTGTTTTTAACTACATTTCTTTACCTACATAGTATTCTAAGTGCAGAAAATAAATTAAAATAAACCTATGATGAATCCATAAAATAATTTTTTTGCTAAACTTTATTTTACATCATTTTAGCAAATATATGTTACACTTCAATAAAAACTAGTTTTAAATTTTAACGAAATAATAAAAATCCAAAAATAGATGCGGTGATTTTTTAAGAATAGCATATAAACATGTTTTGCTGACATATTAAACGTTTGTCAAAAAATCGTTATTTTGGAAGTCGAAATCGTCCAATCGTCATTAAATTATTTTAGGTATAAAAATCGTCAAAATGACGATTAATCGCCAGACCTGGCAACACTGGTTACAAATGTTAAATGCGCCAGTCGCATAAAATACTCTTTTACCGTTAGCTCGAAAAGAGTATATTGTAACTTCTCAAACCTGTTTTGAAATACACTCAGCTAGATTTAGAACCTACACTAGGTTATTTTACTAGTGATTTTTGTGTGTAGCACAGTGTAATTAAGTTAGCATTTTTTTTCTTCTGTGACATCTTAAAAAGTGTTTTTAACAATAACTTTAAATTTTGGAATGTATTAAAATTTCTTAAAACCTTAATGTGATCTTCTCAACCAGACCTACAACATCCACTAGAACGCTGGTATATTAAATTTGGTCCATTTTGTGGTACCGTGTTATAGAACAAGTATTTGCATAATTTTCAGCACATTGTATAGATTAATTAAAATCAAATATAATTTGTAATTTTTAACTTGGCAGGTTGTGAATGCCCTTATTATTTTCAAACTTATTTATAACAGCAACTGAGTTAAATAGACAGGGTATCAAAAGTTCGACCTAACATATGAAACACCTATGTATGTATACGTAATTTAAAAAAATTATATTTGATTGTCTCTTTTGTTAACCGATTCGTTTAAATGTTAAAAAAAACTTGGCTTGTACTCGCAAAAATTTGCATAAACTTTGTTATTATGCGGTTTATTTCAGAGAATTCTCAGAAATGTAAAATATTTTCAAGACAAATTTTTACAAGTTTGAAAAATATAAAAATAAAAAAAAAATTTTTAATCGTGATGTCTAGAAAAATAAACAAATACAAAACTTGTTAAAAAATCTATGAGTCATTTTGGAATTTCTCTTAATAAAAAACATCAATAAAATAAATAAAACCTGTCAAAATTGACAAATATAGAGCTACACGATTCCAAAAACAAAATTTTAAAAAATTTAAAAATTAAAAGAATTTATAGTGATAAAACAGCTAAAGCCGTTTGAATGTAAAGATAAATTGATATGTTACCTCATGATGTTTTTATTTATAAATAAAATTCATAAAAATATTATATAATTGTTAATGGGTTATTAACAAAATTAATAATTCATAGACTTTTTGTTCCGCCATATGACCTATTTTTAATTTTTTTTTATTACAATTTTTTAAGTAATTGTTTAATGAAATTAAACTTTTGTTTTGTAGTAATAACATTATAATTATTTGTGGATTTCCTCTTCATGTTTATGCTTATTTATGCGATAATTATATTTTTTTTTTTTTTGTGAAAAAATGTGATAAATGTTTTTACGTGATTTTTAGTAACAATTTAACCGACGAAGCGAACAATTTGCTAAACACTTATATGAAGGCATGATTTTAATGCATTTTTTTTTGTAAATTGTTTATACTAAATAATGAGAAATATCTTTTAAAACAATTGATGTTAAAAAATTTGCAACTTGTATGTTTGAGGGTATAGAGATTTAAGGGGGCCTTTTGGAAATATGACCTAAACTATAAAAAAAAACTTTTATCAAAAATATGAGCAAATATATGCAAGTTTATGTAGACTATAAAAACAAAGACATGCAAAGTTTCACGTTTATAAGCCTTCACCTAATAAATTAATGGTCATTTAAATGTCGACAAATTAAAAATATAACTTCAAAAATACAGGAATTTTTTCATTCATTCACACAGAGAAATAATGTGAAAACCGAATTGAAAAGTGTAGTTTAATTGTGACAACTTATAATTTCAGTTAGTACAACTATATTTACATTACATTTCTGAATATTTTGGGTGTTGCAACTAAAATTTAATTGGATTAACCGAACTTTGTTGTGAAAACTAATGTGAAGTTGTGCCAACCGTCTGAAATTCGTAATAACCAAATTTGAGCCATAGTAACCCAATTTCAGTTATCAAATAGCTAAATTTTTTTCTGTGTGTTTTATTTTATTGCTCATAGTTTTAAACTTTTAGATCCAAACAAATAAAAAACGGAGTCACAATGCTTGTGAGATATATTCACTTTAAAATTAATTTCCATATCGCTGTTTGGTGAAATACGAAAACGGTTTTCTTAGTTGTTTTCAGAAATCAGAATTACAAAATTTTATTTTACAATTTTTCGTTTCTACAGAATTAAATCCAAAACTTATTTGATAGAAAATAAAAATATTTTAAAACAGTAGTTAATAATAGTTTATAACAGATGAAGAGATGGGAGTTCTAAATAAATGTATAAATCCTACATTCTCCCCCTCATATAGTAAAATGCATAGCATTTTTGTTTATATTAAAATTAAAAATACTCAAAACTGCAATTAAACAATTCACGATCAAAGTCAATAAAAAAATGTTCGTTCAAAAAAAAAAAAATAGGGTATAATGGCTTCAATTGATTTGAATTACAATACCTCATCACAACAATATCATCTACTCTACCTAGTTCACAAATATCCACATCTTACATCGCCAAAACAATATAATATCAGTCACTTTTCGGTACAAACTTCGAAGCAAGATTTCTAACCCCGTCACACAGAACATGTGTATTAATCGATACCCTATGGGGAATAAGGAGTCAATTGACCTAAAAATGACTGGTTAAATAAAGACTTATCACAGGACTGGTATAATTTAATACTGAGGTGGGTTAAGCAGTGTCAATTTTCCTAAAATTACCAATCCCGTGACTTGTAAAGGAAGGACATACCACTTAACCAGAATGCTTAACAAGAAAAAGCCAGTTGGCCAGAATTTTACCCATTGGAAGCTGTTTAGTTTTCGTTTATTTCATACGACATGTCTCTTTTGCGACATGTCTCTTTTCCGACATGTCTCTTTTGCGACAGTGGTATGCCCATCTTTGGTTAGGCCTGTGACGTGCCACTATGTAGTTTAAAGCAGGACAAATGACCCCCTCCTATGACAAGTTGCCAGTTGCTTACAAAGGCTAGGGTTTAGCAGAGGACCGGCCTCTGGCACGAAGGGACCGATCCTGTGGCACAAGCAGAACCGGTACCATTCCCCATAGGGTACCAATTCACCATAACCGTGCTGACTGGCTACCCTCCATACGAGCACCAAAAGTCCTTATTCCGTTTGTCAATGTCATTGCTTTGAATGATCTTAAAAGCCTCAGCAAATCCCTCTAACAGAGGAGACAATTCTTCGACAAACATTTCATTATGAACTATATTTGATAAAGCATCAGATATTTCTCCAAAAATAAATAATTCTTGACCAAAATATGAACATGCAAGGTGAATAGCTGGAAAATTCAATGAATAATGTTTATTTTCAGCCAGAATCGGTAAGCGTATTTTCAAATCTGCGTTTTTGGGTTCCACGATTATTGCATATTCAATTGGGTGTTCTTTATCACCCTCCCCCTGGACCAAAGCAGTTCCAATGGCATACCCACTTGCAGCAGTCTTGATATTCAATGGCCTTAAAATTGGAGAAGACACAATCAAAGATTTCATTTCTTTAAAGAAAGTTTACTGTTCCTCTATGTTCACTGAAGTGTCCTCATCATTGTCTCTCAATTCAATCTCAAAAATATTAAAGTCAATTTGTTCTGGAGGACCGAACAAACGGTCATTCTCATCATATATGTATTTCACCACGACCATGTTTTAAGAAAATGTTGGTTAAACATTTCTATTCTGGTGTTTCAGCATTGAAAGTAAGAGCTGATTCGAACGTATCATAAAGTTCAACGTCTCTTTTTTCTCGTGATTTCCTAGCTTGGATTAGATTAACATTTTAATGATATGCCAATTGAAATTGAAAATATATTTGAAATATTTCAATTGGGAACCAATAAGAAAACATATTTCAAAGTGTTTTCAGAAATCAGAATTACAAAATTTTATTTTACAATTTTTCGTTTCTACAAAATTAAATCCTTCATAGGGTTTTTTGAAAGATTATGTTGTTTGCTTTTGACATTCACAATTATATTTGAAATTGGTTAGCGTATTGTGTGAACTGAGTTTTTTAGTAAATAGCACCTTCGAGTCAAAAAAACATAATAAAATTTTTAAACGCACAAATTTTATTTTTTTCACATTTTTTTATAAAAAAACATGGCTAGAAAATAGAATTAGGTATCTAGAGTTAATCTTACTACGGACTATATTGACAACGTGCAAAAAATTAATTTTTATCATTCCTAGCGGGTACACTCATAGAAATAATGACATATTAGAAAAAAAATAAAAATATTAGAAAAAAGCTAATAAAAATTAATTGAAAATTACCTTGCAGAATTTAGCAGATTTTTTTTGCTAAATATTAATAAAATAAGAACAGCTAAATAAAATATCTTTTAACTTTACAAAATTTTAGTTATATTCGATGTGAATTTGAGTTAATTGAAAAAAGCATTTTACTCTGCTAAATTAGCAAAAACTTTTACTAAATATTTGTAGTCTCAAAATAGCAAACAAAAACTGCAATATTAACAAAATTTTTGTTAAATTTACCTCATATTTAGTAGAATGCAAATAACAGTTTATTTTGATAAAATCAACAGAAATTTTTGCTAAAAAATTGTAGATTGCTGATTTCATAAGGGCAGACTTTTATTTGCATTAAAAAAAAAACTTAAAAAAAAATGTAAACATTTCAAAATTTTAATGATTTTTTTGTCTACTAATATTTAGTAAATATTTTTGCTGATTTGAAAAGATTATTTTGTTACTTTCAATTTACTAAAATTTAGCACTAATATAATTAAATATTTGTAAATTCAACAGATTTATTTTTGCTTTTCTTATTTTACTAGTATTTTGAAAAAAAAACCTGCTAATTTTAGCAGTTATTTCTGCAAGAAATTTTTTGACTCGTTTTTAGTAGCTTTTTTTTGCTATTTGTACAGGTTTATTTCCGTGAGTGTAAGACAGAATGTCAAAATAACAAAAACTTCAATAAAATAAACTAAAAGTGTCCAACATTTTTGAAGTCATTCATATATATTTTTGGAAATTTATTTTCTTATTTGCCGGCTCATATAATTCAAAGCATTTATATGTGTTAATTTGCGGATGATATTGTATATGAGGCACATACAATTTTATATGACTAACACATTTGTGCTTGTTTTATTGTGCTCTCTAAATTTGAAAATATGGAAAAGCCACCTGTGTGGTAGTCCTTGTAACCAGGCGCGGATCCAGTAAAAGGTTTTGGGGAGAGAAATTAAAGTATTTTTAATAAACTTTTTCAATCTTTTTCACATTTTTATTTGGGAAAGGTAATGTCACATTTCCCTTCCCCTGGATCCGCGCCTGTTGTAACACACTATGTATTTGCAATTATGTTCTGTACAATGCAAACATCAAAGGTAGCGCTTGAATATTTGTTTATTTATATAAATAAAATTAAAAGTAAATAAAAAACTAACCTGTATATATTAAAGTACATTAAACAATTTTAAGCCTGTATAAAAAAATACTGCTTCACAAAATAATTAAATTTTCTTGGCACTAAGTGCGACTATTTTTTTTTTCTTATGTATTTGAACCAGTTAAACTAGAAAATCCCATTTTGAATTGTTTTTAATGAAAACAATATTAAGACCACAAAATCAGTGGTTTAAGAGCAATAGGTAAAATGTATTAAAAAAATCGGAATTCGCAAAAACATATTTAAAATTTTGAGAAAATTGTAAAGTTCAAGTCCTAACAAGAATGTTTTTTTTTTCAACACAGAGCCCATATTTTACCAAAGAAAGCAATTTATGTATTAAGAAAATCCATGAATAAATTCTGAAGCTATGGCCATTTATATACACACAGAAAACAGTTTTGTAGTTGCAACCGAATTTTTTGCCAACCTAATTTCTGTGGTTCCACGTACTATCACTAGTATTGAATTTTAATACTACTGAAACATCCAAAATTTATTTTCTAATATCGAATTTTTATTATAACCTCGATCTTCCGTTTGTCAGGTAAGTGTTTTACCTCTAGCCTAAACACAATTTAAACATGTTTTTTTTGAATATTTTCTAGATTCAAATTTAAATATTTGTCTAAAAATAGATTTTTATGTACAATAGAAATTCGGTTGCTAAACTCAATATTTTATTAGAGTTACCAAAACTATAAAAAAAATTATATTATTTTAAAATTATTTTATAAACAAAATTCTTCTCCGCCAACTGGGTTCGAACTTTCGACCTTCTGCTTATCATACAATTACTTTACCTCTAGCCTAAACTCAGTTTGAATTTGTATTTTCAAAATTTCTTCCTTGAATATTTTTTTCCATTAAAGTTTTAATTTTAATGTCTAAAAATAGATTTGTATGTACAACAGAATTTGGGTTGCTAATCATAATATTTTATTAGAGTTACCACAACTATTAAAAAACTTTATATTATTTTGAAATTGGTAATGATTGTTTTTTGCAGGCGAAACTAATATTCGATTTTAATGTAATGTAGTTGAATGATGTGACTGTGTTTTGGTTAATTTTATATATTTTCTGTTTACAATATAGTTAAATTATTTTGATGATGAATTTTAAGTACTTACAATTAAAATTATTGAATAATGATTAAATTTTGTTGGTTGCAATGGAGTTGCAACCAATTTATGCTCTGTGAGTATAAAAATAATAATAAAAGCCATTTATAACTTAACTTGTCGTATGAGTGCTGCTTCCTATCACTAAACGCAATACCCATATGCCTGAGGTTTACCAACTTTAGAAATTAATAGAATTAAAAACACTGTAAGTAAAATTAAAACTTTTGAAATGACACACTATTATTAAAACAAAATTATTGTATAATCTCTTTCTATTACATGAACAATATCCTTTCACTTATTATAAAGTAATTATGTGAAAATGACACACCAAAACCCCGGGACACGTGAACTTAATTTTGGATCGTAGAATCCAGTGGTTTATTCCGTTTTAATAGCTTATGTCAAAATAAAAAGATATTTAAATTTTAAGTTTGCATTGACTCAAGTGATTTTTATATGTTAAATTATTCTTTTATACTGTCACTAAATCCCTATGTGGTATTTCGGCACGATTCTGAGTTATCGGCCTTTTAGTTAAATTATTTCACATTTTTATTCATAACTCAAGATAGCGTAAGAGCTTCACACAGTCATTTGGACACGGCATAGGGAAGTAATTTATATTTTTTCAGTGCGCCCCGGTAGGCTAGTTGGCAGCGTGCTGTCTAATCTGTCGTGGGTTTGATTTCCCACCTGAGACACTGGACTGTTTTCGCTACAACGCGCCATAGTAGCTAGTGCTCGGTTAGGGTAATAGTATATAATTTGTAATTATATGATTATTAATTAGTAAAATAAAAAAAAAAATAATTTATATTTAACACATATTTTTTTATTCGCATAAAAAAATTAAAAAAAAACTTTAGCAATTTTACACTTTTTTTACAATTTTTTTGTCTACTAATGTTTAGCAAATTTTTTGCTGCTTCAAGCTGATCATTTTGTTATTTTAAATTAACTAAAAAATAAATACTCTCACAAGAAGGAGAAAACTTAACCTGTCTATGCCGGTCGTTGGGGGTGTGACGGTTGGCTTCTCTAGCAGTGTTAAGCATCTTGGAGTGACTCTTGATAGCTCCCTTACCTGGAACGAACATCTGGACCACGTCTCCAAGAAGGCCACCAGGGCATATTATGCCTGCCAGAGGCTTTTCGGGAGTGTCACCGGAGTGGATCTTTGATAGATATTTTGATGTGTTGTTGTTTGACAGAGGCATGTGGACCAATCAATCATGGGAACCGGAAGATGGTTCTCAGTTGTGGTTCACTGATGGCTCTAAGCAGTCGAATGGAAACACGGGTGCGGGCGTCTTTGGAACAGGCTTCCAGCGTGCTTTACCTATGGGAAAATATCCGTCCATTTTTCAGGCGGAGATTTTTGCCATCTGTGTCTGTGCAGGGGAATGCCTGCGAAGGGGAACTCGCAGATCTCGCATCTACATTCTTTCTGACAGTCAGGCTGCACTGAGGGCCTTAATGGCTTATAAGGAGTCGTCTGGGTTGGTCATGAAATGGATTCAGACTCTCAATAGGCTCGGTAGGGGCAACTCTCTAACCTTGGGGTGGATTCCTGGACATGAGGGGCATGAGGGCAACGAGAGGGCAGATTGTCTTGCCAACCACGGCGCCCGAAGGCCCTTTATTGTTCCTGAACCATTCTGTCGAGGCGACTCTTGACGCTTGAAAGGGGGGGTTTGAGGACCCTGGCGTCGTACTTAACTGGACACTGTAATCTCAGATACCATCTGCACAAGAAAGGTCAATCGGACACGGATATGTGTAGGTTTTGTGAGATGGTGTCTGAGACCTCGGAGCATGTTCTCTGCGAATGTCCCAGGCTTTGTGATAGGAGACTTAGGTTTCTAGGTGATCGCTTCATTTCGCCTTCCGACATCGCGAACATTTTGCCTAATAGAATAATTGGCTTTATAGGTAGCTTGAATCTGTAGGTACCCTGCGGGAAATAAACCAGTCACTGGTATGGTCACGTGACTAGAGCTTTGTGTGTATGAACCTGTCCTAGTTTCGGTTCTGTTATATGAAAGTGACCGGTACTTTTAACATGGGCTTGTCATAGGAGGTGGCAATTGCTACCTTTGGAGCACCTCGTGACGTGGCGAATAACTTGACGAAGGTTACCTATCACCGTACCGACTGAAATTAATAAGCTACTGGACAAGTTAGAAGTAGACAGTGTTAAAGTAGGATAATTTTAGGATTTATGTGACATGTAACAGTGGGAAAATAATTATCACGTGACTGGTGTAGTTGTACTGAAGAACAGCTTTTGATGGAAAACTAGTCACATATTAAGCGCAATGTGTGCTGTTACTGAGGAGTTTGAATGGATTAGATTTGTGAAGTACCACTGCACTGGTCTAGGGAGCACATGTCGCCGGGTATGCGAAAAATAATTAGCAAATAACCTTTTACTTTTTCTAATCTAATCTATCAACTGTAGCTAGTTTTTTGAATAATTGACAGATTTATTACTGCTATTCTTATCTTACTAATATTTAAAAAAAAATCTGCTAATTCTAGCAGTTTTTCCTGCAACGTAAATTTTTTCGCATCTTCTATATCCTTTTTTAGGGCTTGACTGTGTTAATTAAAATTTTACTTTTTCTGTGACCAGTAATTATTAGCAAATTTGGGTGAAACTAAGTACAGAATGATTTTCAGACATTAAGCAAATTTATAGACCGCAAAGTCCAAATTTTATGTTATTTTAAATTATTTAAATATGCTATTAAAAAAAATCTTGCAGTTTAAAACTTCAAAATGTTCAAGTAATATTTGTTTATAGTTCAAATGTTAAACAAATAAAAAAAATATATTTATTTTTAAAAAACAAACATTCATGTGGCGAGAAATTATGTACAACAAATGCGTAACTAAATATAGATTATGCGGCGTCATTGATATGCCAGAAACAAAATACAATAATGAACAGAAAAAAAATAATCCAATAAAATCTTTAAAACACTTGTTTTTCTTTAAAACATTAAAGAGAAAATCAAAAAAAAAAAAAAGGGAAAAGACATATTTGGATTTTTTATAAATAACCCAAACCTAATGTGGGAATTATGTCTGGTTGTATCATTTCGTTTTAGATGAACAAAATTGTTATTGATACTATGAAAATAGAGCATATAATCTATCAAATGTTAACAGATATTAATTAAAAAAGAAATTTGAGTAGTTTTGAAATAAAACCAAAAACAAAGATGTCAACATTAGGGTGTCCCGATAATTTTTTTTTGAAAGAATACCACTCAAACGATAAGTAGTAGTAGTAGTAGTATTCTTTATTTTCATTTCAAATTTAGCAATATATGTACTTTTTTAATGTTAAGATAAAAGATTTTAAGAATAATTTGTAAATCCAACTTTGACTTTATGTCGTCAGTCGGTATACTATTTGATAATTACTTTACACATGAATAGATTAATTTTTATACATTAAATTAAGCTATTAAATAATTTCGATATATTACACATGTTTTGATATAATTTGCCAATAACTTCCAAGAGTGTGTTTTACCATCTAATAAATTTATTATTTCCTCTTCACTTAGTACAGTTTTTCCAAAATTTGAAGCCCTAAATTCCCTTAAAGCGTAACAACGACCCATAAAATGTTCTATGTCTTCTTTTTCTCTTAAATTACAAAGTGAGCATAAAATTGAAGTATTGTTATTAAAATTATTACCATTTAGCTTTATCATATCACTTCTTGCCTTAAATACCCATGTTATATCTTCAATCTTTGTGTTATCGGTCATATATTTAACTCCTGCAAGTGGATTAAATTTTTTTTAAAAATTCTGCTTGTTTGGTCTATTTGTGCCAGCTCATTTTGCTTATATTTAGTTCTTAACGCATTCAGTAAATTTACACGATTTGAGTTCCATTGTGTTTTGTTAAGATTCTGTGCCCATGACAGTCCATAATCTGCACTTATTCTGTTCAGATCCTTAACCCAAAGTAGTTGCTGCTGTTCTAGGAGTTTAGTGAACTGATTTGGAAGTCTATGTTGGTTGTATTCAAACTTAGTCCTAGAAATATACCTTAAGTGTAGGTCTAGTGTGTACAGATGCCCGTTTTCCATCCCAGTTTCTAGCATAAGTATAAGTATATGGTGTGAAGCTGGGTAGTTTCAAAATTTTCTTTATAAAAACAGCTGCAGCTTATCAACCTCTTCAAAAAGTGAAAATCCCCATACTTGAGCCCCATAACTTTGAACAGCTCTACTGACTGCCAAAAAGAGTTTTCATTTAGATCTTAGCGATATATTAGATTTATTGAGAAAGTTGTTCCAAGTAATATTTATGCTATTTTTCCCACAATGATTCCACATGTTTTCTAAAAATCATTGTGGGAGACAGTGTGACGCCTAGGTAACAATACTCGGAAACTATTTGTATCTCTTCTCCATTAAAATACCATTTTTCCTTTCGTGACAATTTTCCACCTTTTCTAAATACCATAATTTTTGACTTGCTTAGATTTACTTCAACGTCCCAAATTTTACAATATTCTTCTAATTTATGAATCATTTTCTGCAAGATACTAACTTCGTCTGATAGAATAACGATGTCATCTGCATATAACAGTAGACGAATATTCAAGTTTTCAATGTTTATCCCTCCTTCTAAGTGGTCATGTAAGTCGTTCAAATATAACGCAAACAGTAACGGGGACAAAAGGCATCCTTGTTTCACACCTGATACCGTTGAAAAGGGGTCAGATAGCTCTTGGCCTGTCCAAACGGCTGATTTTGTGTTTTTATACATATTTTCAATAAACTTTACTGTTTTGGACGAGAAACGATAAGTATTAATGAGCTAAATATAAAAATAATAAGCCAACATTTTTTTTTCCAGTGTTTAAAGTTGGCGAGGTTGATGTAGATCGGTAAACCAAAGTTTATAATTTTTGAACAAAATTAGTGTCAAAACTTGCTTAATGACGAGGCCGTTACAAAAGGCATGTTTTAAATTTTTAAGTGATTAATTTTATTTCACTGATGCTTCTTTTATGATAAAAAAATAATAGATTTTTTTTTGAAGATCATTCTTTTTATAGTTTTAAAGGCAAATGTGGACTAGAATTGTTTCATATAGCAATCTAAATTAACAGGCTAGCCATGGCACACATTGTGAACCCCATTTTGTCAAAAACATAAAAATCAGCATCTTTTAATACGCAATAGTCAACTAGATTTACTTTATACACTTTTGTGAAAAAACTTTTTCAGCCAAAATACACTTAAATCAAAATCTTCAATCGCTTTTAGGGAACTAAAGATCCCATTTAAAATTTTTTGTTTATTTTTTCCGTCTTTAGCTCATTAATAGACATCGTTTGAGTGTCATTATTTCAATCAATTTGTAAAAACACAATTTATCGGGACATCCTAATAAACATGAAGACATGTGTGTTATTAGAGAAATTTTATATTTTAGGAGGGAAAAGAATGCATTAAAAAGATGTTCGTTCGATAATGATAGCGATGTTCATATGTTGTTAATTACAACCTGAGGGAAAAATAAATTTATTTAGAAATATGTAAATTAAGACCTTATTGACATAAATATTATATTATTATATATAAGATGTTTGACGGATTAAAGAAATGGGGAGTCTCAATCTTTTGTATATTTTGATGAAGTCAGTTTACATTAACTGTTCGTTAAGTTAACTATTTCAATAAAAAACGCTGCAAATATTTTTGCTATTTGGGAACCACTGGTATATATTAAACACTAAAAACAGTATGCTTAACACTTATAAAAACAATAAACAAATATTCCCCATAATATACGGTACATATATTTCCAATCTAAAACATCTTGTTATATAAAATTCCATTTGATATAATCTGCGACACCTGCTCATAAATGCATTTTTCTGCTTCCATATTATTCGAGTGATGCCTGTGTTAACTAAGTTAGGTAAAATATGAGTACTACACCATTTCAAGATTAATTTCGGTAAATATCACATTAATATAAGACGGAAAAATTGTTGTTCAGTTAATATCAAAGTTAAATTTTTATAGTAAATGTAAATGAGAAAAAATTTTGGTAAGTCAAAAGTTATCACCGACATTAAGAAAACGTCAATTGTAATGGGCTATATTGAAATATAAAATGCATTAGTAAATTGTAAATTTTTATTGTAAAATGTCAATGAGACACAGTGAAATGTATTTCGGAGTTTTCAAAGAAGTTTTAGACAGTGTAAAATCGTAATTTTTGTAATAATCTTCGAATATGTATAGTAACATGCAAATCAGCCCATACAACAATCAAATAAAGGGTGTCCCAAGAAGAACGCAATTTTTAAATCTGGCAACATTCGAAGTGTCATTGTTTGACATTTGAACAATTGTTATTGTTTGCTAGTAGAAGGTACGAGGTTAGTAAAAATGGAGCGCTACACGAATGAACAACGCATTCTCATTGTGAAATTGTTTTACCAAAATGGTGAAAGTTTTGCGGCTACAGTTCGCAAATTGCGATCAATTTGGGGTCACAATAATGCTCCAAAAGAGTCAACTGTAAAGAGATTAATGGATAAATTTGCCGAAACTGGGTCTGTTAGTGATGTAAAGACAACAACGCGCCATAGACCAGGTCGATCGACCGAAAATGTCGCAGCTGTACGTGATGATGTCGCTCAAAATCCATCCACCTCAATTCGACACCGGTGTTCGGTATCGTGAAATGATAACCAGTTTTTTCTTGCCTAGAATTGAAGAAATGAATGTGGAGGGCATGTGGTTCCAACAAGACGGCGCCACATGTCATACAGCCAGAGAAACAATTCAATTGCTGCATCAGTCATTTCCCGGTCGTGTTATTTCGCGTTTTGGAGATCAGAATTGGCCGCCTAGATCGTGCGATTTAACACCATTAGATTTTTTTCTTTGGGGTTTTTTGAAGTCGATGGTTTACGCGAATAAGCCGACGACGACTCAAGCCTTAAAAGAGGAAATTGGACGCTGCATTAATGAAATACCGCAGCATTCATGCAAAACGGTCATTGAAAAATTCATTAAAAGATCGCGTGCATGCCAGCAAAGCCGCGGCGGCCATCTGCACGATATATTGTTCCATACATAACCTCATTCTATCTACTTTACGATATAATAAAGTTTCACGATTTTATTTAAATATCTGTGTTTTATTTAAAATTTAAAAATTGCGCTCTTCTTGGGACACCCTTTAGTAGTAATATCACGTAAATCAGATGATATAACTACTAAAAAGCCATTGTAACATTTGAATATCTATAATAAAATACAGATATCAATAGTCATATGTAGGGCAAAGTGTTTCATGCAACTATAAAAGAAGATATGTGCTTCAAATATGCAATAAATAAGTATAAAATATGCATTTAAATCGAAATATGTACAAAAACCAAATATTATGCACTGAAAATTCAAAAATATGCATTAAAAATAAAAAAAATATGAACGTACAATTTATGGATTTTTAAAAATCGATTTATTACTCGAGCTTGCTGGTTTAAAAATGAAATAACAAATGAAATTTAGATGCTATGTTCACTGAACATTGTTCAGGGTTACAAAAGTTTTCTTTGATTTAATTTTTATTAAACCCGAATTTTAATTTTTACAAAATATTCAATTAAATACATATATATATAAAATATGAATGAAAAAAATGTCAAAATATATCATTAAATATGCAGTTATAGCAAAATATGGGAAAATAAACATTTATAAAACGATGAGAATTTGTTGCAAATTCTTTGATTCCGAAGAGTATTTGGTCAACATCGATTTTAAGCTACTGTAAAACAAACATGCATTTGCATGAAATTCCTGGCACTGTCACTACACTCAAAAAAAAGTTTGTAAAACCAGCAAAAAATTTTGATAAGTCAGCAAAATTTTAATCAGGAGAATGCTTGCAAAATAATTGCTAATGATAGCAACATCTTTTGCTAAAAATCAGCAAAATTAGTAGGTTCATCAGAGCACTTAGTTGATTAAAAATTAAAAAATCTTTAATAATTAAGTGCTTATTTTACTTCGACCTTTGGTTAAATATTTATTTATTGAATTACAACAGAAAGGTCTATGACCTCGAACTTAATTATTTATTTATTGAATTAAAAAATCCTTGCTAAAAGTTAATAACATTTTTGCTGTCTATTAGTTGACCTAGAAAACTCAAAATTTGTAGAAAAATTATACTTTAGTTTATTTATTTGCTGAAAATCATAATTTTTGTGATTCTTTTAAAAATAACTTTCAATGCGTTACAAATAATAAAAGTGTTCATACTCCCACATTAACGACATGAATTAATTTAATATCTGAAAATATACACAAGTAATTATATATAACATAAACAAAATTATCTTTCATCTACACTCAAAAAAATAAGTTAGTACAAAAGTTAGTAAAACGTCTTGTAAATCAGGTATACTATTTTTTAGCAAATTTTTTTGCTAAAATCGTGTTTTCAGCTAAAATTTTTGTTATACTTATTCAGCACTTAACTGTTTTATACTAATGCTTTACTAATATACTAATGTTTTACTAATTAATTTTGCTAAAAAAAATTGTGCTGATAAGCACATTAATAGTGTGGACGACAACCAGATTGAAAGATATACGCAGAATGAAGCAGATGTCGCGGCATGTCAAGATGTAGTAGAGAAGAGGAAAATGATACTAAAAAGTACAACTCTAATAAGACATATAAAAAAATCAACCATGGAAGACTTTTGTATCTGTTTTTCATACATAAAACAAAATTGACAACTTAAATTTTGCGTTGTCACCGGCTTGTGAAAATAATTGTCTATTAATAAAATAAAAGACAAAAGAAAATATTTAAATTTAATATGTATTTCTACAATAAATGTTAATAGATTAATAATCTAGTGTGGTCAAATTGCAAACAAACATATACAGACATGTAGACAGAGTAAAGTGAAAGACAAAGACACACATCTTAGGTAGATTTGTATGGTTCCTTTTTCTTATTGCAAAAAAGGGTTGTTTTTTTCGTTTCGTTTGTTTTTGTTTATTTTTTCGTTTCTTTTCTATAATTATCTTCGGCAGTTGCGTTCTTTAAAAGAAAGCATCATTTAGACAACGATTGATGTAAGTAGTTGAAAGAAAATTTTTGTTATGTTATATATATTTATTTCTATATATTTTCAGATATTAAATTAATACATGACATCAATGTGGGAAAATGAAAATTTTTATATTTCGTAATTATTGTAATTTATTTTTAAAAGAATCACAAAAATATGTTTTATGATTTTCAGCAAATATATTAACTAAATTACAATTTTTTTTACAATTCTTTTGCGTTTTTTTCAATCTACTAAAATTCAGCAAAAAATTTATTAATTTTTAAAAACGCTTTTTTATTTCTAATCTACTAAGTGCTAGCAAAACTTTTGCTGAATCTACTAATTTTGTTGCTAAAAATCAGCTCGCTGATTTTCAGCAAAAGATTTTGCTGACATTAGCAATTTTTTTGCTAGCACCCTCTTGACTAAAATTTTGCTGACTCAGCAAAATTTTTTGCTGACTTTAAAACCTTTTTTTTTGAGTGTACTTACATCAATGGTTGTCTAAATGATGGCATCTTTTAAAGAAAGGCCAATGCAGTAATTCTAGATACGAAACAAGAAATAACGAAACATGACATATACAACCCTTTTTTGCAATAAGAATAAGGAAACATAAAAAATTACCTAAGATGTGTGTCCTTGTCTTTCGCTTTAGTATGTCTACCTGAACATATATTTGTTTGACAACACTACATGAATATTATTGAAAATCACTATAGACATTTAGTTTACACATTTAATCTTTACTAAATTTAAATATTTTATTTTGCCTTTAATTTAACTAATAGACAATTACTTGGACAGCACAAAATTTAAGTTTTTTTAATCTTTAATGTATGTATACACATTGATGGTGTCTTTTTGTCTTTTATATTAAAACCAGATACAAAAATCTTCCATTATTGATTGTTTTATATGTCTTACAAGAGTTGTACTTTTTATTATAATTTTCCTCGTAGCTACTACATCTTGACATAAAGCGACATCTATTAATGTGCTTATCAGCACAATTGTTTTAGCAAAATAAATTAGTAAAAGGTTAGAAAAATATTAGTTCAAAACAGTTAAGTGCTGAATAAGCATAACTAAAATTTTAGATGAAAACACAATTTTTTCTGAAAAATGATTTATAAGACGTTTTACTAACTTTTCTACTAATTTATTTTTTTGAGTATAGTCATATGTAATTCAGCCAATATAAAATTTGAATGTCTATAATAAAAGACAAGGAGTCATAAAAAAAATTCAATATGCAATAGTAAAATTCAAAACTGAAATAAAATTGTTAATGAGATTTTAAAATGGACTTTTAGAAAATGCTACATGTAATAAATATGCCACAATCAATTAACAATATTTGTAGTAACATGTAAATCAGAATGTATAACGTTTAATAAGAAAATATTTTTCGTATACCGGCTGTAATAAAAAATAATTTAAGAAGTTGTAAAATGTAAATCAGAAATTATCAAATGCATTTTTTTTTATAAATTTTGGAGTATTTTATGCAGTCCAGTATTTTTTTATATTTATACAAAAAATAACGCTAGACACTACACCGCATGACATTTTTTATTGAGTTTCTCTCCTCCGGCGCTAAGACTGGATTTTTGGAAATTATTTCGGGTAGAGCCGAAAAGAGGAAAAGTCTTGCGCTTAACGGCCTGGCCAAACAGCTAAAACAAGGAACTTCGAATTTGGTGTATATGTGCAGCGTATACATAATGATGAGCGATTTTTTAATACCGGTGATTTAATCACCGTGATTGAAAAATCAATGGTAACAGTAGTGATCGAATTTTGCAAGGTGCAGTTACTTCAAATGTTGCTCTTTAAATATTTTAGAACCATTCGTTCTTGAATACATAATTGTGTACAGTAATACATAATGTTTTTAGTAAAATTTACTTGCTTTCACACTCTCACAGAATATAAATGTCTCTTTCTATCATGTTTACTTTGAAAGTGCTTATTTTTCCTTATTGAAAACCCGTGATCGCGGTCACTGTTTAAAAGAACTGTGTTTTTAAAATCGCGTTCACTGAGATCGGCGTTTCTGAAAAATCACTACATCGCTCATCTCTAGTAGACACTAAAGGATAGCATGAATGTTTTAAAAATATTCTTTTGCGTTCTGTGATGCCTGTTTTGACGATTTGTATACTTAAAATATCAAAAAACGAACTGATCACTTAATAAAGTTTTTATTTATTTTTTTTAATGGCATATTTTAATTTTGTCCATTTTTTCATTATTTTCAAGCTTTAATATTATTAGAGCAAACAAAAATTTGTTGTTGTATAAAAAAATGTCTTGCGAATGTCTTCCAAGACATTCGTGCTACCCTTTAGACATGATTTTTAAAATTTTTTTCGTGGAGGTGAAAAATTGGACAAGTCTTCTCCTTGGCGGTCTATTTTAAATACGTGTCTCCTGGGGTATGGGCAAAAACATAGATAAGAAAATGAGGAATGTAAAATGGAGATCTCCCCCTTAACGGCCTGCCTAAAGCTCTGAAGGATGGAACTTCAAATTTAATACGTATATTCCTTCGCTAAGATAATATTGTTGGAGCGAAAAGTGGAAAAGTCTCCCCCTAGTTAGAAACATAAAATTTAAAATGTGTTTACTGTCGTATGGGCTAATGCCCTTATAAGGTATACTTTGGAACTTTCTCCAGGATACATACTTTTCATGATATGGATAATAATACCCATATGTTAAATGATATTCATTTAAATTCTTTCTGTTATTCTTCCATATACAATATCTGAAATATATTTCACTTTTATGGCCGAAATAAGAATTACATTTAATATGTTTTGATTGAAAATGTTTACTCTGAACTACAATTCAAAATGGCTTTTTACTCTCTGAAATACAATTAACATTTTTTGAAATGTTTTCGTTTTATGAAATGCATTTATATGTGATGATTGTATGTTTTATTTTCTCATTGACTTTTTTTTTAGATTTTTGCATCTTATATCTGCTAAATATCATATCACATTTTTCAATTGAATGCTTTTTTTCTAAATTGACGTTTTTTTCTGACTCAACACATGTGACAACAAATATTTACAATTGACAATAGATATTTACAATTCACAATGAATATTTACAATTGACAATAGATATTTACAATTCACAATGGATATTTACAATTGACAATGAATATTTACAATTGACAGTGGATTTTTAAAATTTGCAATGTATATTTGCAATTGAATGTAAAAATTTAAAATTTAATTTTTATTACTCATTTACATTTTATAAACTTTTTCAGCGTTATAATGACTGATTTGCATGTGAACCTATATGATTATCGCTAATTCGTCTTGATATTAGTTGAACTGAGTTCAAAATTTTTCATTTACAAAAATATAAGTTGAATTACAAATTATTGTTCAATTAGCAAGTAACATTAAAAAAATGTAAGTGATAATTTAGGAAAACTTCTTATATTTGCTGAAATACATGTTACCAATCTGAATATCATTTTACAATTGATTTGTTAATTTGTTTTCGCCTTTTAAAGGTTAAAAAATGTAAAAATATGACTTTTGCAGAAGATTTATACGCTAGGCACTTATAATAATTGATTAACCAAGACTTCTAGTAAATATTAATCAATGGATATCTGGAAAACACCGAAAATTCATAATACAACAAATGTGGCTTATCATGTTTTTAAAACAAGCCCTTCAATTGATAAAACTCAGTTTCGTTTTGCCGAAATTTATATTGAAATGGTGTAAGTAGTAAGTAGTACGTATGTAAATCTCACAATTACTCCATTGAAATTAGATATTTTATTTTTCTTTAGAAATATGAGCTATTAAAAAATTAAATTCCAAATGAAGCTAGGAAACTGGATAGTTGAATGAGTTCATGTTATAAATAAATGTTAACATTGTAGTTAACATATAGACTTTAGATACTTAAAATGTGTACACAAAGTAAATGAACAAGTTTTATTAGATAAATAATATTCCAATATCATTTAATTAGACTATAATTGCAAAACTTTGGCTTGATCATGATGAATTTGAAATTTTCCAATTCATTAAAGTTCAATCTAATGCAAGATAATATCTGCGACTTATAAAATCGTGTTAAAATATGAAAACTATATCGCTTACATTATCGTGTTTTGAATTATGTTTGTTATACATATTTGTTAATATTAAGATTAACAATTCAACTGTGACACTTAAAGGGAAGACATCCCGACCCGGACCTGCAGCTTTGGAGGAACTCTGGATATGATGTGGAGGAGTAAAAAAAGAAGAGACATGAGTGTAGATTTTTTTTTGCAAATCTATTTTTACACTCATAATTTTTTCAAGTCTAGTTAGTACACATCATTATTACAATGATATTTTTCATTCAGAAGTCCCTAAAGAAGGTTTTATTGGATTAATGAAATATTTTCATTAAATGAATTATAATGGAAAAGTTATTGGTTCCTGTTTCATATTTATTTTGATTTTTAAATTTATTTATTTTACTTTTCTCCTTTTTTTTGACATCTCCCTGAACGCAACTGGAACTCGCAGCCACCAACATGTAAACAGTACCGCGTTGCCGATTGACCTAAATAACTAAAACAAAATGATGTGATTATTTAGACTTTTGTATTCAAATAGCTTTTTCTAATTGTTGAATCGCCTACTGTTGAAATCTGATGAAAAGAAATATTTTGTGTACAAAAAAAATATATATATATGAAAATGATTGCATATTTTAAGAAACATCCAAAACCATTTTATGAAAATTTCATTTTCTTAATGAATTTTTAATTAATTTAATGAAAATTTTACATTAAATCAATGAATCCAACTTCATGAAAGACATTCAATAATAGTACGAATAAAAATTCTATCAGTGCATTTAGAAAACTATGTAGGTAAAGACCACTGCAAAAGTAGTTAAAAACAAATGTAATATCACTTAAAGAAAGGACGAGTCACATTTCAGTAAATTAAACTAACATTTTCAATTGTTTTTTTTAATGTTAAAAAAATGACTAACAATTGCAGTAAAAATAAACCACATATGTTAGTTTAAAATAAACAAAATTTACAACTACATATTTTTAAAGCAGAAGTTCACTGAGTGTACACTGGGTACATATATTTTTAGTAAAATTTGTTTGCTTTCCTTGAGCTATTTATTAAATTTTCTTTTTCGACTCCTTTTATTTTGTCTTTTATTTTGAATTTCCTACTTTAATAACAAATGCTCCAAATGTTAGTGTTTTTGAGGTATTATTTTAATGTTCGCTTTTTGTTATTGCAGTTTATGTATGCTATTTTATTTTCTAGTGTAAGCATTTTAATTAACAAGTAAAAACAGTTTATTACATTAAAAAAAAAAAAAAACGTTGAAGTTAATTTCAGTACAAAAACTTTACAACAAAACGAGTATTTTATGCGAATACACTCAGAAAATATTAATATTTTGTTAAACAAAATAAAGAAATAGATAGTGTAGAAACGGAAATGACATATAATTATTATGTGGACTATCAGTAATGCCACCAGCTTACTCATATAAAAATATATTATTAATTAATATTAATTTTTATATGAAAGATTTTTTTGCAGAACCTGTGTTTATAAAATATATTTTCTGTTAGATTTAGGTACACTGATTCTCATTTGTAGCTTTTGAAATATATTAAAATTAATATCTTAACCTATTGTTATCACACAATTTACAGAGTTTTAGTTATTTACTTAACTTTTCATCTTAAAAAATAATATTATATTACAGTATACAGAATTTGAAAAAGAAAAAGTATTTGTTTCAGAGGAAACTGAATTGTAAAAACCCCTGATTTATGTATTTTTGAAGACAATAGTATTTGTCAATTATATAAATTTAGATATAAATAATTGTTTTCGTAAACACGTTTAAATTTTATGATATAAAAGAAAGTGTTGAACAAAATCCCCACGCATGCGTACAAACAATCAAGGGTTATTTGTATACATGTATAAGGACATTCATTCATATAAGTTAGATATAAGCGGATTTTCAGATAAACCACTTGAAAATTTAAAGCGTTCGGTGACAGTGTTAATTCTATCACGTACTAGCCTAATATTGTTGCTGTTGTGAAGTATTCTGGTGGAGAAATGCCATGGTAGATTTAGCATCATTTGTAACTTTTTAACATGCGATGCAGCGCAAACACCCCATACTGGGCATGCGTATAGAATAATTGATTGAAAAACTACCTTGGCTAAAATAATTTTGTTTTCATGGCTTAAGGGGGATCCACGCCTTATGAGTGGATATAACATATTTTTAGCTAAGTTGAATTTTTCAATTTGTTTTTTAATATGTAGTTCAAATATAAGTTTTCTACTTAACATTATCACTCCATGGTATAAATGTGTCATTAATTTTCAATTGGGTAGTTTGATAAAAACAAGCTTTGCGTTTTCGAGTAAAAAATACAGCTTGAGTTTTTTCCTCATTAATTTTAATTTTCCATTTTTGAAAATAAGCTACCAAATTTTCTAATGCGCATTGTAATTTAGTCACTGTAATTTGACCAAACTCATGCGAAAAAAAAGATAATGAATAATGAAAAATAAAAGAATAATAAAGAGATACTAAAAACTAGTTAATTTTCCCATTATTTTAACACAAAGGAATGATCTAAATTTTTTTTTTTTTTTTTTTTTTTGAAAATCTATTTTTAGACTCATTATTATTTTTTTTTTTCTTTTCTGAACCCTAGTAAGTACATATATAACTACTTATTTTTGATGTTTTGTTAGCTGGAAAGTAGACATTTTGCGCACGATTTATGATTTCATCTATGATTTTATCTATCAGGTATAATATGTCTATATAGCTCAGATCTACCATCTGGAGTCCCAGGTTGTCAGTCAAGCCGTGAGGTCACATTTTACTAAAAAAAATTATTTCAATATTAAATAATTTTTTTTTATTAAATTTAGTTTTTTTGAAAACTTTTTTTTTAGACTCATTTTTTTTGTCCATACTATTAGCATATTGGTAACCACATATTTTTTGATTTTTCGTAAGGTGTTTTGTAATGATATATCATTATTTTGAGCGACATCCCCATATAAAGGTAATGAGATTTGTAATGGCAATTGTAAGTACTTTGCTACAGTTTCATTAGTTTTTTGTTTTTATATACATCTGGATTATTTTTATGTTATTTTTAATTTATAACGAGCTTCCATTCTCCGAATATTTACAAAAATAAAGCTAGTTTTGCAATTACAAAATATGTACTTATATAACCACTTATATGGTAATGTTTTTCTACACTGGGGTACCCCATTTGTTATATATAAAAATTTTCTTATTTTCTTTAATATAAGAATGAGATAAGTGTAATGTTTAGTTTACGCATAGTGATTGATAACTAGGACTCGAAACTTCATGTAAATACATGTTTGTTGTCGTTAGCTGGAGAACAATGTGTACCAAATATCCTTGCGAATTAACAAATTGGCAACAAAATGTCAACGGCTTCTTTATGCATGTTTTTGCATATTTTGCTATAAATACATATTTTAATGCATATATTGGCATTTTTTCTTGCATATTTTGCGATAAATGCAGATACATAAAATAATACTTTTTATGAAGTTGAGATTTTTGTTATCAATTTAAGATCTTTACAATTTTGTTATCATTACTAAAATAATTTTTAATTATGATGAGTTTTTTTTTGTCCCCATGCCACTAAGAGTTAAACATTTTTTAAATAGCAATGAATTTAATTTTTAAGTTAAAAAATTTAAGCAACATTTTTAAGAAAATTATGCAAACTTTGAAGAAAACATTAAAAATTTGTTAAATTTTTGACAAAATAAGCTATTTTTATAAAATGTCCTGGAAAGGAGTCGCTACAAATACCAACTTGAATTATCATTTTTCAATTTATTTTTTTTTGTTTAATAACAACTATTTTATTATAAAAATAGCAATCGACATCTGTAAATGAATTAAAAAAAACGTTTCTGCATTTTTATCAAATTCGTGGGTCTTATTGGATTCCTCTCTAAAGTGGATTAATGTTATCGATGAAGTCAGAATTCCATATGTGAATAGTTTTGAGTATATTAAATAGCAAATTGAAATAAAAAGAAATTTTTTCGAAATTTCGAATTTTGGGAATTTTTATTAATAATACACTTTTTTTCCAAAATAAAAAAAAAATCGGCTTCTTTCATTTGGAATCATTTGCAATAAAACGGGGCGTGTAATGAACCAAAATCGTCATTTTAAGGGACATCGATATATATATATATATATATATATATATATATATATATATATATATATATATATGTATGCACAGCGCATAGTTTAGGGACACGCCCAAAATTGTCGTCGGAATATGCGGTGTATAGAAAAAATTGTCCTCATCTTAAACGCTAGATGTATGAAAAGGCGCGAAAATTTTGGGGACAGTCCCCAAAGTAAGCAAATGTCCCTAAACTATGCGGGGGAACGAATAAATGTCTCTAGACTATGCGCTGTGCATACATATATATATATATATATATATATATATATATATATACAGTGATGTTCAAAACATTTGCAACTGAAATCATGGTTTAGGTAATTATAATTTTTTCGATCAAAAAGATTTGTGGCATAAGTTTTTGTTTTTTTTTTATTAAATTCAGTTATAGCATATTATTTTACAAATACAAAAAAATTATTCATAACTTCTCAAAAATAAGAAAAGTAATTTTAACAATATAAGTCGATAGTGAAGTGTTCAAAACATTTGCAATTCTTAAAGTAATTAACAGGAAATACAAACAATGGTTTTAATGCTCAGTATTTTGTAGCGTAGCCATTATTTGTTATAACTTCTGAACACCTATTAGGCATTGAGGCAATGATCTTTTAATATAATCGTCAGAAATTTGATTCCACTGCTTCTCCAACTCGAAAAAAGTTCATCACCATTTCGGAATACTTTATTGCCGATATTTCGTTTTACAATCATCCACATGTTCTCAGTCGGGTTGAGATCGGGAGATTGAGATTGAACTTTTACAACCCCCGCCGTGTGTTTTAGTCGTCGTCCTGCTGAAAGGTCCATGAGAGTGGCATTTCCCATTCAGCATTAGGAAGCATAACTGAACTCAAAAGATCTCTATAGATTGTGGCCGTCATTGTGCTAGTAATGCGGTGAATTGGGCCAATCCCATTTCCTGAAAAACACCCCCACACCATAATGTTTCCACCTCCGTGCTTCACTGTGGCGGTTGTGTATCTGGGATTAAACTTTTCGCCTCGTGGTCGTCGAGCATTGGCTCTTTCATCTGATCCCCGGAGGTTGAATTTAGACTCATCTGACCACAATACATTTTTCCATTGCTGTTGATTCCAGTTCAAATGGGTGCGTGCAAAGTCAGGCCGAGCTTTTCGTTTTTTTTTTCCGACACAAACGGTTTTTTTTGTACATCTATAACTTATAAGACCATATTCTCGGGCTCTTCTTTTAATGGTGGGAAGACTGGCATCTATTAAATGTTCAGTTTAAGCTTCTCTGGGAACTGCTTTGGGATATTTCGGATCTGGATTTTCCGATCTTCTCTTACAGTTGTAAAACGGGGCCTTCCACCTTTATGAGTTGTGTTTATGTTACCACTATTAACAATGCGGCAAATAGTTGATTTTGGAACGGAGTACTTTATAGAAATTTCTTTTTGGGAAAGTCCATTTTGAAAATCATTTAAAACTTTTGATTTAAAATCAGAATTGTATTTATTTCCTGCCGTTTTTTACAAAAATTATTCTTACGATGTTTATGCTTCCAACATCTTATTACAACTATTAAGGAACAATAATTAAAATAAATTTATTCTTTTATGTTGTATTGCTTCAAAATTACGATTCTTCTTAATAAAACACCGTTTCTTACGTTTTTTTTTTAATCTATATATTTTTAACGTAAGAAACGGTGTTTTATTAAGAAGAATCGTAATTTTGAAGCAATACAACATAAAAGAATAAATTGTAAAATTGAAACCGATTCAGCAACACAAAAATAAAATTGATAATTTTATCAATAATCCCTTAAAATAAATTTGTTTAAAAAATATAACGTCCTGAATCTCATATTAAAAAGGAATGCGATTACCGTTATATCATAGCATTTGTTAGTGTAAATTGTTTCGTTAAGATTAAGAATAATAAGAGTTGGAAATGTTTTGAACACCTGCATTTTGAACACATCTATTATTATTAATTTTTTTGTTGTTTTAATTTAACGGAATTAATTGGTTTTACATGTTTAACATAAAACAATGTATGAAGAATATGTAAAAAATAAATTTTAGTAACTAAGTGTGATTTGAAGAAAATAAATCAATGAAAACAACAAATGCGATCTCAGTTCCAAATGTTTTGACCACTACTGTATATATATATATATATAAGGTGGCGCAAAAATAACCTTCCGATGTTTTTTTTTTATTATGTATTTATTATGTATAGCATTTTCTGATAGGAGGATTACTTTTGCGCCACCTTATACATATATGTATGCATAGCGCATACTATTGGGACATTTATTCGTTCCCCCGCTTAGTTTAGGAACATTTGCTTACTTTGGGGACTGTCCGCAAAGTTTTCATGCATTTTCATACATTTAGCGTATAATATGAGGACAATTGATTCGATACACCGCATATTTCGTGGACAATTTTGGCCGTGTCCCTAAAGTATGCGCTGTGCATACTGTTGGGACATTTATTCGTCAAAATTAAGAAAATATTACAAAAGAAATATGTATTTTCTGCTTTCAAATTTATATTGAAAAAACGATAAGAGTATAACGGTTCCTTTTGACAAAAACGCCAAAATTAGCTAAGTTTCGCAGCGACTTTAAAATATTTTATATTTTTCTTTAGTCTTTAAATTTTTGTGTTTAATTTGATGTCAAAAAATTTGGTCTCAAAATCAATAGCTTTTCATTTCAAAAAGTTATGATGCATATAACATGTAAAATTTTTTTTAAAAATATTTTCTATTTTGATGTTAATTTTTTTGTGAGTGTAATAAATAAAGTATATTTTGTTAGTTACTTTACATAATAAATGATGACAACATAATTTGAAATTACTTTAGTTTTTTTTTTTTACTTTAAATCGCTTTGTTTTGCAATTAATGACAGGTGAAGTGAAAATAACCAAATGAGAAAAAGAAGAAGAATACGGTAGAATTAAATAAATTACTAAATATGGCGAAGACTTAAAACAAAGTTACAAGAGTGTTTTAACAATACTTTGTATTCAAGTCAATATTTAAATAAAAAATTTCAATATTTGCTTTCTCAGCTTTAATAGGGTCTTAAAATTAAAAACAAAACTTCAAATATTGATGGTGAAATATTTCGAAATAAAAAACAATCAAAATTGTTGAAAGTCAAATTAAAGTGGTTGTTCTTTCTTTTTTGGTTGGTTTAATGTTGAACTTTTAAATTGATTTTAAATGTCTATAAAAATTATTTCAATTGTACTACTCATAAATTTTAGTACTTTTTGTTGTTGCTGCTTTTTGTCTAAAGTAAATTTTATTTTTTTTTTTTTGTTATTTTTTAACACTCACACGCGATTTGTATTTTGCGCTCACGTTTTGTTTATGTGACGATCTGACATACCTTCCCCCAAAAAATAATAAAACGTTTATTTTTGTTGTGTTTAGAGTATGAACTGAAAACTTGTTTTTTTTTTCTTTTGTTATTCCAGTTGTATTTGTTAATTTCTTTTTTTTACTTCACGGTTTTTTAATTTTTTGTGTGTTTTTTGTTCGTTTTCGGTTTGGAATGCGATATCTTAACTTTTAATGAACTCACGCAACGAAAAGCTAAATATCAACTGAATGAAAATGCGGCATCAACACAATACTTTGGCTGTTGCTTCTGTTGTTGTGTATGTTTTTTGTGCTGATCACTGTCATTGTTGTGCACACTCCACTGATCACAAAGCTCCCCGATTTCTTGTTATTGTTTTGTTGTTGCTTTTATCGTTGGCTATTTGGTTTATTTAGTTGTTTAAAGAGAAATAGTGGAGTAGAAAACCAAATCATTATAAAGGTGTGTTGTGTTGCAGTGATGGAATGTGTGGTACAATTGTGTAATTTTTGGAATAAAAAATCGGTGAAATCGGAAAATATATGTTCAATGAACATATACTTTCCGATTTCCTTCTCTGTGTTAAGTGTTTTAATTACATTCGTTCCAAGTGCTATTCCATTTCGTTTTCATTGTCTGGTGTTTCAAATCCACGTGTTCGCAGTAGCATTCCATGTCGTCTCATATTTTTGTGGTTATAACTCCACTGGTTTCAATGGTAATGAAAATTGAAAGTTTTTGGAGCTATATTGCTACTTATTTTAGAACGTTTAGGACAGCTTTTCTTCCGGAAAATAGTTGTGGAACTATTATGATAAATGTACAGTAGAGCGACTCAGCGAAAAAAGTTTCTTTTGTTCGCCACTCAATAGGTAAATTGGTTTGTTTTTTGACGATTCCAAAAATGTTTCGTGTCTAGCATTGAGATCTCGTGAGCTGGACCGTTTTCAGAAAAGGCATTTTATTTAGTTTTTCAAAGAATTTTGTTCTTTAATTAAATACAATGTATTCAATATTACTATAATTTGAAAGTTTTTTTAAGATCCGTCCAACGGTGCATAAAACACATCAAAGCAAGTCCAAACATATGCTTTTTTCAGGGATATTCTATAAAAATATACGATTTTTAAGTTTTTTGTTTGGATATTTTTGTTATGTAAATGTCAAATTTACATGTTTAAATCTTTAGGCGATTTAAATTAATAAGTGTTTCAGCATTTTTGCAAATTCGTACTAGTTCGCGTTTTGCTAAAAATGCATTATTGTGGAAAAACTATGTTTTAATCATATCAATATCGGTATAAAAATTGTGTACATTTTAAAATTTAGTGCATTTTTCTAGGTTCTCTGTACACTCAAGGAACTTCTGCTTTAAAAATATGTAGTTGTTTAGGTTGTAATACAGTTTCTTTATTTTTAATGTAAATGTCAGTCATTTGTAGAACAAATTAAAGTTTTCACTAACCTTGTTGTTCATTTAAAAAAACAAACCACATCAAATGACTGTTTTATGATTTTATTTACATTAATTTTTAACATTCGTTTTTTGTTATTTAAAAAAATTAAATAAATAAAAGTTTGTTTATTTTTTACTAACATATGTGGTTAGTTTTTACTACAATTGCGGTTAATTTTTCAACATTAAAGAACAAATGACAATGTTAGTTGAATTTACTGAAATGGAAGTCGTCCTTTCTTTAAGTGAAACAATTTTCAATACAAAAAAATTTAAAAGAATAGAAAATTTTTCAACTTTGTAATAGAAAATTAACGTGTTACCCCCTAATTACAAAATGTTTATTTGTCCACCTAAAACTTCAAATTTCATGTGTAAATTTTTAGTTAAAAATTTTAATTTAATACCCAATATAAAAAAATCTAATTTTCAAAAAAAAAAACTACGCCTACTACTACTGGAGGTAATATGTGTTTTGTAAGATGTTACCAAAATGGACATGGCCTTGTTCAAGCATATTACCAAACATATTACTGGGTAATAGAAAGTTTTTCTGGAACAACCATTTTTAAAACAAAAAATTTTATAAAATTTTTATGCTTGCCATGGTACATTTTGAGGGGTATACAAAAATCACTTTTTATTTTCTTTCCAGCCGATAGCCATAGCAGCTAGTGCTTTAATTAATTTTAGTTATAATTTTAATTATAATTAAAAAGAAATAAATAAATAAAATAAATATTTTCTTTAGGGACAAGCCCAAAATTGTCGCCGGAATATGCGGTGTATAGAAAAAATTGTCCTCATCTAATACGCTAGATGTATGAAAAGGCGCGAAAACTTTGGGGACAGTCCTCAAAATAAGCAAATGTCCCTAAACTATGCGGGGGAACGAATTAATGTCCCTAGACTATGCGCTGTGCATACATATATATATATATATATATATGTATACACAGCGCATACATATATATATATACATCTAGCGTATTAGATGAGTACAATTTTTTCCATACACCGCATATTCCGGCGACAATTTTGGGCGTGTCCCTAAAGTATGCGCTGTGCATACATATATATATATATATATGTGTGTGGACGGTTTTCACTATTTCCAAACATATATACATGCAAACATAATTATAATTGCAAGCAAACATGTTCTATTAGATACATGGAAATGGAAATGTGGTCTAAACGGAAGTATATTACCAGCATTTATATTTCCAGCAGGGCGTTTTTTTCAGCGTGTAGACAACTTATTCTATCATGTCTAATTTTTTCGGACAACTTTTTTCGGCGTTATGTTTCAGCGTGTATTTTCCACCGATACCACATTTGTATATACAGAGTTCTCTACAGTCGAATAAAAAAGTCAGTAGAAAGTTTAGTCAATACGTTTTTAACCCAATTTACAGCTTTTGTACTAGTATAAAATAATTTTATAGTAAACATTTTTAACATTTCTCTTTTTATGAATTGTATACTAACTGTCACTGCAGAATTCAGAAAAACATTTTACTCATTTTTTTAACCAAATAATACTTATTTCCCAAACTTATTTTTTTAAATAAAAATGAAGGCCCTTTTGACGCATTTAAGTTTAGATTCGGTACAAAGCAAACATTTGCAAATCCCATCACTTATGTATTGTGCAATCTTGTTGTTGTGCGTTTCCATAGTTGGAATAAAATAAAAGAGAGATAGAGAAGAAGAGACATTCTGTACACCTTTACACTGAACAAAATTAAATTTTATATTTTGAGCGCTCTATGAGATCGAAATGGCAATCGGATTCATACTCTTAAGGTACCACATACACTACGCAATATTCTTGTGCAACTTCTGCTATTGAGCAAAATGTGTATGTATGTTATATTGGAAGATTGTACAATATATTGAAAAAAATCAGAAAGTTTTGATTCTTATTGCGCAACCAAGAAATGTGAAAAATATTATATAGTGTGTTGGCCACATTGTGCAATTTTTATATCCCTCCACAACAGAACACAATAGCCATATTTTGTGCAAAAGTATTGTACATTGTAGGGAAAAATGGCAATACTACTGGCAATGATATTTGCAATAATATTGCAAAGTGTATGGGTACCTTAAGAAAGTAATACTTCTTAACAAAGCAGATAAAATCATATGTCTAGCTTAAAGGCCGGATACTTCGTTACTGGCTGTATTTTATATTGGAATATATTCGGAAGGTAACAAAATTCTTTTTCTTAGGAATTTCCGCTTTTAACGAGTTATCAGATTTCTACCGAAAAGTTTTGTATTTTCTTTCTGTTTTTTTATTTTAGACCCCCATTTGTTTCGAGATTTTATCATAAATTCAATGAATTAACACATACCAAGAGAAAAACATATTTTTAGTTGCATACTTTAAGATCCAGGAGTTTGGGCAGGGTTAATGAGAAGACTTTCTAATTTTTTCCCCTGTCCCATTCTCCGGTGGTTTGAGCTATTTGGTAAAGGGGGAAACTTTAACTATTTTAACACTACTTAAACTATGAACTAAGCATTTGAATTCTGCAAAATTACCTCTTTAATGCAGCAGGAATCATATATTTAAATATTAAATTTCTAATCTTTTTCTTCATCTACCGCCTCTGGGGATGCCTACTCGGGAAAAGTAACCTACGTACATAATTTCAAGATCCTAACTTCAGATGTTTGGGCAGGTCATTAAGGGGAAAATTTCTCCCCATTTGAACCTAGACAAAAGGGTATGGTAAGACCGTTACCAGGGACACTTTTGTCATTATCCGTGGTAACTTCAGAAAATTCCTTATAAGTATCTTTACACTGGAAAAGTAAACTAAAAACCTTATTTTAAGTTTCTTTCTTTACCGTTTTGGCAGCCCGTTAAGGAACGACTTTTTTCGAATTTTCGGGCGAAAGTTCTAAAATATAACTTGTCCGCGAAATGGACCATGACCCAGTGAACACATGTTTTAAATATAATGTTTATAACCAAAATGGCTTATGCAAGCTGTCAAGGGAGAGACTTTTTCACTTTTCCCAACTTCACTATAGGAATTTTCAAAAATCATGTCTAAGGCGGTGTCTACACGGGAGAATGAACCTATATATCTAATTTGAAGTTTCTAAACTAGAGCGTTTTGATTAAGCTGATAATGAGAATATTATTTTATTTGATCCTTCACTTTGACCACATTCCTGCTAAAGTTTCAAAAGTACCTTATAAGTGAGTTAGTTCCAAGAACATAAATTTAAAACTCCTTACTAAAGGGGTTTGGCAGCCATTAAAGAGGAACCCTTCCCCCTTCTACCCAGACTTTGGATATTTTCAAAAGATTAGTATTTTGCTTAAGACAACGCCGGAAGGGAGGAACCAACGTGCACAATTTTAAGTTCCTAACCTAGTGTGTTTGTCAGGTCAATAAGGACTGACTTTTCCCAATTTGAACCATAATTTTCAACGTGGTCTGGTTAAATTCCAAAATGTACAATACTCCAGGGAACACATATCCGAAATTTCGAGACAAAGTGAGGCCGTTAACGGGAGTCTTTTGCCGTCCCCGTAGGAAATTCAAAAATCTTATATTAGCTGATGTCTTCGCAGTAAAAGGAATCTAAGAACCAAATTTGAAGTTCCTTTCTTCAGTATTTTTAGCAGGTCGTTTTGTAGAAGACTTTTTGTTCTTTTGCACCCCCATTTTACGCCGTTCCAGTTGGAAGTTTCAAAATATAACTTATCAGTGGAATAGACCATGCCCCAGTTATACATGTTTTAAATATATGATTTCTTTTCTTGGTTACTGGGAAGCGTTCCAAAAGTAAATTATCAGTGAGTTTTTTAAGTTCCAATTTCTAACCCTTATGAATTTTTAAAATTCCTAACCTCTTTTAAACTTCCATTTATACACAGCTCATGGTGAATATTACAAAATGTACATTTTCAACAAGTTAGTACATATTCCAAGAAACACATGATTTAAATTTTAAACTTCTAGCCGACTTTTGCCCCTTATACCCCGAATATCAGCTGATTGTTCAGGTCGTTGAGATAAATAATTTCCGCTGTTGATCCAAATTTATAAAAACGTTCCTGATGAAAACACCAACAACTACTTATCGGTGAGTGTGGCCATTTTCCAAGGATTATTTATTTTGAATTTCTGTTCGCAAAGTGGAGATTTTCCACTTCCCATATGTATTTACAAAAATCCGTACTAACTTGGAGAGTTTCTTGACGGGCTCTCTCCGATCTTAATGAAATTCATATATTAGACAAGGGTGAGAAAAATAAAGGACAAATGTTTTTTTTTAATAGCAGCCGATTCTCACGTTTAAGGGTTAAAATGTGGGTTCAAAATGATAATATTTTTGTATGAAAACATGTCTAAAATTAACGACTTTCAAATTTATTTGTATGTAATCAAAAACACAAAAATTTTGATACTCGTATTGCCTAAGTTGTAACTTAGGGTTAAGAATAAAATACAGGAGAAAAAAATCTTTTGGGAAAAGTAGCATAAAAGAGTGCAGAAATTAGGTCAGTGGAGAGATATTGGTGATTGGTAAAAAGAGAGATGAAAAGTACAAAATAAGTCGCCGAAAGCGTCGAACATTTTTTTCAGAAATCAAAATTTGTTAAGCAAGAAGATCACTGAAATACAATTAAGGCTCTAATTGTGTTATTCCAGATAAAGTAAACACTTTCATACAAAATAACTCAATTTTCGAAATTGTTATAAAATCTAAATTCATATAATATTCCTTTCAATAAAACGTATTTTTTATTTAAATATCACATTCAGTTCAAAATATATTGCGATTTATTCGTAAATTAGTTATTACGTACATGCGCAGACCTGGAATACTGCCGATTGCCGCTTATTTAGATAGGATTGTATTTGTATAGAAAGAAAGTCAGCAATAGTGTCAGAAAATCTATTTTTAACGAAGCCTGTATTGTAAATCTCTTAAAGCAGAAAACCTTTAAGATATCGAAGACCGGCTTCACCGAAAGAAGTTTCTTTGCAATGCCAGAATTTGAAATATCCCAGAGTAGAAAACCCCTAAATCCGATGAGAAAGTCTGCTAAGTATTTACGCCCACAACTTACCAACTAAAAGTTAAAAATGAACGAAAACTTGGACACACTCATAAAAAAAGTTAGTTCATCTGTCTGTTAAACGGGTTCCAATTCAGTTGAGCTAATTTTTTATGCTGTTATCGCTTAAATCATTTAGCTAAAGTTAGTAGTTAAAGTTATCATTTTACCTCAAGAAAAATTTTTATCCGTATTTGATCTAATTTTTCGACCTAAAATATATGTTTTTTATGTTTCCGCTATCAGTCTCACTTATTTTATAATCATAAAATAGGTTCCCAAAAATTACTAAATTTGTGAAAAAATGCTTAAAAAAAGATACAGCTAAAAAATGGCTAAGCAATTTTATATAAAAAACCATCCATTTTTTCAAAAAACTAATATAATTTAATGAATGTTTCAGTTAATTCATAAAACTAGAGATATCGCACACCCAGTTCAAAAGTGACTTAACTCAAAATTTTAATTTTTCGGTTTTGTGTGCTTAAACTATGCACAATATACTTATTTATCTATAAAAAAAAATATCAGTGTAATTTGTTGTTGTTAACTGTTGCTAAAAACAGTTATGTCTTTCTTTATGTTTCAATTTGTATAAAGCTGCAAATATATTTTTTCGATTTCTGAAAAATTAAAAATTTTGAGTTGTCACTTTTGTACTAGGTGTGCGATATGTTGTTTCTATTTCCAATTATTTTGAACAATATTTATTACAAAACCAAATGCTAAATTTTCTACGAAAAAAGTAAAATTTTAAATTCAATTATTTCACTTTATTAAAACCTAATATTTTATGCATTTTTTAACTAAAACTCTTAAAGGAATGAATAGCGTTTTAAAACTTTTTCGAACATTTTAATATTCGCATTAAAAAACAAATTTTTAAATGATTGAATAAAATTTTAGTTTTTTATTCAGAATTTTTTTAAAACACCAAATCTAGTTTAAACTAGATTTCGAGCATATTGCAAACGCAACCTTACAAAAAAACTAACTGCGTCGGGAAGTGAATTAGTCAAAATTGTTACACTATTTGCTCAAAATAATATTAAACAGAAAAAAACAAAAAAAAGGTTAAAAATATTCTAAAAATATCTGAAAAAATGGGCAATGGCTAAATGCCATTTTTTCCGGCTAAACGTGTTCAAAAATGGCTTAATATTTTTTAATATTAAGAAAGGCTGAATTGGCAACACTGCTACGTACCTACATTGAGAGAATTATATCCACTTCAGTAATGAATTTCTTCATAGCTTTAATGAAAGTAAAAAAGGTTTAAGTAAAGTCAATTCTTATAAACTGTTAATGAAAAACTTCATAAAATTAATTAATCATTTCGACAATGAAGCGTTTATATAATTTTTGAAACAGTTTCATAAAATTTTTTAATATTAAGAAGTTGCATTATATCAATAATAATAAAACTCTTCATGAATGTCTAGAAAAATGCATTGTATCTAAGCCAATGAACCGCTTCATATGATTTTTTAACTCATTAATGGAGCGTCATAGATACTCTGGACACTTTTTAACCAAACTTTGCAGATACTTATATAGCCATATTTCATTAATAAATTTTTGTAATTTAGTTTTGCCTTAAAGTGCCCTCTGGATAAAATATTAGTAAGAAAAAGCTGAAACTGTGACAGCATATAAAACTAAAAATTTCAATTTTGTATAATTATATTCAAATAATGTATGAAAAATAATTTTTGTTAAGTTCATCGATTTTTAAAATTTTTAAAATTTTTTGGCAAAAGATCTCGGTTTTTGACCACTTTTTAAAATTGCCATATTTAATATTTATAAGTTTAGTATTGGGTATACAAGTTAATAATGTCGATTTGGACAACATATGGTATACTGTTTGTGTCAATAATAACAAATATGGTATTTTGGAGGGAAACATCTGTCATTATAACTCAGTATTCGATAGACGCCAAAGTGTAAACACGCATTTTTTTCAATAGCTATAATAATGTCGAATTTTGTGCAAAATAATCGAATTATATGAAATATTTTTTATGAAAGTTTAAGATGTCGCTGAAAACGAATCTGAAATCAAATTTTAAGAATTCCAATAATAATTTTCTTGAACATTGATAGCTGTCATATTAAGGTATCCGCCATTTTGAAATTTTAAAAACCTGTTTTCAGATTCGTATTCAGCGACCTCTAAAACATAAAAATCAACATTTTATATAAATCGATGATTTTTTAAAAGAAGTCATCTGCCATAGTGGATCCGACTTTTTGAATATTTCAATTCTGATTTTGGATTCGTACTCAGCCTGATACTCAGTCGGATACCAAAAAGATTATTTTTCAAAAAAAATTTACGTCATATTGGCTCTGCCATTTTTATTTTTTAAAATCTGATTTCAGATTCGCAATCAGCGACCCCGAAAACTTTCCGAAAAATATTTTATAGAAATCCGATGACTTCAAAAGAAATTTATTCGCTTTATTGAATTCGCCATTTGGAATTTTTAAAATCCAATTAAAGATTCGTATTTAGCTACCTCAAAAACATTACCTGTAATAATATACAACAAAACCAATCACATTGGAAAACAAAAAATCATCCGCCGTTTTAAGTTTTAAAAATTTAATGTCAGATTTGTAATCAGCAATCCCAAAGTCTATTAAGTGACAATTTTGGATCGAATTCCGAAACTTTTTAGATCAGCCGCCATATTGGGTCGACCATGCCTCATACATAAATATATATTTTTATATATCATCAGATCCATGATACACATGGAATAGAGCGAGGGTCTTCAAATTTGATTAATTTTGTGTACACACATATCGCGATATTTTCAGGGTTTTAATTTTAAAAAAATTTAAAAAATCGGAAAAGTATGTAATTTTGAAGAGCTCTATATTCAAAAGTTGCTATCGGATTTCTCTGATTCAAAAAGCATTTGAATTAAATGGTTACACTTATGTAATAAAAAAATACATTTTCAAAAAATGCATTTTTTATGCAAATAAAATTTTTATATTTTTTTGCAAATAAAATTTTTATTGGGTATATCGTAAATTTAACATTTTTTATATAAAATTATGTTTCTGCGATGATATTCATCCATTTTTCTCGATTTAAAAAAAAAAAAAAAAAAAAATTATCCATTATTTCCATACAAATGTGATACGTCCAACTGTGTAGTGTAGTTATAAGGGTTGTGAATGGGTTACAAAAAAATATTTTGACCTTGCAGATTGAATTCCTTGGACGAGTTTGAATGATTTTTTTCACCAAACTAATGAAGTTTTCTTCACAATATAAATGAAATTAAACTTTCTGAAAAAGTTTCATAGTTTCAATGAACCTATTTTTGATGATAATAATAAAATTAAATCTTCCTTACATTTTATGAAAAACTTTATTAATTTAACTAAAAGTTTTAATAGCCGCGTTCTAGTGAAACTTCATATATCTAATGCAAAAACGAATTGGTATTATGCAGATAATTCTATCAGTGCATAATAACTATCAAAATGGTAATAATATCTAATGGTATAACGACTAGAGCTGGTAAGGGAATGAGTAGTTGATATCGAGTATTTGTCTTTTTTATGGGTACTCGATATTTAAAAGTACCCTGCGGGAAATGAAGGGTCGATTGATCTAAAGTGGCAATTCCGTGATGTATGATTGGGGAGCACGTCACGCAACTGGTGAAACCAAAATTGTGGTGCACCAAAAAGTGATAATTTGGGTGAAATGTACAATCACGTGACTATAGTAATGGTGAAAAAACATTCACTGGTTGGTACCAGATATTTCACGTTACTGGAGAAAAAGTAATATAAGAACAAAGTGTACTGAAGCAACTAGGGTCGTTGCCGTTGAACATGCTACTGGCCATTGAACTGTTTCAAAACCGCTAGCAATGGATGAAAACATGGCAATTAGTACCAAAGGATGCAGTTCCTTGACTGCTACCAAGTGGACACAACACTGAAGAAATTTTTTATGTACCGACTTTGTGACAGTATTAATGAAGACGTAACACTTCACCGGTTTAAAATAACTGAATACGGAACTGTTTAGACAGTGACCAAGTTTGTGAGATGTCGCGATTTGTCGCCAAACGACGCGATCTTAAAATGATAATATTGTGAAATAGAATTATAATGCAGCAGACAAAATTAAAATGTTAATAAAGTGCTTTTTAGATGTGTAGCAATATGAAAATTAGTAGAAATTGTTTGATAATACTAATGTTAGCAAATAAAAAAAAAGCTTGCGAAAAATCTATATTTTGAACATCCCGACTTCTTGTCTAGTTTATGCACTTATCCAAATTTAAATTGTTATAATGAATTTAATATTATAGTCAAAATAAACAAATTTTAGAATTGATTTTTGTTGTGCCTTTTTGATGGTTTTTTGAACAGGTGGTATGACACGCTGTTTTGAATAACGGGATGGACGGGCTGTTTAGCAACCCGTACATAATATGACACACTCTGAACAAAAAGTGACAGGTTACTTGCTAATTACTTTTCGAAAAACGGCGACATGTAGACAAACAACCAATATCACATAACACATTGCGCTTAATATGTGACTAGTTTTCCTCCAAGAATTATTCTCCAGTTCTATGATACGTACACCTACACCAGTCACCTGTTGCTTATCACATAAATCCTAAAATGGTCCTACTTTAATACTACCTACTTCTAACTTGTCCCGTAGCATATTTATTTCAGTCGGAACGGTGATAGGTTACCTTGGTCAAGTTATTCGCCACGTCACACAGGTAGCAATTGTCAACTCCTATGACAAGCCCATGTTAAAAGTACCGGTCACTTTCATATAACAGAACCGAAACTTGGACTGGTTCATACATACAAAGTTCTAGTCACGTGACCATACCAGTGACTGGTCCATTTCCCGCAGGGTAGCTACTCGATGTTTGCAGTGTTGTATTTTGGACAGAAAAACAATACAAAAATGAGTATCCGCTAAAATAAAAAGAAAATATTAAAGGTGAAAAGTTTAACGGAAAAGGTTGAAAAACTATAAAAAAAAACTGAATAAATTGTAAAAACGTTTAAACATTTTTTTTTAAATTTGAATTTTCAATAAAAGTTAAAATTTTTGTAAACGATTTAAGAGAATTCCAAATTTAAAAGCCGTTAAAAGTATCGAGTATCCAAATTAAATATATCAACTAGTATCCAGTATTGAAAAGTAACCGAATTACCAGCACTAATAACGATCTCTTTTTAAACGATCGTAACCCCATTGCCATAATTGGGACTACGTTAAAAAGTTTTTCGGACATAATTCCAAATACAGATATTAGAATAAAGACCGTTGAGGTTATGTCCCAGCAGCTAATCAAAACTTTCAAAAAAAATCTTTACTTTTTCCAAGGCTAATCTAGTTTTGAGGTATTTGCGAAACAAATAATTTGTCAGATTTTTTTAACGAAAAATTCTTATTTCTGAAATAATCATGTTCTTCTTATTCTACATGGACAATTTAAAACTTTACTCAATATTATTTTCCAGAAGAGGAATGCAATTATTTATGTTTCAAGCTATGATTGCACTAATTGTAAGAACATTATCTGCATGATATCAATGAATATTTGCATTATATCTATGAAGTGTCACTGCAATTCGTCCAAAGAAACTTTTTTTTACTTTTATGAAATATATTATTTTAATAGTGAATTTTTATCGTTGATCTATAAATTTATGTGTGAGATTTTATTATTATATTTTATATGAAGACCGTAGTGGGTCAGAAAATGCATTCCATTCATGCTAGTGTCTAATAACTTTTTCTGTTTTTTTTCTAATAGTCAAAGTAAATTATCATATAAAAATTATAATTTTTCTGTTAATTTAGAGAAAAATTTGTCATGATCTAAAACCGAACAAATAAAATCTCACACATAAATTTATAGATCAACGATAAAATTCACTATTGAACCACTCACCAGGTACAGTGTAAAAATCGTTTAATGTATATGCTCGACATATGTATTAATAAAAAATCTTTAATGTTTGTTGATATGCTTTGCTTATGTAGAAGGATAGTATATGATGACATTAGAGAAAAGAGAAAAATAAACACACTATAAATAGAAATCGTTCGTGGTAAATTTCATTCTAACTCAACACACAGAGTAATGTGGGATTTAACGTTACCCAATTTCTTTAACATGTGAGTTAAATAGATGATATTTACGATTAACACTAAATGGCACGAAGAATGTTGATGAAGACCGTAGTGGGTCAGAAAATGCATTCCATTCATGCTAGTGTCTAATAACTTTTTCTGTGTTTTTTCTAATAGTCAAAGTAAATTATCATATAAAAATTATAATTTTTCTGTTAATTTAGAGAAAAATTTGTCATGATCTAAAACCGAACAAATAAAATCTCACATATATTATTTTATTTATTAAAAATTTCATACGCCTAATCAAAAAGTTTCATTAAAAATGGTTTCATAAAAACTATGTAGCTTTTCCATAAAGTTTAAGAAAATTTTCAATTTTTTCATTCACTTTGTAAAGAAAACTTCATTAGTTAAGAGAAAAATTTCATTAAAACTCGTCAAAAAAATAATCTGTGTGTGTCTTTCTGGCATAAAATAAAATATATCTTTAATAGCAAACATATGTGCTGTTTAGGGTTAGCTTTTCATAATTACATAGTTATGTTACTCTAACATGAAAATAGCTTTTAAAAATAGCTTTAAGTTACGTTAGAAATATGTTAACGAAACTCTACAAAAACTTTTTTCAAAAAGCTTTCATATAGAGAGCGAGAGTAAAAAAAGTTATGTTATTAAAAAAGACCCCAATAGCCGATAATGTGAATGAAGATCATTTGCGGAATAATATCTTGTTTTTATTTTTTGTCTTAGGTTAGTTCTGCATTTTGAGCATCAATCATCCGTTTTAATGTTTTGTTTTGTTTAAAAAAAATGCAGTTTTCCTCCATTTAAAAATGATGACGATGATGTTGTTGTCTACTTTGTACTAATTTTAACCATAAACAATCAATTGTATTAAGTGTTATGCCACGAGTGACCTATTTTCTGGTTCCCAGTCATAGTTGGTTGTTAACATTTTTTTTTCTTTTTAAAGGAGATGATATTTGATTTTTTTTTGCAACTTTAACAATAATTAATGATTCTAATGAATAATGTGTCTTGTTCATTTTTATATATTTATTTATTTTTTTATAAAGAAAATGTGTTTTTTTACTTTTAAACTTTTCATTAGTATTAACAGAAAATTTCCGCTTTATTGTTCCAAAATGTGTTGTAATTGTTAACGTTTTATTTTTGTTTAATATTTAAGTCTTATTTTTAGTAATAGCGGTTGTTAAAACAAGTTTAAATTCTTATTCTACTGACGTTTGTACTCAATTTTTGTTAAGTTACCCTAACACATACTTGGGATTTTTTCATTAGCATTAGTTCACTAATGCTAATGAAATCACACTAATGCCTAAAAATCTAATTTCAATAGAGCAAAAAAAAGCATTTGTTTACAAAAAAAGTGGAGTGTAAATTGCTTTACATAGGAATGGAACTTAGATCGATAGGAATTGTATGTTTATTTGTATTATCACGTAAATAAGTAACAATAAATAAATAAATCACACTATGGCTGTTTTATAAAAATTGATCAATCGGGATCTCTCCCGGACCTAACCCATTTATATTATAAGGGTGTATTAATACTCCTGGAGAGCAACTTTTTTGTCCGTTTTGCCTTATCTCGCTTAGTTTCGGGGATACTGGGCATTTTAAAAAATCGCCATTTTATGAAATTGCTAGTATCTTGAAAACTAAGCGAAATATCGCAAAACGGACAAAATTTTTCAAAACTTAACCAGCAGAACACGCTCCGATAATTCAAATGTGTTAAGTGTTCCGATACCACTCGTTCCCCGGTTCATTCCACATCGTTCAAGTTTAGACCAATGTTCCATTTTATTGTCAGAGTGACTAAATTGGTATTGTCACGTATTTTGGTAAACAAATAATTTGGAGAACCTGTGGCTGTTTCATACAAAATAAATCTCTCGGGATCTTTCCCGGACAAAGCCTATTTGTGTGTTATAAGCGTTACTTAAAGCTCCTGTGAAGCCCTGATTTCATCAATATTTACAATTCGTTTTTCGAAAATCTTATCTGTCAATTGTAATTTGTTTCCTTTAATTGATGCATTACTAATGGTAATGAAATTTAATATTATTGCCACTGATCAATGAAATTAAATCAATGAAATTCATTATCATTAATTAAACAAATGCTAATGAAAATAATTTCATTACAATTGATATCAATGAAATTGTAATGAAATCATCAATTAATTAGTCCATACAATTAATTAGTCCCATGTATGCCTTAACATTAGTCTTGCTACATTTATGTCGTATTTTTAGTTTTTTTTTTATTATATTTTATACCTGTATGCAGTTATTATTATCAGGGACAAGAACTTCATGCACTAAAAAAGTGTGTTTTAGGCGCCTATAATATTCATGAAAAATCTTAAAATATGCACTAAAAATGAAAAAAATATGAACTTAAATTTTGTTTAACCAATTATTTTCATGTTTTTAAGCAATTTAAAAAATGTATTTGTATTGCTTAATATATTCTCTGCACACTTTTTGCACAATTAACACAAAATTTTAAATATTTATATAGAAAAATATGTATTTAAAAAACCACTAAAACCTTTATCACTTAATCTCAGTTGGCTTATAAAATTTCAGAGAAAGGACATGAACAGCTGGGCTTCTCTTTAGTCTGCAGTTGGTCAAACATAAAATAATACTAAAAGCGATTTTTGTTACAAGAAACTAAGAAAAATTCAATTGAAATATGCAAAATACGCAAAAATGCATTTTAAGCAAAATGAGTAAAAATATGCAATAAAAATATGCATTTTAAGCAAAGTATGCAATATTAATATACATTTGTAGCAAAATATTCAAAAATATGCACTAACAAATCGACGAAAACTCTTTGATTCGGAAAGATATTTTTTTTACCCTGTTCTCAGACTTAGGGGAAAAAATATGCATATGCATGAACTTCCGGCCCCTGGTTATTATGTTTTTTTTTTTTTTTGTATTTCAATTTAAAAGTCTTGTGTAAAATAAAACTGGTTTTTTTAACTGTCGCATTGCAAAAAAAAAAAAAAAACTCCCTTGAATTTGTTTAACCCTTTAATAACAGAAAATCAAGAGGACCGACCATTTATCCTCAATATTTAGGCCTCGCTAGTTTTAATGGCATACCCAGTTTTTTTACTTATGGGCCACATTTTTCGCAAAATTGCATTAAAGTTCTGCATATTTTAATTGTTTATTAAACATGCGGCATTAATAAGTAAATCCGCGGTTTTTCTCAGATGTTACTATTTTTGCACAATTTATTATCCCATTTCGCAAAAGAACCTGGATAATTATTTTGTGTAAAAAAAAAGACAGTTCGGTTCATAGAAAAAATGCTAAATGTGCATAAAATTTATGTGACAATATAGTGAAAAAGGATGACCTATGAGTTCATCTTTTAGTGTAATATGTAAATAGTTTAAAAAATTACGTGTACCAAAATTAAGAAAAAAAAATAATTTTTGCGAAAGTTATTTGAACATAAACTTTCATTACAGTGAATGTCTACAAAATATTTTCAAATTTTAATTTAAAATTCATACAAATATGTGCAATAATGATGATTTTTGCTTCTGAACAAAATTGCTTTGATCCTCTGCCAAATGGGATGATAAATTGTGCAAAAATAGTAAAACTATAGAAAAATCTGAGAAAAACGCAAGTGTTGTTGAAGTTCTCATCAGTAGAGTGCTTCATATTGAGCCTTTTTTTTAAAAGATCTACACCCCTGACATTAAAGACTACCATGTTTATAACCCCTAAAATACATCGGTTCTAGCGAGAACATCCCGTTAAAAAAAAATTTGGTCAAATATAAAAAATATTTCATAATTCTCGATTCGAGATAATAAGATTTTTATGTAATTTTTGTTGACGTTTTTAATGCAATTTCTATAAAAATTAAAAAAAGTCCCTAATTTTTTATCAGTTTTTTAATTTTGAATACATATTTGGTGTTGAAATCCGCTAATAATTTCAATATAATAATGCATCTTATGTCTGTACGGATTATTTCCATAGACTTAAATAAAAATATATAATTAAAAAAAAAAAAAAAAATGTTCTAGAAGGTTTTCAGACTTCTGTAAGGAACTAGGAAACTCTCATTTTTTATATTTATGCAGCTACTTTTTATGGAAGGTAATAGATTTGCTTTTCTCTACGCAACGCGTAAGCTAGAGACTTTGCCGTTGAACCTTTCCTGAAATATTTGCAGAACAAATCAAAATTTTGAAAAAAATTTAATATATTTTTTAAATATGAAACATTAGGTTTTATTAAACAAAAAAATATAAATAAGTAATATGGAGCACGTTATAAGCTGATTTTGAAAACTTTTAAACGATATATTAATAATGAAAAACAGATGAAAAATGGTAGAGTTGTTTATTTTTTCTTTTGAAAATTACATTTAAAAACGTAAAAATGGCAACAAAAAAACTATCATATTAGTTATCTCGAGTCGAGAGATTGGCTATTATTATTTTCTATTGCAGAACGATAGAGTTTTTGAATCTTTTTTAAATTTGACCAAATTTTAAATCCACTTCTGTTAACTAAATCAATATTTCCCAGTTAAGGAAGGATTAACCCTATAACTGGCAAACGATGTTTTGCAATTAAATTCATACCATGCGCTCCACTCGAAAAACAAATAATAAGTTCTTCAACAAAAGTGTTTCTCTTTGCCTAATTTAGGCGATATGAGCCAAAATATTTTAGGGTGCATTTTGGAAAGTTTTGGAAGTTTTGGACAAACATTATTTCTCTTACAAATATATAATCACACTCGAAAAACTATTTTTTTCTGCTCCTATTTAAGAAGATAACGCGATTTTCGCTTTTTGGAAAAAGCGAAATTAGGCAAAAAAGTATCTAAACTTTAACTTATATTGTTCAAACTTCAACGCTTTGCTATTCATACTTAATGTGTTCTTTCTGCAAAATTTCATAAAAATCTGTCTATTAGTTTAGAATCCTGATAAAATCCCTTCAGAGGAATCCTGATAAAATCCTGTGAGTCCTTGGACTAAAGTAAGGACTTATTATTAAAGATAAAGCTTCAATCTTACTCACTTTATTATAAAGAGTTTTTAGTCAACTTAAATTGGTTTTTTAGATTTTTGAAAACTATATTTTTTAAAAATAATTAGTTTTTGAAATTTTACGAAATTTTGATTTTGAAGCTTTCTCGCTTCCAAACCGTGGAAGGCACACGAAGGCTACCTTGAGGCAGCCTTACCTGTTAGACGGTTAATATTTCGAAATTTTAAATTATATTCAAAAAAAAATCTATTAAGAGCAACTCAAATAATATTCAATTGATTGAGTCCTTGGACCTATTATTAAAGATATAGCTTCAATCTTACTTATATTTATTATAAAGAGTTTTTAGTCAACTTAAATTGTTTTTTTTTAGATTTTTGAACACTTTTTTTTTAAAATAATTTGTTGTTGAAATTTTGATTTTGAAGCTTTCTTGCTTCCAAACCGTGGACGGCACACGAATAATTTCTGCGCAAAATAATTAGCAAATTTAGTTTTCTATCGGAATATATTAATTTCTATGTATAAAACGCTCATTTGACGCATTTGTGGTAAATTTTATGAAGACTGCCCTGAGGCAGCCTTACCCGTTAGTGGGTTAATATATATGACCGACCCATATTATTTTTTTGTGAGGAACATGTTTTCCTTACATAGCCCCCCTAAGGAGTGGATAAATCGAAAAAGAATAATTGTTCCTCTCAAAAAATTAATCTAGCGTACCCAATAAATATCGCGATATCATAAAAATAAATTGATTATTGTATACATTCCAATAAAAAAGTTAGTAAAGTCAGCAAAAAATTTTGCTGATTCAGCAAAATTTTAGTCAGGAGGGTGCTTGATAAAAAATTGCTAATGTCAGAAAAATCTTTTACTGAAAATCAGCGAGCTGATTTTTAGCAACAAAATTAGAAGATTCAGCAAAAATTTTGCTAACACTTAGTAGATTAGAAATTAAAAAACCCTTGCAAAAAATTAATAAAATTTTTGCTGAATATTAGTAGACTGAAAAAAACTCAAAAAATTTGTAGAAAAATTATACTTTAGGTAATTTATTTGCTGAAAATCATAAAACGTATTTTTGTGATTCTTTTTAAAATAATATACAATACGTTACAAAATATAAAAATGTGCATACTCCCAAATTGACGATATGAATTAATGTAATATGTAAAAACAATAGAAATAATTATATATAACATAAACGAAATAATCTTTGAACTACTTACATCAATTATTGTCTAAATGATGCTATCTTTTAAAAGAACGCAAATGCCGAAGAGAATTATAGAAACGAAAAGAAAATATAACAAATACAAACCTTTTTTGCAATAAGAAATAGGAAACAGAAAAATCTACCTAAGATGTATGTCTTTGTCTTTCGCTTTAGTATATCTACCTATTGCATATTTGTTTGCAATTTGACTACACAAGATTATTAACATATATAAACATTTGGTTTAGTTTACATTTAATCTTTATTATATTTAAATATTTTATTTGTCTTTTATTAGTTTAATAGACAATTACTTTCACAAGCCGGTGACAACGCAAAATTTAAGTTGTTTCAATCCACAATTTTGTTTTATGTATTGAAAACAGATAAAAAAGTCTTCCACGGTTGATTTTTTTATATTATGTCTTACTAGAGTTGTACTTTTTAGTATAATTTTCCTCGTTACTACTACATCGTGACATGCCGCGACATCTAATTCATTCTGAGTATATCTTTCAGTCTGGTTGTCGTTCACACTATTGATGTGCTAATCAACACAATTTTTTTAGCAAAATAAATTAGTGAAGTATTAGTAAAATATTAGTAAAACATTAGTTCAAAACAATTAAGTGCTGAATAAGTATAACTAAAATTTTAGTTTAAAACATAATTTTAGCAAAAAATTTGCTGAAAATTAGTATACCCGATTTACAAGATGTTTTACTAACTTTTCTACTAACTTTTTTTTTTCAGTGTAGGATAAGAGTTTGACAAAAAAAAATATTATCACTTTTTGTTAACCTTGTGCATTAATGGGTTAATATTTTATATATATACAATTTAACTAAGCATATGGGCTGTATATGAATAGTGAGTGTATAAAGTTACAGTTTGAAAGGGGTTTTTAAGAAGTTAAACAATTATCTTTTCTTTCTTTTACAATTATTTGTAGTACATAGCTAGTTAATACATTAAATAAATATAAACCGTATTAAATATCGTTGGCGTAAAAAGCGGAAAAAAGTATTTTTGTTGAGTTAATATCAATTACAAATTGAGCTTTATAGAGTTGCCAGAAGAATTTAAACATGTTGAGTAAAATTCAATAACATCCCATTCAGAAATGATTCTCCTGGATGTGTTTAGTGTTGAAAAGCGCCGTTATATCAAGAAAGAGAGTTGCACACAATTAGGAGCATTAATACAGAGTCCTTTAGAAAAGTATCCGGATGGAATGTTGGATTAACAGATAATCAAAAAGATTAAAATATGTTTTTTTTTATCGACTTGTATAGTGCTCGATTAGGCAGTTTTCTTATATTATATTATATTTCTTATATTAACAATTCTGTGTAAATTGGGTATAATTGTCTTAGAGTTACAAGTAAGACTTTAAAAGTTGTCTGTTGTTTTATATTCGGAAATCTTTAGCATTCTAACCAGCACATGTACGTTAAAGTGGATCGAAACGCAACAATTTTTTTAGTGGGCCCCTAAAAATTAAATTTAAAATTTTTTATAAGGATTTCCAAAATATTTAATTTTTTTCAACAACCGTTAGTAAGCTGGACCATTTTGAAAAAAGTGTATATTTTTTATATATTTTTTTTAAGATGCATCTTCAAATGATCCATTATTTACTACAACACATAAAAAAATAGAAACCCATTTCAATCACAAAAAGCACCCATTCAAAAACTTTAATTGCTGAAATTCTGCCAACAATGAAAATTGCAAATTCAATTAGAAATTGATAGCTCTTTAATTGCATTATTTCTCAATTAAATAATAAAACATTTGATTCAAAAGTGATTAATATTGTAAAACTTCTCAAAAAGCAAAAAAGAATTGGATAAAGTTGCCATACAAAACATTGAATTTTAACGGGCATGTAATTCTCATTTAGTTCGCCGATTTAGTTACACTTATGTGAACAAATTCACAGAAAAATTGTTTTTTTTTTCTTTGTAATGAAACTTATGGAGTGCGGAAAAATTTTTTTTTGGATTTTTTTACGGAAATTATCCCTTTTGTTAAAACCAGTGTATTTTTTTTATAATTTTTAATTCATTTTAAGCATTTTTTTGTTTAAAAGGTTATATTTTGACTAAACAAAATTTAACTTCGAAAATATATTATCAATTTTATGATAATGTTTTAGAAAAAAGTAATATTTAGATTTAAACAATGGCTATGCAATGCTATCACCCTCTGTTAACACCTTGTGCCTTCAAATAGGAAACATGTTTTTTTTAGGGAAAACCAAAGCTAAATTGAAAAAACTTTTCCTCAAATCATAACAAATGTGTCGAAAACTATTAGCAGCAACATTAAAAAAAAATCAATTTAACAATTTAAAGTCGTGAAAAAATTATCATTTTTCTATTTACAGCCACACGTCATATATTTTTTCTCAGTAAGTGAGAGTATTGCAATCTCTTTAGTTTCCAAACTCTTTGATTTAAACCACTGAACTAAAATTATTTACAGTTTTATTAGTTTTTTGTTTTTATATACATCGAAATTATTTTTATGTTATTTTCAATTTATAACGAGCTTTCAACCTCCGTATATTTACAAAAATAAAGCAAATCAAACATATTAGCTAGGTTGATACTAGTATTTCGATCTTTCTAAAGATCTCATCAGAACCCGAAGTTTTAGGAAAGCTAGAGCCTACATAATAGGCAGAACTTTAAATTAATTAACTAAATAGACCTAATGAGAATTAATAAAATCTAATTAAAATTAATTTAAAATATTTATTACGAATAAATAAACATTTACAAAAAACGACTACATACATAAATATTACAAAAAACAACAACAATATGCTTTAAGAGAGAGTATAAAAAAACAAGTTCTGAATTTGAGCAAATATTTAATAGATTCAATTAATTTTTAATTGAGAGCTTTTAAAATTTTCAACAAATCGATTTAATTTAAAAAGTGGGAAAATATTTTTTTCTGTGAAACAAAACAAAAATATCTTGAAAAAAGTAAAAAATATACCTTGTTTAAAAATGGTCCAGCTCACTAACGGTTATCGCAAAACACGAAATTTTTCCGAAATATTCTTATCCCAAAGTTATTTTCAGGGGCCACACATTTTTTTCTGAAACGACCCACCTTAATGTATGTATGATTATTATTTGTTACTAATCATATTACTCATACGTACATATGGTCGATAAATTTTTAACCCTTTAACATGTTTGCACGTAAAAGTTAATCTAGTTCTAAGAAACCTATATGATTTCTAAACTACTTTTGTACCGAAAATAATAAAATTTTTTCTGTAAAAATGCAAGTAACTTACAATTTAATATCTTTTTTTGTAAATTTAAAACAAAATTAACTCACATTTAATTATTTTGATTCCTTAGTTTAACAAAATAAAAAGTATCCAGCTTGGAATATATTTTTTTCAAACTAGCTAAAATATAAGGCAGAAAAAGAAAGTTTTCTTTGATATGTTAAAGATAAAATCGATAAAACATTAAAAAATATTTTGAAGTTATTGTTGAAAAACAATATAATTTTGCACAAGAGGCACAAACCTCAAATTTGTGTATGTTTTTTCATATAGTTTTGGTTCTTTTACTTAGTAATGGCACGTCATATATCTGCTGGATATTTTTCAACCAAACTTTACAGATATATGGAACCATGTTTCATTAAGAAATCTTTGCATTTTTTTTTTTGCCTTACAACGTGCTATAGTGGAAATATTGGCAACCAAAATTTAAGCTTTGACAGCATATAAATACTAGACAGTTGAAGATATTTAAAAAATTAAAATTTTGTATAATTTTGGGAAAAAATCTTTATTCAAAAATATATACATATATACATTAACCGATTTTTACAATTTTTTGGAAATTTTTTAAAATTGCCGTATGGCATAAGGGATGCAAATATTTAAAATAATATTTTAATAAAAAACACCTAGCCCGCTCAAAATAGACATTTCAAATAAAAAAAAATTCCGACAGAGCTGAATTTTGTTACCGACCTTGGGTACACCATTACATATAAAATACCAAAAGTCCCTATCAATCCCATGGTCAAAATTTTCGGAAAAAATTTTCGTTTTTTTGGATTTTTTCAAATAAATTTGATCAAAAAAGGTCAGTCAAGTAGATCATAAAATTATCTTCAAAAATTGTCTTGATACTTTTTTTTCTAAGAGTCATCATTTCTGAGATGTCGCGATTCTAAAAGTTAAAGGAGTTGTACACTTTCAATATTTTAACAATTGTAGTTTATTTAAAAATTAATCAGTCAACTTTATTTTTAAGGAATATACATTTAAACTACAAAGAAATATCTTTTTTTAAGTTACCATTTATTAAAAATAACAAACTACACAGTTTTCTTTACCAGTTATTATTTTCATTTAAAATTTTCTTTTTATAAATTGTCAGAAAAAGTAAAATAATAATAATAATTTTTGAGTTAATTTTTTTAAATAGTTCAAATAAAAAAAATCTTTTGTGTTTACGGATTTGGGAGTTTTTAACATTTTTTATTTAATTCAAGAAAAACTTGAATGTTTACTGTTTTAGGTGGATTTTTTAATAGTTTAAAAAATATTTAAAATACATTTGATTTAAAAGAAAAGTGAGTAGACCGGTTTTTAACTATATGTTTAGTAGTTTTATAGTATACATTCCTATGTTTATAACTACAAAATATTGTGAGTGTATTTTATATAATATGCACGCACAAGTCATGTAAATTTTGGAATAGTTTAGACTTTGTGTATATGAAAAGTTCATCGATAAATCGATCAAATTTTCAAATTTATATACATTTGATAAACTAATTTGCAGCAGAGAAATACATTTTCATATTTTTTCATCAACCTAACAATAAAAATATAGAGGATAAGGGTTTTAAGAATATAAATAGTTTTTGAAAAAGTTCCATTAAAAAATGTCAAAAATTTATTTTTTCAAATAATTATTTGGCAACTCTGGATAAAAATTGTTCACATGTTTTTTTATCCAAGATTGTAGTCCAGATGTTGAATAATTTTAATGTTAAATAATTTTTTTATTTTATTTTATTAATTAATAATCATATAATTACAAATTATATACTATTACCCTAACCGAGCACTAGCTTATATGATCGTCGGGGCGTTGTAGCGAAAATAGACCAGTGCCTCTGGTGGGAATCGAACCTACGACCCCCGCACTGATAAGCCAGCACGCTACCAACAAGCCCACCGGGGCGTGTTTGTTGAGGATGATCGGAAGCATTCTGCGATGTTTCGATGAAACATTAGACCTTAGAATACCTTAGAATCCTGGGGTTTTAATTTGTAAAAATCTAAGAGGTTGTTATCAGCAGGGCAAGTTTTCTTTGGCATTTGCCATTGAATAATACTTTTGCCACTTCTCTAATTATTTTGTAAGAAGGCATTTTTGCAATTTTTTTAGACTTTTCATTAAAAAATTCTGTAAAATATAGTCGAAACCCAAATTTTACACATAAAAATATTAAAAAAAATTATATATTTTTAGTGTTTGTAAAAATTAAATTTCTTAATATTTTCTTTGAAAGCAACGAAAATTTAAAATTTTGAAGTTCATACTAATTTACAAAGATAAAAATATCGCACTTTAACTGTACATCCAGAAAACTGACTCGGTAGTAGCAAACTGTATTTGTAGCCAATCGATAGTGTAAACTGTATTTGTTGCTACTAACGAGCCTGTTTTTTTGGGTGTAAATTACTTCATTATTTTTTTTTATTAAAAATATACTAAAAAAACACTTACTTCCCCTTCAATGAATATAATAAATTCTTAGAGTAACACAGTTTTTGTTTTAAAATTACTTACACACAGAGAAACTTTTAGCTATTTTCCAACTGAAATTTGTTTACTACGAAACAAATTCCGTTAATACGAATTTCAGTCGGTTTGTACAACATAACATTAGCTTTCAGAACAAAGTTCGGTAATTCAACTAAATATTCAGAAATCTAATGTAAATATCGTTGTACTAACTGCATTTATAAGTTGTTACCTTTAAAATACACTTTTCAATTCGTTTGTTACTTTATTTGTGTGTAAGAATCTACCAGTTTTACCATTGCCAAAATTTGCGATGTTCTTTATAACCCATTTTAGTGTAGGTTTTCGAACCGCTTTCTTTATGTTGAAATCGGGGGACAAGACCATAAGTAATATTTATCGGAAAACTTTCTTGATAGCTAATAATCTTAGAAGTTCTTTATAGTGCAAAAATATTTTCCTGTTTAGGACCACTCACCTGGAATTTTACAATCACACAGATTTTACAATTTTATGAAATACAATCTTATTTTCAGTTAAAAATATAGAATTTTACATTTAAGATCATAAAATATTTGATGGACTTATTGTAAAAATATGATTAGCCACATTTTTTTGATTGCTGGTTTCAGCTGTTTTCTGGTCATATTTTGATGAATATTTATAAAAGACTTGCTTATACATATATAACTAGTATTTAGAGTACAAAAGTCCTGCAAAAGTTCTACTTTCTACATTAAATCAAAACTTTAAAGGCAAAAACCAGCAAAGTTTAAAATGTGGCTTATCAAGTTTTTACAATAAGCCATTCAATTGTTTTATTAAAAAAACATGGATGAAATATTATATATCTGTGTAAGTTTCAAGTATGGATAAAAAATATTAAGATATTAAAAATTGAATAAGTAAAATTTCATCGATATTGGACAGTGGAATCGGGGTCAGTCACTAATGCGTTACAGGCGCGTATCCAGTGTAACTTCCTACCCAAAATCTTTTTCTGGATCCGCGCCTGATGAGTCAACAATAAATACCAGTGAAGCATAAGCTTAAATATGTACATATATTAGAGACAACAATAATTTCTTGTTCAAACAAAGTTCGAACATTGTTATATGGCCCAATCTACTTGGCGCTACAATTTCAGATAAAGTTGTGCAAATGTTATTGTATTTTGCACCCTGGGTTCATCTCGGAAAACTATGTTGCATTTTAAAATTATTTTCAAATCGCGTGTTTTGTATATTATTATATGTAATTTACAAATGTAATTTACTTTTTGATGGTAAAATGCTTCCTGCATGTTTCGGAGTTATAGGCTTTTTAGTTAAATTTTTTCACATTTGTACTCATAGCTCAGAATACCTAAGAGCTCCACAAAATCAAAAATCAGCCTTTTAAATACAGCTTTTTGAACAGCTGTTTTTGAAAACAGTGTATTTTACCGTGGAGAAGTGAATAATTTGTGTGCTCTAGTAAAACCACTATTTAAGTAGCTTTAAAATCAGGTATCAATGACTCTCGTAGCTTAAGTCATTAAAAAGATGTGAAATATTACGTACGACTACTTTTTTAAATTTTCAAATATTTTTCATATTTTGAAACGCGATATTTCAAGATAAGCTGGGATTAGGTGTCCTACATTTGGACGAGGTTATAGTTAAATGATGCAAATCTTCTATAGCAAGTCTGATTGAAATCGAGGGTTTGATCTTATTTGTTTTCAGTCTTAAGCATAATCTAGAGGATTAAGTATAGCTTTAACTCGATTTTTAACGAGTTTGATGTTATTTTATGTAGTCCCAGTCAGAAACTGCCAGTGGTATAAAAAATAAAGCACTGGTATACCACTGGCTGGCCGAGGAATTGTAAATAAACTTAAGATGCTTTACCAGCAGCTTCAAAAAGAGTTTTGCCAGTATTGTATTACAATAATTTCTGTGGTCTACAGCAAAAATCATTGGCAACGAATTGGTAGAGACCACTAGGTCAAAGTTGGAAAAATGTGTTTTTCCAATATCCAGTCAGAAATTACCAACGGCACAAAATTCTAACCACTGGTAAAGCATTTATTTTATAAAAATGATGATTCTTTGTTTAAAAAGGTTTGTAGTCGTTAAGTTCCGAGTTCGAGCCCGGTCTTGTGCAAACATTTTTTTGTGATTTTTTTATACTTTTTAATATTTTTTTCATATAAAATTAATTTTTTTTGTTTGTTTGTTTTTCCAACGCTGGCAAGTTGTATCCACCAAGCTTTATGTCAGTGCTGACATATTTAAACAGCCAACTGTTACCCAACAGTTACCATTTACTTACATTTTAAGCTTTCAAGTATTATATGTCTAGTTAGCTCAGTGGTTAGAGCTGTCGGTTGCCAATCTGGAGGCCACGGTTCGAGTCCCGGCGGTATCAAAAAAAATTATACATGAATTTTTTTTAATTTTATTGTAGAAAACAAATTTTTTGCCCACATATTTCATGTTTTACCCACATTTTTCCAACGTTAGAAATTTTGTTTCCCCAGTGAATGTCCGACACTTTTTGAACAAGAGGACCTTTTGTTTAATGATGTTATCATATTGGGATTGGAATAACACTTGTTGCCAGCACTTGTACCAATTGCTATAGTACCTTACCAGCGGTGGTCCCTATGTCTTTTTCTGACTGGGGCATTTCGTTTTTCTAAGCTTGTCTTGGCATTTTTTTTAGGCAAAGTTAAGAATATTTACAAGTTTTGGCAAAAAATCCATATGGAAAATTTAACAGGTTAATCGACCTTTTTTAACCGATTATTCGGTTCGAAAAATTATTTGAGTTTTAAATTGTTTGTTTCTACACTATCAGAAATAGTCTCGATTAATCGAGGAATCGGTTAATCGATTTACCGAATTCGGAACACTAACATAAACGCACTAAAAAAGTACACAAGTTACACAAAAGTTAATCTAGGCCTATTCGACGTATAGCATATTTTTGTAACTACAAAAAATATTCTTTCACCTCAAGATACAATAAAATTTTTTATAATTTTTTCACCTACACTCCGGTCTATTTACTTTTCATTTAAATCAAATGTTTCTTGTTATTTATTATTAAATATTGTTTAAAAAACTAACAAACCCATAAGAACAAATGAATAGTTAGTTAAAAACAAATGTTCAAACTTTAACTACAGATCAGTAAAATTAAAAGTTATAGGTAAAAATTTACATATATGGATTCATACATGTTTATATACATGGACTTGTTCATAAACTTGCATATTTCATAAACTTACATGTATATCCCAGACTTGTTCATAAACTTGCATGTATATCCCATACACGGATGCATAAACCTCCATACATGCTTCAACATGTATGATCACACATGAACATGCATGAGCACGTGTGATCATGTATGTAGATATTACCTCAAATGTGTGAAGGTATATGGAATCATGTATGGAGATTTATGTTCCATGTAGGAAAATGCATGCATGTACAAACATACATTGAACCTTTATAGATCCATATATGACAATTTTTAGCCGGGTATATTTAAATCAATCACGAAAGAAACATGGATTTAGATTCCAGCAAAATAAATTAACTGTAGTAAAAATGTTATACTGAGTTCTTTACTTTTTTCAATCAACTTAACATTTTTCTCTACAAACCATTTTGTTGATTTCAACAAGTTGATTTTAATTTGCATTGAACTAAGTGTCAGCAAAACATTTTACTGAATTTTAACACTTTTGCATATATTAGCAATTTTTCTGCAAGGATTCTCCCAGCAAAAAACTTCTTTAAGTTCTTTTCTAAACGGAATTTCATTAACATTAATATCAAAATTTCATTACAGCCCAAATTCGAATCTACCTAATACTGTTATTGACTATTAAAATTTACTATAATATGACCTCTATTCTAAGAAAGAAGGTGTTAAAAATACCAAAATAAATCAATTTTTAAAACTGTAACGGAATGTAAAAACCTCATATGAAGTTATACTATTGTCTATAAGAATTTCACGCAACATAAGTGTAACATGCTAACTTTAACTGTAAATCACAAAATAATAAGAAGTTCTTTATTTAATTAGCAGTATACTGTACACTGACTACAGTGTACTGGCAACCTTGTTTAATTTTTTATTGTCGTCGTTGTCGTTATTATTACTATAGACGTTTTACACAATAAACCCTACAGTACTATGGGAAATTTAAACCAATTAAAACTGTAAAACAACTCCTGCTGCAGCATTAACGCTACTCTACAAAACACAAAAAATACAAATAAACTTTAACACAAGCAACCGAAAAATAAACTTTACGATTGCGCACAAAGAGGAAAAAATCTACACAAAATAAATGAATAAGCTCCATAGTGGAGTAGAAACGACTATCATGCGCAAAACTTAAACCAGTTATGAGACAACTTTCATTACGTGCTGACGTTTCGAACGAACAACAACTCTGAACGCGCGTCGAAAAAGCGGTTGATTTTCTTCATAAAAACAAAAAATATTCAAATCGAATTTTACGTCGCCGTTGAATATCTTTTAGTTTTTTTTTTTTCTAAATAAAACGTTAAAAAACACTTTGGCATTTTAAAGATTAATGTTGAATAAATAGAAAAAAAGTGATGACAGTGAATGTTATTTGTCTTTAAGAAAAGAAAGGTGTGAAAAAGTGTTTGTGTTTAAGAAAAATGAAGAATTGTTCACAGAATTGAATTAATAAATAAATGAAATAAAATAAAAAATATATATATATTTTTTCCATACAATATATTGTAGTCTAGATAATAATGTTTGTTAAATAAAAACCAAAGCGAGGTCAGCCAGTTGTTGTGAGCTGCCAGTTCAGGTTTGTGTTGGTATTGTGTTATTTATTAACTTTGTTACTAGCTGGTTATCGGTTTTAGCTATCAACTTGGTCGTTTATACAATTGTTTTTAACTTTTTCGGCTAAAATATTAAAAAAAAAAAATACACTGCCAATACAAGTGAGCACGTTCATAACAATATACGAAACCAAACGTCGAGTCTACTGTCTAAAATGCAATAAAGTAAAGAGAAAGGATTTTGTTGTTATTATTGTTATTAACGTTACGTTTGTGCAAAATCGATTCATATACGAATTTTATTTCTATAGAATTACGTGTGTCTCAAGTCAATATATGCATTACTTAAAAAAAATAAAAAAAAACAAAAAAAAGTCTGTTAAAAGAGCCAAAATAAAAAAAATATATACATAAAATACAGCCTTTGAGTTGTTTATCGTGGGCTTTTAAGTGCTCTCAATGTTTAAAATTGTGCTAGAAGTTGTTATATAAAATGTGTTAAAAAGTTATTAATTAAATTCCGGTTTAAATAAATTTGCAAATAAAGAGTTCTTGAATTTTAAGTGTGTTAAAACGAAAGACTTAAGAAACAAACTTGATTTTATTAAATTGTGAAATATGAATTTATTGTTTCGTGTCTTAGCAAAATGTGTTTTTAATTAACAAAATATTCTTTATAAAGTAAAACCTCACTATAACGAATACACCCAATAGCGGATACTTCTCTAAACCGGATTAATTAGGGTGCCTTTGAGGCCCAAATAAAAATTTAACGTTCGTGAATAAAAGTTAGTGTAGTTTTAATTACATGACGAACTCCTCACTATACAAGAAAAAACTTTGTCCATTTTTTAGCTTTCACTGTTATTATTTGCCTTGCAAATTATTAAGCTTCAAATTATTCAAAAAAAAAAAATCTAGTGCAAAAAATATCTTATTCTTATACCTATATTAAAATGTTAACAAAAAATATCTTAATTTTAAAATAAGAATGACAGAACAATAACGCGGTGCTAAAAAATAGACCAAATTTAGTATACTTTAAAAGGTACTTACACTCAAAATCATATAGAGAATGTTTCCTAATGTGGGACAGTACACCTGGTAAATGGGCTTTATAAAAAGAACTTAGTGGAATATTCCAAATTCAAAAGGACCAGGTTATAGACCAACTTCTTGGGCATTTTTCGGCTATTGATCATTTTCTTTTGGCAACTATTTAAAAAAGTTATATAACAACTCAAAAGGTTCACATTAGGGAACACGTACCCTAAAGTTATTTAAAGCACGATATCAGTAGATTTAAAATGATGAATCAATGAATCATGTCGCTTTAACTGGGTTCAAATCAGTGAATTTTTTATCAAAGATCAGGAATATTTGGTCATTATTCGGTATTTCGCCTGTTTTAACTAATCGGCTGAATGCCGAATAATAGTACTATCCAGCCGAATTATTCGGTTTGTTAAAATCAGAGAATTTTTAGTAAAATAATTGGAAAAGTTTAACATATTTTTTTTTGGAAAATATTTTGTGTATTAATTAGTTGAATTTTGCAGAAAATGAATCACCTAATCGAAAATATTTTATTTGTAGTCAATAGTGACACATTTTTAACCCTCCAGGCGGGATATTTTCAATTGGCCATAAATGCTCCAAATGAGTGTTTTATAATAAAAAATTAAGCTATTTTCAAATTTACAAAGTATTTTTTGAATTAATATTTTGTTTTCATTAAGATTTGTAAGTAAGAAATCGTTAAAGTTAGAATTTCGCAAAATTTCAAAAAATAAATATTTTAAAATTAACACAATTTTCAAAAATCTTGAAAACATATTTATTTTGACTACAAATCGTTGATATTTAACACAAATTAAAGCTTAAGCTTAAACTAATCAAAATAGCTTACATTTTGGTCCAAGGACATACAGGAATCCAAAAGCATACCTATAAAGAACATCGTCTTAATTTGAAAACGTATGGCCGGATTTTTATGAAATTTGGCAGAAATGATTATATTTAGTAGTGTTAGCAAACCCTTTAAGTCTAATCAATATGTGTTAAAGTTTAGGTGCGTTTTCGCTTAATTTCGCGTTTTTCGAAAAACGAAAATCGCAATATCTTCTTTAGTAAAGCCACTGAAAGATTAATTTTTGGACAGTAGTTATATTTTGCTTAGAGGAAAAATTTTTGCTTAAGCTTTTTCATTTTTATGGATTAGTTTTCGAGATTAGCCCCAAACCTATTTTGGCCCATATCACCTAAAGTAGGAAACAAGAAAAATTTTCATAGAATAACATATTGTTTATTTTTCGTGCCGAACAAGTGGTATAAATTTCATTGCAAAAAACATTAGGCCGGTTTGATGGTTAAGTAAGTACAAATATCACAAACATGAGGTTTTTTTCTATTTTGGGTATTCGGTAGTCGATTTGAACCTCGTACCAAATATTAGACATTCGGTAAATTGCTGAAAATTATTAGTAGTGCACTTAAAATACTATGTAGGTAAATAGCACTGCAAATGTAGTTAAAAAGAAATGAAATTTCACTTAAAGTAAGCACAACTTACATTTCAGTAAATTCAACTAACATTGTACATTATTTTTTAATGTTAAAAAAATTAACCACAATTGTAGTACATGTTAGTAAAGAATAAACAAACATTTATTTTTTTTTACTTCTTTTAAATAACAAAAAACTACTGCAAAAAATGTATGTAAATTCATAAAAAAGTCATTTGTTGTGGTTTATTTTTTTAAATGAACAACAAGGTTAGTAAAAAATTTAATTTGTGCTACAAATGACTGACATTTACATTAAAAATAAACAAACTGTATTACAACCCAACCAACTACATATTTTTAAAGCAGAAGTTCCCTGAGTGTGGTACTTTATTTTCATTATAATTCTAAACTTCTAATACATAAATAGTTTACCAAAAATAAAATAAAGAAGTATAAAAATATAATCGACCTAGACAAAAGTTGTTAGTCGGCAGTTATATTTAAATTGGAAATATTAAAAAGTATATTACTAATTAAATTCTTGGATTAAAAATTTTCTATAGTTTATAACGTTTTTAATATAGTGTACTAACGTGGAGCAATCAATAAAGTTACCATTACGCATTTTCACAACTTCTTCCTCATTAAGCAAAACTCTACCAAAATAAAAAACTCTATATTCTCTAAGTGCCGGATGTCTTCCCATTTTCTCATCTTCCATAATATTACAAATTCCACACAGCTTTGATGAATTGGTTTGCCATCGAGTATCATTTGAGTTCAATAAAGAACACCGCATTCTTAAAATCCATCTGATTTCCTGCTGACTAAATGTTTCGATCATGTAGTTTTGACCAACTATTGGGTCTAATCTTTTATAGATTCTCGCAGTTTGATTATTTTTAATCGAAGCACTAATATAACATTTTATGTTGACACATTTTAATATATTTTCTTTATTCTCATGCCACTGGCCTTCAAAAATGTTTTGATATGACCACTCTATACCATACTTCTTAAAAGTACGAAAAGCCAAAAACTTTTGCGCTGCTAAGAAAAGCTTCCATTTAGACTTTAGCGTTACATTTGGTCTACCCAAGAAGTTGCTCCATGTCATGTTGTTTAGCTGACAGATACCTAGCATTTACATGCTTTTTAAAAATCATTTTTGGGGTCAATATTACACTCAAATATATGTATTCTAAAGTCACATCGATTTCGGTGCTGTTAAGGAACAATTTCTCATTTTGTGATAATGTTTCACCTTTTCGGAAAATTGCTAAAAAATTATCAATAATTTTTAAACAAAACGCAATACATAAAAATTTTGCAGAATTTTATTATATTTGTTTTAGAAAATGATTGGCCATCAATTGACTGCAACAGTGTTATACTTTTAATTACACACAGATAAATAAAGTGCCAACCGAATTGAAAAGTGTATATTAATGGTATCAACTTATAAATTCAGTTAGTACAACGGTATTTACATTGGATTTCTGTATATTTTGGGTGTTGCAACTAAAATTCAGTTGAATTAACCGAACTTTGTTGTGAAAACTATCAAGCGACTGAAATTCGTAATAATCGACTTTGTGTCGTCGTAACCGAATTTCGGTTGGCAAATAGCTAAACTTTTCTCTGTGTGTAGAAATATATCGAATATGGGGTTAATAATCGAAAATTTTCGGTTTTTAAAATTTTAATACAAAATTTCAAATAGATTTTTAAAACCAACAGTTTTTGCCGCCATATTGTATCCGTAATGTTGAATTTTAAAATTTACATTACCTTTTTTGAAATGATCGACCTTGAAAACTCCCCAGTTTGGCTTTATTTTTTACTTTTTCAAAAACCAAATGAAAAATTTAAATCAGTGACCCCACCCCAAGACCTTGTTTACATAAAACTTTAGTGTAATTGAACTAAATTTATATTTTTTGCCGAAATATTGGATCTGCCATTTTGAATTTTATAACTATTGTTAACTTTTTATAATGATCGTCCCAAATTTTGACCACATTTGTTGCTTTTCATGCGAAACAACTTGCTTTCAATAACTTTGGTGGCTTTATTTTGTCCGCCATTTTGAATTTTCAAAAACCAACTCCAAAACTGAAATCCTAAGGCCATATTAACACAAAACTTTGGTGTAATCGGACTTATATTTAATTTTTTTGCCGCCATATTGGATTCACGATAACTTTTAATAAATGTTTTGAAATCACCGTCACCCGAAAACCCCATGATGCATAATTTAAGCCATTTGTAACTACGGAAAAGACTTTTGGCCAAAAAAATTCAAGTTCTGGTCCTGTGTAAAATGTAGTAAAAAATTCACCATCGTTTATTTGTTTTATTTGAATGAATGTAAATTCATAGTATAGTCATTTGATGTGTTTTGTTTTTTAAAATGAACTAAAAATTAAGTCAAAAAAAAAGTTTCTTGTACAAATGACTGCTTCTTCCCATAAAAATAAAGAAACAACTCGAACAACTGCAAATATTTACAGTAGAGTTTGTAGAGTACGAGTTTAGGCAAATTCGCTCAAAAAACTCAAATTTTCCCTCAAAAAGCTCACCGACACCAATTTTAAAATTCAAATATTAGTATAAAGTTTTATGCGCCTTTGAAATTTGAACTTAAAATTGAAATTATGACCGAAACATTTTCGTTGGAAGTTAATAAACGCAAATGAATGTAAAGCACAGAATAAGTGTAACACATACCATAATATTTTAACTTTGCTAAATAAAGCTTTTGTGGGGGTGGTCGGCACTTGGCCTGTGGACAAATCATCTAATACACTTATTTCTGTTTCAAATGAAATTAAAATCATATGCTGGGCAAAATTAACAAAAGTCAATAACATTTTTTAAATTAAATTTTTTCCCCTCGATAATGTTGAAAATTTCTCTTGGAAAACAATGATGAAAGAAACTAGGATTTGTGCTTCGCTTAGTATGGACTAACTATTGCATGTTTAACTCAGTACTTTTAAACGACTATATTGGGTATACAAGTTAATAATGTAGATTTTTACATTATTCAAAGAATTGTCCATCGCTAGCCACTACTTTTTCCCATCTTTCTGGCAGCATATGGATTCCGCTCCAAAAGAACTGCTCCGGTTTTGAGGTAAAGAATGAATCATGCCAATTTCTGATACCCTGTTCTGAAGTGAAGCGTATTCCAGTAAGGCCGTTCTGCATCGATCGAAACAAATGGTAGTCAGAAGGGGCAAGGTCTGGGCTATAAGGCGGGTGAGCCAAAACTTCCCATCCACTGTCTTCCAAATAGTTTTTGACCGGTCTTGCAACATGTGACCGAGCGTTGTCATGATGGAAGATTATGGCCTCGTGTCTGGTCGAATATTCTGGTCGTTCTTCGTTGATTGCTTTCTTCAAACGAATCAATTGTATTCGGTGCAGTTCCCCTGTGATCAGCACATAATAGAAAACCCCCTTCTGATCCCACCAAATACAGAGAATTACCTTGGCGCCATGGATATTCGGCTTCGGCGTTGATTGCGCTGGTTGGCCGGGCTTTACATATGACCTTTTGCGCTTGGGGTTATCGTAATGTATCCATTTTTCATCACCAGTAACAATACGATGCAAAAATTACTTATTTTTGTAGCGTTCAAGCAGCATTTCCGACATGCAAAATCGCCTTTCAACGTCTCTCGGCTTTAATTCATGTGGGACCCAATTTCCTTGCTTTTGAATGAATCCCAATACTTTTAAACGTAGGAAAATGGCTTGTTGTGTGACTCCCAATGATAATGCAAGTTCTTCTTGCGTTTGACAACAATCTTCGTGGAGTAATGCTTCCAATTCCTCATTTGCAAGCTTTTTCGGCTGACTAGGCCTGTCCTTGTCTTCTGCGTCAAAGTCGCGCAAACCGTAAGCTTCTACCAACAATCTACAATCTTTCAGCAGCCGTTTTCTTCAAATGAAAGAAGGTTATCAGACTTCCCCGCAAAACATCTTTTGTAGGCACAAAATTCGACATTCTTATAGCGATTAAATAAAAACTGTGTGTTTACACTTTGGCGTCTATCGAATACTGAATTATAATGACAGATGTTTACCCTCCAAAATACTGTATGTGTTATTATTGACACAAAACATATGTGATAATTATGACATATGTTGTCAAAATGGACATTATTAAATTGTATACCCAATGTATTATTTGATGGATAAAGATAGTTATGCAGTTTAAAACCTTTAAAATGTATCGATTAAAAAAATGCTAAGTATTTTTTCCTCAATTTTTTTGGGGAAAACAATTTTTTTATGCCTGAGTCTCAGGCTCTTGACCTCTTCAATATTTTGTATTCCAGTATTATCACAATCTTTTAATTTGTCTACAATTTTTTTTTAAAATAGGTTTTTCTGAAATCGGAAATATAGTGTTTTCATATCCTATACTCACTTTTTGTGGACATTTTTGTTGTCAATGACACTTACTTCCAGACCACCTGTGTTAAACCATTTGTATTTAGTTAAAATTAATATTTTATTATCTTTTTTATAATATTGATTAAATTAACTAATTTTTGGTGTTTGTCAAATTAAACTATTACTTTATTATCTTTTCAATCATTTATTTAATTATTTAAAAAAAATCGTGATTCGCAATTTTTTTTTTCAACAACTTATATCATTTTTCTTCTTTAAAAGCTTATTGACTTTTTACAAAAAAGTCAGTTTCTTTTGAAAATTTTAGAAAACAAACAAACTAAAAAACGGTAAAATTTTCTTTTAATATTCCTTTTTTTTAAATCTATTTCCTACCTCTGTTTCAAAATGATTTTAACATTATTATGTTTTTGCTTGGATTACGAAGATTTTTGAAACCAAACAATTATTTTATTATGGTTGCTTGTTAGAAAATTTCAGTGCTTTGGAATTTATATATGATTTTAAAATATTTTTATTCAGTTTTTAGTAATTCCTTGTCAAAGTGGAACACTATTAGTAAAATATATTTTTTTGAATGAACTTTACGCAAATAAGCTACCCAGTGTTGAAAAGCATTACCATATAAGTGGTGTTTGGTAATGTCAAGAACTTACAATTGTCATTACAAATTTTATTAATTTTATATGGGGGACACCTTGTAAAAGATATAACAATATGTGGTTACCTATATGCTTACTAGGGCGGGTTGATTTGTAGGGCTGCAAAAAAATCGCTCAACGTACAAGGAAAATCGTATTCTAGGGATCAAAATAAGAAACTTTGCCGAAGGAACCATACCTCTAAAACGAATTCTGATGTCCCGAGTTTTGACCCGTAGGGTCAAATTTTGAAAAAGCCCACTTTGATATTTCAGAAAGTAGGAGGAATCTCTCCAAGATTATGGGAGCTACTTCTTCTCCGGGAGACGCGCTATCAGATTAGGTGACCGTTAAGGTGACCGTTAAGGGGTTAAAATTTAAGTTGAAAGAAGGCCTTTTTAGCCGTGTTTTTATAGCAAAATGATCAAATTTTGGGATAGAGATATTTCAGAAAGTAGGAGGAGTCTTTCCAAGATTAGGGTCTATATTTATTCTCCGGAAGACGCTCTAGCAGATGAATGTATAAATTATATTCGATTGGGTTGGATTCGATTGGGGCACTCTAAATGGGTCAAAGTGGGATTTTTCTAAATTTCACCCTACGGGTCAAAAGTCCCTAGAATACGATTTTCTTGTACGTTGAGCGATTTTTAAATCGCTCCGCCGTAATGCTTACCTATATGCTTACCATTCAAAAAAACTAAATTTAATAAAAAAAAATTTTTTTTTGCTATCTCGACATTTATGACATATTACATCCATAAATGACTTTCTTGCACAAAATGTCATTACTTTCTAGCTTACAAAAAATCAATAATAAATACTTGTACTTACTAAAAGTGAAAAAATAATGAACCAAAACGTATTTAGGTTATTACTTTATATTTAAAATAATGATAAAAATGAGTACACACAGAGAAAAATACAGCTTTTGCCAACTGAAATTTGGTTAGTAGAACTCAAATTTTAATTTCAGTCGTTTGGTACAACTGAACATTAGTTTTCGGTTAATTCAACTGAATTTAAGTTTCAACATCCAAAATATTCAGAAATTTAATTTAAATATCGTTGTACTAACTGAATTGTATTTACTATTGAAAGATACTTTTCCATTCAGTTATTTCACTGTGTGTACTTATGGTAACACTTTATTTTTTGTATTGAAATATTGGGAAAATTAACTAGTTATTAGTAAGTACTTATTATTTGTGTTAAAGTAATTCAGAGAGTAAGCTGGTGTCAATACTGGTGGTGAGTTTCTACAACGGGTATATAAAGAATTTTTAGTATTACATACGTTTGTGTTTCGAAAAAGGTGCTAATAAATACAAAGTTTCACAATTTAAGTAAAGAAAGTCTGCATATAATTCAATGTTGTTGTTTTCGGCCACAATAGTGGTAGAATGTCATTTTAGCTTTATATTTACTTTGGCTTAATAAAATGTAAAATTTAATTTAGAAGAAAAAAAAAAATCGTTAGATATATTAATATCATTTACGAACTGAGGTAGTATTTTAGAATTTTATTTATCTATTTAATATTTACAGCCTTATAATGAATACCATATTGACTTTTGTTGCTATGACTATCATGCACGGATTGGCTTATGCATCCGCTGCAACACAATCGTACCCCCCACCGACTGCATCATTTACTTGGTAGAATAAAGTAATCTTAAAAGCAACAAAGGACATCAAAATCAGAAATATAAACATTAACATAAATGTGCTACATTGTACAATAAACAATTTTATTCCTATTAAAGAGTATATCATGGATTTTTGTTGTTGTGCTTTATGATTATTTAGTTTGTTTTACTGGAATGTTCACTTATATGTCCTTACATCTGGGTTTTGTGCTATATAACAAAAAAACTAACAATACGTGGAATATTCCGAATCGAAATACGTCAATTAGTAGGCCAATTCTTTTGGTATCTGTTGTGGTAACTAATATAAACATATATATATATATAAAACAATTTGTAAAACTACTCAAAATGTTCGAATATGTTCGCTAAAGTGGGCCTTATTTAAAAAATCCTCTAAAATTATAAAATAATATAAAATCGCTAAACAAAAAAAAATATTTTTTAAATATTTTATTCATAAAAAAATTAAAAATAAAAAATATATCCACGGTCCACTTTATTCAACAACCAAGCGAACATTATGAAAATTTAGTTTTAAATTTTTTGTTCTTATTTATTATTTTTTATGGAATCGATTGGTTTTATTTAATATGTAAATAAAATTCTTACCGTTTGCAAAAATTTGACTTGGACGTGTTGGCTGATGTAGAGGTTATCATATGTAAAAGCAACAAAATGCTGCATTTAAACATTGAAATCCATAAAAAACTAAATATTTAGAAAATATATCAAGTGCCAATTTATCGAACAAACAAGGTCCCACACAGAAAACTACAATCGGCGCAATGTTGGCAAAGCATCGGCGACAGTCGGTTATGTATTGGTAGAACGTGGGATTTACAATATAAACAATATTGACATGTTACCCGATTGATAACAAGGGCCAACCGTTGGTTTGAACGAACTTGCCAACATTGGCATAACGTTGGTAATTCAAAAAATGTTGTGCTTTTAAAATAGCTTAAATTAAATTAGTTTTGAGAAATATGTGTAATAAATCACATTTAAAGAGCAGAAATACAGTTCGGTCTTAGTATTATATTTAAATGTGTGAAATATAACAAAATATTAAAAAGAAATGCTTCATTTTTCTTGTAATATTGGTAAAAACAATATTGGCAAATAATTTTAAGGGTGGTACTGGCAAAGCACATGCTTTACAAACATAATTATGTTTTATTATTACAATATTAGATGTACCCTTTGTAATTTTTAACACAGTGGGTTTTACAAAAATAGCAGTTTTTTGCCAGTACTATTTTTTTTGTACGGTTGGCAATTTCTATCTGTGTAGAGCGAACATTATAAAAATCAAATTTTTTTTTTTAATTATTATTTTTTATGAAATCTACTGTTTTTATTAAAATTGTGAATAAAGTTCTTACCGTTTACGAGTTCATTAAAACTCGGTTTTTTTCCAACGTAAAATTACACATTACGTTGCGTGGTTTTTGCAAACGACACAATTAAAATCGAAAAAACGAATGCATTCATTTCGAAAATTTTTAAAAATAGAGATAGCGGAAGTTAGTTTACTTGAAAAAGGACGACTTGCATTTCATTAAATTCAATTATCATTGTCATTTCATTTTTACTGTGGATAAAATGACACACAAATTTAGTAAAAATTAACCACAACTAAGGTAAAAAATTCATAATCGTTTACTTGTTTTATTTTTATTTAAATAATAACAAGAAAACTGATAAAATTTTATGTAAATTCATAGTACAGTCATTTGATGTGGTTTGTTTCTTTAAATGAACTATAAATGTATACAATACTGAAATTTCTTGTACAAATGACTGATTTTTTACTAAAAAATAAAGATACTGTATTACTACTTAAACAGCTACAAATATTCACAGCAGAAGTTCCATGAGTGCAGGCAAATATATTCAAAAAGGTCCAAATTTCCCACAAAGAGCTCACAGACACCAATTTTAAAATTCTAATGTTAGTTATAACACCCAGCTTATAAAGTTTTATGCGCCTTTGAATTTGAACTTGAAGTTGAAATTATGAACGAAACATTTTAGTTGGAAGTCCCCAAAAAAAAAAATTAACATTAAGCACATAATAAGTGTAACAAATACCATAACATTTTAACTTTACTAAATAAAGCTTTTGTGGGTGGTCGGCACTTGGCCTGATGCTCTTAGTTCTGTTTGCAATAAAATTAAAATCATATGCTGGGCACAATTAACAAAAGTTAATAACGTTTTCTAAATTAAATTTGTTCACCTATAATGCTCGATAATGTTGAAAATTTATCTGTGGAACCAATGACCAAAGACAATCGGATTTGTGCTTCGCTTATTATGGACTAACTATTGCATTTTCAATCCAGTACTTTTAAACTACTATATATTTGATTTAATTAATGAAGATATTTATGAGGTTTAAAACCTCTCAAATATATCGATTGAAAAAAAAAATGCTAAGTATTGATAAATTTTGTCCGCAATTTTATTTGGAAAAATTTTTTTTTCTAAGAAATTTTTTTTTTTTTTAGTCTCTGGGTCTTGACCTCTCCAATATGTTGTAGGACTGTATTATCACAATTTTTTAATTATCTACAGATTTTTTTTCATAAAATATACTCCCTTTTTGTAATTTTTTTTTGTCAATAACACTTAATGCCAGACCACCTGTGATAAACCATGTGTGTTTAGTTAAAATTTTATTATATTTTTTATAACTAAAAAAAAAAAACGATTAAATAAGTTAATTATTGAAATTTGGTTTTTGTCAAATTAAAATATTGCTTTATTATCTTTTCAATTATTTATTTAATTAAAAATTTTTTTAAAAAAGTCGTGATTCGCGATGTTTTTTTCAACAACTTATACCATTTTTCTTCTTTAAAAGCTTATTAACTGTTTACAAAAAAGTCAGTTTCTTTTGAAAATTTTAAAATCAAACAAACTTTAAAAAAGGTAAAATTTTCAGTAAATATTATTTCTTTAAATCTATTTGCTACCTCTGTTTAAAAATGATTTTACCATTGATCTATTTTTGCTGGGATTATGAAGATTTTTGAAATCAAAAAATTATTTTTCTAAAAATCATAACTACATTGTAAATTTTCAATTTTTCTGAATCAGACTGCGCAGTTTCTGGTATTGAACCTTCGTCAGTGACCCTGTTTTTTTTGAATAATGTAATATTTGTTATGTTTTTATTTGTTCGATTGCGTCTATATGAAATTTTCTGTGCAATCACTGACCGTGGTATAGATAAACTTCTAATGCCACATGCACTCTCAGTACATGTTAGACAGAGCGCTTTAGCGCACTGAGCTATCGTCGCGTGGAAATTTGTTGTGATTAAAACTAGTTTTATTCAATACACGGTGTTTTTGTTCTTGCATACATAATCTCAGAAGTACAACTCCAACAACACAACAGTTCTACTTTTAGAAACTTACCTCACTCTAATGTCCACTGTTTTCCCATATGTTGTATTATTATGGTGTGCTTTCGAATTTGAATGTTGAAAAGCATTAGCATATAGGTGTTTATATAAGGACATATTTGGTAATGGCAAGTATTTACAACTGTCATTATAAATCTCATTACTTTTACATGGGGATGTCGCGCAATATAATGACATATCATATCATACCTAACAAAAAATTTAAAAATATGCTGTTACCTTTATACTTACCAAACATGGACAAAAATAATGAGTCTAAAAATAAAAATTTTCAAAACACAAAATTTAATAAAAAACATTTTTTTATTGAATTTTTTTCTAATAAAATCTGGCCACGCGGTATTCGAACCCAGGCATCCGGGTTGTCAGTCAATCGCTCTACCATATGAGCTATTTCGACATGTTATACTTGACAGATAAAATCCATAAATGACTTGCTTGCACAAAATATCATTACTTTCCAGCTTAGCTCAAAAATAAGTAGTTATATATGTACTTACTAGAAGTGAACAAGCAATGAATCTTATGGGTAGTTTTTTGTCTTCAAATAATTATAGAATTAACTAGTTATTAGTAAGTCTTTATTACCCAGGAACAAATTACACATTCCAAAAAGAAGGTGATGCCCACACTTGCTTACATATCTCATTGCCAAATTTAGTAACTGCAATACCAAACTCATTTCAACGATAGAGTCAAAAAGTAATTATTTACTTAAAAGAAAATAACAATGTTATTAACTTATATGTATAACTTTTTGTACTCAAGAAGTAATCATATACTTTTTCTTAATAAAAGGACGTTATTGGAAGTAGTTGCTAATTTTGAAAAAAGAAGTTATACAATTTTAAAGAATTTATCTCATATATTTTTTCAAAGAAATTTTTATTTGCAGGAAAATAATACTAAAAACAGAAATAGCATGTTGCCTAAATTTTGTTAAACTGTGGTTAGGTATAAATTAGGGAAGCGCACGTGAGCAGAAAATTGTGAGTGGAAGTTGCAATTACTGACGTTATCGTGAGTGAGTGTAAAAAAAATTGTCGAGGGTGATTGTGCGTGAGGCATATTTTTGTTTTTGAATTGTTCTTTTTTTTTGAAAAATTTATATTTTCGTGGTTTACAGCTCAAAAATTATTACAAACCCATGTTATCATAACAATTCGATGTTTCACTTTTTAGGATTTTATTTCCGTATGATTTTACATCGTTATATTTGAGTAACCAAGGAGAACAACGTGTGAGTAAAAGTTGAATTTACTTATGGAACTACTTCTTTTTTTTTAAATGTAAGTACTTCTTATTTATAACTATTTATTTATTTATTTATTTTGTGTAAGTACTTCGTAGTTTTACAATGGAACTATTTCTTTATTAAAAAATGTATGTAGTTCTTAAAAATATAAAGTAAATGGTTCTTCGGTAAAAAAAAATAATCAATTCTAAAGAATCAGTTATTTTAGTCTCACGCCCTGTTAAAAGAATCGAGTAGGTAATCTAGTAAGGAATGCGTTCTGCCCAAAATGCTTGATTACAAACCCGCTTACCTTTTTGAAAATTTTTTGTTGGGTATCTGTGTTAAAGTAATGCAGAGATAGAGAGCTGGTGTCATTACTGGTAGTTTTAATTGTAATGTCATGTCGTTACCGTTTCTGCACTGGCTAGATAACGAATTTTTTATAAATACAAAGTTTTACATATTAGTAAAGAAAGTCTACATATAATTCAATGTTGTTTTTTCTGCCACAATAGTGGTAGAATTATATTTTAACTTAAATATTTACTTTGGCTTAATAAATTGTAAAATTTAATTTAGAACAGTGCGCCCCGGTAGGCTAGTTGGTAGCGTGCTGGCTTATCAATGCAGGGTCGTGGGTTCGATTCCCACCAGAGGCACTGGCCTGTTTTCGCTACAACGCGCCGAAGGCCGTAGTAGCTAGTGCTCGGTTAGGGTAATAGTATATAATTTGTAATTATATGATTATTAATTAATAAAATAAAAAAAAAAATAATTTAGAACAAAAAAATCGTTAGATATATTAATATCATTTTAAAACTGAGGTAGTATTTGAGAATTGTATTAATCTATTTAAAATTTACAGCTTTATAATGAATGCCATATTGACTTTTGTTGCTATTACCATCATGAACGTATTGACTTATGCATCCGATGAAACACAACCGTTCCGCCCAACTACTTCATTTGTTTGGTAGGATAAATTAATTTAGAAAGAAAAATAAAGCAGCAATGGACATCAAAATCAAAAATAAAAGTTTTATTTATTTTAAATTATAACATAAATGTTCTACATTGTACAATAAATAATTTTAGTCCTATTAAAAAGTATCTGATGGATTTTTGTTGTTGTGCTTTATGATTATTTAGATTGTTTAAAGGGAATGCTCACTAATATGACGCTTCAAATGGGTTTTGTGCTATATAACAAAAAAACTAACAATACGTGGAATATTCCGAATGGAAATACATCAATTCGTAGGCCAATTCTTTTGTCATCTGTTGTGGTAACTGATATAAAAAATATATTTATAACAATTTTTAAAGCTACTCAAAGGGTCGACATTTGCGAATATGTTCGCTGAAGTGGGCCTAATTTAAAAGCTCTCTTAAAACATAAAAAATTTTCAGAAAATAATGTAAAAGAGCCAAAAAAAATAGTTTTTTAAACTTTAGCTAACAAAGAATGTACCACTTAAGCGAACTTTATGAAAATTTAATTTTATATTTTTTGTTCTTATTTATTATTTTTTATGAATCAATAAGTTTTATTTTATGTTTAAACAAAATTCTTACCATTTGCAAAAATTTGACTTGCAAAATTCTTTAAAACTGGTTTGTTATTTAGTTTTTATATTAATAAAAATTACACTTTATGCTGCGTCTTTTTTTTTGCAATGACACAAAAAACAAAGTGGCATATTTCAAATCCAAATGTAGGCAACCTACTTTCAAATTAACATATAAAAGTAAAATAACGATTTTGAAAACAGCTCATTAGGGTTACTATAGCGAAAGCATATAATACAATATTTCCAAAAAGTAGTTAGAAAATTATGTAAAATCGACAATAAAATGTATAAAAACTTAAATTTATTTTGAGTTTTGTGCATTGAAACGTTTTACGTATTATTTAGGGCTGAGGTAGAGGTTATCATATGTAAAAGCAACAAAATGCTGCATTTAAACATTGAAACCCATTAAAAATGAAATAATAAGAAAATATAATAAGTGCGAATTTATCAAACGAACAAGGCAAACATTACAAAAATCAAAATTGTTTATCTTATTTATTATTTTTTTGAAATCTACTACACTCAAATAAAAAAGTTAGTAAAGTCAGCAAAAAATTTTGCTGAGTCAGCAAAATTTTAGTCAGGAGGGTGCTTGCAAAAAAATTGCTAATGTCAGCAAAATCTTTTGCGAGCGAGCTGATTTTAGCAACAAAATTAGTAGATTCAGCAAAAGTTTTGCTAAAACTTAGTGGATTAGAAATTTAAAAACCCTTGCTAAACATTAATAAAATTTTTGCTGATTATTAGTAGACTGAAAAAAATCAAAAAATTTGTAGAAATGTTTTACTTTAGTTAATTCATTTTGCTGAAAATCATAAAACATATTTTTGTGATTCTTTTTAAAATAATTTATCTTTCAACTACTTATATCATTGGTTATTTAAATGATACTATCTTTTAAAGGAACGCTTATGCAGCAGAGAATTACAGAAACGAAACGAAAAAATAACAAAATGCAACATATACAACCCTTTTTTAGCAATAAGAAAAAGGAAACATACAAATTTAACTAAGATGTATGTCTTTCGCTTTAGTCTGTCTACCTGCAGTATATTTGTTATCAACTTGACCACTCAATTTTTACATTTATATATTTTATTTTGTCTTTTATTTAATTAATAGACAATTACTTTCACAAGCCGGTGAAAATGCAAAATTTAAGTTGTTTCAATCTTCAATTTTGTTTTATGTATGAAAAACAGATACAAAATCTTCCATGGTTGATTTTTTTTAAGTGTCTTATTAGATAATAAGTGTCTTACTAGATAATATAATAATATAATTGTCCTCGTCACTACTACATCCTCTAATTCATTCTGAATATAACTTTTAATCTGGTTGTCGATCACACTATTGATGTGCTAGTCAGCACAATTTTTTTTAGCAAAATAAATTAGTAAAACATTAGTAAAATATTAGTAAAAAATTAGTTAAAAACAGTGTTGACTAAGTATAACACTGACTAAGTATAACTAAAATTTTAGTTTAAAACATAATTTTAGCAAAAAATTTGCTGAAAAATAGTATACCTGAGTCACAAGATGTTTTATTAACTTTTCTACTAACTTATTTTTTTGAGTGTAGTTTTATTTTTAGTTTGTTTATTTTTAGTTTAACAATATTAAATTTATATGATTCCTTAAACGATTTTTTTTAACTCTTCTGATATTTAGTAGTGTCGGACCAAAAAATGATGTTTGGCCAAGTTTGACCAAATTCGGCCATAATTTGGCCGAATTGTGTGCATTTAAGTTAAAATTTTTTTAAAATAGAGATAACTCAAAATATGAATTGCTCACTTTGGTGAACTTTTCCTTATTATGTTCTACACATACATGTTTTTAAATCACAGTTTTTTTTTTTGAAGTATTACGTCATTGCATAAGTTATAACAATTTACCACTTATAAAGTGCTAAAAAATATATACATATATTGAAAAAAAAAACTATTTTTACCTCAAAATTTTTTTCAGTGAACATTTTTCCTTTAAATTTCTTTCTGCGTAATTTTTTTTTCCTTGAACAAAATTAATTTTTTATCTCAAAGGATTAAGGGTGTACAAACTTTTTCTTACAAACAAACAATTCTTCAAATTGTAATAGTTTCTATTAAACTAATTAATTTTTAAAATTTGTTAAATGCTAAACTGAAACAGTTCTTTGTTATCTTTCCAATTATTTATTTAATAAAAAAAAATCGTGATTCATGATTTTGTTTTCACAAAAATACATTCTATTTTTTCTCCTTTAAACTTTTTACAAAAAAATATAGTTTCTTATAATAACTTTAAAATCAAACAACCCAAAAAACGGTAAAATGTTCTATTAATATTCCTTAAAAGCATTTATTTTCGAATTGTTAGAATCTATTTAAAACTTACAGCTTTAAAATTAATACCATACTGGCTGTTGTCGCCATAGCCGTCTTGAATATATTCTCTTACGCATCCGCTAAACCTGAGGCATGAACTACCTTTAATAAATATAGTTATTCCACATATTAAAGTAATCTAATGACAAAAACAAAGCAATTAAAGAAGTACTTAAAAATAAAAAAAATGCTAATTTTATTTTATTTAAATTATAACATGAATGTTCAAGAACTTAGCATGTTAGTTACATAAAAAAAGTCGGTCCTTTAAAAAGTGGCTGAGGGACTTTCGATTCTGTTTTCTATGATAATTCGTTGTATTTTGTAGCACTCATAATTGAAATAAACCTGAATGAATAGCAGAAAAAGCTAATTAGGTAAAAATTAATTTAAAATGACTTTTCAGAAAAAGTGGCAAAATTAGAATATTTTGTTGTTGATAAATATTCCTTCTTCTTTATTTGCCAATTCGTTTTCCGAATTTTAGCGACCATACAATTGAAGTAGATTATATACATTGAAGTAGATTATATACATTGCATGATAAATAATTTCATAAATTTTTCATAATTTCTGCAAAAGCGTCCCTATTTCTCGTCTCGCTCAGGAGATTCCCCACATCTCGGATACCAGTCCATTCTTGTATGTTATGTTCTTCTAGTAGGTCTACCTTCAATATTAGCTTTCATAATGGTTTGTAGAAGCTTATATTTTGGGTTTCTCATAATGTGAACCAAGTATGCCGTTTTTCTTATCTTTATAGTGGCTAAGAGCTCTCTATCGCGGTGTACTTGCCTTAGTACTTCGTTGTTAGATATAAAGTGGGTCCATGGTATTTTCAGTATTCGTCGGTAGATCCACATTTCGAAGGCTTAAAAGTCTTTTTACGTCAACTGCTTTAATAGTCCACACCTCCGTTGCATATATGAATGTTTTGACGAATCTAAGTTTTGTTTCAAGGTTAATGTCATGGCTGGTGAGAACTTTCTTATATTTAAAAAATGCTTCTGTTGCCATTTCAATACGGCATCTTATTTCTTTTGAACCGTCCCACTGGCCATTGATTGTAACACTCAGATACTTGAAGCTCTGTACTTTATCGACATAGGAGTTTTGTATTCTTAAGGTGGTTATGTTGTGGTTACTTTTTCTGCTTACAATCATATATTTCGTTTTTCGGATATTTATCTTCAGGCCATATGCTTCACTGTATGCAGTGATCTTGAAGTCCAAACATGATATCAGCCAGTAAGGTGGACATGCTATCAGCCAGTAAGGTGGTATCGAATATAATTGAGGAACATGCCGTTCATATATATTCCTTTCCGTACATTACATATGGATTCCTGAAAGATTCTTTTGGAGTAGATATTAAATAATAATGGGGACAATATACAGCCTTGTCTGACTCCTCTGGAAATTTCTATATTTTCTGTCAGGTCTCCGTTGACATCAACTGGTGCTGTCTGATGCCAATACAGACTAATAATGCATCGGATTTCTTTGTCGTCTATACCAACAGATATAAGAATTTCCATCAGTTTATCATGCTGCACCGTGTCGAAAGCTTTTTCGTAGTCAATGAAGCATAGGAAAGCGTCCTTTTGCACATTTATGCATTTCTGAACCAGTGGCTGTATACAAAAAAGTGCTTCGCGGGTGCCCATACCCTCTGATAAATATTAGTAAAATGAAAAATTTTAGTTAATTGAAAATAGCAATTCACTCTGCTAAAATTAGCTAAAACTTTATCTAAATATTTAGCAGAGAAATAAATTGCCTACCGAATTGATAAATGTATTTTGGTTGGCACAACCAATAAATTTGGTAAGTGACCGAATTTGCTTGTTAAAACCAGTATTCAGTTATTCCAACCGATTATTTGCCAAATGGCTAAATTATTTTTTTCTGTGTATCTATTTACCTAATATTTAGTAGAATGCTAATAACAGTATATTTTGCTAAAACAAAAATTTCAGATTTTTATTCGCACTAAAAAAAAAATCTAAAAAAAAACTTTAAAAATTTTACATCTTTTACGATTTTTTTGTTTTTGTCTAAAAAAATGACTAACCGTTTTATTTACCAGACGCTAATATGAACTTTTTATAATATACACCGATTTGTCTTGAAATTATGTAGAGGCACCTTCAGATATTCGGTTTCAACTTTTTTTTTGTTACCGTCAGACCGATTTTGCGTATTTTCAATAGCAATCCGGTTAGAAGGATAGTGAACAATATGCATGAAAATGAGCAACCTTGCTGGCGTATTTTCGCTGTGATATAAATTTCAACGGACATAAGGACATTGCTATATCTTCTTATAATTGTATAATGCTCTTAAATATATGAGATTTTCTATTCTAACTGCCCGCTGCAGAAAATAGTGTGTCGAATTAATTTTACACTTTATTATAAAAATAAAATATGGAGCAACTTTTTCATTATTTTCGAGAAATGGGCGGATTATGCGTAGTAAAATGTTGAAACAATGTTTCATTGCCTCACAATTTTGAGAAAACCGCGGTTAAAGTTGCAAAAAATTGCTATTTTGTATCTTTTTGAAGTTGTTTATTATACAATTGACGCTTTCTAATGAATAAAAAAAAATATTTAGAATACACTTTCCTTTTGAAAATACTGCAATGACATTTTCTTAAACTAGTTGCGAAAATAGCGAAAATATACATTTATCAAATACCATCTTCAAAAAAATATAATGTAAATATATAAAATTTCGTACAATTTTAAGCTTGTATTTGAAATATAATTCAAACAAACTTGGTGTAATAATTTCAATGTTTTTCACCGAAATTCAAAAATGGAAAGTTCAAAGTTTATATCGTGACCCTAAAATTAATTTTAAGCTGTTCGGATGCGTAGCTCAGGCAACTTGAAAAAATGCTTTATTTGGTAATTTTTTTACAGAGTATGTTTCAAATGCAATTTTTTCCTATAATACACAAATTTTAAATGTAGATTAACTTATTATAGAGAAAAAAGTTCAATACATCGTAAAAAAACAGCTGCAGCTGTTCGAATGTGTGCTAAAAAATGGTTAAAAAACATTTAAAAATTTTAAATGCTGTGTTGAGCAGAGTAGAGGGTAGCAACATAAAATTTTGTTTTTAATATTGTTCGTTGTTGTTCATACTCCCTGGGGATGTCATTGAAAGAATGACGAAATATTGGAGATATACAAAATAATAAAGGATATTTTATAAATACAAACGTGATCTAGAGCTCAATTGGTTAATAAAGTCATTCATTTCAAAGGTCGAAAAACATTTCATAATATTATTATTATTAATATTGTATAGAATCGTATACATAACCAGATTCTATATTTCGAAAGCTAATTACGACCAAAACTACTCAAAAAAATTCAGAAAACTCAACCACTTTACTGCAAATGATTTTTTAATATTTTTTTTTTCATTTTACATATTTAACAAAAGAAATAAACTTTATTTTTCTGCAGCAGAACCTTAACTGATCATTTTGATCTTGGTCTGTTATACCAGCTATATCCGGCCGAAAATGGAATACAACTCTCATATATGGGCAGGGGCTCCACTGTATATTCTGAAGCTTCTGGACTGTGTTCAGGGGAGGGCGGTGAAGCATATCAATGACAGTAGTGTATCTAACTTTATTGATTCATTGGAGCATCGTCGGAATGTAGGTTGTGTGACACTTTTCTATCGATATTACCATGGGAGATGCTCATCTGAGATAAGTGAACTTATTCCACGAGCCCGAGTTTTTATTCGTAATACTCGCGTATCTAGTAGAGCAGTTGATTGTCCTGTGTTTCGCACAACGCATTACAGAGAAAATTCGTTTTTTAGTCGAACGGTTCGTATGTAAAACAAACTTCCCGCAGATGTCTTAATTACAATTTAGAAAAATTTAAATCAAATATCCACAAACACTACTCCTACTACTTCCTCCTTCCCATACCCTATTTTCCTGATCAATACAATGCACTGCATGAGTAGGGGGTTAAATTAAAAAAAAAAAAAAATGTAGATTTCAACTTTTTTTTTTATTAAAGTTCAACAGAAACTGATACAAATAATATATATTTTTACTTTAAATTAATATTGTTACAACATACTTAAAATAAAAGACTTAAGGCACAAACTTGAATTGAAAATTTCATACCTTTATTTAAACAGCTGCAAATTTTCAAACGTTGATAATAAATTAAGAGAAAAATACAAATCGACATTAAAAGCATAACTAAGAAAACGTGAGAAAGAATAGCCTTTGATTACCCTAAGTGATGGCATAAAAAACTTACATTAATTACTAACAATAAGCAATCATATATATACATATTATGAACAATAGAAATAAATAAAATAGCAACAATTGTTTAACAAACTAAAAATCAACAATCATGAAAATTGTTTAAACATAAACTCCAGCATAACATCATCACAACAATTGTAAACCACAGACAACATACAACATAATCAACACCGCATTATATTCTCATACATAAAAATATTCATCATTATTTTAACGAAAATATAAATAAAAAAATAAAAATAAAAAAATCCATTAAAATCACGAATCCATCAACTTGTTTGAAAAGATAAAAGAAAATAATATTTTTTTTTTAAAATAATAAATTTGCAAAAAATAAAAAATAAAAAAAAAATTACATGTGCCAAGTGTGCATTCAAAACTACCAACAGCTGCCGCAGTTCAACAACATTTATGTCGTGTTTTACCACAATATGCAACAAATTTTCCAAATAAACAAATTTACATAATTTTCAAAAGTGTTTTTTTTTTTTAGTGAAAATTTTCACTTCAAAATTAACAAGCTCAGTTAAAGCAATAATAACAAAATAAATAAAAATCTATATAATATTGTAATCTTAACATCACCCGTATGTTTAACAGCTGGTTATAAAAGGAAAATGTTCAAAATGTCACAGACGTCGACTACAGCATCTATGAAACCAAAAAGGTTTATCAATATTAATGGAGTTTGGCTATTTTCGATGCTGTTAATGAGTACATTGCGTGTAACATACAGTCAAGGTAAGTTGTTACAATTTTATTTTAATTTGATAATTAAAAAAAATGCAAGATTTGTTTAATATATATATTTTTTTTTGTATAATGCGTGTTAGTTATAATCTGTAATTTTATTTAAAAATTATAAATAAATTTTTTTTGTAAATCAGTTAATTTATTATATTGCATAAACACGTTTTTTTTCTGCTGAATTAAATTGTTACTCAACCAAACTATAGTACACCAACAATTATACTAATATTTTGAATTATTAATTGTTGGGTTTTGTTTAATTGAACGCATTTCTTAATATTTTTAATACAGAGTGGTATAGTTTTAAGGGTACAGGGCACAGTGGGATATATAACAAAATAATTCGGTAATTTCTTACTTAGTGGTTTGATTGTATTGCAATTTTGAACAGGAAAAAGAGACGTAAAATTGAGCTTAAATTTTGGAGTTCAACCTCAGGGGGTCTGGCCATGGCAATTTTATCACCCAAATAAGGGCACTTATCACATAAAAATTTTTGAGTGCTCGCCATTATTTTGTTTCTTACTCGATTCTTATATATTTGGAATCAGCTAGTAAAAACCAACAAAAATGTGTGTGTTATCACTTATAGTTTCCTAGACATTTCCTCTACACTCACAAGAACTTTTCCATAAAAAATCAACATTTATTTAAAAGTTTAATGGGCAAAGTTGTTTCAATGGAATATACAGTTAAATTACCAAAGAAATATATTTTTTAACGTTCTGTCTGTAATTCAACAAAAAAAAAAAAAATAAACAAAAAAAACTGACTTTCCGTAATAGTTAAAATATTCAGTTAAAATTTTCTATTCAAAACAAAAAGTTATTATATTATTTTGAGTATTGAAATAAACGAAAACAATCTATTGTTTTTATGGATTTTGTCAATTAATATTCAACAGTTGAAAATAAACTAAAAATACAATTGTTTTAAACGAAAAGTAAGTAGTCCTGTTTTTAACTGATTTTCAGTTAATTCAATGTGTATATTCAGTAGTCTTTACGGAAAAAATATTGTGAGTGTAGATAATGTAAAATTTCAAATTTGACCGCGAATAGCGGCACCAAATCAAGGCCAATTTGCATAAAAAATATATTGGTTAGTTGACCGAATTCTTTGTTAATTGTTAAATAAAACTAAAATTAATGAAATATCTTGTTCCACTCAAAATCTACATTCGTCTAAACTATAAATAAAAAAAAAAACACATTTTTGCGATATTTTCCCCTAAAAACTGCAGATAAATATTATATTATTTTCTTTCTTAAAATATAAAGTATGCATACCATCCCCATGGGGAATGGGAAGGGTTCTGCGTGTGCCACAGGATCGGTCCCTTCGTGCCAGAGACCGGTCCTCTGCTAAACCCTACCCTATGTAAATAACTGACAACTTTAACATTGGCTTGTCATAGGAGGCGGTCATTTATTCTGCTTTAAACCATATATTGGCATGCCACAGGACTAACCAAAGATGGGAATACCACAAGACTGTCGCAAAAGGGCATGTCGTATAAAATAAACGAAAACTAAACAGCTTCCAATTGGTAAAATTCTGGCCAACTGCTTAACCCACTTCAGTATTAAATTATACCAGTCCAGTGATAAGTACTTCTTTTACCAGTCACTTTTAGGTCAATTGACTCCTCATTCCCCATAGGGATATTACTGTTTTGTGCACATATTCATTATATACACATTATATGTCTATTACAGTGGGCGAAATTTAAATAGTCGCACATAGTTTTTGGCTTTTTTATAGAAAATCAAATAACTTTATTAATTTTTTCTTCCATAACTTATAGTAAATTAAATACTAAATGAAAAGACTTCTTCAGTTCTCAAAATGTACACTTAATATAAAATAAATAACAAAAAGTTTTAAAATAAGTGCGAAATTTAAATAGACGCAATTAACTTAAAATAAAAACGAATTAATCCATTTAAACGGAAATAATTCAATAATAATGGTTTAATATTTAGTCATTCCTCCTTTATTTTGTATGACATGGAAGACCCAATTAGGCATTGATTCTACTAAGTTTTTTAGTGTTCCAACCTCAATGTCCATCCAGGCCTGTAAAATTGCCAATTTTAATTCCTTAACTGTTTTATATTGCTTTCCGTTGGCATAAACAGTTCTTGATAGAATTCCCCAAATATTTTCTATCGGATTTAAGTCCAGGCTTCTAGCAGGCCAGTCTAGAATTGGGATTAAAGCCGATGAAAAAAACGATTTTGTGACCTTAGAGACATGGATGCTGGCATTATCCTGCTGAACTGTCATGTTTTTGTCCATATTGTCCTTCAAATAGCTTACCAAAACATCTTCCAACATTTCTACATAATTTTCAGACTTCATTTTCATATAATAGCTAAAGCCACCACCAAAGTTTCTTCTCATTCGGTGTGCATTTGGTTTTTGCAAATCATGCCAGTAATGACTGATTCCATCAGGACCATCCAAACTAAATTTTTTATCGTCGGAAAAAATTATATTTTGCCATTCATCTGTCCACGCCATGGTATATCTTGCGAAGCCTAATCTGCGTTCCTTATGCTTTGGCGTTAATGGTGGTGCTTTGGCCGCTTTCTTCCATTTAATGTTAGAGTCCTGGCTTACAACTTGTAGAGCTCTACGTTTTCCAACAGGGAGTGTCAGTTTTGTACAATTTGAGCAGCATAAAGCTTATTTTAGTGACTTCTTCCTTAATTTGCCCAATTTGACGTTTTGTCAGTTTTGTATTTTTTTTATTTTTTTTTTGGGTTCAGCATTATTTTGTAGGCTTTTTTGAAAATATATACGTACTAGGTGCTCCGATCTTCCAATTAGTCTAGCTATTTCTCTATTTGAATAGCCTTCTTCATCCAAAACCTTGATTTGAACCCGTTCCTCTGGTGTAATATGTTTTCCTCTTCCCATTATCCCTACAAACATTTAATATTGAATAACACTAATGTTTTTTGTTTTCAACAATATAAGTAATAAAAAACTATTTTTTGTTTATTTAGACACAAAATATTATAACTGCAAAAATAAATTGAAAGAGATTGCGTCTATTTAAATTTCGCTCTTATCTTAATTTTTTTTGGAGAAAAATTAACGTTATTTTTTAAAGAGCTGATATTGCAACAACAATGTTTTACAAATTTCATTGTTTGTTTGCAAATATTATTAAAATAATAAAAAACATGAATTTATTACAACAAAAACAAAATATAATCTCAAACATTTTTAAAGTAGTGAACTGTGAAAAGTCTGATTTTCGAAAGTAAATTTAATATTTCTAAGGTTTAAAATGCATATGGAAGCTTAAATTGTCTACTTTACGATTTGTTATTACAAAAAAAGGCATCTTTTTGCGAAAATGCATTTTTCACTACCTCCACTAACTTTTCTGAACTCTGAAGAGCTTTATCTTTTAAAGTATATTAACTATTTCCATAATTTAAAAATCATTTCCAAGTTGTAGTTGTCTAGTTTACGATTTGTGGTTCAAAATCCCTGTTATTTTGTTAAGATGCATTTTAAATGCAAACTCGATTTTTAATTAACCTTGCATTTAAAGTTCATAAATGTTTACTGTATGTTTGTACACGCCCATACACATGCATGCATGTCTCTGCATAGATACATAAATCTCCTTACATGCTTCCGTATATCGCCATATATGCGTATTAAGGAAATTTGAGGTAATATCTATCTACATTACTGTGTCCCGACAATAGAAGTTTTTACGAATTCGCTTGATGCTTATTTAAGAACTGAATACGAAAAATATAGCCAACATTTTTTGGAGGGTACTTTTAGGTTCAGACACGCATTTTAAAATGCCAAAAATGGTATGTTTTGTTTAAAAAAAGTTGATTTACTTTTTATTGAAATATGGCTCAAAACATAACATTTGTCATTTATTTTTACTCTTCAAAAAATTACTAACAATTGTAGTAAAAATTAACCATATATGTTAAAAATAAACATACATTAATTTTTTGAATGCATTTAAATAACAAAAAATGACTATAAAAAATGAATGTAAAATCATAAAACAGCCCAGCAAAAAATAACCTGGATTTGGTAAGCAGTAACTACATGTGTATGCTTCCAAAATAGCGCTTAACGGCCTTGCATACTATAAAGCAATTAGGGAAGGCATTCTGTCGTGCTTCCCAGAATGCTTTCCTTGAAGCAGTGAATAATGCGTACAATGAAACAATAAAGTATGCATGCCATGAAGCATTAATGTTGTCAGCATACAAAAAAGTGCTTCTTATTGCCTAATAAGGCATGCATTTTTGCTTCTAAGAGCACATGAAAGAAGCGCTTTTCACCTGCTTAAAAGAGACATACCAAGAAAACAAAAACCATGCCTTCTTTATTTGTTTTGAAAGCGCTTCGTAATCAAATAGTGCCTTCCGGAAGCGCTTCTGGGTAAGCACTATTTTTTGCTGGTAGTCATTTGATATGGTTTGTTTTTTTAAATGAACTACAAGGTTAGTAAAAATTTAAATTTGTTTTACAAATGACTGACATTTACATAAAAAATAAGGAAACTGTATTTCAACCAAAACAACTACATATTTTTAAAGCAGATGTTCCCTGAGTGTACAGTTCGCTATTAGATTTTTTTTCTCTATCTCATGTCCGAATTTTATCTAGAGTAGTGGCTTTTACTCGGAAAACTCTCCTACCAAACGTTTGTTATCAGTGCATTATAGAGTTTGAATTATAGTTCATTTAGATTACGAACTAGTTTAGTCTTAATCCATATTTCCTGATGTTCGTTCATATTAATCAGAATTGTCCAACAAACTAATATACCCTTATGAACAATTGAAATAAATTGAAAAATTATTGAGTAAACTCGAAGAACTAACTAGTTAGAAAATGAAATTGAACGCAATAAGTAATGGACTATAATGCCCAACTCTATTGAAATGCGTCGTAAAATAATACGATACTGGTAACTTTTGGCCACAGACCCCCTTTTTAGTTTATAATATACTGCACTGCGTGTAGGTTTATTTTTTTATAATAATTTTTGCGTGTTTATTTTTTTATATTTCTGCCAAAAACTATATCAAAAAATCAGACGGAAGTATTAACTTGTCTAAGTTGTTCAATTGTTTGTATGTTAAATTTTTTAGAGTTAAGGCAATTTAAAAATGAATCATACGTTATTTGTAAAAAAATTTGATTACAATATAAATTAATGATTTATTTAATTTATACTTAAAACATTAAATAAAATTTGCCTTATACTTTTCAAAACATTAACCAGTTAAATCAATTTATTATACACTAAATTATATAAACTCCCTTTTGTTAGTTGGATTTTTTATTAAGTGTTTAATAAGCCAACATTATTATCTGAAGAACTCTACAAAAAATTTTTTTTTATAAAGAAGTCTGGAAAAAAATTGTATCTTCAGTGACCTTCATGGTTAGTTAAGTTTTTTAATGTGTGTAGACCATTTACAATTTCTTACAGCTCTACAATTGCCACATTATGGTTACCTTTTTGGATAGTAAACAAAACGGAAATACTCAATCTTAATATTTTGGTTGAAAAACAAAAAAAAAAAATATGATACGGTGTGAAAATGTGCAGATAAATAGAGATGGCAAAAAACACATTAATTATAATAAAAAAAATATTTCATTTTCAAAAAAATATTTATTAGAAACTTATAAATTAAAATGTATGGGAATTTAGTAATTGTTTGTTAAAAAACTATGAGAATAACTAAGCAAAACAAAAGACTTAAGACACAAACTCATATACTTATCCAATATGTAGAAAAACAAATTAAAAGACTTAAGACACATACATGCATACACAAGCTTAACATTTTGATTTTGTTTTTTGTTACTTCGAATATACTTTAAATTATTTACTTTCCAATAATTATCGAAAAAAAAACTTTAACCATTTAAAGCAAAAGTAGTCCATCTAGTTTTCGCTTTCATTTATAATTTAATTTCGATATTGCTGGTTATTTTGCTTCTCAAATAACCGTTATTTTAAATCCACACAAACCACTTAGAAGCAAAAATATAAACAAGTTTAACCACTTATGAACAATCCTTTGTAGGCAATTATGGAAAAAACCTTACCATTTTCAAGCCATTTACAATGCTTTACAATATTCTTTAAAATTCAGTTCTAGTTTTTTTTTTTTAAATTTTTGCTTTCCGTTATTGATTCATGCATAAAATTCACTTATAAACAAGTTGAACGGTTTTTAATAACAAATTTCGTTTTGGTCATCATCGAGTTATGAATAATTTGTTGAATAATTTTATTTTTTATTTTTTCTAGTATAACAACAAACAAACAAAAAAGAAAGAAATTTGCAATACTAGTATTAAAGTTGATAAACATGTTTCTTTTTTTTATATTGTATCTGTCTGATTTTTGTTCAATTTCTTATAGAAGGCAATCATATGATCTTGCATTTATTTTTATTTTAATGTCGCAGAAATGAAAATAAAAGTTTTAAATTTAAATAAATTACTAATGAAATAATCAGGCAAGTTACTGTTAAACTTAAATATTATGAAATATGGTTAAAGACATTTTGACATTTCAAACTGGTTTTGGTTTGCTGTGTTCATAAAAAATAAATTTAACTCAAAAAATAACAAAAAGATATGTGCCAAAAAGGTTGCAAAACTTCTATCTAAAAATAAATTCAAAAGGCTATTTAAATTAGGTACAAAATCAGTGACACTTTTATTTTAATCTTTCGGAATCTTTTTTTTTTCTATTTATTTTATTAACACTTAATGGGCCGTGCGGCTTTTAACACATTTCACACAGTTTGTCAATAAGGAATAAATTTTTGTATCGCGCCCTCTACACTTAAAAAAAGTTTGTTGAACATTTTGTTAAACGTCTATTTAAAATATTAAACTAACTTTTCTAAATTTTTTGCTGACATGGCGTTCTCAGCAAAAGTTTTAGTTAAACGCTTTTACCAAAAAACCAATTTTGAACTATTTTTTAACTAATTCATGTTCCTACCAAAATTGTGCTGATAAACATATTAATAGCATTTAGAACATGTAAAAAATCTAGATGTAGATGTTGCAGCTTGTATGGATGAAGTAGAGAAAAAAGAAAATATACAAACAAACACAACTATTAAAAGACTTATACGAAATGCAAGCGATATTGATATCGTTCATTTAATTTTTTCTTTCGTATCCCGATTAAAAAAAAATATTTATATCTATATTTATATGTAAAAAAATGTATTATATATAATCATATACATATGGCATCAAGAGCTGGGACGAGATAAAACATTAGCATCGGACAAATACGTATGGAATCAACTTGTTACGGCCCTATGCTCCTTATATGAACTATGGTCCAATATATAATTATATCTGCCTTATATAATTAGGTCTAATTTTATATAATTATATTAAATTATATATACACTCACAAGAACTTTTCCATAAAAAATTAACAGTTATTTAAAAATTCAAGTTCGAGGCCATACTCTATATTTCTTTATTAGGATATTGTCCTAACAAATAATCTATAGAGTATTTGTTTTCAAATTTATTCTTCGACCCTTTCAGGAATGTGTTGATGTTTGGCATGTGTTGATGTTTGGCATAGGATTGTTACTGCTTTCAAAACGTGTTCTGATGATGGGAACCTAGAAAATTCCCGAAATAAATCTATCAACACATTCCTGAAAGGGTCAAAGAATAAATTTGAAAACAAAAACTCTATAGATTATTTGTTAGGACAATATCCTAATAAAGAAATATAGAGTATGGGCTCGAACTTGAATAATTTTCATTGCAAAATTAAGGGTCGAAAAACATAATTTTTATTTTTAATAAAAATTATATTAAACTTGTAAAAAAGACAAAGTATGGTCTTGTTTACTACTTCCCCTGTACATTTTGTTTTTAACAAATGTGCATATCAAAGGAAAAGAAACAACAACGTGTATTGAATATTTACCAAAGGTAGACATAACACACACAAGTTTTCAATTTATTTTTTGATCAATGGTGATAATCTTTCTTACTTCGAGCTCATATAATATATATTAGTTCTCATGTAGTGAGTAAACTAGTTTATATGAATGTTTGATGTTTGGCATAGGATTGTTACCGCTTTCAAAACGTGTTCTGATGATGGGAACCTAGAAAATTCCCGAAATAGATCTATCAACATATTCCTGAAAGGGTCAAAGAATAAATTTGAAAACAAAAACTCTATAGATTATTTGTTAGGACAATATCCTAATAAAGAAATATAGAGTATGGCCTCGAACTTGAATAATTTTCATTTTCATTGCAAAATTATAGGTCGAGAAAACATAATTTTTATTTTTAATAAAAATTATATTAAACTTGTAAAAAAGTTATTTAAAAATTTAATCGGTAGAGTTGTTTCAATGTAATATACAGTTAAATTACCAAAGAAATATATTTTTTAACTTTCTGTCTGTTATACGATAAACAAAATAAACAAAAAAACGGGCTTTCGGTAATAGTTAAAATATTCAAAAAGTAATAGTTAAAATATCAAAAAGTTATTATATTATATTGAGTATTGGACTAAACGAAAACAATCTATTGTTTTTATGGATTTTGTCAATTAATTCTTTAACAGTTGAAAATAAACTAAAAAATACAATTTTTTTTAAAAAAAAGTCCTATTTTTAACTGATTTTCCATTAATTTAATGTGTATATTCAGTAGTCTTTACGGAAAAAATATTGGGAGTGTACCCATTTTTCGGATATAATTATATCTGGTTATATCAGATTTTATAGAATTTTATAACTTAGACATTTTCGTGTTCTAAATCTTGAGAATTACCTGAGGCATTATCGTTAAAAATCGAAAAAAATCGTGTAAAACGATTTACACGAGAAATAAAAAAATCGTGATAAAGTGAAATCGTATAAAAAAGGTGTCGAGTAAATAGAGGGATAATACGTATCCAAAACGTAACACAGCCAAAATTCGCCACATTTCCCATCGAATTTTATGCAAACCCTGTGTGCAGAAACTTTAGAACATTGTTCTTAATTTGTGATATCAGAATTGTTTCAATTGTTTTTTGTCTTAAAAATATTACAATTACAAAATAGTATTTGTTTTTCGTTTCCATCCTTTGTTTGCCTTAAATCATATTAAATATTTTTAAATTCGGAAAATTTAAATATTTGAGGTTATGAAGACTTTGTTTTCTTTAAGGTCTTTAAAATATATTGATATCTTTTAAATTTTGGTATTAAGCTCTGTAAAATCTTTTATTTAATGTATGTTTTGTGGGAATTAACACATCGCTTTAGTTCTCAGGAAGAGAAATGTGTTTGGAAAAATCTGCCGCTCTACCCGCCTGGAATGACAAATTTTATTTATTTGCATTTTATAAATTTAATCCATCGCGAAGATTCTCTCTAGACACCGAACCATGTTCTTAAGACATGTCTTTTTTATAAAAAATAAAAAAAAAAGTATTTAAACTTTGGAAAGTTTTAAAAAACTAAAAAATATTTTTGCATTTAATTGTGAATGTCAGACGCAATAAACATACAAGTACATATATTTTAAAAAAAGTTATGCCAATTCCTCATGAGTTTGTGATGTTCGTATCCAGTTTTTGGTGCGCTGCTATTCACTTGGTATACTATAAACTGCATAAAACTACACCCTTTTGTAAATGCTGTTCTCAAAACTCAATTCCATCAAATGGCACAAAAACCCTATTAAAAAAACTGCAAAAGTTTAAAAATCGGGAAATTTTGGTTTTACTTGTAAACTACCATATGATGAATTTCATGTAAAAATCGAGATGCATTGAACCCGACCCCCTCAGATATCGATGAAATTTTGTTCATAGCTAAATTTGATCAATACAAACAAACTCTCATTTTTAGAAATGACTGTTTTGCGATTTTTTGGGCGTGACACAGTGGGAACGTTTTCGAAAAAACGCGAAAATGGTCGAGAGCTCCATTTAAACTACAATAACTCAGAATCGGCTAAACCGATTTCCATGATCTTGGTTTCATTAAAAAGATATTTTAACAGGCTTTATGACACGTTAAAAAAAAAAAGAAATACACTGTAAAAAAATTTATAACAAAAAAAAAATTTTAACTGACGAAAAAACCAAAAAGATCAAGGGTTTTTTTTACAGTGTATTAATTTTTTAGAAAGGTTTATCCTTCATCTATACCATATCAAAAAATAAAAATGGGTTCTTTTTTAGTTTTTTTTTATATAATTTTTTAAGTAGTGTCTCTTCTAGTAATTGCCCTTATATTTTATAACAAAAAAAAATTTTAGGTAACGAAAAACCAAAAAAGATCAAGGATTTTTTACAGTGTATTACTTTTTTAGAAAGGTATTTCCTTCACCTATAACATATCCAAAAAGTAAAATGGGTTCTTTTTTATTTTTTTAAAATAATTTTTTAAGTAGTGTCACTTCTAGTAATACGTACCGAAAGTTTTCGAAATAATTCGAATAACAGCGAAAATATCTGGTCACATTCACAAAATAGTTCAACAATTCTAACATTTTTTAAATGTTTACAAATAAAAAACCATCAACAATTGTTTATATTATTTGCCATGTTTTTATTAATTTGTGTTTAATTTTATTTAAATTTTTTTTAAGTTAATTATTTGTAAGAAATTTCGCGCTGCTCAAATTTGGCACAGTCAGAATATCTGCGCACATGTACAAAAGTGTCATTTATCGGAATGAATGAATGAAAGCCTTGAGTTCCTGTTATAGTTTTAGCTTCTTTATATCTTGAAAATAGCTTTTCTTTAACGTTGTTGTATTCGTCAGCATCTGCGTAAGCAACTTGTATGGTGGTCTTATATGTTTCTGATGCCCAGTGATAGAGTTGCCTCGTTGTCTGGATTTCATTTTTATTTGCAATACTATAATTTCGAGCACCTCTCTTCAATGTTCCTCCGATTCCATCACATGCAGATTTTCCGTGACTGGTAGCATACAAGTGCCATTCAGCGTCAATCCCAAAATCAGATTTGTGATGGCATAAATTAATGAAGTTATATTTATTTTTATATTGTGCTCCTGCACCATCTGATACGTAAAAAATGATTTTATTAATATTGTTGGTTATATTGGCCTTCACGAACTGTATCATTTTTGAAATATATAGATGCACTGCTATACTATCATGGGTATTGCAATCAGATATTATGGCGAAGCTTTTAAGAGTTAATTTATCGTTATCTGAAAATAAACAAACAAAGGAAAAAAACAAATAAATAAAAATTATTAAATATTTTGATGAGTGTGGATGGATGTGTTTACTAATACCAAAATATTAAAATAATTACCTTTGTAATAAATAACGAACGGATGTATTGTAGCCTGATCATTATTCCAATTGTGTCCTTGCACGGCATCTTGTACAAGAAATGCATAATTTTCAGCAAAGTTCATTTGAATTAACATTTCTCCTGATAACAGCGCCGCTCTTTTATTGCTGATAAATTCAGATTGTCGCTTTGCTATGAAATGATGCGGAATCAGAACTTTGATGTGTTCAGTAAAATCACTGACAAATGATTCTGGGTTGGTGGTTAACGTTTCCAGAACACATCTAATCGTTGTATTCCACTTTTTGTATATTATTTCTTCAGTTTGGTTATTTTCATAATGTTTTAGCATATGCGTTTTTAGATTATTTAAATTTTTAAAGCAGTGACCACACATTGAAACGCAACACTCGCTTTTTTCTATGTCACCATTACAAACAACGAATTTGAAAACATCTTTGCAGTCGGTAAATGTGCATTCTCCTTCAATACAAATTGATTTCAAGCCACTTTTTTCAAACATCAATTTCATATTCTGATGCAATGTGCATACACAGATATTTTGCTGGTTTCCAACTCCAAGTTTCATACAATTTTTTGGCCTTAACATTGTAAATTTTGTAAAACTCACTTTGGCCAAGGGATGTTTTTTTTTTAAATTCGTAGTAAGATTCGCGTAGTGAAGATAACATCAGTCTTTTTTGAACTTTTTCACGTAAGTTTCATTGTTTAACAGTAATTGAATCTTGCGATCCAGGCATCATTCGGCTAATTTCATCATGTTCATAAAATAACTTGACTGTGCTTAGAGTTTCGGTTGCTAAAGTACGTCTGCTCATTTTAAAAAGATTGATATCTGCAAACTTCGTTTTATTCCTTTGGATATCTTTACTTTTTTTGATACAATCGTGAGATATATCATCCCCAAAACGATCTTTAATTTCTGCATGACTCATATTGATTGGTAAGAGAGATAAAAGTTTTTGCTTTTCCAAAAGATTTGAGCTGTTCTCTATTTGATATTTGATGTTTTCCAAAATTTCTTCGTAAATGGCTTTGACGTTTTCAAGTTGCGCTGACAAATCAGATAATGCATCAGCTCCAAATAAATCTGCTATATTTTCGAAAATTTGCAGTGATTTTCTATTTCTGTATGCATCTCGTTTCATATATTTCCTTTTAAGAGGCGACATTTGGTTTGGTAGATGAGGAATAATATGATCATTTATATTTTCAATGACTTCCGTCCTTTCGATGTTTGCATTACGGCTGGTACAAGTTGGAAGTTCATTCAATTCTTCGCTAATTTCATCGCTGGGCGTTGTTGGTAAATAATTTGAGACTTCATTCTGCTCCACGTTGGATTCATTATGACTGCGCGCTTTTCTCAGTGTATTCCGGCAAGTTTCGCAAATACAGCTACAATGAATGTTGGCGACAGCTGGAAAATATTCAATTATATTTGCAGCCTCGTTTTCTCTTATTTTACGAAGCGAAGCGCAACACTTATTAGATATTTTTATGCATCTGTACTTATTGTTTGAATTCATATTCACTCAAATTTTTAAAATATACGCGTAAAAATTGTAATGGGATATCTTGGCTTCTCGAAACTGTTTATAATTATGAATTTCGGTACGTTCATCAGGTGCAATTATATAGCATTTTTTAAGGCAAGCAAGAACTTTTTGCGGTTAAAACATATTCATAATTTTCCTGGGACAATGTTTATTTATTTTACCTGTTAACCCTTCGTCAGGTACACATTTTGAGCCCTTAGTTCTGGCACATGGTGTCTACCTGAGGAAGAAAAAATAGACCTGAAAAATCTTTGGAATGAAAAGGGCAACATTTTTTTTGTTCTATATATATTTCTCTTTATTATGGGTAAAGTAATAAATGTTTATGACAAAATAGAAAATTATTATGAAGAATACATTGATTTTTTTATTCAGAATTTTGCGGAACTACTAGAAAAAAACTAAAAAAGAACCCATTTTTATTTTTTGATATGGTATAGATGAAGGATAAACCTTTCTAAAAAATTAATACAGTCAGTTAATTTCGTCAGTTAAAATTTTTTTTTTGTTATAAATTTTTTTACAATGTATTTCTTTTTTCTTTTTTAAACATGTCATAAAGCCTGTTAAAATATCTTTTTAATGATATAAAGATCATGGAAATCGGTTTAGCCGATTCTGAGTTATTGTAGTTTAAATGGAGCTCTTTTCGACCATTTTCGCGTTTTTTCGAAAACGTTCCCACTGTGTCACGCCCAAAAAATCGCAAAACAGTCATTTCTAAAAATGAGAGTTTGTTTGTATTGATCAAATTTAGCTATGAACAAAATTTCATCGATATCTGAGTTGGTCGGGTTCAAAATTTCAGTTTTATCTCGATTTTTAAATGAAATTCATCATATCACCAAACAGCAATATGGAAATTATTTTTTGAGTGAATGTATCTCCCATGTCTAGTGTTCTGGTTTGGATCTGAAAGTTAAAAACTATTACTCTTGGGAATTTCATTTTTTTTTTTAATTTTTCGACTTTTTACTTTACATTGTTTAGGTAAAGACTATTCATTGTGAAACTTTATATTCTACCTAATCCTGTAAATCGATTCTCTTAATTCTTAAAACCGTGAGAAATAAGATAAATCTATTATCAGTTTCAAGAGCTCATTGCTCATATAACTTTGTTTTAACTGTCAATTTCAGTAGATTCTATAGACAAACCTTTTTAGTGTAAAATTATCGTAAGCACCTCAGTAAATATTTAAGGTCCCAAACTTTTACCTAACTACTATTTTAAACTACACTATAAAACTTTAACAGTTACTACATGCCAGTTGTTAGTGTAGTAATCAGTAGTAGTTGTTTTAATTGAAATTACAGTTGTTTTTCTATGAAATAATACACAACAACTATTATGACAGTTATTAAACAAACAACTGAAGAAAACTGCTGGATTTTGATAATAGTTTTTGAAGCATTTCCGTGTTATTTCAACGACTAATTTTTAATTTTTTATCTTTGAAACCGTGGAAAGCCTGGATCTTTATAGCTTGGGACATCATTCAAAATTCTATAACTTTTGTCGTGTGAAAGATATTGAAAAAATTATTTTTGTAAAATAATTTTTTGAAAAAAATCCCCTTGTAATTTATTTTATATTTTTATGCAAATAGCTAAACAATGTATATTAATAGCTAAATAATGCTTTAATGCTAAATAATGTACTAAACACAATGACAATTTTAGAGTGAAATCTCCACCAATTTTTAAAGTTGTTGCAAAATTTTTATATTAAAAAGTTTACAGTTTTTTACGACACTGTTAGTTATTTGCATTGTATTTGTTAGTTGTTTTTCAATAGTTACAAATAACAATATTTTTAATTAGTTTAACGGTAACTACCGTCGTCGACTTTTCAACTGAATTTACAGTTGTTTTGACTGCCATTTTCAGTAGATTCTACTGTCAAACATTTTTGAGTGTACAATTGTTAAAGCTTAAGCAACGGACAACAATTGTCAGCTTAAATATTTACAGACCTTATTAATTGAAATTTTTTAATATTAATTTTCAAAAAATGAATTGCAAAATTGTGTTCAATGTGTAAAAGCAATTAAATACTTTCATTTTTTTTATTTCCTTTACATTTATTTTTTTATTATTTAAACATTTTCCTACCAATTATGGTTAGGTTAAACTAATTTTTATGTGGATTGGTGAGAGTTTGTTTCACACATTTTACCGGTTATTTAAAAACAAATTCATATTACAAAATCATTTAACATGTAAATTATGAAAACAAAAACCTGTTTACATTTTTGTAATTAACATTAACAAAATTCTCATGACTAAAATCTGGGTTCTTAAAGCAGGTTGGTTAATACACCTTAAGCCATTGCAAACATACAATATTTTAATTAAATGCTGGTTAAAAGCGTTAATATAAAAAATTACAAAATTGCACTTTGTCTGGTGTTTTGAACAACCACAAATTCCAAGAACACTTTGTAACAAAGCACTTTAAACATGCATGTAAACCAAAATTTATGTTTTATACCGACAATAGAAATAAACTGGCCACAAGCTATTGCAACAAAAAAATTATGGTGGGAAAAAAAATTTAAATTTTTTTATATTTAACATTTTTTCAATTTAAACATTTCAACATAAACCTCCTTTATCTTTATTAATCATTTGTACAGTCTTTAAGTTTTTGGCGTATTATTTCAAAATTTTATATCTTTTTACAGGTTTTCCGCTCTTGAACATTGATTGTATAAATTAGGGTTTTTTAAAATAAATTTGATAATTAATTTGATTTATTAATTCATGTTATTACTTGTTTCGTTTTTTTGACTTCTTTTTGGTATTAATTCTTATGGTCAATGTCTACTACATTCAAAATGCAATCATCAAATATTTATATTTAATATCATTAATTTGTTTATTTGCTTCTTTTTGGTTTAGGTATAAATTTGTTTCATATATATTTGTAATTCAAGTTAAATATCAAAGGTCATCAAGTTCTGTTTATTGACAAACCAAGTGTGAATATTTGTTTTAAACGTGAAGCAAGCGAAAATGGGGTTAAAAGCATCAAATGACGTAAATTAACTCAAGTGCTAAGTGATTTTGAAGTTGTAGTTGTTATAATATATTGTTATAGTTTGTAGAGTAACCTAGCAAAAAAAACACACCTTACCAAATAATGAGTCTAATAATCTAAACTAGAAGGTTGGGATATATTACCCTTTATATTATAATTCTAACTTTGTTTATAAAAAATGTACCAAAAGTAATGAGTTATGCATTACTGGCAGTCTTATGTAAATATTAATTATAATGGGTTACTTATAAGCATACAACGGTATGAATAATAAGCCATTAGAATAAAAAAAGATTTTAAACAAAAAAATTTACGAAGTAAAAAAAATATTAACTTTTTTAAAACATGCTCAAGCCGGTAATCGACCTCGGCTTATAAGATTATCAGGCTACTGCTCTATACCCTAAGCCATTAAAGATATACCAAAACCAACACCTTACCCTTCAGCTTACAAGAAGACGAAAAAAAAAAATCTCTAGAAAACTGTTGTACACTTAGAATACTATGTAGGTAAAGACCACTGCAAATGTAGTTAAAAACAAACAACAACAAATTTCACTTAAAGAGAGAACGACTTATATTTCAGTAAATTTAACTAACATTGCCATTTATTTTTTAATGTTCAAAAAATGATTTTAGTAAAAATTAAACATTATTTTTTTTTTACTTTTTTAAATAACAAAAAACTATTGCAGAAAATGAATGTAAAATCATAAAACAGTCATTTAATGTGGTTTGTTTTTTTTTAAATGAATTACAAGATTAGTAAAAAATTTTATTTGTTCTTCAAAAGACTGACATTAAAAATAAATAAACTGTATTACAACCCAAACAACTACATATTTTTAAAGCATAAGTTCCCTGAACGTATCATTAAATTTCGCCTAATGTGTGCCCCGATAGTCTAGTTGGTAGCGTGTTAGCTTAGTAGAGCGGGGGTCGTGGGTGCGATTCCCTTCAGAAGCATTGGTCTGTTTTCGCTACAACAAGCAGAAAGCCATAGTAGCAAGTGCTCGGTTAGAGCAATAGGATATAATTTGTAATTATATGATTATTAATCATATAAAATAAAATAATATAATTAATAAATAAATTTTGCCTGTAAGTAATAGGATGAATAACCTATTTTTTATCACCAATTATTTTTGGTTTGAGAGTAATGCATTATAAGTTTCTTATTGGTAATCCATTATATTATTATCTAAAGTAATGTAGAAGGTAATAAATATTCTTTTCAAAGTAATGTATATAATAATAAGTAGTCATTACCATGTTTTTGCTGGGATTTGTTGCATAAATTAAACAATATGCAAAACCAGAATGTTGTAGAAAATCTACATAAATCATACATGTTTAAACTGGTTTCCTGTTCTCGAGCTAGTGAATAAAGCGAGTTTGTTTTTTATTTAATTTTTATTAAGGGGAGTATAATAAATATATTTTTTTTTTGTTTGATATTAAAACCATATTTGCAAAATGGTTTTGTACACACAGCAAACAGCTTTGTTGTTGAAAGCGAATTTGGCGAAATTTCCAGCCGAATTTAGGGTTGTTCAAAAACCCGGTTCGGTTGTTTCAAACTGAATTTAAGTTGGAATCTGACAAAATTTGCCTTAGTGTGTAAGTATATGTAAACTCTTATGGTACTTTTTTTTGTTTTCTTTTTGTGCAAAAAAGTAAAGTTTAGATTTACAAAAAAAAAGAAAAAAAGATTCGAAACATTTTAAGGATAATCGGTCAATGTTAGCCCGTGCCACAACGAGGTCAATCTGCACATTGATATATGATAATTTTACTTACAAAATGTTTATTTATTTTAGTTTTGTTATTTATTTTTAACTATGGACACTTTAACATGCGATTATAGCAAAAGTGTAATAAAACTAATACGTTGAATTTAGGTGAATCAGGAAAAATATACGATTTTGAAGTTGCAACAACTTAAAAAACGTTTTTACCGATTTTAACATATTCGTGGTCAGCATACTAAAATTTATAAAAAAAAATTATATGCAAATTGGCAAATAAAAACATTTTAAGTTCGAGTTATTATAAAAGACCATATTGCAAACAAAACAGAAGACTTAAGACACAAACTAAAACTACATAAATCTCTACATTGTTTGAACCATCGCAATTCAACTTAATTTATTGATGTTTTTGACATCACTGTTTCCAAACTTGCTAAATTTTGGTGGGTATAAAGTATATCAGAGAACTATTCGAGGGCACTGACGAATCTGTATCCGGAAATATTTGGTTTTAAAATCGGAAAAACCTATAAAAATGTTCAAAGAAGCAACTACTTAATTATCATTTTCTTGAAAAATGTTACATCTACGCAACTCATCTAGGTCGCATTTGATAGGTTATTTCATCTTTGATTTGATTCGCAATATGTTTTTTTTAGGAAAGGTCAAATGTCACTTTTCTTGACCTATAACTCTAAAGATAATATCTCTGAAAGCGACCCTTTTAAGATTTTTAAAAAAATATATTTCAAAGGTTGTTTCCTTCTCTACAGTTTTGGCAAATTTTAAATTGAAGGTATTTTTGGATTCAGAAATATAAATCATATTGTAAACGTTACTATTTTACAAGGAAATTAAAACTATTTAGCAAGAAGAGTCCGATTGCTATGTAATTTGGATATTTTATAAAGAATAAAAAATTAAGAGACCCAAATTTTTTTTAGCCGCTCAATCTTTCATTTAGGGGTTAAAAAGTTTCGTCAAATATAACCCATTTTCTGTTTTTTATACATAAACTATACATAAATTTGTTGTAAAAATGAAAAGTACTTGAAATGCTCATCACCACTTCAAGGCGTGATTAGAATAAAACATTTACTGAAAATGCATACTGGTACACCAACCTATCTTTCTACCAAGTTTTGTTAATTCGTAAGAAATTCTGAGTTCTTTCCTTATTAAACATTTTTTTAAAAAAACTGTATACTAGATTTCAGTTAAAATTTCTTTGGAACCAAATCATTGCAGAATTTCACACAATTTTGTTCTTAATTAATTAATTAATGTTTGGTAAACTTTTTTTTGAGTGCAGCTTTGAATTCATATTTGTATAAAAAAATTGACATATAAGGCATTTTTTCTAGAAATTTTTAATTAACTGGAACTTTTCCCTAAAAAAAATTCAGTTCTTTCGCTAAGATCTTAATTAAGATTGAATGTGTGTTAAAGACGAAAATAAGAATAATAAGAGCCAAATATTCTTTTAGCAGCCCTTTCTGATATTTAGGGGTTAAAAAATGGGTTGAAAATGTTTTTCAAATAATAGAAAATCTGGCGTTGTTTTTAGAAAACGTCCTCATTTTTTTAATCTTACGACTTTAAAGCAACTTCTGTCTGGGCCACGACAAAGGCCATATGCGAATTTTATTTATATCTGACGAAACTCGTCTGGGTAATTTCCATGTTAATTGATTTCCCTCAAATTTAAGAGCATTTTCATATTAAAACCCTTTAAAATGTTAAGACGTTTTCAGTGAACATTTTTTTATTTATTCTTAATTTAAAATCATTTATGTACAGTTTCAAAATTTTCTTTACAACTAGTCAGATATGGCTAACGAGCAAATTTCTTCAGGTTAAATTTAAAATGATTTGTTATACATCGTTTGTTACGAGCCTAACCAGTTCATGAGGTTTTGTGAGTTGTAGCCTACGCAGTTGATCTTCGGCATTAATGAGTCTTTTCGCTTCCTGGTTCACATGTATAGCCAAACGATTTTGATGGGCAATAGCGAATTTTTGTATAACGTTGGTAACATTTTCCACTCCAAGATCTCGGTGAATGTCATAGTTCCTTATGTACCATGGTGCATTAACTATTCTTCTAAGAACTTTGTTTTGATATCGTTGAATTATACGAACGACACTAGGTTTAGCGCATCCCCACATCTGGATGCCATAGGTCCATATATGTTTAATAACTTGATTATATACTGCAAGTTTATTCTTCATTGATAAATTCGAACGTCTGCCAATTAACCAGTCTAAGCTTCTGTATTTAATTTCAAGTTCTTGTTTTTTTCTTTTTGACATGCTCTTTCCATTTAAGCTTCGCGTCTAGCGTCATTCCGAAGTACTTAGCTTGGTTTTTATTTTTAAACTAAAAATTGTAATTGTAACACTTTTATTACAAAACCTATCAAACATCAGATGCATTTGCAAAACTTTTATATACAGAAATATTTTCATATGCAAACATTTTAATATGAAAAACGTTTGGATTTAGATTAATTTTCTGTTTTTAAAAAATATTGGTTTAAGTTTTCCCGATTAAAAATTTCACAAATGTCCTTTTTAAAAATGTAATCTTTCAATATCTTTGATGACTATAAATTCGTCTCGAACACACAAGCAGTTTTGCTCAGTTTTATCTATATTAGTGGACATTTTTCCAAACATTTTGGTATTCAAAATAATCAAAATTGGTTTAGCGGTTAAAATGTTATGAGTAAAAAGGCGAGAGTAGCTCTAAATGTTGCGTGTTAATTAGTGTATTTCAATACAAATTCAGGCGTCTGGTTTTCAACATATTTTTCAACAGACGCTAGAGCTGAATAATATTTTATTTTCACCAGCTAAGTATGTTTTCACCACAGAAATTGTTTTCCATTTAAAAAATGGCTTTTCAATGCAAAAATTGTTTTCACGTCGATAATGTTATTTTTCGCCTCAAAATTATGTACGTATATTACATCTATAATGTTCATTCTCATTTTATTAGTAACAAAAGCACAGTTTTTTATGTTCTATTAATATATTTTTTTACTATGAGTGTTTGATCTTTTTTCTATATAAAATTTTAATTTTAAGTAAAGTTAAATTAATAAAATTTAAGTATATTTTTTTGTATATTAAGCCTTTGGGAATATTTTATTTTGGACACATTTATCACTAAGGAGATTTTTGAAATGCTTGATCATGGAATATTATTATCAATATATTTTTATTAAAGTAGAGGATCTCGCATTTAATTTGATACCAATATTTAAGTCATATCATAAGTATAAGTGTTTTAATATCTTTTTTTTTGGAAATTTAAACTTTAAAGTCGTTGTAAAATAAATTTCGACGTTATAGCGAAAAACTGAAAACGCAGTTTAACTATATATGATCTCTATTTTCACGTATGTATTGATTTCTTCATGTGTTAAAACCAGAGCTGTTAAATTTGGATTACGATTAGTAATCAATTAGATTACATTTAAAAAAAATGGTATTGGTAATCAAAAGTAATCAAAAAAATAATTGACTACTTTCAAGGATTATTTTTGATTATTTTTTAAAAATTTTAAATTTACTTCATTTTATACATACATTTTATTTTGAAAAATTTGCATTTACAACGTAAACAAATTCTAAACAAATAAAACAAAATTAGATAGTTTTTGTATGCAAAATATAGGTATATTCACTTCAATAACAAAACAATCAATAACAATTTTAGTACTTTCAATTATAATTGAAAATGTTCTAAATTATAATTGAAAATGTTCAATTATAATTGAAAATGTTCTAAATTTTGTTTCCATGCATAGATAACATATAAAAATCTCATATTTTCTGTGTAAGAATAGCTGTTATATGAATCGTAATTTATATTTTCATGCAAAATAAGTTTTCCAAAGAAAAAACAGCATATTTGTGTATTTGTAATCCAGTTATTGAGCAAAAAAGGTGAATGATGGGGGAAAAATGCGAAATTTTGCGATTTTTAAGGCACCGGATGCACTTTTTTCGGGTAGGATATTCAATATCTACAACTTTCTTCAGACACAAAAGAGATATTCCGTACGGTATACCTAGATATAACCGTGTTAAAATATAGAAAAAGTGTTAAAATATAGAAAATCCGCCTTGAGCCAAAAAATTCGTATGACCATTAAATTATTACTGTAGCCAACTTGACAAAACGAATGATGCAGAAGTTCTTATTTTTGGGGGCTACTTTCACGTGCAATTCCCAGAATGGAGTTCCAAAATCATTTGTTGAAAAATGATGTACTGTGTTAGTAAATCATATTTTTGCCAACTGATGTTTTATTGCGGATAGTTGGGCAACTTTAATCTGTTTTTTTTTTTTTTTTTATTAATTTTGAAGATTTTTTGAAATGTTGACGATTTTTTTGCAATTTTAACGATTATTTTTTTAATGCACAAGCAATTGGTTTCAAATGCATATAAAATAAATTAAGAAGAATGCAGAATTATGAAGAATGCAAACAGGTTATCAAATCGATGAACAACAATAATAATAAAAAAAATTAAAAAAAAACAACTAACATTAAATACCGGTAGAATTTCATTTAGGGCCCCCATCCGCCCCCGTGATGATGACCCAGGATTTACCACTGACTAAAGTTATCTAAAGTATTGCCATAATTTCGCAAAATAAAAAAATAATTAGAAACACTCAAAAGTAATCTTTGAAAGTAATCGAATTATTTTTTGATTACTTTTCATTATTTTGATTATTTTCTCGTAATTTTTATTAATCTTGATTATTTTTGGATTATCTGTAATCGTAATCAATTAGTAATCGTGCGAATCTGAAAAAAATCGTAATATAATCATTACTTCACCTTTCAAAAAAAAAAATAATCTAATTACTAATTATTACGATTAGTAATCATTAGTTAACAGCTGTGGTTAAAACTACTGTTTCACGGTGTAAAGATTACTGAAGAACATTTTAAAATTTAAGGCATATTTTTTTTGGCTTTATTTTATAAATAACAGTTTCGTGCACGAGAACTTTGTTGTGTGGTTTTTTCGTATTTCGTTGAAATTCATATACAAGATAGAATAGACAAAAGTAATAAGAAATTTGTAAGAAACATACCAACCAAATTGAAAAAGTTTGGGGGGTAAAATTGAGTTAGAAACTTTTTTTTGTCTTAAAACTTTTTGTTTCAAAACTTTTTACTATTCTGTGCACCCCATTTGTCATACAAATATCTTTTGTAAATTATTGCTTTAAAAGAAGCATGAAAAACATGCAAACAACGGAATTTTTATTTTTGACCCCAAATTTTAGTTCGTATACTTGAAATTGGGCCGCTTTATAAAAAAAAAAAAAACGTTTTGATTTTATGATTATTTCAATTGCAAACAAATGATTATTTTTGGGCAACGACATTCATATAAATTTTTTTTTTTTTTTTTTATTAATTATTAATTTATTTTCTTATTTTGTTTCTACAACTGTTTTCTTGCCTCAGCGTCCTAGGACATTATTGAGGCCAGTTGGCGTAAAATTTAATACAAAAAAAAAAAATAAATTAACTAAATTTATGTACTATATCATATTAGTTAAAAAATAAATACAATGTTTAAATACATTACATTCTTTTTACACTAGAAGCATTTCTAAATTTTGTAACAAATAACTTTTTAAATTTGATTTAAAGATTGAAATTCTTTGAATAATTTTAATATTTTCTGGCAAGTTATTAAATTCAACTCCACCAATATATTCAATTTTTTGTTTAGTTGTTTCTAATCTGTTCTTAAATTTGAGCTATTTCTAGTATTAATGTCAAGCTTACATTTTTGGGACTAACCATAATCGTTAGTTTTTAATTATGTGAAAAGTAAAACTTGCTACACAGAAAAATAGAAGGCAGCAACAAGGGAATTTATAAATTCAAACACCATCATTTTTAAATTCAAATATATTTTCAAAGTTTGTTATAATTTTTATTAAAAATAAAAATTATATTTTTTCGACCTTTAATTGTGCAATGAAAATGAAAATTATTCAAGTTCGAGGCCATACTCTATATTTCTTCATTAGGATATTGTCCTAACAAATAATCTATAGAGTTTTTTGTTTTCAAATTTATTATTTTACCCTTTCAGGAATGTGTTGATAGATCTATTTCGGGAATTTTCTCGGTTCCCATCATCAGAACACGTTTTGAAAGCGGTAACAATCCCATGCCAAACATCAAACATACATATGAACTAGTTTACTCACTACATGAGAACTAATATACATATGAGTTTGAAGTTAAAGATTATAATCATTGATCAAAAAATAAATTGAAAACTTGTTTGATGTGCACATCATGAGAACTAATATACATATGAGTTTGAAGTTAAAGATTATAACCATTGATCAAAAAATAAATTGAAAACTTGTTTGATGTGCACATCAAACAAGTTTTCAATTTATTTTTTGATCAATGGTTATAATCTTTAACTTCAAACTCATATGTATATTAGTTCTCATGTAGTGAGTAAACTAGTTCATATGTATGTTTGATGTTTGGCATGGGATTGTTACCGCTTTCAAAACGTGTTCTGATGATGGGAACCTAGAAAATTCCCGAAATAGATCTATCAACACATTCCTGAAAGGGTCAAATAATAAATTTGAAAACAAAAAACTCTATAGATTATTTGTTAGGACAATATCCTAATGAAGAAATATAGAGTATGGCCTCGAACTTGAATAATTTTCATTTTCATTATATTTTCAAATGTTTTTTGAAATGCTTGTAAATTGTAGTTTTCTATAAAAAAAATCTTTAAAAAAAATTAAAAATTACAAAGAATCAACGAAAGGGTGTTTGTTTGCATTTACAAATAATAATTGTTTATTCCAATTTAAAAAAAAACTCTATGAGACATGATTAATATTACAAACAGAATTTTGTAATTTATTCTGTGTATGCTTGATTTTTTTTTAAATAATGTTCAAAGATTTATTTGGTACAAAAAATTATGAAGTATGTAATTTTTTAATGCCATTAATTTTTAATAATGTTTTCAAAAAGAAGTTGCAGATCGGCTAATGTGGAAGTATTTTTAACCGCTCACCAATTTTTTAAAATCTTTTATAAAAATCTAAAATTTTCTTTGCTAATACAACATGCAATACGCTTCTGATACATTCTGTGGTTTAAACCGCACCATACATATATTATTCGCTAATTTTAATTCACTTGTGAAATAGTATTAAGTTTTACAAGAATATAGATTTATGTTCTTAACTATTTTTTATGTAACTACTCGTATCTTCTAATCTTATGTGAGATACTTTAATTTTTTACATTTTTGAAAATCAACCCTTCTGAAAAAAATATTTAAAAACTTAATATTCAATTTTTTTTTTTATTTTTGAAAGTTTGGTAATTGATATCTGTTGTAAAATCTAACCGGAATAAACCACTTTGAAATCTAATTAGCTATGAAATTTGGTTTTTGCATAGAAGCAATGAAGCTGCACTTGAACTTGTACATTGAAACTTTTCATTAAACTAATGCAAGTTTTCATAAATCTTTATGAAAAATAGAATTTGAATACTTTTATTTTTTTACTTCAAATATTATTATTCATTTTGAATCAACTTGAGAAAATGTTTTCGATGGTTTTCAGAAAACAATAATAATTTGTATAAATCATTTGAAACTATTTATTAAGAACAGTTCTCATTATTCAAAACGACTTTAATAAAACAGATTTCAAAGAAAAGAAAAATTAATAAACAAAAATTTTCTTAATATAGCCAAATAAAAAATGACAGAAATATAACATTTAAACAACTCAAATTCAAATTTCTGAAGTTATGAGAGTCTTTTATATGAGTAATTTTATAGTACAAAGGAGCTCTCTTGCATGCACCACTTTAACAGTAAACTGGGGCTTAAGAAAGTTATTCAGTATATTCCGTTTTTAGAAATGAATTTTTGTAAATTTACTCGTTCTAATATTTTGAAGTCATAAAGTAATAGTTGAGAAACAACCGGTAATTCGACAACAACACCGGTTTATTCGATATTCGAAAGTTTTACTTTTTAGAAAAACCGAAACCCATAACACACAAAAAAACTGGTTGTAACCGTTTTTTGAAAACCGACTCGATCGCCCTTGTTTATATAAATTTCCTAAGTGTTGCTTCTTTTAGAAAACGTATCGGTTATATCGTTGAAGAAGATAGGGAATCGCACAACTAAAACAGATTTTTATTGATAGAATTATATTGTACGAATTTACAATTTTTTAAGTCATTTTGAGTGGGTCATTGAATTTTCAATCATTTTGATGGTTCATCGAGTATTTTAGTTTAAAAATTCGCTTTTCGCTTTTTTCTAAAGTACAAAGTTAATAAATTTAAATTAAAATATTCAGGAATTTTTCTTTTAAAAATTAATGGCAACAAGCAAACTGAAAAATGCATTTGAAATATGGAATTGTAAAAAAAAAAACATTTATTATAAATAATAAAAATAATAATAAATATATTAGTCACCTGACACCACGTGATTCATAATAAAAATAAAAACACAAAATATACACACCATTCAATAATTCCGTGCCTCAAATACTATATACTACCAATACTGTTAATATGATCTAAAAGTTTTGAGTATACACTCATATCAGTCACACATATAATTAACATAATTAATGACAAGAATATGAGTTTATATTTTATACATAAATATTTATTTTCTCGTATTGAAAACAACAAACAAAAAGTGAATTTTTTTGTTTTTTTTTAAACACAACAACTATGTATATATTATGGATATTTATAAAACATTGCACAGTGGGATTTATGACAACATTTTTGGAAATAATTTTGTCATTTCTTCTGAAATTTGGAACAGGTATAAATGACGTAATATCGAGCTTAAGTTTTGATTTTGAACCTTCCAGACACCCCAGGGAGGCGGCAATATGAACCCAAAATAGGAAACTTTTTCCATATAATATTTTCAGTGCTCGTCAGTTTTTTCTTTCTAATCCGATTTTTATATTTGTAATTTGCTGGTCGAGACTAACAAAAAACATGCTTACTTGTGTGTGAGTTATCTCTAATAGTTCCCTAGATATTTCCATTTGCAAATGAGAAATTCCAAATTTGGTCCTACTCAGATAGTCTTTACTAGAGACATGTTAATTTTTTGAAAATCGAATTAGAACCAAAAAAAAAAAAAAAAATGGTTAGCACTCAAAATTGTGGATACAAAAGTTTCCTACTTTGGGTGTTCATATTTCCGCACCCGGTTTGCAAGGTTCAAAATAAAATCTTAAACTCAATGTTACGTAGCTTATGCCTATTCCAAATTGCATTGCAATCGGATCACTAAGTAAGAAATAGCCGAATTATTTAAACAAATTATGTGATATATCCCACTGTGCATTGTAGTTAAGTTTCCATTTGGAGAAAGTTGTTTTGTTTTTTTTAAAAGTACAAAAAAAAAAAAAACTAAATAAATAAACGCACAAAAAACGCCAATAATGGTTTAAAATGCTTTTAGATGTTCGTCATCTGATGATGATGGTATGTAAAGGTATGATTAAGAAACAAAATCCATAAAAAGATGGTCAGTTGTTGATAAATAACAACAAGAAGTTAAAAAAAACTTACTAAAGAAAATTTAAATTATAATATTTATTCATGTCTCTACAAAAGAAGACAATGGGTCAATATCTCTGTTTTTATTTTATGAAAAAAAGAAGCTTATGAAGTCAAAAAAGAAAGCTTAACATAATTATAAATGAATTTATGTGACAAGTTTGGTCTTTATAATATTCTATTATCTCTTTGTTTTTCGTTTCAGAATTTTAAAAGTTAACAAATTATATAAGTTAAAACTTTTGGTAGAAAGTTGAGTGATGTTTTTTAAACTATAAATTAGTTTTTAAACACCAAATTTGGTGTGGTGAGAATGAGAATTAACTTTAATTTTTACATACATTTTTATTTCTATGGTCTTTGTAGAATACAAATTGTGTAAAAGTTTGTTAAAAATATAATATTATGTGCGATATACATTTCACAATGATTTCCTGTGAAGTTCTCATAGTTTTTATTTAATAAAATATGTTAAAATGAAAAATACCTAGTTTGTGTCTTAAGTCTTTTGTTTTTGTCAAAGGGGGCAAATGAGTTTTACCAAAAATGGAATGAACTTTTAATATTATAAAAAATGTTAATAAAAATTAGGTATTTATCTAAGCTCGGATTATATAGAATTTAGCACTATCTTGGTAATTGAGTCGGTAAATAAGGGCTATAGTGAAATATAACTTAAATTATAAGCAACATTTTAAATAGAAAGTGCTACAAAAAAAAAAAGATTTGCTCATAATACTAATTGAACATTGTCCATTTTAGCTACATTTGAGATTGATATTTTGAAAGAAAACATTTACAAAAGCTGGATAAAGTTATATGAGGTATATTAACAATAGAATGCCCAGACCAGTCATTTGGGCTGGTTTGGCATCTTTGATGAAAACTACAAAACTACAAAAATATAATACACGTATATTTTTTAACATATCAATCTAAGTACATTAAAACATTAAGGGGGTTAAGTTCAATAAAACTGACGCTTTGTTTATATATATTGATTCATTATAATATATTGATTCATTTTTTATTTAATAAAAGAGGTAAGTGGGGGGGGGGGCTCTGTGCAATAACTCTCAGGTGAAAAAAGTCCAAAAAAAAAAAATTAAACAAGTCCCAAACATTTTTCATACAAATTTGGCAGTAATTTCAAATGAAATAATACCCAGTTCTTTTGCAGTTATTTCGTTTTTTTAGAAGTTATTTCATTTTTGTTAGTAGGTGTTATTTCATAATGCAGTAATTCCAAAATGAAATAAGTCCCAACACAACTTAGCGTGGGACTTATTTCATTTTATTTTCTTGTTCGGTGTTATTTCATTTGCTGTAGGAGTTATTTCATTTTTAGTAGGAGTTATTTCGTTTTCAAAAATTCATTATTTTTTAATATTATTTATATTCTAAACGGTTCCTATAACGGGAGCTTTCAAAATATTTTGATAATCTTAATTGACCTAACTTAATCTGTTCTTTAACAAATTTTGAAGGCGTAACGTTATATTCCCCAATGTCATATTGCCCAAGAAAAAAACGACATAGCGCCAAAAAAATTATATGTAAATTGTTGTTGTAAAAATTTTCTTGTTTTTGTGCAATACGACATTGATTTAGACGAAATAACATTTTTTGTTGGCCGCTATGACGGTTTTTTGTTTGGCCAAAATAATTTTTTGCGCTATGACGGTAAAAAAAGAAGTTATTGCCGAAAATCATAATTTTTTTTTTTTTTTTTAAATGTCATAAGACCTTAAATGTCAAGGCTGATTCATGAAATCAAACAAAAGAGTTTTAAGGAAACTTAAAAAAATTGCTTCAATTTTACTTTTTTGTGCCGCACGCAGAAAAAACTATATTTCGCGTAGCCGCCTGCAGCGTTCTACGGAGGATAAAACCCCACAGACAAACTTATTTTTACAAATCCAATGTCGAATCCGTTGAAAACTTATTTTTAAGACAATAAGTAATATAATTTGACCAGTCATACACTCACAATATTTTTTCCGTAAAGACTACTGAATATACACATTAAATTAACTGAAAATCAGTTAAAAACTGGACTACTTACTTTTCGTTTAAAACAATTGTATTTTTTAGTTTATTTTCAACTGTTGAAAAATTAATTGACAAAATCCATAAAAACAATAGATTTTCGTTTATTTATATTCTAAACGGTTCCTATAACGGGAGCTTTCAAAATATTTTGATAATCTTAATTGACCTAACTTAATCTGTTCTTTAACAAATTTTGAAGGCGTAACGTTATATTCCCCAATGTCATATTGCCCAAGAAAAAAAACGCCATAGCGCCAACTTTTTGTTTTTAAATAGAAAATTTTAACTGAATATTTTAACTACTACGGAAAGTACGTTTTTTTTTTTGTTTATTTTGTTTATTGAATAACAGACAGAAAGTTGAAAAATATATTTCTTTGTTAATTTAACTGTATATTCCATTGAAACAACTTTACGGATTAAACTTTTAAATAACTGTTGATTTTTTATGGAAAAGTTCTTGTGAGTGTAGCTTTGTCATTTTAAACAGCTAATTGATTGTTTTTTATCTTAAATAAAAGAGTAGATCATTTGCCTTCTGTTTATTTAACGTTTAGATACTAATATATACGTAAAATTTTTAATAAAATAGACTTATAAAAAAATAATCATTAAAAAACAATATATCTTGGTGTGGGTTGGTATTTTGCGACATAAAAAGTTATGACAGGTCAAATAAATGTTATCGCGGCAGGCGGCTTCGCTAAATAACGTTTTTTCTGCTTGCGACACAAAAGACATTATGTCTTATGACATTTAAAAAAAAAAAAAAATTATGATTTTGGGCAATAACTTCTTTTTTTACCGTCATAGCGCCCAAAAAAAATAAGTTTTTTCAAAATAATATGCCATAGCACCCAAACAAAGTTTTGGATTTTCTATCATTGATTTGGTCGTTATAACATATTAACATCCACAATTTTGGGGGATATGCGGACATTTGGGCAATATGTCATTTTGGTTTTTGGGCAATACGACTTTGGGGAATATAACGGTACGCCCTTACTTCATTTGTGTTGCATGGACTACTTTTGGGAGCTATTTAATTTTTATTCTTTGGAAATTATTTCATGATGAAATAACAACCAAAACCTAGGATTTGTTTCATTTTTGTTTTGGAAATTATTTAATTTTTTTAAAAGTTATTTCACTTTTTTTGAGACGGGACTTATATCATTTTTTTAGAATTTATTTCATTGGGAGCTTTTGCACTGGGACTTTTTGCACCTGGGACTTATTGCATAGAGCCGGTGGGGGGTATTATATAATTCGATTCGAAAATAAATTCGTAGAAATTCGATTCGAACAGTACTTTTTAACGGGTATAATGAAGAAAATGTGCAGACAACGATCAAATTAATGCGAAAATAAAACAGATTAGACTACTAAGTATGGATATCATCTTACAAGAGTTTTAAAATTTCCGCATTTAAACAACATTTTTGAATAGCATTATATAATATAACTACTCTGAAAGCTGTTCGGCGTTTATGCGAAATAAATGGCAGCGCTAAATTACTACATAGGCATTATGGTTATCAAAATATTTGTTTTTTAGAGTACTTTAAATATGCGCACAAGTAAATCTTAATTTCGTTAATTTGAGACATAGTTCCACACATAATTTTAATAAAATTATTCCCACCTTTTAACACTTAACTGTGAGATTGAACCGCATATCCGAATTTCAAAGAGATCGGATAGAACCCTTGAGACTCTCCTTCTTAGTTTCCGAGAATATTTTTTTTAAACCTCCTCTGTCAAAAAGCAGTCAATATGACTGGTGCTTTTTAAAAATTCCTCAGAAATACATTATTCTTCCGACCATTACGGTTTGGAGTTATAGATTTAAAATATACAAATTAGTTGAAAATCGTAGAATTTTAAAAGAAGTTAAACTAAAAAAACTAACTAAAAATTAATCAAAAATAGCATACATCTTTCTGTTCCAAATGTCTCTTAAACAAAAAAACATTTCGCGATGCTTTAAACTCAGTTTTGATATGCTTGAACTCTAGGCTACAATGCAACTTAAACCGCAATGATATGATAAAAAATGTAATTTTACGAGGTTTTAAAAACACCAATCCCGGTTTTGGACATAGTAGATAAAAACAAATTCCGGCCATTCTAGTGTGAATAATGAAATTTTTATTTTGCAACGGATTTCGATCCAACTTGGCACACATGTTCCTTATAACTCACTTTATTTAAACTACTTTTTTCACACACTCAAAATATTTCAACATTAACTGATTGTAGTTTATTTAAAAAGTAATCAACAAACTTAGTTTTTTTAAGAATATACATTTAAACTACAAACAAAATGTTTTCTTTAACTAATTTTATCATTTATTAAAAAAAAACTACACATAAAAACTGTTTTTCTGTACCAATTATTATTTTAATTTAAAAATTTCTTTTTACAAAAAATCATAATTGATAGTAAAAATAAAAGAAGAACTGTTTATAATAATTTGGGAGTTAATTTTTGATAGTTAAAATCGTTGATTTTTTCGGATAGTAAAAATAAAAGATATTCGTTTATTTGTATATACTCCATACAAATAAACGAATATCTTGTTAAATAAATGAAAAATACATTTTATTTAAAAGAAAATTGAGTAGACCGGTTTTTAACTATATGTTTGTTTAGCAGGTTTAAAGTGCACATTCCTTTGTTTTTAACGACAAAATATTGTGAGTGCACTGGAACTTGCTGAAAACTGGGACAAGCGATCCTCATACCACAGGCAAGATCGGCACATACTTTTCTTTGACCACGCCAACTTTAACGGCCCCCTTTTTGAGACTATTTATTTAACATCAAATAGTTTATATTTTTTTTTTTTATTTTTAGAAAGGTTGAGGTTAAGAAGAACAGTAAACGTTTTCCTCTAAAAATTATAAACACTATTAATTTTCAAATCAGAATTCACTAGTTTCTGCCATTTTTTTTAATGGACAGGCGTCATCAGTAATTTTCCATTTAAATTGTATTATTATTTGTGTCTTATAATTGTCAGATTGTCTCTATATGATAAATTTTTTAACAGCCTGTCGGCTGTAAGAATCAAACCTGCTCTTCCTCTTACAAACGTAACAATACCAAGTCATGACCGTTTAGCGATCACACCAAGGTATGGCCTCGAATGTGGCTAAATTGTAGTTTTCTTTCAAATCAGCTTTTCTGTTATTGTAATATACTCAGAAGTGACAAACACTAACACTAACAACTACAAATATTCTAATTTTAGATTTTTGTTTATTTGGTATTTTTTTTAAATTCGTAACGGATTTCGGTCAAATTTACTTTATATGATTATCATATCCCAGGCAAGGTCGCCATATATTTGTATCGACCACTACCATGTTTTCGCCCATTTTTTAAATGAAGAATGTTTATTATACAGATTTCTATTCTTCAATTTTTTCTTCAGCCTATTTTTCCTAAAACATGTGAAATTTGCATAGCCCCATTAGTAGCTTCTGAAACAAATTTTTATTTTCTTACGGATTTCGTTCAAATTTGCGCTGATACTACCAATATTTGACACTTTGATACTACTCGACAAATTTTACTTTTCCAAAACCTATCATTGAAATACTTATCATTTTGTGGACTTATTTACGCTGAATCCAAATCTGGCAAACTTTTTTTTTGCATTTGCAGTTTTTGAAATATCGCCATTTTTATATTTACATCACTTACCCCATTTTTTTTCGTTTATTTTGCTTAATTTTTGACACTTAACCGCAGAATCATAAAATTTGTTTAAGAAAATAAATTTACACAAAATTATCTTTCATTTAAGTATAATTATGTCGATGTTTGCTTCAGGATATCTTACCGGTACTGCAAGGAATTTGAAAATTTGCATGTATAGTTTAATTCTTATAAATTTTTGTATGCTAAAACAATTTTAAATTTTATCACTATTCGTAAACTAAACATTCCACTGAACAAACTTTTGTATTTTAATTCTAAATTCATTGAAAATATCGTGAAATATTTAGAAAAACAGACAAATTTAATAAAAAAAAGGGATTTTATATAAGAAAATATAAAACCGTGATATTTCAAAAACTGCAAATGCGAATTTCTTTTTGCCAGATTAAAAATCATTGTACCTAAATCTTTAAAAAAACATGTATTACAAAGACATGTTCTGCAAAAAGTTGGAAATTCTTCAGTAGTAACTTTAATAATATATTTTTGTATATGAGAGAACTTCTGTTACTTTGGTATTTGAATCATGTGGAAAATATGTTAAGTCTTTTCTTAATATTTCAAGAAATTTTCAATGGATTTAAAATTCCAATACAAAAATTTGTTTATTGGAAAGTCTAGTGAATGCACTATGATAAAATTTTAAATTTTTTTAACTTACCCAAAATTTGGAAAGAGGTTACTAAAAAGAACAATTTTCAACTTCCTTGCAATACTAGTGCGATATCATGATATAAACGCCGACATGATTATGCTCAAATTAAAGATTAATTTGTGTAGATTTATATTTAAAAAAAAAAATCGTGAACAAATTTGGTGAATGATGAAAATATAAAAATCGCGATAGTTTAAAAACTTCAAACGATTTGCCAGATTTGGATTCAGCATATTAAAAAAATATATTTTTCAAAGCCAGTTTTTTGGCCATTGAGTAGTGCAATTTTTCAATTTCGTTACTTTTTAACAGATGTCGTTTAAACTATACAATTTATAAAATTTATATAGTCCAGTTTCGATGTTTCATAAACGATATTTTATTATTAAATCCGCTCAAATTAAAATAAATTTACTCTAAAAAAGATTTTCTAATATTTTTTAAGTAATGGAAATAATTTTAGATTAACTGAACCTAAAGCCATAAGAATGGAGCAAAATTAATGATTAATAGGTTTTTTGTTAAAGTTCTGCCTATTATGGAGGCTCTAATTTTTCTAAAACTTCGGGTTTTGATGAGATCTTTAGCCAGATCGAAATACTAGTATCAACCTAGCTAATATGTCTGATTTGCTTTATTTGTGTAAATATACGGAGGTTTTAAGCTCGTTATAAATTAAGAATAACATAAAAATAATCTCGATGTAAAAAACAAAAAACTAACAAAACCATTTAGTTATTTTTTTCTCTTTATATAAATTTTGCACAACTTTGAAATTTTCACAATATAATAAAAATGGGTCACTACAATGTGTGAGGTGGCTGCGGTCAGGTTCACGTTGAGAGTGGGATAGCGCAGGAGCTCCAGGGTAATAATTTAAATAAGAAATCGAAGAATAAATTGGCATCTTAAGTCTTAAGGTATGCAACAAAAATTTGTTTTTAGTAGGTGTTGTTTTAAAAGTATGTATTTGTGTCCAGGGCAATACCTGGTTACAAGCAGCTAGTTCTTAATAATATTGTCGATGACTTTCAATTAAATAAATATTATTAGTTTATAAGATATATATCATATTATACAAAAATATATATATTGAAATATCTCATTAAATTAACAACCACAAGTAAAATAACAATATATAATTAATCACTTTAAAATAAAAGCATAAACTAATGAATTGTACAAAAAGCAGACAAAACAAAAAATAAAACTATTGCCTAACAATAATGAAACATATATTTCGTAAAAAAAAACCTTTAGGCCATTACAGTGGCATACTTTGCTGAGATTATCTTCAGCTGTTTTAACTGTTGTACTATATAATTCCATAAATAATAACTAACACAGATTGTTTAAAATAAAGAAATCTGGTATAAACGTGACATCATAAAGTTTCAGTTTAAACACTTTTTTAAAAGTAAAAAAGAGTTTTTTTTTTTAAACGAAAAACAAAGTGTAGCAGATAAATGATCTTATGACCTGTACTACTAACTGGTTTACAATAAAAAGACAAAAAAACTAACAAAACAGTATGTAAAAATTAACAAGTTAACAAATAATTGTTAAAAAGCTTCAAAAAATACTTTCCAAAGAAAGAATAATTTCTTTATAATAACGATTTTTATCTTATGTTAGCTAAGGGAATGTTCTCTAAGGTGAATCTCTCGACTTTCCTGTTATTGCATGAATATGTCAAAACTGTCAATTGTCACCGTTATTAATTTCCGCTATATCTATTTAAAAAATGTTGTGAAGTGGGCATATACGTTTTTCTTGGTTTTATTGTGTCATTGTGTCAATACGTAATATAAAGTATAATCTTTCATTAATATAAAAAGTAAATAACAAGCAAAATTTAAGGAATTTTCCATTTCGAATTTTTGCAAATGATAAGAATTTTATTCACAATTTAAATAAAACTAATTGATTGCGTAAAAACACAACAAATAAAACAAAAATATGCAAAATTTAATTTTTATAATGTTTGCTAAAGTGGATCTTTCCAAGTTTTAGTATTTTTTTAAATGGTTTACGCATTACTTTAACTATTTTTGTCTATTTTGGGCAATTTTTCAACATGTTTTGTAACAAAAAATAAAATAAAATAAAAAAGTTAGTATAAGCAGCTTTAAATGATATTGTACATAAAATGTTTTATTTAACAAAATAAAATAAAGTGTAATTTAAATATACATTTTGGTCGATTTTTCTTAATTTTCTAACATATGCTTTAAAAGAGTTTTTTATTTTATGTCCACTTTGGAGTACATGTTCGCTGATGTTGACCTTTCGATATGTTTTGAAATTTGTTATATAACTTTTCTAAACTAATTGCCACAAAAAAATTTTGTATAGCCGAAAATTGCCCAATGAGTTGGCCTATAAGCTAATTTATATTCCCCATAGTTTTTCTCTAAACTCCAAATACTAAGTGTTGGGCCACATTAGAGAACATTCCCCTGTATTTTCCATTAAGTTGTCTTACATTTATTATTATAGGTTTTTTTTTTGGTAAGATCAAAAAAGTTAATTTAAATTTATATTGTTGAAATATTTACATGGTTTACATGTCAGTAGGTATTTTTTTCTTTGATTGGCATTTGTTGAGTTTTGACTGTGACGTTTAAATTCGAGTGATGTTTAATTAAATTAATGACGAAATGAAAGTTTATTTTTATTTTTTTATTTTGGGCTGATTGCATTTTCAATTTTTATTGGTAAACATTTGCCAGACATGCATACCAAATAATATACATATTAATACAATTAACTGGTAAAATGTTTCAAATTTTATTTTAACTTTGCACTTGACTTGATATGTTCAAGGGTACATTGTTAGAATTACAATTAGTATTTTGTAAACCCAATCAAATGCATTTGAAATGCTTTATTAATTTACAGGTATTTTTGATAAGGTCAGACAATTGATTTGTTTGAATTTATAATCAAATATTTTTAATTAATTCAAAATATGTAAACAATAAATCGAAAGACTTAAGCAACAAACTTTATTAATATATTAGTTGTAAACTTTTACCACCAGTTTTTATAAATGGAATAAATCAAATGTTAAATTTCAAAAGATTTACTAAATCTAAAATGTCGAACGAAAAGGGTGAAACTTTTTATAAAAACCAAAATTCATAGGTATTAACCTTTTTATTTATTTATTTGATTCATTGGAATGTAATGAAAATATGTGTAACGAAACACATCGGGAAAATCTTTTTACAAACATTGAATTTAAACATTATATGTGCGTCCCTGTAGTCTAGTTGGTAGCGTGCTGACTTATCAGTCCGGGGGTCGTGGGTTCGATTCCCACTAGAGGCACCGGTGTGTTTTCGCTACAACGCGCCGAAAGCCATAGTAGCTAGTGCTCGGTTAGGGTAATAGGATATAATTTGTAATATATGATTATTAAGAAATAAAAAAAAAAAAACATTATTTAAACCAGCCATTAAATGTAAAAATATTTGCATAACGTTAAATCTTCTTTGGCTGTGTAATTAAATAATTTGCGACTTCCGAAATATAGGGGCTTATACCCATGTGCTAGCTTTGAAATAAGGCGATTAAAAATGAAGATCTTATTTTCAATATATCTTACATTTTTATGTCTTTGATATTTATTTTTTAAAATTTGTCTCGAATATAATACAAATATTCAGGAAGAGAGCCAGTCCTCTGAGTCTGAAGGGTTTTCAATAGGAAAAAGTACTAAGAATCAGAGGAATTTTCTTTTGGAAAAAGTATTCAGAATCTGAGGGTTCTTCTGATTCTGAGGGCACAATAATTTGATGATTTTTTCACCATAAAAATTACTTTGAATCTAAGTGCTTGTAACCTCCAATATGTTACTTTTACAATTTTTTTTCTTGTTATTATATTAAAAAATGCAATGGAGAAGTAAAACAAATGTTAATAAATTTCCAAATGATTTATTTTGTGTGTATTGTTTTATTTATTGCAGTTTTTCATATAAATCTAGTTTTAATGTACTCGAATTTTGTTAAAAACGAAAAAATTTCAGATCCTTTCCGGTCCCTTAAATTTTATTTATGTCAAATCCAAACCATAAACAAATTAAATATATTGAAGAACTTCATTGAAATTTTAAGAATTAAAATATTTTTCCCTAAGTGGGTAAAAAAAATTGATCATAATCCGGAAAGGTAAAAAAGTCTTGTAGACTAGTGTAGCAATGTGTCAGAGTAATTGATTTTTTACTGACTGAATATTTGCAATTTTAAATATTATTAAACGGAAATCAATAATTTTTTCATAATTTGCTCTATTTTTATATAATTTACATAATACCAGAAGAAAACAACTTTCGTAAGCTATAACGCCTACCTACTTATTGAACTATGTTGAAAGCAATACAAAATACGAGTATTAAAACTGATTATTTTCTTGATTAACTATGTATAACAATTGCTTAGCTAATTATTTATTGCTTTATATCAGAAACCTATTATTATTATAAAATTAATATGAAGTCACATATCAAATCACCATCATGTAGACTTATTTAATTACGTACAATGCACTTTGGGGCAGATTAAGCGTTTAGCTGGTATAAAGTCCAGTTTTAAAAGTTGGAATTTTAAACAAAATTAAATTGCATTAAATTATCAACATGATGGTGAACCTAATCCCGTTTTTAATCTTTCAAATTTTTATTTACAGGTCTGTGGAAGCATTGTCAAAGTTCAAATTTTAGTTTTAAAAACATACAATTAAATAAAAAGTAGACTCAAATGCCTGCAACTTTAATGTGTAATTAAACTCATAAATGGTTTCTTATTAAAAAAAATTTCTTTTAGGCCATTAAATGTGCTAGTCTAGAAAATTTATGAAAGTCGCATAGGTGTATTATATAACATAACTTTTTTTGAAGTTATAAAATGAAAAGAATTGTGTTTTATAGTCTGCTTTTAACGTATGCAAGCGTAGGCAAGTGAAAATGCACATGCATATTAAAGAACAGGACATTTTTTTGAGATTTCTTACTGCAACCATATTTTTATTTAAATTAATATTTTTTTTATATGGACATTTTTCAAAATATTTTAATAATTGTTGTTAAAAATAATTAAAAATTTTGTAATGGCACTTCCATGACGCTTTTAATATTTGAAATACTAGATATAATTAACTTAAATCTGTTCACGTGCAGAAAATTATATCGGTTTAAAGTTGAAAATTTAATTTTTTTTTTTCAAAATTGTCAATTGTTGGTAAATTTCAAAAGTTGTTGAATATATGCATTACAATCATTAGTGTCTAAAAAACTGCGTTTAAATGTAAAATTTATCTTTTAAGTGTAAAGATATATGTACTTGGGTTCAAATTTTTTTTGTTACCCTATGTATCATTTTTGAAAATAACAAAGTGCACATAAATTTTAAATTATTTTTAAAAAATGCGTTCTATTTTGCGGACAATACATAATTTTTTAAAATTTTTTTGAAGATCTTATCTGAATTGGTTAAGGATTTATAAATTTTTAAATGTCATATCTACAATATTTGGGATTATAAAAAAGAAACTAAAACATTTGGACTCATTTAACACTATATAACTTTTTAAGTGTTAAGTGCCACAGCATCAGTACAGATAGTGTGAATTCCTCCAAGTGCACCACTTGGAGTCCTAAGTTGTAAGGTGCAAATAATATACCCTTGGGAATGAAAAATTTTGAGTTTGTCTTAACCAACATTTTGGGAATTTTTAACTTTGAGTGTTTATAATTACGAGGCAATGACTTCAATTAAACTGAAATTTTGCAAAAAGATTATCCATTTAATCGCTAAATTAAATCTACCAGACCTTTTCTTTACCGTTCAAAATTAAAGGCATTATTGCAATATTGAGTCAGTTCCATCAATATAAAAAAATTTGGAAAAATTTCCTTTTGTTATATCTCTTTTTAAGAAATAGTTATTTTTTTATTAACCAGGACTGGCAGGCAAAACAACTAAAACACTGTTACGGACCCAACTCCCATTTCATTGACAGCCGTTATCACAAACTTATAATTGTCTACCGAATATCGGGAAAAAAGTGTTTATATATCAGCATGATTGGTTTAATTATCCCACTAAGACGATTGTTAAGAAAATTTGTTTCGTCACTATGTCAGTTACCAAATATTATCCAAAATTTAATAAAAAGTGATGCATTTAGTTGTTTTTAACAAAAAAAAATATTGAAAAAATGTTTAATTTTTTATAACTTCAAAATTTGTATTTTTACTAAAAATTATATCAAACTTTTAAAAATTTATTTTTCAGTAAAAATCGAAGTATCAGTCTGCAAGTTAATACTAAAAACGATTAAGATGTTTGAATATTATCAGACTTAAATGAATTTCTTTTTGTTCCGAATAACGATTAAAAAACTCTACTAACTTCTTAAACATCGTAATGTAATAAAGTTTGGTAAAATTTGTGAGAAATAGTCATATATCTGCGATTGAAGCATTTTTTACAAACAAAATATATTTTTCAATGAAAATGTAAATTATTCAGGTTCGAGGCCATACTCTATATTTCTTTATTAGGATATTATCCTAACGAATAATCTATAGAGTTTTTGTTTTCAAATTTATTAATTGACCACTTTCTGGAATGTGTTGATAGATCTATTTCTGGAATTTTCTAGGTTCCCATCATCAGAACACGTTTTGAAAGAAGTGACAATCCCATGCTAAACATCAAACATTCATATAATCTAGTTTTCCTACTAAATGAGAACTAATATATGAGCTTGAAGGTAAAGATTATCACCATTGATCAAAATTAAATTGAAAACTTGTTTCGTTATGTGCAAGCTCTACCTTTGGTAGATATACAATACACGCTTTTTGTTTTTATTTTCCTTTTTATTTTCACACTTGTTTTGTTTTGTTTATAAACAAGATGTAAAGGGGGAGTAAACAAGACCGTACTTTGTCTTTTTTACAGGTTTAATATAATTTTTATTAAAAATAAAAAGACATTTTTAATAAAAATTATATCAAAGTTTTAAATATATTTCTATGCATTTTCTTGCCTTTTTATTGATATTGAGTATAATAAACAAACTATTTACAATGTCCAAAAAAAAATTTCTTGAATTTTGGTTATTCGCAGTTTGCAAAAAAAAAAAATTCCACAATACGTGAATATATTTTTACACAAATATAATCCAGAAGATCTCATCTTTCCAACGATATAAATATCTTATATAAAAACTTAGCGGTTTTATTGATGATATTTAAAACAGGCTTTTGCCTCAACGTGCAATGCGCATACTAAATATAAAACCAACAGTCAGGAAGTTTAATGTATTAAAGTTGACAAATAGAAAAATTGTTAATACTAGTATTTAGCAAACATAATATGTAACAATTATTAACAAGCCGACATCACTTTCATTTTCACTAGAGATTGAGAAGAAAACTAAACGTGGAATATAAAAAAATATATTGCATTACCAAACCGTTAAATTTCCATTGCAAAAAAATTAATCACAAAACAAAAACAGCATATCAGTCAATCAACTGTAACATTGTGAATTTTAAATTGTATTGGCCTAAGGGGAAACATGGCCAACATTTTTATGGCAAAGGGCCATTTCTAGATAATTATATAAATAATTATCCGTCCAAAATAATAGGGGATTTCGAGGTAGTGTGGTAATGCTGGAGAAGTAGTAAATTCTATTTATTTCAAGGACTAATGAATTTTTAAACATTCGACTTACTTTGTCTTGTTGTTTAAAAGCAATTTCCTTGTTTTTACAATTTATTACTTTCAAGGGAATTCTGTTGAGTGGTTCCTCCAGATTTCGATTAAATTTCGAAATAACATAGAGGAGACGAAATTTTTAATAAATCAAATTTTAACAAATATATAAAAACTGCATTAATTTAGTGAACAATTTGAATTTACGTGTTAATGTGAAAATGTGAAAATTAATTGATATCATGCAGATAATTCTTTCCGTGTATTTGATAAAATGGAAAAAGGTCAGATTATAATACTGGACCAGTTCAAAAATGACTCAAAAAATTAATAAATTTTAAGCCTATCGAAAACGGTAAAGTCTTTTGTATGAGTCATTGTTAAATTAAATAAAATTTCGTGCATTAACCTCTTTTATAAGACACAGATTTTTAAAGAAATTATTTCAGAACATTCAGTTTTTAATGATGAATTCATAAATTTACAGTTTTTAATATATTGAAGATAAAGAGAATAGCTAAGCATTCGACAACAAAAATTGGAAAAACCGAAACCGACAATGCGCAAAAATCCGGATCGATGCCCCGAATTACCTGCCCAATTTCATATGGTAAAATGGGTTTAAAAGTTGTTCGAAACTATTTTGCTTTTAAACTTTTTACTATTTTTATATTTCTATTAATGGAAAGTTCATCATGAAGAAGCTTAAACAGGCCAATAACGGGAAATCGGGTTATTTTTGACCCAAAATGTTAACCCTTAAAGGTAAAATTGGGTAGCTAAAAAGGTTATCATTGTTATTTATTTTGTCCCATTTATCATATGATTAAATTTTATGGCAGCAATTCCTTGTTCGAGACGTCTGTATTCATTGTATTTTGATAAAAGTTGGACAAATTTATTAAAACTATATTTTTTGTGTTTGTGTTTATTTTAAAAACATATTCGCGTTAATATTTTTAATGTGGAATACATACAAATATACATTCTATTAAGATATCTCTTAACTGGCGATCTAATAACCACAAAGGAAATGCAAATTGTGTGGATTATGTACATTTTGTATAATTGTAATATTCCAAATTGATTTGGAATAAAGTTTTAATAGTATTTTGTGGAAGTATTTATAGCAATTAAAGCAATAATAAAGCGTATTGATGTTGTGTCAGTAGAATATTTTGTAAATGTGGAGTTTTCAATGAATTTAGGAGACATTCTACAAAAATTGACATATTTTTTAAACAAAATGCCTTAAAATTTTAATTCTAAAAATTCCGTAATATGCAAAACACTCTGAAATGGCTCAATTATTTGAATTGTGCGTACATATCCGTCAGCTTTTGCACCTATGTCCATTGTTACTTATAAGGAGACTACAAAATGGTGAATCCGCTGATTTGAATAAACCTTGGATATGTTGTAGAAAAAAAAAATCAACCCGTATTTTTTTTGTTGCGCAATATCAACTACAAGGATTAAAAAGTGGGGTCAAAAATAACCCAATTTGAAGTATTTTTAATATATTTCTTTTATACGATAAGATATTAAACCATAGGCAAATTGGGTATCAAATGACAGTTATTTTAAAGACGCTTGTATATAAAACATGTTCGTTAGAGCGTCCCTACAAAGGATGATTTTATGAATTCGCTTGACTAATAGGATTCAATCGAGGAGTATTGAAGAGCTGAATACGAAAAATATAACTAAAATTTGTTTAGTGGGTACTTTTAGATTCCCTCACGCATTTTAAGATATAAAACATGGTATGTTTTGTTAAAAAAAGCGGTCTTACTTTTTATCGAAATAGGGCTCGAAAGTTTCTGTTATGTAGAGCTTATTATGATAAAAATATTTATGCTTTTTTTTGAAAATTTGAACCACCATAGCATTTTTAAGTTTTCATTTAGTATATAATAACTAAATATATTCCAAATTTCGTATAAAGACCTCCTTTTTTTAAATGTTGACCTTAGTTATGTGCCATTTAAGTGTTTTTTCCGCCACTATGTAACGAAACGTCTGAGCTCTATTTCGATGAAAGTAAGACAACTTTTTGTGACAACCCATACAATTTTTCTCATCTTTTATCGCGTGTGGGAATCAAAAAGTACGCTCCAAAAAAATTGCTAAATTTTCCATATTCAGCTCTTCAATATGCATCATTTAAGTACTACACTTAGAATACTATGACTACTACACTTAGAATACTAAAGACCACTAAAAATGTAGTCAAATACAAATAGAATTTCACTTAAAGAAGGTACGACTTACATTTCAGTAAATTTATCTAACATTGTCATTTGTTTTTAATGTTCAAAAAAATTACTAACAATTGTAGTAAAAAAACCACATGATATTACAAAATAAGAAAACATTTATTTTTTTTTTATTTTTTTAAATAACAAAAAACTACTGTAAAAAATTAATGTAAAATCATAAAATAGTCATTTGATGTGGTTTGTTTTTTAAATGAACTACAAGTTTAGTAAAAAGTTTTATTTGTACTGCAAATGACTGACATTTACACTAAAAATCAAGAAACTGTATTGCAACCCGAACAACTACATATTTTAAAAGCAGAAGTTCCCTGAGTGTATTACTCAAATTTTTTTTTAATGGGACACCATAATGTCCGTGAATGTCCGAATATATTTGTTATTAAGTTTTTTTATTTTTCGAGTACCACATTTGTATGAACAGTTGCTGTTGGTTTGAGTTCAAATTGACATATGCTAATGCTTATATAATTTGGTCTGTTGTCTGGCCTTTTTTTAATTTTCGTAATTGTTCGGCTTTAACACGACTTTTCCCAAAATCTTTAATAACCCATATTTTAAATATTTGTAAAAAGTGGCAACCCTGGGCCCACAGCATTGGAAATATATGTAGCAAAATTTTTTTCCTCGTGTACTTTACAACTGGTTAGAGTTTCTTAAGTTTTTAACATGTTTTCATATAACATTTTGTGATTTTCGATCGCCATCTTTAATCGCTAAATGTGTGATTGTGCACCTAAAAAAAATTCGAGTCCAAAATTTGTTTGTCCTAAACCATATTCAAGTTTTATCAAAATCTGACAATTCATGTCGTAATATTCGGACGAAGATTAAGTTTTGTTCCATGTTCTTGTTTTATTGATTTTTTTTAAGTTTTTATATTTTTTCTTATTTCATTCTTTTCTCCACATCTGTTATTCGATATTATTTGCGGTAAATTCAGGTAATTCAGAAAAGTAATGAACTTTCTGAATTATGGTACTTTTATTTAATATTACCACTTTCCTCCGAAGTTTTCACTTCAACACAAAATGTTGTGTTTGAAAAAAAAAAACATAAAAATGCATTTTATAAATAAGTTATTTGTCAAGTTAGTTGCGAAATAAGCTAGACCACTAATCACTCAGTAAGATGTGTCTATTGACAGATTTACAAATATCCTTTGAGTGGTCTTTAAAAGATAAAAAAGAGTGTGTTACCATATCACCCTCCCCTATCTGAATATCTTAATGACGACAAATTTTCATTATAATTTTGATTGTAATATTTAACTTAAACTGTGAGACTTCATATATTTAAAAAATGGTGCAAAATAAATTTTTCGTATCCAAATTTGGGCATTTCTGTTTGAAAAGAAAATTTAACTAAACACAAAAATGTATTTACATGTGGATGTTTAGCTGATAAAATGTCATTATTTTGTACAAAAAAAAAAACAAAAAAAAAAAAAAAACTGACTAACGTATTTACAAAGGTACAAACTGCAAATAAGTAGTTTCTGTCTATTATTTTTTTGCAATTCATAACCAAACAAACGTGGTACATATGTTGTAAGCTGCAATTTAACATGTGGTTTTCCAAGGAAGTGGTTACGTGTTAAGGGAAGTTGCATATTTTAAGTGGATTTAAAAACAGAAAAACCGAAAATAATGAAAATAAGGAAGTTTTTTTTTTTGAAAACTACTTCAGATTATCTTAAGTTTTGTATCTATCAATCAAAAAAATGCGTAGACATCACTTGGAAATATTATTAATTTTGATATATTCATCAAAAAACGTGACATTATAATTAGTGTCATCCAACTTTATACAATTTTTTGTTATATGTTATTTTGATGAAATTGTGTCACGATTTAAAGTCAAAAAACGTTTGGTGTGCTAAGCGAATACTGTTTCGTTGGTATTCAATGTTAACATTAGTTTTGTGTATTTATTTAAAGTACAACATTATATATAGTATTAGTTAGTATTAGTTATAGTATTAGTAGTAGTTAGATTTAGTTAGATATTTATTTAGTGTTGGTTGGTGGCAATTAATAAAATAAGTGTTTTTAATTTTTTATACGAGTTTTTCGTAATTAAGTACATTAATAAGAATAGAGTTTGTTTCTTAAGTCTTTTGTTTTTGTTGCATTGCAATTTTGACAATTCTTTTTAGAATTTTTTTAAAACCGTTAAAATTTCATTACCACTAGTTGATACCAATGCAAATGCAAATTAATTAAAAATTAATTGCGACTGCCTCTATGACGTTAATATAACACTGTACTAATTTACGTTATAAAATTTGCCCTGTGGCGATGTCTCAACTTAAATCGCAAAAAGTTGTCAACCCTGAACGTAAAAACCATACGTCAATCTGGTAACATTGTGAAATAGAGAGGGAGGAGATTAGAAAAATAAACGAAACAAGTCTAAAAATAGAAGTCTTTTGTTTTTGTTGCATTGCAATTTTGACAATTCTTTTTAGAATTTTTTAAAACCGTTAAAATTTCATTACCACTAGTTGATACCAATGCAAATGCAAATTAATTAAAAATTAATTGCGACTGCCTCTATGACGTTAATATAACACTGTACTAAAATACGTTATAAAAATTGCCCTGTGGCGATGTCTCAACTTAAATCGCAAAAAGTTGTCAACCCTGAACGTAAAAACCATACGTCAATCTGGTAACATTGTGAAATAGAGAGGGAGGAGATTAGAAAAATAAACGAAACAAATCTAAAAATAGAATATTTGTATTGTTAGTGTTGTCACTTCTGAGTATAATATACAATAACAGAAAAAGCTAATAGGAAAGAAAACTGCAATTTAGCTGCATTAGATTCGAGTCCATACTTGGGTGTGATCGCTAAACGGTCATGACTTGGTATTGTTACGTTTGTAATGTTAGATGAGCGCAGGTTTGATTCTTACAGCAGCAGGTTTTTGAAAAAAATTTTCATATAGAGACAATCTGACAATTATAAGACACAAATAATAATGCAATTTAAATGGAATATCACTGAAGACGCCTGTACATGAAAAGGCAGAAATTAGTCTAGTCTGATTTAAAAATTAATAGTGTTTATAATTTTTCGAGAAAAACTTATTATACTTCTTCTTAACCTCAACATTTCTAAGGAAAAATGTTATATTTGTATAAAAAAAAACATAATGAAAGTTCGTAGTACAATGGTAATAGGGGTGAAATAGGTAAATTAAATGTTTTTGAAATATAATTTTTAGACATTTTACCAACTTGGTCTTGTTGTCTTAAAATAAATCACTGCTTTTACATATCTTTTCAATTACAAACTAATATCCGTAAATTGTTGGAATGATGCGAATTTCTTTGAATATGTTCAATTTGGGATGAAGTATTATTAATAATATTTTGGGGTATTAATAGAAATTTAAGCAATGTGAACTTTTCAAGCCAACTACCCAGCTACAGGAAAAATTTATCGCTACCCTAATAGAATTTATTGTTATATAAGATGCGAATAAAACATGGAATAGCTTTTACAATTTTTCAAAAAAGTTTGCGAAGTAGACATAGTAAAATATTCAATTTTTTTTTTTTTTTGGTATATTATATATAAGAATTTAACTAAATTTAAAAAAGTGAGAAATTTTACTATATTGTGGAAAATTAAAAAAAAAAATCTACAAATCAGCCAACATATTTTAAAACTTTTTTATTTTCCATGTGAAAATAATGATATATGGTAACATATGAACAGTCATGGTTCCATCTATGAGTATGTATTGTTTCATATATCAGCATATATGAATATGTATGCCTTCTATGGAAGCATGTATGGGTTTATACATGCAAACAAAGAGTTTATATATGGTAATGTAAGATATCATGAAATTTTCATATATGATATTATTTTCATTATGTGATTACATATTAATTTATATATTGTTGATTTAAAAAAAAATTCCATTATTATTTTTTATTAAAGTTATTGAAAGTTATATTTTTAAGTCGCACAATCTAAAACTTATTTTATTTTTAAAAAGCCTTATGAACGTTATAACTCTAAATAAACTCGCTAATAAAAACATTTAAGTTTGGTTTCAAATTATGTTTTATTTATATTTAAAAAAGTGTTGTAATGTTCATCTATTTTACAGAGATTATTTCCAACTTGTATTGCATCATAATAAAATATTCAGATTATTTTTTTGCAAACATTTGTTGGAAATTTGTTTCATGATTACATCTGATATACAAACACAGATATCATACACATATTCCTGTACCTGTATTTAAAAATCTCAGTAGATAAATTTATCATTTTGAGGCTTAAAATGTTATTTGCAGTTTTTTCAAACAAAGAAATAAATATGTTAGAAATTTCTGTCAAAATAAAAAATAAAGGAAATTTTTTTTTTTTTTTTTTTATATTTTATTTTTTTTTTTTTTATTAATTAATAATCATATAATTACAAATTATATACTATTACCCTAACCGAGCACTAGCTTCTATGGCCTTCCGTCGGTTGTAGCGAAAACAGACCAGTGCCTCTGGTGGGAATCGAACCCACGACCCCCGCACTGATAAACCAGCACGCTACCAACTGGCCTACCGGGTCGCACATGGAAATTATTTTTTGTATTTGTAATAAGAATTTAATTTTTTGTATTTATTGAAAATTAAATTGCAGCACGAAGTTCAGGAATGTTATAACCTTAAGAATTCAATAAATGACATAGTAACAGTTTTCAGTTTTTGTAAGGAATGGTTTTTGATTTTTGTTGTTTGGCTCTAAAGTCCGATTAGTTTTGGTAATTCTAATAAACAGTTGGAATTAGGAGCCGAATTTATGTTGTTTGTACAAATCTGTTTTCAGACGTACATATTTAAATTTTGAATAAAATAAAATTTTCCAGGCTGACATTTGAAAAAAACAAATTCAAATTGGCTAGAGGTAAAGTAAATGCCTAACCAGCAGGAGGTCGCCGGTTCGAGCCCAGTTCGCGACATGAGAATTTTTAGTTAATAAAATAAACTTAAAACATTATACAATTGTTTTATAGTTTTGGAAGCTCTAATAAAATACTGAGATTAGCATCCGAATTTCTGTTGTATTTACAAATCTCTTTTTAGACAAATATTTAAATTTGATATTTAAAAATATTCAAGCTTGAAATTTAAAAAAAAAAACATATTTAAATTGGGTTAAGGGTAGGGGTAAATTAATTGCTGATAAACGGGATGTCGCCGGTTTGAGCCCAGTTCGCGGCATAAGAATTTTTTATAAATTAAATAAATTTTGTGGAATGCATGTGAGTCCATTTATAGAATATTGCAACCCATAAATAGAAAATATTGAACTGTAACAACAAAATTCTAGATTTGCAAATAAAGGTCGGTTATTACAAAAGTATTGAAAATTAATAATAATGATAGTACGGGGAACGACATAAATTCGGTTTCTGTGTGTATGTATGTGTCCTAAGTCTTTTGTTCTTTGTATGTGTATAATTTCTTTATATTGCTCAATTTACAAAAAAGTCCAAAAATTTAAATTAAAGCTGCTAAACAACGTTTAGTAAACATGTTATTAATAGATTAAAATATAACCATAGCTAAGCACTGAAATTAAAGTGCAACAAGGCGTAAATATTTTCAGAAAAAGCCAAGCATATAAATATGTATGAAAATACCTTTCATAAAATAAAACACTAACAAAAAATCATAATCCCAAACCAAAAAAGAAAAATATATACAAGACATTTGTTTTGACGTCAGAGCATAAACAAAAGCAATTTTCTTCATATAAGGTTAGAGTTATTACCATAAAAGTGTTACACATTACTAACATCATTATTACATCATGCGTTTTTTTTTTTTTTTTTTTTTGGTAAAAAATACATAATAATATAATTATGACAGATAGTCAAATAAAACAAAATACAGTCAAAGCCCAGTATAACGAACAACCGGTATAACTAAACCGTGATATAACAAACGAACATAGTGTTTGCATTGACTAGCTAATAATTATAACTATTTTTTCTGAAAATGTATACTTTATATAACTAACAGTTGGTAAAAATCATGTAAAAATGTTCAAAATATTAATAAGAAAACAAGTTTTCGTTGGAGAGCCTTTAAGTTTAAGAGTGCACCCACTATTGCATTGTTTTTTATTTTCAATCAACTCAGCATTTTGAGAAATGTTAAATGTGCAGTCGATTTAGTACAAAAATTTGTTGCGAAATAGCAAACATTTCGATATAACAAATGGGTCTGACAATATATCATTCGTTATACCGGACTTTGACTGTAACAGCAAAGAAAATACAAATTAAACACTTGCCAAATAGAGTTAAATTTGAAAAATAAATGACTTGCAAAAATACTTTAAATTTATAATAACTAGGGTTCGGAAGTTAATGAATTTATATGTGCGTTAAATATCCATTAAACATTGTAAAATATGCACTTAAAGTGTAAAAATATACATTTATTATTGATATTTTGTTCAAAGTTTCAATCATTCATTACTACAATTTAAGTAATTTTTGATTTAAAAAGAGGTTAATTTGAAAATTAGAGTTAATTATCATCGGTAAATGTAGTTTTGTCTTCTAGATAAAAACATATGTATCAAAAAAAAAATATTTATAAACATGAAGAGAAAAACGATAAAATGCATAAAAGCGCAAATTTAGTCATATATTAAAAAAAATTCTAAAAACATGCAATTTAATGCAAAATATGCATTTATAGCAAAATAAGCATTACAAATGCCAAAATATGCATTTATATCAAAATATGTAAAAATATATATTTGTAGCAAATTATGCAAAAATATGCATTAAAAAATCGATGACATTTTGTTGCAAAGTTGTGGCTTCGCAAAGTTTTGTGGTGAACTTTGCCCCACAGCTAACGACAACATTTACATGAACTTCCGAGGCCTAATAATAACATAATTTTTAAACAATTTCAGAGGATTATAAAAATGGAGGGGAATTTATTAATAAACATTATATTAATTGGTAATTGCAAATATAAATTAACTATTTGTGTTGATCTATTTCAAATTGCATTATTTTTTTATATTTATTTATTTTTTTACCACACCTTAATGGTATGTACTACATTTAATTTAAAGTTGTTTTTTTTTGCATAATAACAATACCATAATACACATTTTGTTTAGAAGAACAATGAACCCACCTGCCTGTAAAATAGGTACAATTTATAATAAAAAACAGCTCTTGTGTTTTGAAAATTTAAACACGAAAACGTGTTTAAAATTGGAATTCAATAAATTGGTTAATAGAAAAATAAGCAAAATACCAACAATTAAATTTGGTATCGTATTGAATGTTTTTTTTTCAATTTTCTTTTCACTAACTACCACTAACACTACATACTTTATGAACGATTTTAATGAAATTTTTAAATATTAAAAATTAAATTTTAACTACTCGTTGAGTTACAAATTAAAATTTTAAACATACCCAGCCAGCAAATTTCGGATCTCTCAAAATACATGATACTGAAATGTCTCAAAAAACTTATGTAAATTTGGAGCCCTCTTATTTTGGAATTAAAAATTATTCAAATGTTAATCTTTTTTTTGAGGTTTTCAAAATTGTTTTGTCAAAAAAGACTACAATTTAAGTAATTTCAAAGACGAACATATAAGAGCCTTCTTAAAAGAATCAAAAATGACTTAAAAATATGAGGAAAATAATTTCAACAAAAAAAAAAGCTTATCAATGACAGCATCGTCGGAATGTGGGTTGTGTGACACTTTTCTATCGATATTACCATGGGAGGTGCTCATCTGAGATAAGTGAACTTATTCCTCGAGCCCGAGTTTTTATTCGGAATACTTGCTTATCTAGTAGAGCACATCTGTTTGTAATTGATTGTCCTGTGTTTCGCACAACGCATTACAGAGAAAATTCGTTTTTTAGAAGTCTTCCCTGTTACTTACAATTTAGAAAAATTTAAATCAAATAACCACAAACGCTACTCCCTCTTTCCTCCCTCCCATACCCTATTTTCCTGATCAATACAATGCACTGCATGAGTAGGGGGCATCCCCTGAGTATTTGTTAAAAAAAAAAAAAAAAAAACAAAAAAAAATTAAATTGCTCTGTGGGCGGCTTTTCCATAATATCGCTTCAAAATCTGATATATTCGACAGCATGAGTGAGAGAGTGAGTTTTTCAAGAATTTGGCAGACAAGATAAATCGAAAGAAGGAAGTGTTGTCATTGTTTTATTTTTTTTTGTTTTGTATTTTTTGTGCATTGTAATATTACATTTATTGTAATTTTTAATACTTGTAGTTGTTAAAAATGAAATAAATGGACATGTTCTTTTGGAATATATTTTAAAGAAATAAAAATAAAAAATTCTGATTTCAAAAGCCCTCAAGAAAAACCCAAAAAAATTTCATTTTGGACTCAGAAATGGCTCCAACATACGTGTGAAATTTAGATTTATTTTTTTTTACCCAAAAGTTACTCAAAAAAGAAGGCCCCAAAAAATTTATAATAATTAAAAAACAATTTTTAATAATATTTGTTGATCCAGTTTTTGACTAATTTTTAAGCCCGTTTGCTGGCTGCATAATTATTTGCAAAAGTTTAATTTAATAAACTCGTAATAAAAAAAAAATGCAGTAATGTTGTAAACTCGTGTAATAAAAAATTGACAGGGCAAATTGGGATAAAATACTAACATACTATTTCTATAAACACACATTTCAAAAATCACATTATATAGAGTGATTCGTTGATTGAATTGATTGACAACTTCATGCATTTTCTTAAAAAATGTGATTTTGTGGTAAAGTGAGATATTTGGGTGAATTGGTGATATATAAAAAATGATCCATAATTAAAAAAAAATTTTACCGCAACTTATATTTATTAAAGTAAATTAACATTCCACAGATTACAAAAAAATTATTGGTTTGACTTTCGGTCTTCCGTTTTCAATTAAATTTTGATTTTCTTATTGCGAAAAATTAACGGCTTTATAAGCCATTTAGTTTTTTTTTTTTTTTAAACTGAGTGTGTATGTTTGAATATTCGTATTTTCTTTAATATTCATCGGATCATCACCATTTAAATTGCAATGGTACACATCCCTACTTTATTATTGCAAAATTAAATGTTTTTTTAGCGTCAAAAAGGTATGGATCTATTTTAAAAACTGTACATTTTATTTTCTCTGTAGTTAAAAGATAAACGAATCTAATAAAATATTATATTTTACAAATTTAATGTTTAGCCCTGTAAACCCCTTTTTACTTTGTATAACAAATCTGACAGCAAACGTGGGCTTGAAAGGGTTAAAAACAGAAACAGAATAATTTATTAGAGTCTTATATTTTTCAGAAAGAATCTTAAAAATTAAATGTATATTTTTTAAAAGAGACATTTAATAACACAAAATTTTTAAATTTTGGTTGCGTTTTCTATGTAAAAGCCCTGCAATTTTTTCTTCTTCAAAAATCGTTAAAAATGCATTTTAAAAATAAATTGTATAAAAATGTAATTCTTTTTGAAGGAATACACCAATCCAATGCATTTTAAATGATGATGATCCAATATATAGTAAAAAAAAACTAACACACTTTTTGCATATTTTTTATTTTTCGGAAAAGTAGCTCTGCAGAGTTTGTGAGTGCAAAATATATTACAAATCGGAAGAATCAAGGTCAGTTTTTGGCAGATCTATCGTGGAATGGTCGATATGTAATAGAAAAATAACTCAAGAAAGAATTAAAAAAAATATAAAACAAAGTGAAAGAATCAATGCAACAAAATTAACTCTTCATCAGAATATTTTGATTCACAACGGACACAGGTGAAAAAGCTGGCTGTTATGTTTCAACAATTTAAGTGAGCAGTGACTATACGGAATGCTGTAATAAATTGTATGGGCATTTAGTTTAAACAAATTATGCATACATTTTTATCTAGTGAAATTGAGGAGGATGATGCGAAGCTGGCTTTATAGAGGTTTACATTTTAGGTACACATTTTTAAATGGGATATAATTATTACTTGTAATTTAACATACCACATTTTTTCTTATTTTGACATCCTTTATTGCTTCCAACAAATATCCTTTGTCTATTTCTGGCTTTCTTATTTTTAGTTATATTCTCCCACCATGTCTCCTAAATTATTAAAAAAATTAACATTTTCAAAATAGTCTACAAACACAACATAACAACGCTCTACCATTGCTTAATTGCAATGTATTAATAATAACCATAATAATATTCACAAAATTTTGCATAATTTGAACGATTTGAAATGTTTGCGGATATTAGTTCATCGTTCAAAACATATGTTCAGTTGTCAGTCTATTCAGGCGTCATGACGCCTGCCATTTCACTTGACTAACTGGCTGCCATTTCACTTGACAGCTGAAATGGCAGCCAGTTAAAAAAGTGTTGCCAACTCAAAGTTCTATACCTGTATAAAAACACCCTTTACTTACCAAATTAGAAAATACGTATCGCCACCTAAAATCCAAAAAGGCTGTAACTAGCAAACAATTCATAACTGACTTTTTGATTGATTACGACGTAGCTAACCAAAATTCACTTTCCCACAACGTTTACGTCCAAAACTACCGATTTCATTAACGAAAATCAAAAGGCCGTAATCGCAGTTTCAATACATTTATTAACCAAAAAGTCGTGTTTTTTGTTTTTTGTCTTTTATGTAATGATTAATATTGTTTGTTGTTTAAAAACATTAACTTAATTTTATTTTCTGAAGATAAATTAATTTAAATTAATTTTTCTCAAAAGCTTTTAAATATTTAAAATGCATTTTATATAGAAAATACTTACAATGAATACATAAAAATGCATAAGTTGAGTAAATTTTTTTTTTTAATTATTGCCGAAACTCAGTATTTTTTATCTTAAACTTTTGTTTTATTGTTTGCATAAATTTTTGAATAGGAGTTACGTCCTTTTGGTTTCATATTAATCAAGTACAAAAGGCCGTTACTAAATTACTTAAGAACTACTATTTTTACTTATTATTTATAATGTCTCTTGTCTCTCCTGTAAAAAACTAAAAAGTGTATTTACTGAGTCTTGGATTTTAGGTGAGGATGTATTCGTTATCTATATTTTCTTTACACAAAACACAAAATAATTTTTTTCAATGATTTTTTTCAACATCAATCTATTGAAAATAGTAATTTATTTTTAAAAAACAATACCCAGCAGATACAATGTCTAAAAATGTATTAAAAAAATTTTCGGTTTTGTATCGATTTCAACGAAAAATTGCAATTTCCAAACAATTTTCTGTGACATGCCTGATTATTAGAAAAAAATAGGATTCACTACTTCACCCATATTACCACACTGCTACAAACTGTTCTGTAATGACTTTTTTTTAATTTTGATTTATTTTTTAGGATTCTCCTGAACGCCGCTAAGCTATGTATAACTGTATAACATATATTATCATATAAGTATGAATAAACCCACAATTTTCCATTATTATGATAAATCAAAGCTCTACATGCAAAATCAAATTGTGCCATTTCATGTTTATTAAAGCAACATTTCCTTTAAAACAAATTACATATTATATTAGTTATGTTCATGAATGTGGGCATACAGTAACGTCTCTTACAAAAAAAAAAAGCGAAAAACAATTGAAAAACATAAAACACCAACACTTGTTTGGCAAATGTAATAAGGATAATGAATAATTTATAAGTCCAATAACGGTAAACTGTAGCAATTTTCAAAAAAAAAACTCATTTGCAAATTGAAATCAATTTCAAATGGATGCAGGTGTATTCTATTTTTTTTAAGGTGTGGAAATCTATGAACTAAAAGATTATAACAAAAATCTAATTCTATTTTTCTTAAGTATTTTTAAAATCAAACAACCAATAAAATTTACTTTAATTAAAATCTTGAGATATTAAGAAAATTATGATACAAAACCTTAGTATCATATAATTGTTTTTGGGTCCCTTGGTCTAAGGCATTAGTTTGATAAAAAAAAAATTAAACTTTAAAATTTTTTAGAAAAAATCTTACCTTTGTCTGGTATAAAGCTCAAAATTTTTTTTATTTTATACGCTTTCGATCAAAAGAGGATTCGTTATTAATGGGTGATTGTACTCAAAAGTTTTGTTAATGAGTGTCTGTTATTGGGAGGTTACACTGTTAATATGTTTTTTAATAATTCAGATTTACTGAGTTCAAGTCACATAATAAATTATTCTTAAACAAATATTTAAACCATGAAAAATATGCAGTTTTTTCAACATTTATTATGTAAATTTATTTTATTTCAAGTAAAATAATGAGAAGAGAAGATAAACTTGACTTTTTTCTTTTTTTTTTGTCATTTGTAGTTTATTTATTTTTTGTCTTATACAACAATATATTAAATCTTATAATTACAGTAACGAATTTTTACAATGTTAAACATTTCAATACGCACAATAATTAAAATATTAAACTATAAATAAATATTATTAATAAGAATTATTAATTTTAGTAAAAACATAAAAAATTAAAAAACATAAATTTAATAAAAAATAAAAACAAAATGTATTTTATAAAAATTTAACTGAAATTGTTTAATACAAAATAAATAAAAAGTGGGAGACTTATTACGTTCCATAAGTGGTGACGAATAAGAACTACGAATCATCTAAATTAAGTTTGTTTCAAAATATGCATCAAATTTTCACAATAACAAGATCCAACTCAACAAAAAATCAAAAAAAAATGTAATTGTTGAACAAACTTTCAGGAGATTCTGAATACCTGGTTCATTCATAGAAGTTAGTTGTAAAAAAATATGCTCAAGAAATGTTTAAGGAATCACAATGTCCCGTTTTACAATAGAAGTTCGCAAGACACAAAATCTTACACTCCATTCTTCCTGTAACTCACGAATCAAGCAATAAAAAATAATATAACCCAAATCTCCTTGCATGTCGGTCCATTTATCTTCATTTTTAAAAGTCGCCGAAGGCACATTAACGATTTATAGATCAAATCTCAAATGAAATTCGGTCTACTACATTCAAGATTCATTCATATTTATGCAGTTTTACTTCAAATAAAGGTATCGGATTAATCATAGCAGAATTGGTTTTCTAGTTAGTTTTCTAGAATACTATGTAGGTAAAGACCACTGCAATTGTAGTTGAAAACAAATGAAATTTCACTTAAAAAAAGGACGACTCACTAACATTGTCATTTGTTTTTAATGTTCAAAAAATGACTAACAATTGTAGTAAAAATGAACCACATGGTAGTAAAAAATAAACAAACATTTATTTTTTTTTCATTTTTTTTAAATAACAAAAACAACTGTAAAAAATTAATGTAAAAACATAAAACAGTCATTTGACGTTAGTTGTTTTTTTAAATGAACTACAAGGTTATTAAATATTTTAATTTGTTCTACAAATGACTGACATTTACATTAAAAATAAAGAAACTGTATTACAACCCAAACAACTACATATTTTTAAAGCAGAAGTTCCCTGAGTGTAGCATAACTCAACAATAATTTATCCTGATTTCATGCATAAACCTACAAATATCAAACTATTTAAGATAGCGTATTTAAGAAAGAAAACAACAAAAATAAAAGGATCTTCATCGTACTCAAAAGCAAATTTTTCAAGAAACTTTCAGTTCCTGTCTTAGAAGGGGGGTAATGTGGAGGCTTCCCCAAAACCACTTTCAAAACTATTTTATAATTATAACTCAGAGAATTTATTGTCAAATATTTTCAATTCAATTTTGGAATTAATTTTAAAAAGGAAATAAAAATATGTATTTTATAAAAATTTAACTAAAATTGTTTAATACAAAATAAATAAAAAGTGGGAGACTTATTACGTTCCCATATAACTGTTACAAAAACAAAATTAATTTAATAAATACAAATTAAAATTTTCTTTCTTATACTACCGGGCGCTGCTTATAAATTTAATATTTGATTGTAGAGAGTTCCACAGATTGATTGAATTAAAATAAAACTAAAATTTCGATATATAGTTTTCATACCAGTAGTGCGATTCAGTAACTTGTTTTAACGATAATCGAATTGTTTAAAAAAAGTAAACAACAAAATTAACGATTTTTTTTCATTAACAGTTTTAAAGGATATACGACGCTGTTGTTAAAGTCAGCTGTTGTTGTTATCTAAACGCCAACAATTTTTGAGTTGTTGATTCAATCGAGAAAAAGTTAAATATTTAAATAGAAAAATTGACTTGTCGACTACGTTAATTTGTGCTTAGTGAATCACTTAATCGTTAGTGCAAACAACAAAAGTGGTCGATATATTTTGCGATTGTTGGATCGTTAAAAATTACCGAATCGCACTACAGGCCGTATATCAGTTCTTCTTTCCAATTGTGTTAACATAAGTCTCTCTAAAAGATACTTTGGTTGACGACTGTAGAAGATTTTGTGTAAGACTATTAATGTTCTTATATTTAAGAGATCAGAAAAAGTAACTCCATAAAGCTTTTTGGTGTACTGAGAAATGTGATCATACTTTCCCTAAGTTAAAACCATACGTCCATAGTTGTACGTCGATTTGGCATATATTTCGCAACCATTTATTAAGGTTGGTATAAGGCAAAATATGAATTTTTTGTGGTGTAAAATTTTGGAAATTCCATTATGTCCGTAGTAACATTTTAAGCTCCTGGTTTAAGCTCATATTCTTTTTGGTTAACACTAAGGATTAAGACACAGACCAGAGGATTAAGACACAGACCATTTCATGAACTCGTTTGAGATACATATTTGAATTCTCAATGCAGACGTTTATATTATTTAGATCGCCACACTTAGAATACTTTGTAGGTAAAGAAAACTGCAAATGTAGTTGAAAACAAATGAAATTTCATTTAAAGAAAAGACGACTTACATTACAGTAAATTCAACTAAGATTGTCATTTGTTTTTTAATGTTCCAAAAATGACTAACAATTGTAGTAAAAATGAACCACATGGTAGTAAAAAATAAACAAATATTTATATTTTTTTAAATAACAAAAAACAACTGTAAAAAATGAATGAAAAATCATAAAACAGTCATTTGATGTGAGTTGTTTTTTTAAATGAACTACAAGGTTAGTAAATATTTTAATTTGTTCTACAAATGACTGACATTTACATTAAAAATAAAGAAACTATATTACAACCCAAACAATTACATATTTTTAAAGCAGAAGTTTCCTGAGTGTACTTACGTAGAGTTGGACTTCGTCAGCATACATGTGTAGGTAGTAGTGGTAAAAAGTGGTGCTCCAAGAATCGATCCCTGCGGCACACACTTTAATATTGGCAAATCATGGGAAGTTTTGTTGTTTACAAAGGCATATTTTGGCGGCGACTTGATAAATATGATAAGATCAATCGAGTAGATAATGTATAGAAACTGAACATTTTAAGTAGCTTAAGACATAGAACTTCATAGTCGATTGTATAAAATGCTTTTGAATGATCCAGAAGTACAAGTAATGAAATATAATTAACATCAATTCTGTGACGTATTTCCTCAGAAACATAAATTAAAGCTGTTGTGCAACTGTGTCCAGATCGAAATACAGATTGTCGGGTTGTTAATAAAAAATTATAATTGACATATTTACTTATTTGTCGGTAAAGTTCAAATCGTTCAAATCTTTTAAATATGATCGATTAACGATTGTTACATTTTGGTATTTGTACAATTTGTACAATTTTTTCAAACTTTAAATTTTGAGGGTAAATGCATTTAGTGAAAATATAATTAAAGATATACGTTATGTATGATAATATTTGAGGATTTTATATTATCAAAAATTGTTGATGCAGTCCATCACACCCTATGGCATTTGAATTTATAGCAAGGCAACTAGACATAAATAACATCACGTTCATATACACATTCAAAGCCGAATGGAGCACTGTTAATAGTCAAATTTTGACTTTGACTATAATAACTAAAATTTGTAGAAATATTAGGAAGTTCTGTGAATGATTTACTAATCTCATCTACATTGATTGTAGTTGCAACTTCAGGTGTTGATTTACCTATACCAATTTCACGAATTGTTTTTTAAGTTCCTTTAGAATCCACTGCGGATGAAAAACGATTTGAATAAAACTCAGGTTTTGCGTTTTTTATCATTATATCTACTTCTTTTCGCACATTTCGATATTCCATACATATGTAGTATATCGGTTTTTAAAATACTTCCAACGTTTATTAGCAAAATCTCTGCTAGTAATTACTGATTTTATTTCCGTATTGAACAACAGCTTCTTCGTTTTAACCGGAACTGATTTTTTATACACACAGAAAAATAAAGTGCCAACCGAATTGAAAAGTGTATATTAATGGTATCAACTTATAAATTCAGTTAGTGCAACGATATTTACATTGGATTTCTGAATATTTTGGGTGTTGCAACTAAAATTCAGTTGAATTAACCGAACTTTGTTGTGAAAACTAATGTTGAGTTGTACCAACCGACTGAAATTCGTAATAACCGAATTTGAGTGGTATTAACGGAATTTCAGTTGGCAAATAGAAAATTTTTCTCTGTGTGTAGATGTTTAATAAGTTTTCTTCTATGAAATTCAGTTGCCCGTCCACTGAAGGCATATAATAAATTGATTTCTAATAAATACTATACATCTCATATGTCAAAATATCATAGTTTATTTTATTGAAAGCAAAATAGGTAACCGTTTCATAAACATACTGCAAGCGGAAATCAAACGACAGAAATATTAGATCATGCTTAAAAAACAGGGTGCCGATAACTGATCACATAGCAAAACTTTGTTTACGTTGTTGACAAGAAATAAATCCAGTAGTAAGCTATTTGTAAAGGTAAAATGGGTTGGAGTTAGGGTATGTTTTGGCTCAAAGCCAATGGATTTAATATTATTGGTAAAATTACTTTTCAAGAGTATATTGGGTTGTAAATCACCACATATTACTACATCGTCGTATTTTACAGTGCGAGCTTTTAGTTCCTCCAGAAAATCTTTTGTGTCAATTCTACGATTAGGTCTGTAAGCGGATCCTACAAGTACTTTTTAACCACATGCAATAATCTTGACACACAATTCTATTTTTGATGACATCAGCAAATTTCTCAAATCTTCTATATACAAGATTTAGGAACTTAAAGAGTACATCGTTAGTCGATAATCGCAGTGTTTTTAAAACATTATCAAGAAAAGAGTTTTGCATTTGCTCTTTTTGGCGCTGCAGTTGAAACTCACTTACTTTATTACTGTTTTCTGTCTGCTTACTGCTTAGGGTTTGTTTGTAGTTGTTGGGTTTTCTTCCTCGCTTTGTCTTTTGCAAATATTTTTATTGTGATTTGGTTATTAAGAGTGATTTTAAAGATTTGGCTCTGTATTTGTTTAGATATTTTTTGTGTAATATTCATATTTGCTTATTTTGACATTTTTCATTTTTGGGCTTAAACTAGCTTGTTTCCATAAGAGCTTTAAATTGCCTTTTTCAAATTTTCTTCGCTGTAAATGCTTTTGTTTCATAAAATTTTCAGTTTTTTCTTTTACAAAGTCTAATTGTTGTACCTTTTTGAACTTTTGCTGTTTTTTTACCCCCTTTTTTCAATATTTATCAGATTTAGCCATTTTGCCTTTTTTACAACTCAGATATTTTTATAAATAAAATAGCTGCTTGAACAAACTTTTTTTTATTTACAATTATAATTAATAATAATTAACTATAGTATATTTTTCTCATAATTACATCTTGTTATGAACCCTAACTAAATGCAAATTTAATTCAAAGCAATTAAAAATAAATGCTATTTTATTAACAAAGAAAATCTCACGAGAATTCTGAGATAAGAACATAGCAAAATAATATAAAAAATTTCAAAACAACATATTAGATGTTCAAGTAATTATGAGTTAAAAATACAATATTTTATGAGAATATAAATATTTACATATTTGTAGGTATTTACAGTCGGGGTGAAAAATCGAAAAAAAGTATAAAAAAATAAATATATCTACCTAATTTTCTGTTAAACGAATTTTTATAAAAATATTTTGTTTTACACAATAGATGTATGTTATAGGGGAAGGTGGGGTAAAGAAGGGCATTGGTTGAAATAAAACATCGCAGTTTTTTCCGCACAACCGGTTTAAAACTTAACACAATTGTTCTCAGAAATGATAATTAAAATCTAAATTTTCGTATGAATTTCAATAATTTTAAAGTCTTTTGAGAGTTTCACAAATTATCGTTAATTTTTAAACAGCTTTTTGGATGGTTGAAACAAATTTGTCGATGGTTTTAAAAAACAATAATCATTTTTTAAACCATTCAAAAACTTTATTTTTGGTGCTCCCACAATGCGGGCTGGGAAACAACTTCTGAATTAAACGCACCAACATTTTACGAAAAACAACTGAATACCAAAACTAGTTAAAAAAATATGTTGTCGTTTTTGAAATAATTTTCAAAGGCTCTTATTTGAAAAAATTTAAAAAAATATTTGGTGGACCTTGGTGTGATATGGTAATCGAATTTGTCTAGCACTTTTAACGACCACACAAACGACTTTTTATTACAATAGAAATGTCAACAAACTCATTTGTTAGTAGTTATATTTTATGCATTTAAAAGGGCATTTTGGGGGAAAGTTAGAAATTTAGATTGAAAGTTGTAACATGAAAAAAATGTAACAGAACTGAAAAAAATTTAAAATTTTCAAGCAATTATGTTCATTAACAGATGCAAACCAAAAACACTTAAGAAAATATATTAAACTCTTATAAAAAATTTTAAATTTCATCCAACCGAATCAAATCGGTTGCTGCAACCTCTTAAATTCAGTTATCACAACTGAATTCGGTTGTTGTAACAGCAGCAACCGAATCTATTCGGTTGGATGAAATTCTGTTGCGACAACCGAATTTGTTATGTGAGTGTAACAAAGGAAAAACCAATAAAATAATTGCAAAAGTAAAAAATCTTTAATACCTAGTCCTAATATTCTGAGTCACAATGGGCACATGTGAAAAAGCTGGCTGTTGTGTTTGCACACTTTAAGTGTACATTCCTATTGCATGTATTACAGTTTATGGAATTCTTAAAATCTAATTTTATGGCTATTTAACAGATTATGCAGAAATCTTTATGTTACAAAATTTTGGGGTGGGATATTAAAAGTGTATACAGTACTTTTTTGCTTAGAGTATATTTACCGATATAGTCAACATTTTACGCTTTTACTGCATCTAAAATTAAATTTCATACAAAATATGTACGATATAGTCCATTAACGATTTAATCACATATATACCACATAGTTCTGGTTACTAAAAGCAAATAATTTAAGTTATGGTCACAGTACATAAAATTTCCAAAATAATTGCGAAATCTTAACATGTTTAGGTTCTTAATTATTTAAAAATTTAGGATGCTAAAATGAAAACAGAAATTAGAGGATTGAGCTGAAACTTTCCAACATCGTTTTTATATTCCAACTTTTCCACGCGTTAGAATACCTACTAATTAAATTTTTTATAGTCACATTAAAGAATGACTATATCCGAAGTCGTTTATATGCAACAAAATGACATATATAAATATTAGACATATATTCACATTAGCGATATAGTCCACAATTTGTGTGCAACTAAGGGTTTCAATCTGAAGTACAATTTTTACAACTTTTTTTTTAATTAATTTTATATGAAATTACTACGGAGAAAATATAAAAAATACAATTTTGAACAGGCATCATTTAAAATCGTTATTTTTTGGAAAAACTCACTTCAATTAACTAAAACTTTGTTGGTATTTTCTAAAGGTACATATTAAAATTTTGGCACTTCTTTTCATTGTTGTTTTTTTATTAACAAAAATCACATGCATACGAAAAACTATCACACCTTTCGAAATGAGTAATATTATTAAATTAAAAAGAATAGTTCATACTATTTAAATTTTATAAAAAAGCAGTGCTTTTATTTTCAATTTTGTGAATTTTTGAAAAAAGTTTATAAAAAAAAATAAGTTTCTTACAAACAGTTTTTGAAAAATATTTCTTTAACTATAGCTACCCAGGTAGAAATTGCCAAACGTACCAAACAAATAGAACTGGCAAGCCACTGCTATTTTTGTAAAACCTACCGTGTTTAAAATTACCAAAGGTGCAACTAATATTGTACTAGGAAAACACTATTTTGTTTGCAAAGCATGTCAATATTGTTTTTAAAAATATTACAACCAATTGTATTTTATTATATTTCACAACATTTAAATATGATGTTTAAGACTAAGACCGAACTATATTGCTGTTTTTTCAATGTGTTTTATTATACATGCAACCAACGGTTGGCCACTGTTATCAATCGGGCAACAGGACAATGCTGTCTAGATGGTTAGACCCGTTAGCCAACGCTTTGCCAACACTGTGCCGATTGGATTTTTTTGCCTGGGTAAGTTTATATTCTAATTCCATATTCGTGATATGAGTCCTAAAGTCCTTTAAAAATGATAAGTAGCATCCCCGATGCATCAACTTTTTTTGATTTTGTTGAAAAACTTTTGCAAAAAATTTGTAGACAAAATACAGTAACCAAAAACTGTAATATCAACAAAATGTTTGCTATATTTTTCTAAAAATTAGTTGGATGAAGTTGGAGCATTAAAATTTGCCTAAATCAACAGAACCATTTGCTTTAAAATTGTGGATTGCTGATTTCAGAAGGGCAGATTATTGAAAAATTAAAAATTTTGCAATTTTTTTTTGCTGATTTTAGCAATTAACTTAAAGTTAGCTTAAACAGTACTACATTTTTGTAGCAAAAAGTATCTACTATTTTTAACATTTTTTTCCAGCAACAACATTTTGCACAAATGTTTAGTAGTTTTAGCAAAAAATTTTACTAATTTTTTCTAATTGTTGTGTATGCTTAAAAAAAATTTGTACAAAATACTTGGGATACCTTCCTTGTTAGTACTTAACAATTATTCGTAAGTACGAATGTTTGAATATCAATTGATGTTAACAAATACAATAACTTGCGAATAAGTCGCTCTTGTGTGGGTTATGCACTGTGTAAATTTAAGAGCAAGTAGCAGTTGATGATGCATAAGCTATTTTTCCGCTATAGTTTAGTTTATTTGTTAAATGTTAACAATACAAAAAAGAAGACAGAAAATAAAATTAATGTTAATGTGATGTTACCTTATATAAACAATGTGTGTAAGTTCAATAACCTGAACGACTTATGAGCCATTCCATGTCAAACCCAACGATTTTATACATGACGATTTTTGTTTTTTCTGAAAAAAAAATTCAAAAAAAAAAACTGATAAATGTGCCGAAATGTCGATATTTAAATTGATGTAGTTTCAAAACCAGTGGGCCGATTTGGCTTATTTTAATTTTATTTTTGTAAATGTATTTAAATATATGGGAAAATCTACAACACCGCACACTGGGGATTTTTGTATGGAGATGAGGAAAAAAATATAGTTGTCAAAAAATGTAGTGATTTCATCTCAAATTTAGTTTTATTTATATAGTAATACACAAAAGTAATCAAGATAAAGAAAGTTAGAGAAATGTATATCGATACCTACAACGTAAAAAGCCCTAACTAACAAAAAATTTAAATGATTTTTTTAATTTTTAATTTATTATTTATTTTAAATCTATTTTTAATTTCATCACAAATTTAGTTTTATTTATATAGTAATACACAAAAGTAATCAAAATAAAGAAAGTTAGAGAAATGTATATCGTTACCTACAATGTAAAAATCCCTAACTAACACAAAAATTTAAATGATTTTTTTAATTTATTATTTATTTTAAATCTATTTTTAATTTATTATTCTAAAAGAGCCTTAACTTCGTCGCTTATATCACTATGCTTTTTAAAAAAAGTCATAAATGTTTTTCCAAAGAATTTTGTGCATATCTCGAGCAAATTTTTGAAATTCATACCTTCACTTAATTGTAAATAAAAGCGAAACGCGTTCATTGATTTTCATGATTCATGTCTCATTTTATTCATAGGTTATGCGACTTCACGTGAAAGTAATTGGACTTAATACGTTTTACCGTTTTTATATAAACAGATGAAAGTAATTGTAATACTGTGTAATGCACCTGGTGGCAAGTGCACCTGGTGGTACTTAAAATTGATTAAAAATGTAAAAACAGATATGAGACAACGTATTTGTAGTGATTTCCAACTGTGGGAAAGTAAGGCTAAAATTGCAGGTCCAAATGTTTGGAGAAAAAAGGGATTTTTGTTATATGTTCATAAAAATAAACAAACAAAAGAAAAAACTTAAGTCTCTGCAGGGTTTATTTTTTCAATCTTAGTATACTGAAATATCCTACTTTAAATAAAAAATAAAAAGAAAAACATTAGCTCACATAATAAAATAATATTCGTTTTTAAATTCTTACTTTTAAATTAAGTTGGTTCGGTAAAACATACAAGTACTGAGTTTGAGACGGATATAAAAAAAACTGGCCTTCAGATCGGAGTAATTATTTTTGATTTGATTGTACCATTTAGTCTAAAATTTCAAAATATCACTGCATATTGCATGAAGAGTATGTTGACAATTTGACTTTTTTCCGCGAAATCCCCAGTGTGCACCGTACGATTTCAGGTTTAAAAATGAAAAATTTCAAATTAATGGCACACAACTTTTTTCTGGATTAGCTTATTTAAAATACATTAAAAAGCAACAATGCGTTCGCGTGAGTCAACTTTTTTGAGTGCTGAAAAAGTTATCAATTTTAGCTTATAAAATTTTTTAAATTTTTGGATTTTTCGGGGATAGGACAATACGTTTTCGAATAACCTTTCCGTGCTTAGTCCTAATTTCTTTTCCAAAATTTTTCTTACACCTCCAGTTTTTGCGAAAATTGAGGTCAAAGTTAAGAAAAATTCAACTTAAAATTGATTAGCATGTGCGCGGTTTAACAAATCATGGGGTGAAAGAATCACGGGCTGAAATCTTCTTTTAATGATATATGGTATCATAAACATTATTATACACAAAACATTATCAACCTAAAATATCTAATAAGAGATTTGATTTTAATTGAATTAATTTAGATTTGTTTCTTAACTAATATTTAATTGAATCAATTAATGGTTTAATTGACTTTTAAATATATAAATACATATTTTATTTAAGACATAATTCTCAAATTATTTTTTCATATACTGTATGTTAAGTAGAAAAGTTTCAGTATAAAATACCAAATGCATTTGTAGTTTACAAACAACACAAGCACACACACAAATACACAATACACAAACAGACACAGCATTACTTAAAATACATATGCATACAAACGTGTCGTTTACACTCCTTTTTTTTGAGTTTCCCAAGTTTTTTTTGTAGATAATTATTTATAGCTTTTTTTTCTTTGTAATTTTCAATAAAAGTTTTAATTCATATTATCATTGCCGTGATAGGTGCAAACTCAATTAAAATATTAATTGATTCAATGAATTTTATAATTGAAACCCGTTTTTAGTTTTTTCACTGTATATGTAAATATTAAATTGATCAGATAACTTTTTTTGTATCTATATCAATTTGGTTTTCAAAATATATAAAAATTAAAAAAGAAAAATTCCGCACAAAATTGAGTGACCCATCCGCGGTTTAAAGAATTATGGGTTCTTTTCTAGTTTTCGACTGTCAAAATTTTAAAGTTGAAAAAAACTACAATATGTATTTTGGGGTTCAATATGAACGTAGTAAAAATCCAATATTGGTGGCTCAAATTATTTACTTTTGATGATTTTAACTGCTAAATTTCATAACTTTCTAAACTTAAACCTCTATAACTTTAGGTAAATCGTAAAATAAAATTCAAAATTCAGAATTTTTCATTTTTAGGTCATCAAACTGACCGTTGAAATAATAATTTTTAGTTTGCTGGAACTCTCAAATCAAATACAGAAGCAAAAATATAAAAATGTTTATGATTCATAAAAAATTATTTTTGCGACCCCTAGCCCCACTTCAAAAAATTTAGAAAAAATATGAAATTATCATTACTTGAAACTAAAAAAGAATTTAAGATTAGCAAAAACTTTTTTTAAGCCGTAGAATTATTCGTTTGTGCATATATTAGAATTTTTTGGATTTTTAATTTTCGTGCGCTGATGTATGATTTTCTGTCTTTAAAAATTTTTTATTTGAATAAATTTGATGTTTTTAAGCGTTTCTACAACCTTTTATACTTCTGGTTTTTGATATATTTAACGTCTATAAATCTAAAATTCCCAGAAGTTTTTATGGATTCTTGTAACACAAAATTTCGTTTTTTTAAATTTGTTTTTACCAGGGCAACCAGATATATGATATTTAATTTTTGTTGTGAGTTGCATTGAAAAATTAATGGAATATATCGTCCCCTTAGTATTAAAATAGCCTATAAATTTTTTGATGTTTTGAGAAAATGAATTTCAAACTTTTTGTCGAAAGTAGCTCTCACTCAAATCTCGTTATGTCTGTAAATATTTATTATTTTCGACGTTTTTTTTTAAGACTGTTTAAAAATGAGTCTATTTTGTTAACTGATCAATTTTTATTATTGTAATCATCCTTTTAATGAACAAAAAAGTGGTGTAAACTGCAAATACATCAGATAAGCTATTTTATTTTTTAATGTTTTCTATCAAGTTTCTGATACGTTATTTTATTTTGTATGGTATACACTATTTTATTCAAGAAATACACCACAATAATTAGTAAATTTAATATGAATTTTTATTAGTATAAAATTATGTTTTAATTACAGTCAGATCGTAAATTATTAGCATGGTCTTTAATAATTGTCGTCTGCGTCCTCTTCTTCGAATCTGTCTGGTTCATCTAAACAATCGCGATTATTCCCTCCTTGTAAATTCAAAAAAATGTCTGTGAGCCGGGAGGAATTACATTTTTTTTGCATAAATCTTTGAGATCCTTCAGTTTTGTGTCAGAAATTGGTAGTTCTTTTTTATATTTGTGAGTTAATATAAAATTTGTGACCCCTTTCTTTTTCATTCTCGAGCCATCTATATCAATCACTTTGAAGTCTTCGTTCCATTGTTCCTTGTATAACAATTGTCTCTTTTCACTTTTTATTACTTGGAGAACCTTGATTTTAAGCCAATTTACCGATTCATTGTTGACATTTTTCTTCAAGTTATGGTTCAATTTTGAGAACGCCGTTTTGAGATCAATAATATCACTGTAGTTAAGCCTTTCTACAGCGTACGGATTTTTTCGTCTTGCCAGTCTAAGTATAGTTGGCCATTCTTCTGGTGAATATACACAAATATTTCTCTTAGTTCGTTCTATAGCCGAATGCATGGAATCTGCTTCCATTTGTGTGTGTCCACTTTGAAGATATTTAATCGTTATTGAATTAAAATGCAATGAATGATTTATATGAAGCAATAATGTGGCAATTAATCTGTTTCTATTCTGTCCTCCACAGCAGTCTGAATACAGAATAACATCCGTTACTGATTCGGGTAAATTGTTCAGCATTTTTAATAAAGTGGTTCCAATTTCCTCTGACCCACGCTTACCATGGTTTTCATCCCACAGGAAACAATATCCAGCTCCATTAGCTAAATCGTAAAATGTGTTGTTGTATGTGGCGAACTTCCGACTGTAATACAAGGTGCTTACATTGCTACATGGTGTCAATAGCACTGATTGTAAGTCAAAAGTAAATACTTTTATATTGCTGTTATTTTTAGATAACTCCTTGTCAGCATGTTTGTGGAGTCTTGCTTGGGCTTTATTTGCTAAGTGTTCATCATATGATTTCTGTATTGAAGCCTTGTCCTCTGTATTTTTGAACGTTTCGCATGTTAAGCATGTGTCCTTTTTTGGATGATGGAATGAATAATTGTAATTATTACAAAATATGTGGCGATACATATGTTCTTTAACTGAGAGATCTGGGTGGCGTTCTTTAAATAAGATATACATTTTCGTAATTGTTAGGTCTGAGCTCAGATAAAGGCGTTGGGACTTTGCTCGAGTATAGTGACTTTCTACTGCTGGAAATGACTCTATGTGTTCTTTAATAAGAGTTGCTATCTCCGCGTCTACTTTTCTTTGCATTCCGTGTTTACCCCTCATGTCAACAAATTGTCTTTGATTTTTTTTTTGGCTAATACAGATATCGCGCAGTCTGACACGTGTAAAGTATTAAAAAGAACTTTTTACAGACCTGTTTGTCATTTAGAAAGTATTTTAGAGTGTTCGACCGCCGTGATTCTCTCGTTAATGTCCTGTTGCACTTCTCCACTTTTATGTTATTACTAAGGAATAGACGTTGCTTGCAGTAATCGCCCAAACTCCAATAGTCTGCATTGATTTTCTTACGATCTTCTTCAGAGAAGTGTTCTGGACATTTGTGATGACAGCTGCAATTAGCGGGCTTCGGTAAACGTTCCTTAATTACTTTACCACTCTTTGTAACATAAGCCTTTCCTTGACTCCTGTCACTCTTTCTTTTGTTCTGCATCCAAAGCTGGCTCTTACGCTATTGAACAAAACAAATCCATAATTGCAGGAGACATCTTCTTAAATTACCTTTTAATTAACTCACCTTCCTTTTTCGTGTTACTGTCAGTTCTACATTTTCATCATTGCTTTCTTCTGCGATTTCGCAGAGCACTTCATGTTGCTTTACCGAAGATTTTTCAATTTCCTCTTCATCCGTTTCTGGAATATAATAATCCGACGATCCTGCTGAAAAGTCTTCTCCATCCTCTTCGTCAGTTTGCGATATATTTGAATCCAATGGTTCCACAGATAATCCAACAGAGTTTGGAGCAAGTTTGACACATAGGGCTCCTGTTAATTCCATCGCAAATTCTGTTGACAATTAATATACATTAATATTCCTTCCTGCAATTTAAGTTAGCAGATACTCACCAGAGCTTGATAAATCCATGATTAAATAAATGAATGATTGGGAACGAATGAACGACTAAATGATTATGAACGAGCGAATTTCAACAACGAACTGAAATCCTTAATTGTACAAATTATTTCTATTGCATTTACATACATGATAAAACAACGTAAGCATTGCATAGCCTACTTTTGTTTTTTGTTATTTTTAAAACGCATGTTAATTGTTCTGACAATATAACGGCCTATAAGATTCATACAAATGAACAAATTGAAAATATTTGTTGAACAACAACGTATATCATTATACGTCATTTTAGGTGTTTGTGTCATGATAAAATTGATTTTTTTCCTAAAAGTTAAAATAGAGTATGTGAGTGTACATTACTATTATATTGAATAAACAGAAAATTTACTTTATGTAAAATAGCGTATATGCGTTTACATGATTTTTGAGGAAAATAATTTAATACAAATTTATACTATATTTTTTTGACTGACGTTTTGACACACTTTGTGGAACTAGAATTTGACAAAATTTTGACCACATATAAAATCGACGATGGAGAATCCAAAAATTCAATAAAAAAATAATAGCCTATGAGCACATAGGCTATTGTTATACTAAGGGGACGATATATCCTTTTCAGAACAATTTACGAATTCTGGCATTGATTACTTGGAGCATATTTTTTGCATACTTTGCTCTTAATACCATATTTTGATCTTACGGACATAAAAATAGAGCATATTTTAACGTTTTCTTTTTTTTTTAATTATCGAACAATTTTATGTTTCAATAAAAAAACATTTTTTCAATATTCTTCTGGGTTTTGCAACACCAATTTCGAAAATTTAAGCAATTTTTGCAAATTTAAATTTTCTATTCTAAGATTCTAAGACTGTTAAATATAATTCATCTTTTATTTACTTTTCTGTTGGCAACTGTACTGGAAAAATAAGTTTTTAAATCCGAATTTTTATGAGCATAAAATTGAGTTTTTAGTACATATGCTTTAAAAATAATTTAAGACTTTTTAAACCTTTTCTTTATCATTTTGAATGAGATTTACAACATTTATGTAAAATTTTAGCATTTTCAGATTAAAGCACATATTTTAATAGCGAAAATAAATATTTAAACATCTGATAACTTTCTTAACAGATTTTTTTTAATAAAATTACGATATTTGAACATATTCAAGAAAATGTCACTTCCAATCGAAAATCCGCTCGCGTTTACTACTGACACTCATATCTGCTAGTTCTGGTTTAAGGCAACCAAAAAAAGTTGTATGCGCAAACCTTTTAAATTTAGTTGTTAGTTTTATCTGTTATTTTAAAGTTAATTTGTGCCATAATATATTTTAATTTCTTTTAATGGTTTTTGGCGGGAGCAAAAAAAAACATTCAACAAATGTCAATATGGACACATTTAGGAAAAGTGTAGTGCAAGACCATTAAAATAAAAAATTAAAATCGGCCAACTAGTTTTTAAAACTACATAAATTTAAATATCGACATGTCCAAATATTTTTCATGTTTTTTTTTTTTTTTTTTTAAGTTATAAACACAAATAACTCCTTTAGTTTTTTTAATATTTTTTTCCAAATATTTTAGAAATAAGAATACGTCTGCCAAATTTCAAAGCAAACAAAAATCGTGATATAAAAAAATCGTTCGGTTTGGCATGGATTGACTCTTATGTGGAATAATTTTTTTCTTATAAATAAAGTAAATAAATTTATAACTTCCAAAAAAATATTAGGCGTTATAATAACAAAATAAATATACTTTGTTATTGTTTATATTATAATTAACACTTTTTGTTAAATTGACAAATTATATTTGTCATGAGATACTTATCCGAAATAGGCTTTAGTAAAAATATTTCATTCTCCAATTTATTTTCTTATTTATTTTACAGTTTGTGGTCAACCAGCAGTACCTTTAAATGCTAAAGTTCAAACAATATCAGATGGTACATCGATATTAGAAGCTAAATATGAATGTGATTCGGGTTATGAACTGTTCGGTCCACCGTCTATAAAATGTGATTCTCGAACGGGTTGGGAAAAGGAATTACCATTTTGTGGTACAAATGTGGCCTATAGTAAACCAGTAAATCAAAGTTCTTATACACGGGCCGGTCCTGCTCATTATGCCAATGATGGTAAACCGGGTAATAAAAATCCCGATGGTCAACAATGTTCCGAAACACAAAAGGAACCATCACCTTGGTGGCGTGTCGATCTCTTAACGCCACAAGCTGTTCGTGTGGTACGCATAACCACACGTGGTTGTTGTGGTCATCAACCTTTACAAGATTTGGAAATACGAGTTGGTAATAGCAGTGCAGATTTACAAAGAAATCCGTTATGTGCCTGGTATCCAGGTACTTTGGATGAGGGCATTACAAAGACATTCACCTGTGCTCGTCCTCTGATTGGTCAATATGTAGCCATACAATTGGTGGGCGTCGAAGGAAGTCTCAGTTTATGTGAAGTTGAAGTTTTTACCAATGATGAATTTTCGGTGGATCGTTGCCTAAGTTCAAAGTTGGGAGTGGATACCGTTTTAACGACATTCTCAAAAACATGCTATGAATTTCATGTTACTAAAGGGGAAAATTTTGAAAAAAGCTCAACAAATGTGTCAAACAACTGGTAAGTTAGTAGGTTACATAGTTTTAAGGAAATTCTAAAAAAAGATTACAAAACAATGACAAACAGTAATTACAAAAATATGGAAAAGGTGTCAGATCTCATGACCTTGTAAAGCAATTTACAACAGTAGGTTTTTTTTTTTTTTTTTAATTTCTCTACCAAAGAATATATCATATAACAAAACTATTGTTTTGCCAATTAAGTGTCACTAACTGAAGGGGTATCCCAATTGTTAGAAACATACTAAAATTGTGTGTCACGGTCAATTACCGGGTAGACTTAATTTTAAAAAGTTAAAATTGTTGAACTTAATTTAAGTAAGTTTCCTTTTTTGTTTTAGTTATTTCATACAATTTTAAATTTCTTAACTTTTAGTTTAAAAATTCTAAAACTTTTAGCAAACATTTCTATTGATTTCTATTGTTGTATTCCACTAACTTTAAGGTAGACTCATAAAAAAAAGTTAGTTCAAAAGTGTTTTAAACGGGTTCCAATTCAGTTTAACACATTTTTTCTGTTGTTATCGTTTAAATGAGTTATCTCAAGTATGAGTTACCTCAAGAGCAAACTTCTTTCGTATTTGAACTAATTTTCGTGATTCTCAAATTTACAAATTTTGCCAGTTAATTTAAACCCCAATTGTTTTCAAACCATTATTTTTTTTGTGTCTCCGCTATCAATCTCAATTGTAGATTTCGTTATTTTCTCTTATTTTTGTTTCTTTATAATCATAAAATAGGAAACTAAATGAGATAGAGCAAAATGTACCATAAATCATAACTTCGAAGCTATTATATTCCCGGTAATAAATATCAACCAGCCTCTGGTCAGATCCGGAAAGAAATTGTTAGCAGAAAATTTCTGTTGCATCAGTTTAAAAATTCTGTTGATTTTCTTTCTTAACTTAACTACAACTATCAACTCAAATTTAGTTCTCCTAAAACTTCGGTCGCATAAATTTAAAAGACTGAGATTCTCAAATTTATTGAAAATTCGGTTGGCGCAAATTCAGGTACTATTTTCTGTTGTCGTAGCTGAGTTTTCAACTATTTGTACGGACTTTTTTATGAGTGTAATATAATAATTTTTTTTTGATATTACGGCTTTTTTAGCTGTTTTTACTCCTAAAATATTTAGTAAAAGTTTTTGCTTTTTTTTACTCATTTTTAGTAGATTTTTCTGCTATATGTACAGGTACATTTTTCTGAATGCATATATTTTCTGTAAGCCGATTTATAAAATTCGACGTAGATTAACATGTATAGCGGATCAAATTTCCATATTTTAAGCAAAGTTAGAGATATATCATATGTTACGGCAAGTGTTAATAGCCTTAGCGTTTAAAATGCTTTTTGAAATTACTTAATATCTTAATTTTGCATCCGTTGCCATAAAAAACCAGTACAACATTAAACACTTAGTAATAACCGCAATTTGTAGCCAGCCGAATGGTTCGGTTGTTGTCACCGAATTTTTGTTGGGGCAATCGAGATTATATTATCCCGGTAAAATTTCTATTGTTTCTATAGATGGTTACCTCAACCGAAAAAATAAGTCACAATTACAGAATCATTCGACTGGCAACAAATAGGGTTGCTATTACCGAGTCTGTTTTGTGGGTGTGTATAAAAAAAAGAAACTGCTTAATTTTCAGCTAATGTTATTTCAGGATCCGTAAAGATTTTAAAGTAAAAAAATTCTGAGTATCATGAAAAAATCGTGTGTTTGCCCTTTTAGGATATCTTAAAAATTTGATGAATTTGAGGTATTCTGAATACATATTCAGATTAAGAACACCAAAAACCAAAAACCTTTGAACTATGGGCCTTGAGTGCTTCGAAAAAAATTAATTGAAGAAAATTAAAAATTTTTTAGAAAATATTTTTCAACGCAATGCTGAACCCACACTGAATTTTGGATATGTTATACACGACAATGTGATCTATTACCTCAAAAATAGAGTTTTTATTTTATTCTGCAATCTTTTTGTATTGAGACTGTATATACTCGTATTTGTATGAAATATCTTAAAAAATAATCAAAGATTTCCAAATATGGGATAGTAACTTAACATCTAGTGTGAAAAATTGTATATATGATCATATGATCGTATATCTGAAATTCCAGTATATCCAGTATATATATAAACATATCTAAAATGATATATTATTATATCTGAAGGTATATATATAAATATATCTGAACTCTGATATAATTGGATAGACTCAAATTTTGGATGAAATTATACATTATCATATCTGGTCATATCTAAACTTTTTTTTATTGTTTTATTTATTAATAATCATATAATTTCAAATTATATCCTATTATAAGCTAGAGCGCTACTCAACAAGCCTACCGCGGCTCAAAACAGCAGTTTAAAAATGAGGTATTTCTCTTAGTTTTGCTAAAAATGCCGAATTTTGAGCCGCCATACAATACGAACTACACCCAGTTCTGAAAAAACTTGGTACAGCAAATTTATCATATTTACGTTGAATATCGATGTACTTATTTTCAACCGGTATCCATAGACCCGGACAAAGCAAGGAATAAGTTTCATAAATTTTCTTCCAATATAATAATTTCTTAAATATTTATGAAATATTTTATAACAAAACGGTAATTATAATGACCATCACATGGTATCTATGAAAATTTTTGTATACCAAAATAATGAAATCGTATATAATACAAAATGTCCTTCGTATATACTGTATAGTGAAACATTTCATAAATATGAAGAAACTGATTTTGTTTTTCAATGAAATGTTTCATGAATATTATGAATAGTTACAGTGATCGAAAATCTATCAAACATTTTATAAATATGATGAAGTTTGACCTTTGGGTGTAGGCATATATTCGAATATCATTTCTAACATTTTTGGCATGACTCCTTTACAACAGTATTTTGAAATGTTATTTTGTATATTTGAATTTTACAAAAAAGTATTTATAGTATGCTAAAGTCAAAATCGTTAAAATGTTGTTGATCTTTGTTAGATATTTATGTGGCAACCATGTTAATGTAAATCGTAGTTCCTATAAGTGTGGTGATTTTTCAACAATTAATAACTGATATGTATATTTAAAAGTGAAAAAATGCGATACCCATATTTCCTTTGTGGTAACTTAATGTTTATTTGAAAAATTTAAAATATAGTTACACGCAGAGAAATAAAGTGCCATCCGAATTGAAAAGTGTATTTTGGTGTTAACAACCAATAAATTCGGTTAGTTAACCATATTCAAATTTGATTTCTGAATATGTTGGTTGTTGCAAAATTTCAGTTTGCAAGTGGCTAAATTTTTCTCTGTGTGTAGGTGAAAAAGCTCTTTGGGAAAACATTAAACGCATTAAAGCCGAACAGTAAGAAATATTGGAAAAAGCTCAAAAGCCCATCGACTAAATTTAATAAGCATTAATACACATACTTTTTATCTTAATGCAGCTATAATTAATTAACAATCACTTAAAACGCATTTTTGTTAATAATAAAAATAATTGAAAGTTATCGGCAGTTAATGTGTCTCTAAAACTCTTTTATTTGTTTAAAATATCTTTGGAGATTGGGACGCTCAAAAAACAAGTGTCACTTATTTTTTGCTCCCCTATCACATATCTGAATTTCAATAAGATCAAAGAGAACCTATCGGAAGACTCATCTTGTTAGCGGACGTCTTTGCAGGACAAACCAAATTTAAAGTTGCTGCTTCCTCGAATGTTCCTGGCGAAAATTTTAAAATGAATGTTATCAGTGAATTAGTCCATACTCCAGGCAACACATATAGGGTTTTAATTTCAAATTTCTAGCCCAAACACCTTGGGCAGAAAAAAAAATCTCCCCCCACTTGGCGGTGGAGATTTTTAGTCACTCTCAGTGAGACTTTACGTCCCGCCTTAACGTAGACATCCGTGGGATTAGGAATACCAAATTTTAAATTCCTTGCTTAGCAGTTTGGTTTCCGGTCTCCGACAGGGGAAAGAATTTCCCATTTTTGGCCATTGGAAATTTATTAAAATTCTCATCTGGGTTGATATCTACACGGGATTTGTAACCCTTTTAATAAATTTCATGAGGTCAGGCCGTCAAAGTGAAGACTTTCCGCTTTTTAATCCATATTTTTACCACTTTCCTCGCCATAGAAAAGTTGGTAATGTACTCTTGTGGATTGTTAACCAGGAATGTGGTAGAAACGGGGAATTAAAAGGCAAAAATTTTCCCACTTAATGGCGAGGACAAACCACTGACGTCTGAAATTTAAAATTACCGCCAAGACTGGATTTTTGGAAATTCCTATGGGGCTGGGCAAAAGGGCTCCCTTGATGAGCTGCTCCATCCCCTTTGTCTAGAATACGTATATTTAGATAACGTATATTTAGTTTGTTCAAGGCCCCGAAGTTAGGGACTTGAAATTTGGCATGTAATTTCCTTCTACCGCGTAGACACCTGCTTAGAAAGGATTTTTAGAAATTCTTACTTGGAGGGGCAAAAAGTGCGCAATTCTTCCCCTTTACGTCCTCCCATACCTTTTTGTACATTAAAAAGGCAATTTTTTTAAACTCCAATGAGAATGTTGATTTAATTGGGTTAAAAAGGAAAGAACTCTCCATATAATCACCGCTGGACCTGGAGATTTTAAATTGGGAAGACTTGAGTTTTGAAAAATTTTCCGTGGAGGCGCAAAAAGCGGAAGTCCGTTCCATAACATTCTACCCAAACCCCTTGAGTTCCAAAACCTAAAATATATGTTTCTTGAGGAATGAGCACTCAAGATATACTTATTGGTTCTTAATAAAATCTTAGTATAAGCGAAAAGAATTAAGAAATAATTAGAGAAAAAAATTAACGTTATAGAAAGCTATGGAACACCTTGTATAGATTTTTCCAAAGTAAACTTACATTTGCAATTAACTGAAATTTAACCTAAAAATTTGTAGATTTTAGTCTTACTAATATTTAGCAAACTTATTTTGCTGATCTCAATAGTTTTTTAAGAAAACCTTTTCTGACTAATTTTTGTAGCTTTTTTCAGATTTTCGTTCAGATTACTTTTGTTATTTTATATTATCGTAAAGTTTTTAAACGTAATATAAAAACTGGCCGTAGTATTGTTAAATTGATGTTTTCTATATATTGTTGCCTATTTTATTTTCACATCAAAATACATATGACCATATTTGTCCAAAGTTCATTGTAACTAAATAGTGTCGCGAAAAAGATTACCAACTTACAACGTGTGTATTTGTTTTGTGATATTTTTATTTGACAACCACAATACTTTTGTTAAGATTTTATTTAAAAAAACATATTTTCTTTATATGTTCATATTAAAGGTGGCAATCTAGTGCACGATTTTCGTGGAGCTGCCAATGATTACATACTTGCTGAATTGGAACGACGCAAATCAGACTTAAAGACACAATTAGTGTGGATTGGTGCGCAAAAAGAACCGGGAATCACTTCACGCACTTGGAAATGGGTAAATGGTAAGTAAAAAGATAATAAATTATTAAAAGTCATTTAGCAAATACAAAAATTGGTTTCCAAATAATCATTAAATTAAGCACACGATATAAAAATTTATATTCAATTAGCATATCTATGGGATATAATAATGCGTGATTTTAATTTTGTTGCGATTAAAATAAAATTTTTGTATATTTTCCAAAATTATTTAGAAATTTATGGGCAAACAATAGTTAAAATTAGGCATATAACTTTTGAAAAATCTTCTTTCCCCTCTCTGTGTTTTATAAGTGTGCACACAGGGCAAACAAATGGTATTTTGGCCAAAAGCCGTTTTCAAGAATTTCAGCAAAATAAGTGTGACAATATAATGGTTACATAGTTGTGATACAAATTTTTTATTGATTCATGGACACCTGTGCAATTGTCAGTGTTGCAAATTTTATAAATCTAAATTGAAATTAATATTTGTAAATATAAACTCTCTCGAAGATTTAATTGATGTTTGCAATAATTGAATTTTTTAGTTAAGATTATTTATTAAAAAAAAAACCGGAGAAAAATTATTTTTATTTTATAAAATGCTGAAAGCATTAGTCCTTTCAAATGTTGATTTTTTCCCCTGGCCAATTTTCGAGAAAATCGTTTCATACACTTTGGACATAATGTAGGTAAAGACGACAGCAATTGTGGTCAAAAACAAATGAAATATCATTCAAAGAAAGGACGACTTACATTTCGTTAAATTCAACTAACATTGTCATTTGTTTTTTAATGTTCAAAAAATGACTTACAATTGTAGTAAAAATGAACCATTTGTTAGTAAAAATAAACATGCATTTATTTTTTTAAATAACAAAAAACGACTGTAAAAACTTAATGTAAAATTATAAAACAGTCATTTTATGTGGTTTGTTTTTTTAAATGAACTATAGGGTTAGTAAAAATTTAATTTGTTCTACAAATAACTGACATTTACATTAAAAATAAAGAAACTGTATTACAACCTAACCAACTACATATTTTTAAAGCAGAAGTTCCCTGAGTGTAACCTTATGTATAGATTAAATAAAGTATTGACTTAAAAAAAAAAATTCACCAGTTTTCATAAATCATACTACCGAAAGGAGTTATATTGATACATATTAAAAAAAATTGTTTTCAAAGTAGTAAAAATGTATTTGCTTGCAAAAAAAACACACGAAATAGTACATACCGCATAAATTGTGCAATAATGTGTGTAGGTTATCTTACAAGGATAGTCTCCCGATGGGTTCTTTCCGATCTTAGTGACATTTAAATACGTGATAGAGGAGAGAAAGATAAGGAAGGTAAACGTATTTTATTAAGGGTTAATGGGATGGGTCTAAATTATTACATTTGTGCATGCATGTCTGAAATTAACGATAGAGTTCTTTGTAAGCAGCATTGAAGTACACGCAAAAACGTATTAACCCATATTAACTATGTAGTGACTTAGGATTGGCATTTATTATAAATATTTATAATATAGGTGAAAAAAGCCCTTTGTGAAAGGTCGTATAAAGGCAAACATTTGCAAATTTCGGAAAAGCTCACGCACCTCCTCGACGAAATTAAAAAGGCTTTAATATACATCATTTTTATGTTAACACGAGATTTGCGGCCATCGGACATATTCTTAGATTTACTGAACCGATCATTTTGGCCGGTACATGAAAATTGAACTTATTTATTAATTATATTAACTTATTTTATATTAAATCATTATATAGTTGTGAAACAGGTTTTATTATTAATGTTTTTACATAGAAAAATAGTTGTTTAACACTGTAATGCACAGAATATCTTTAAAGGTAGAAGCATAAAAAAATTCTCAAGCCTTCTGTTAAGATTTTTTAGTATTTTTTTTTTAGAAATTCCAAAAAGTACGTCATTATAGAGAAAGCCAATATTGCACACAACCTATTTTACAAATTTCATATTTCTAGCCAAAAACGTTTGGGCAGTACTTTTGTGGTGGTTAGCGGGCAAACTTTTTCCCGTTTTGTCCCTCGCCCTTTAAATATCAAACAAATATTGTTCGTATTCGCTTATAAGTTGATATGGGATCCGGTATGCGAAATATCAAGGTTTTAGTTCCAGTGGTTTTGTATGTATGTATGATTATATATGAAGGGCTTATTTTAAAAACATGATAAGCCACATTTTATTTTAAATTTTTTTTTCGCCTTTTAAATGTTAAAACATGCAAAAATATTAATTTAGCAGGACTTTTATACTCCAGCTACTTGTAATAAGTGTTTAAGCAAGACTTATATTAAATATTAATCACTGTAAGTCTAGAAAACAGCGAAAACCCATAAAACAATAAATGTGGCTTATCAAGATTTTACAATAAGCCCTTCATATGTAAACCAACGTTAAACCAACTATAATTGCTTAACGAAATGCCTATTTTAAAAACACATTTTTTTTTGTGAATAACAAAAATCCTAGAAAGTTGTCGTATAAGTTAAATATACTAGATAATGCGTCTTCAAAAAATCTTTCAGTTGGTACCCCATCTGTTTAAAATTTCTTTGGAACAATATGAAAGAAACCAGAAAAGCGAAAATCTGCTTTTTAAACAATAAACATGAGATTGGCCCGCTAAAAGAATTTCAGCAATTTCGGATATAACTCATCGGGACACTCCCATTTTATAATAAAGGTCTCGTGAGCGGTTCATGCCAATAAAATTTACATATGGAATGGAAGATATTAAAACCAAAAACTGTTTTGCTGACTTTATGTTATGTTCTGACTAATATTGCCGGCTTTATTTCGGCCGCTATTTTGATTTTTTTAAATATAATTGCAGAATTTGTAACCCTAAGCCCAAGTCAAGGAAAAGTTTCTGTTTAGTCGGGTGCATATGTTCTTTTTTTACCGCCATATTGGTTTGGCCTTTTTAAATTTTTTGTTTTTGTATTAATTTTTGGAGCATAATTTCAACTAACTAAGACAAAGTCTTGGGAACAAAAAGAGCAATTCGACCACAAAAAATAAAAATTGTAGAAAAAACTTTGAACCAAATTAATAATAAAAAATTAATATTTGAACCTTAATAATATTGTACGGCCCTTCAGAAATTCAAAAAAAAATTTTTGTGCCCACCCTTGGTATATATATTGTGACTATATTCGGCGGCTTTATTTTGTCCGCCATAAAATCAAGTCAAAATAAAGTGCCTGTTTGATCCGATAACAATTTACTTTTTTTGACACCTTAATGGAGCCGTTATTTTGCATTTTGGAGTTAATTTTTAAAATCACTTCAGCTAGCTAAGACAAATGAAATGACTTTTAAACAAACATTGTTATTCGCCTTCTTTATTTCATCAGAAGTTTTGAGTCACTAAAATCTAATTGCAGAATCAGAACCAGTTACCATAAACCAACGTCAAACCAAGGTTGCTTTTTGTTCGTATGAACATTTTCATTTTTTTCCGCCATGTTGGATACGCCATTTAGAATTTTTAGTTTTTGGGTTCATTTTTGACATTACCAAAATATTATTATGAATAATTTCAACCATCTGTGACTACGAGGTAGACCTTTGGGCAAGAAGTACATGTTGTGAATACACTCAGGGAACTTCTGCTGTAAATATTTGTAGTTGTTGGAGTTTGTAATACTGTATTTTTATTTTTAAGTGGAAAAACAGTCATTTGTAGAAGAAATTTAATTTTTGACTACAATTGTAGTTCATTTAAAAAAAAAACAAACCACATAAAATTACTGTATTATGATTTTACATTCATTTAATACAGTAATTTTTTTAAAAAAAAATAAAATAAAAAAAAAAATAATGGTTTTTTTTACTACATATGTGGTTCCATTTTTGAATAGTAAAAAACAACTGACTATGTTAGTTGAATTTACTGAAATGTAAGTCGTCCATTTTTCGAAAGAAATTTCATTCGTTTTTAACAACATTTGCAGTTGTCTTTACCTACATAGTATTCTAAGTGTATTATCGACGGCTTTATTTCAAAAATCTAATTGCAGAATCAGTTAACGTAAACCCAAAGTTTCTGATTGATCGGATGAAAATTTACTTTTTTGCCGCAATTTTGAATTTAAGAATTTTCAGTTAGTTTTTGCAATCAGTTACTAAATTTCTCGGTATACAATTTCAGGCAGCTCTGACTTCGGTAAAGCCTTTTGGCCAAAAAATCTCGTTCTGCCCTATGTGCAGTTGACCAAACAAGCAACACATCATAACTAATATTTTCTTATTTTTCAATTATTAACACTTCTTATTTATAACCCTGAAATTTATTCAGAAATAAAAAAGAAAGTAAATATAAATTTATTTTGTAATTTAACAAAAACTTTTTCTAATTTGTTGGATATGATCCATAACAAATTAATAATTCTTTACATACCGCATTCAACAAAAATATTTATTCAATACCATTAACCATATTTATTTTTAAAATATTTATTTTCTTTAACAAAATTTTAACATGGTCAAATACAGCCAGCACAATACCTTTTGTAGTTAGTAAGGTTTAGTATCGTATTGTATGTACAACACCCATAACAAATCATAGTTCGAATATGCGTTTAAGGTTCTTTGTTATGTTTTGTATGAAAATGAAAGTTATTAATATTTTTTGAACAATCAATTATGTATTATTATTTATTTTAGGCTCTTTTTTTGTATGTGTTGAAATTTTAATTTTGTTAATATTTTGTTAATATTTTGTTAACCTTGTTTATGTCCATTTATTGATTTTGAGTCGACTTTTTATTTCAACAGGTGAAATAGTACAGAAACCAGCTTGGGGTAAAGATCAGCCAAACAATTATAATGGTGAACAAAACTGCGTGGTTTTGGATGGTGGCCGCAATTGGTTATGGAATGATGTGGGTTGCAATCTGGATTATTTGCATTTCATATGCCAACATGGTAAGTTATAGTTTAGATTCGCATTTTAATGCATAAATTAAGAGAAAAAAAGGAATGAAAATTGAATGCCAGTAAGTCATAATTTTATATTAACTACACTCACAAAAAAAGTTTGTAAAAAATTTCTGCTATTTGAAATACAAATTTTTTATAAAGTGTCCAACAGGTAAAACTTCTAGTATCATCAGAAGCTGTTTTTGTCATATTAACAACATTAAAGTTTAACAACAAAACCTGTGCTATTTACAAATTTTTATTTGTATATTATTTTTGGAATGAATAACAATCTTCCCCTGTGAAATCAGCAGACGTCTTTACTAAATATGTGTGCTATTTTAAGTCTACTAATATCCACCAAATACTCTATGGGGAATGGGACCGGTCCTGCGTGTGCCACAAGATCGATCCCTTCGCGCCAGAGACTGGTCTTCTGATAAACCCTACCCCATGTAAACTACTGGCAACTTTAACATGGGCTTGTCATAGGAGGGGGTCATTTGTAGTGCTTTAAACCACATAGTGGTATGCCACAGGACTAACCAAAGATAGGTATAAAGATGGGCATAAAATAAACGAAAACTTAACAACTTCCAATGGGTAAAATTCTGGCCAACTGGCTTTTTCTTGTTAATAAGCATTCTGGTTAAGTGGTATGTCCTCCCTTTACCAGTCACAGGATTGGTAATTTTAGGACAGTTGACACTGCTTAACCCACTTCAGTATTAAATTATACCAGTGAAAAGTCCTTCTTTAACCAGTCACTTTTAGGACAATTGACTCCTCATTCCCCATAGGGTATGTCAACAGATTTAAAAAAAATAGATTATTATATCAGTTTAACGTAAATTTACTTAAATGCAATAAAACTTTTGTAGGTAAATATAACTTTTTTAAATAGTTTACTTTTAAATTTTAAAAAATTAAAACCAAAAGGTTTATTTTTCAATCTTTTATCATAAATTATGATGTTAGCAAGATTATTCAAGATCGTTTGTTTTTTGTTAAACAAACAACCGTGCATTGTTTATTTATTATTGAAAAAATGTCTTCATCCGCTAATTTAAAGCAGACTTTATCTACTGATAGGTCCTTACATGTTTCATTTCGCCTCACCAAAAATCTTCAGAGGACCAATGTAAAAGGGGTAGAAGATTTACCCAAAATTTGAAGGAATTAAAAAATGATAAGCAAAAAAAAAACAAAAACAAAAATTGGAAGAATTGAACTAATTCAAATCAAAAATAAAACATTTTTAACTAAAACATTTAAACATTACATCTTGAACTTGAATAATCTTGCTCACATCTTAATAACTTTTTTATTTATATTTTTGGTCTACCTAAATTCAACAATTTTTTCTTACTGATTTAGCGGGGTAAATTGTCATTTGTAATTAGCTAAAATTTAATTTTAATATTACTAAAATTTTGTGAAATGGTTCTATGTGTGATGTTTTTATTTTACTAATATTTAGCAAACAAATTCTGCTGATTTGAGCAGGTATTTCTGCTTTGCCCTTTGTCTGCTATTTGCACCCATATCTTTCTTCATCATATTTATGAAATGTTTCATAGATTTTCGCTCAATGTAACGTTTCATTGTTTTTATGAAACATTTCAAAAAAACCCAAACTCAATTTCATCATATTTATGAAATGCTTCACTATATCAATATATAAACGATATTATGTATTAGTAAGGATTTCATTATTTTCGTGTAGAAAAAAGTTCATACACACAGAGAACTAAAGTGGCAACCAAATTGAAAAGTGCATATTAATGCCAACAACTTAAAAATTCAGTTAGTTCAAAGTTATTTTCATTAGATTTATGAATATTTTGCGTAAAGAAACTAAAATTTACTTGAATTTGAGTCCTAGTAACCGAATTTCAGGTGGCAAATAGCTTAATTTTTCTATGTGTGTAAAGGCCATGATATATACATTATAATTCTTGTTGTTTATGAAATGTTTCATAAATATTGATGACATTTTTTTTTTTTTTTTTTTTTTTTAAAGAGAAGCAACACTCAGGAAATTCTTCCTATTAATTAATGTGTTGATTCTTTGGAAAGGGGATAGTGGAGAGATGAAAGGTGGTGAAAGATGAAGGGCTTCAAACATGGCAACACTGTAATTGCGCGAGATGATAAGTCTTAGAACAGTTTTGCTCGCCACCTGATGTAGAGTTGGCGAATTTATTGAAGCTTTTTGTTTCATAGCCCTGATTCATTATTTTACTTCGGTGGGGTTAAGTGCTATGGGAACACCGAAGGTGGGCGCAGCGATACATATAAATGATAGAAAACTCATACATATTATTTTTCTAAATTGATGTTGTCGTGACCGGGAATCGAACCCGGGACCATCTGTGTAACAGTCCAACGCGCTAACCATTCATTGGACGAAATTTGTTGAAACTTATTTCTGATTGTAGTCACACTTCTCTACAAAAACCGACTTTTTCCACGGACTTCTTCTAAAACATTTTCAAAGTGAAATGATTGTTACGCGAATTAAATTTTTGTTGGCTAAACCGAAAGATTAATTTGCCACAACGGATACATTCGATTGGCAACTCGGATTTTATTTCTCTGGTATATGTTTATATTGTCGTTAGTCTGATGTTAGTCGTGTTGTTATTTATACATCACTAAAATTAAATAATAACTTAATGGACATGGATTTGCCAAAATCAGACACATTTTTTACTAAAAATAAGTACAATTTCTTTTTAATTCACATTTATGAAAAAAGAAGATTAGTGAAAATGTTTGATAATTTTTGCAACTCATGCTTAAAAAGTTAGTAAAATAGTTTTATAAAACTAGCAACTTAAATTAGTAAAAAAAATTGTAATTCGTTAATAGAGATTAGGAAAAAATTGATTAAAAAATAATTTTTTAATAAAAATAAGTGCAAAGAGATAAGTGCTGTAAATTGGAATATAGAAAGTTTTAAAAATTTTAGTACTAAGTTCTTTATTTGGCCGTAACCAGTTAGAAAAGTACAATTGGCAGAATGTTGGCAAAGTGTTGGGGACGTTTGTGCATACACTGAAAGGAAAAGTTTCATCTTATTTCTGAAAACCTTCATGCATTGATGTAAGCCTGATTGTTTTTCGTCCAATTAAACTGTTTCATTGATATTTATGAAAATGTTTCATTAAAATATTGTTAAGGTGATGGGCTTAATTTTGATACCGAAGTGTGTTAATACTCCGCCAGACTTAACAATTTGTCCGTTCTGCCTTATATCTTCGGATTTTCGAAAGATAGGCCATTATCGTAAAGAAAATATTGATGGCATTTTTCTATGAAATGAAAAATTTATATATACTGTTTCATACATATCTATGACAAATTTCATCATATTTATGATAACTTCATATATATGACAATGTTTTATATATTTTCGTCCAATGAATCTGTTTTTTTAAATATGATGAATCTTTTTTTCCTGAGTGTAGGCTGAATCTCGGAAACCAAGCCAAGTATAGCAAAATGGACAAAAAATCGCTGCTCCGTAACTATAAATTAGTAATAATTATCCCCCCCCCCCCCCACACTACACAGCTAACTGAATTTTCAATTCTTTGTATGGGCTTTTTTATGCGTGCAAAATAGTTATTCAATTTCATGAAGGCTGTCTCGAATTTTAGAAAGTTAAGAATAAACAATACCAGTGTTCGACGTACGTTACCGCGGGTTCCCAATTTTACCATAAAGAGTTTTTTATTGTCAAATTTGTATGTAAATTGTTGTTGTTTCGGGAACCCGCTGTAACGATGTCGAATAGACCTAATATTTTCTAAAAATTTGTACATTATGAAGAAAAATGCAGGGTTTTATCATAAAAGAAGCATTAGTCCAAATTTAATATGTATAGAACTAAATATAACCTCCACAATTTTTCTAAACTTAATTTTCCCATTCTACTAGTTGATTATTTCTTAAAGAACAAAAGTTTTTCGCATTTACAAATTCTAATATTGCATATTTCCGATAGCCAATAACGATGGCAAATCAAGGCCTGCTTTTTTTGGAAAGTATCACTTAAAAGGCGTTAAACAACGTACTTTAAATGTTTAAAACTTGAAAAAAAACTATATTTTAGCCAGTGTGTTGTGAAAAAGTTACCAATGTTCGTATTTAGATTGTCTCCATATTAAGATTTTGTTTAAGAACACATATTGAATTTCTATTTTCCTGAAAGCCCATTTTAAGACGAGTTTGATGAATTTCCCATTTGCTGATTTTTGAAAGTTCGAAAAGCAGGAATATTAAAATAAAAAGCTAAAGTATATGATCTAATTTGATTTTAACTAAAACGGCTCATCTATACATCCGTTCATCCATCAGTTTTCTTTGGACTTGAATTTATTTTGCTTTGCTTACGTTACAACATTTCCAAAAATCAAACAAATTAGTATTTATTTGCAATAAATATTTAAATTATATACAAATTTTGCATATCCATATATTTACAATGCAATTTGGAAAGTTTTCTTAAATCCAGCGTTTAAAGTTTTTAATTTTTCTCCATTTTTTCTTCAAACCCAATTTTTCAAATAAAAAAAAAATATATTTTTTAAAAATTACTTTTTCAATATCGGCAAATTCACCGATGAAAAAATTCAAAATTCTACATTGAATTTCTTCACACAGAAAAATAAAGTGCCAACCGAATTAAAAAGTGTATATTAATGGTATCAACTAATAAATTAAGTTAGTGTAACGATATTTACATTCGATTTAAGAAAATGTTGGGTGATTTAACCAAACTTTGTTGTGAAAACTAATATAAAGTTGTAACGACTGTCTGAAATTCGTAATAACCGAATTTGAGTCGAACTAACCGAATTTCAGTTTGGCAAATAGGTACATTTTTTTTTTGTGTGTTCAGAATGATAAATAATTGATATTGCCATTATTAATTTTGGGTGATATTTCTTCGAAATTCTTACTGGGACAATATTTGAATGAGTATGAAAAATGTAAAATTTGCCAAAAGAAGAAAAAGATTTTGAGTTCTATGTAATCTATGGTAATACTGCAATGAACTGAATTCCTTTTAAAAATTTTAAAGTGGCTGTCTAAAAAGATGTCCTACACAAAATCTTTAACCCATATAAAATTATGTATTTTCATTTTACTTTCGTTCATAAAAATGTGTTAAAGTGATAAACTTTCTTTTTAAATGATTTCCTCTTTTTTTCTTGTAGCCCCACTATCTTGTGGTTCACCAGATTCACAACAAAATACAACAATAGTTGGTAAAAACTATACAATTGACAGTACGATACAATACAAATGCCCCAAGGGTCATTCATTAATTGGTGATGCGGAACGTACATGTCGCACCGATGGAACATGGAGCGGAAAGGCACCCACTTGTAAATGTATGTAAAGTAAATCACAAAATAATATAACATTTTGTTAACGTAATATTCTATGTTTTTTTTTATTTTTTGTTGTCTCACTTTTGTTAATGCACAATTTATATGCAGATGTCGATTGCGGTCCATTGCCTGAGTTAGAGCATGGTTCAGTGCTTCTGTATGAACAGCGAACAAGTTATGGCGTACAAGCCACATATAATTGTCATGAAAATTATACATTGATTGGTAATGAGAATCGTACATGTGAATTAGATGGCTGGACAGGTAAACAACCAGAATGTTTGGTTGACTGGTGTCCTGAACCACCACAAATACAAGGTGGCACAGTGGTGGTGACCAACAAGAGAGCTGGATCAACGGCCACATATGAATGTGAAACTGGTTATGTGTTGGTAGGAGAACCGGTAAGTTTGTTAAGATCAAAATAATGGGAAATACTTTTTAATCAATTGTTTATTTTAGGTAATATCCTGTGGTTTGGGAGGAGAATGGTCTAGTAAAGCTCCTTCTTGTCGTTTTGTCGACTGTGGTTCTCCTGCCCGGCCTGATCACGGCATGGCTATATTAATAAATTCTTCCACAACTGTGGGATCCTTGGTAAAATATGAATGTGAGGAGGATTATTGGCTAGATGGTCCTACAGATTTTTATTGTACCAAAGAAGGCAAGTGGTCAGGTGAGGCTCCTGTATGCGATTTAGTAACTTGTGATACCCCACATGTACCACCGGGTACCTATGTTGTGGGCTATGATTATAATGTGCATTCCAAAATTACTTACAATTGCGATCCTGGTCATGTTTTACGTGGCACCCCTATATTAGAATGTTTGGAATCTGGAGATTGGAGTACAGAAGCACCGTTCTGTGAATGTAAGCATAATCAGAAATAGCAGATTATAACGGAACTTAAGAATTTTTTTTATTTGACAGATATTGATTGTGGTACTATTACTCCGCTACCTTACGGTAGCCATAAATATACAACAAATACAACATATGTGGGATCCGAAGTTACTTTTAGTTGTACTCAATCTCATAAACTTAGTGGAGTACCTAAACGTACATGCCTGGAGTCGGGTATATGGAGTGATTCATCGCCAAAATGTGAAGGTGATAAACATGGAAAATTATTTTTAAAATTATACATTTATAAATACATATTCTTAATTATATAGAAATTCGATGTACGGAGCCAGCTTTGGCGCCTCATAGTTTACTTTCGGTTACCGGCAATGATCGTATGTATGGTCGTACTTTAATAAGAACCTCAGAATCAGCCTCAAATGCCGCACAAACTTACAGGTACATTTGAAAAATTTGTTAACAACACTTGTTTGATGCAAACATGTGACTATTTTTTTTATGGTGTATTTAGAATCGCTAAAACTGAAAATCGCATAATAAGATTTTTTGTGGATTAGTTTTAGAAATAATTATAAGTTTTTAATTTTAATTTTTAAATAGTTTGACTTTTTTACTATATCTCGATTAATGTTAAAGCTACTTTGGTGAGTGAATCTTTAAAACAAGTATCAATTAATGTTCAAGATAGTTTTCGAAAACTGTTTTAAAATCGGTTCAATAGTTTCGTGTCAAAATTACGCAGAAAAATAAATTTTTTCAACAAAAATTAAAAACGGAAAATTTGGAAAAAATACAAAGGATAGTTTTTTTGCAATGTAAAATATAAAGTATTTTTTTCTCAAACTCAGTACTTCAACAAATAAAAAATATTTTTTTCCGAAGCAAATCTATTGATAAATACCAAAGTTATGACCTTTTATGAAGATGTATCCAAATTTAAGATTTTCTCCATTTTTAAACGGAGTATTTGATATTTTGACGTTACTTGTAGCAAACATTTTGATACAATTCTGTACACTGACTTATAATTGCCAAAGGACAAAATCTGCTGATTTTTGATCCCCACCTATATCAACTACTTTTGGTTTTGGTCAGAAATGGTCTATATTTGGACCTAGTTCACTTATAATAGTAGCTCAAAAAAAAAATGGGTTTTATACTTGTTAGAACGCAGAAGGTCGCAAATCTAAAGATATTTTGATGAAACTTGTTCACACTTTTGACTACCTAAGAAAAAAATTGGTCCATATTTAGATCTATTAAACATGGACCTACATAGTTCGCACGCTGCAGGTAGCAAATGTTTAGATATTTTGATGGAATTTGGCGTACTGACTTATATTACCCCAATGATAAAACTTATTGATCTTGGATGAAATATGTCCATGCTTATTAGACTGGTCGTAATTATATTTTTTTTGAAATTTGATTTCTTGCGCTGCTTAAAATATGAGGTTTGGTGTAAGAAATCATGTCCTAACTTTTCAGCTCAATCCGACAGTGCCTAGTCGTGCCTAGTGGGGCCCAAAGTTTAGAAAACGGTATACAAGGCGAAAAAGTCACTTTTTTTAGTTTTTATAAACTAATCAAAATGAAGATATAATTATGTTTTTAAAAAGGTATAAAAACACAAAATCGGTTAAAGACTAGCCCAGTAATAAATAATGCCCCAGACCACTAAGGTGGCAATTATTATTTGACCGAGAAATTCGAGCACACACTTAAAAAATTTTTTAAATTGATTACTGAAATATATTTTTTTTACTTAAAGGACTCAAATTTGTGGGATGTAGAAGAAGTTTTTTTTTTGGATGGCGTTAACCTGTCCTAATGTGATGTCAAAAACGGACAAAATTTTTGGGGTGTTTTTCAAATCTCCAATTTCAAGTTTTAAAAAAATTTCTTCAACAAAATCGCAAAAATTGAGATTTGGACTCCAGTGACTTGTTTAGAACATGTTAGAGATCGAAAATAAAAAATTTTAAAAATATCCCCTGGCACACTTGGGTAGGGCAACGATTTAATTTTTGCAAATTTCGAGGAAATTGTGTTTTTTGGTAATTTTTTGCCTTATTTGTTGTCATAAAATATTTAAAATCGAAAATTAGCTACTTTTGTACCGTTTGTTGTTTTTGTTTATCATCATGACTTAAGGTTGAGAATAAAAAATTTTGGACATCAATAACCCATGTGGACCAGAGTCCCCAAGAGACCCCACACTTATATATTTCAATTTACAAAAAAACGTTGAAGATTTTTTTACTACTTTCGAATTTTAATAAACGTGAATTAAAATATAATAACACAATATTTGAAGATTCTGTGCCAAAAGTTTTGGACATAGTAAACAACGTTAACCCTTGCCGAGCCGCATTAAGGTCAAAGAAGTTACTGCGAGAATTTATACATATTTGAACAAAAAGTATTTAAATTCTTTTTTTTTTACAAACCTGGCTTAGACCAGTACTTTAATCATTTAACATATAATTTGGACTAAATTAGCCCTTAGATGCTCTTGCTGTCAAAAAGACCCATAGTTGAAAAAACTTATTATGCTTGTGTTAACATAACACAACATATTTTTAAAGTTTTTTCAACTATGTGTCTTTTTGACAAAAAAAATTTTTTAAATGTGTGCTCGAATTTCTCGGTCAAGTAATAATTGCCACCTTAGTGGTCTGGGGCATTATTTATTACTGGGCTAGTTTTTAACCGATTTTGTGTTTTTATACCTTTTTAAAAACATAATTTTATCTTTATTTTGATTAATTTACCTTCTTGAGTAAAAACTTTTACGACATTTAAAAAATTTTACAAAAACTAAAAAAAAGTGACTTTTTCGCCTTGTATACCGTTTTCTAAACTTTGGGACCAACTAGGCACGACTAGTCACTGTCGGATTGAGCTGAAAAATTAGGACATGATTTCTTACACCAAACCTCATATTTAAAGCAGAGCAAGCAATCAAATTTACAAAAAAAAAAAAATCCCATACAAGATGCGACCAGTCTAATGCTTATGTTAAAACTAGTAGCCATATAATGGTCCCACCAAAAAAAAAAATTGGATTTTATGGGTATCCGCAAGACGAAAATAAAATTGCCGCTGCTAAATCTGTTTGTATATATAACTCGTCTTAGACTTCAGCCGGTTTAATCCATTTGGGTCTCGGCGGCGGCTATGCCCTGAAAGATATGGAAATTCAATAAAATGTGTAGATTTCTATAACAGTTTTCACATTCCAGTTTTAAAATATATGCGTTGAAGACTTCGTAAATACGCGATTTTTGAAAACAAATATGGAATCTGGAGATCGATCTTTTTAGAAAGAGTATGAGGGGTTTTTTAAAACAGACCCGTGAAGAAAAACAAATATTTCTCTTTTGCAAAATAAAAATTAAGATTTCCAAAAATATTCCGGAGAAACATTGATTATAAAAGAGCATCGAAATTTAAATTTGTGAGTCAAAAGAACAAAAAAATGCATTTCAAAATTCCTCTTTACCTACAGAATTGGAGCCTTGGCTAAATATCGCTGTGAACGAGGTTATAAAATGGTTGGTGAGGCTTTAGTAACCTGTGAAGATAATGGTCAATGGAGTGGTAATGTTCCCGAATGTGTTTGTAAGTAAAAAGTTTTAACATTAATAAAATACATTATCTGATCGATATTATTTTTTCTCCCAGATGTTGAATGTGGCACTCCTCAAAATATTACTCGCGGTAAAGTTACACTGGCTACAAATGTTACCTACTATGGAGCTGCTGCTCTCTATGAATGTGATGCAAATTTCAAATTAGATGGTGTTTCACGACGTTTATGTACCGAAGATGGAAGTTGGAGTCATGAGTCACCACAATGTGTGGAAATTACATGTGATGAGCCCGATGTTAGTGAAAGTGTTATGGTAGAAGCTGGTGAGAGATCGGTGGGATCGTTGGCCAAATTTAGATGCCAGAGAGGACGTAATTTGATTGGTAATGATACGCGTGTTTGTCAAAAGTCTGGCAAATGGACGGGTAAAAGTCCAGTGTGTAAACGTAAGTAAAATAGTTTTATTAAAAAATTTAAGGTTTTTATTGCAGCCGAAATACGAATAAGTATCAATGGAACTTAATTAGGTGGTTCCTCCAGATTTCTATGGAACTTTGATTAATGATAGGATAGATACAAGTAATAAAAAGTTTTTAAGAATTATTCAGCCCCAAGCATATATTTATGGGTTAAAAATGTGTTTTACATTAGTTCTTTTTTAACTTTTTATTATTTGTTGTACCCCAATGGAAAAGTCATACAAATGCCTTTCATTTAATACCAAATTTGTATATTGTGAAATCGGGCCGCTGAAAAGGTTAATTTGTTTTGTTAACTCTATCACATATCCAAATTGTATGACAAACTGTGATTCCTTGTAAGTTTAGAGTAGCCACTAGACATTCCTATGAGAACTGTGACAGTCGGCAAGTGTAACTGTGGTAAACCGATAAAACATATCAGTGCACTTAGAGCACTAAGTAGGTAAAGACCACTGCTAAATTACATTTCAAAAAATAACTAACAATTGTAGTTAAAGTGAACCACATGTTAGAAAAAAATAAACAAACATTTACTTTTTTATTTTAAAAATAACAAAAAACTACTGTAAAAAAGGAATGTAAAATCATAAAACAGTCACTTGATGTGGTTTGTTTTTTAAATGAACTACAAGGTTGGTAAAATATTTATTTAAAGTTTAGAAGAATCTTTGTTTTACTGAACATTTTTAGATTTCGCATATTTTTTTTTTAAATCACTTTAATTCTTAATTCGAAGTTTTTTCTTAAGAATGTCACTAACATACGTAGAACTAATGAATTGATTGACCTAATTGATTGATAATTTCATTACTATTGCATTGCTTTGAATTGTAATGAAATTATTTTCATAACCATTTTTCTAACCAACGGTAATGATTTAAGGACTCGATTTCATTGATTAATAATAATGGTTTTAAGCTTCATTGCCTTTAATAACACTATTGACAGGATTTTCAAAGCTCTTAAAATTCAAAAAACCGCTGAACTGAGGGACGAAAAATGTTCACTCAGACTCATGCCCATTTCAAGACATGAGCGAACTTGAAATTTGCAAAATATAAAGTAGCTATTCATTTTCATTATGGTTAGTACAAAATAAAATAAGAAAAAAAATGACATAAAATTAGTGTAATTTGAACACTCAAAATGGGGAGAGAAATGGAATGAAATTGAAATTGTGTGAGTTTAATAAGACACCCTGTGACAGTTTCATACAAATTAACAACTCGGAACCCTCCACAACCTATCTCATTTGAAGTGTGTTTACAATTTTTTTTCCTTTTTACGTCATCTCTCTTGACTTTCTAAATACTGGTTATTTTAAAAATTAATATTTTTTAAATGATAATAGGGCAAAAATAATAAAATGTCTGCTGATCAAACAAATAGCTCCGAGCTATATATTTTATAGAACAGCTACAGAGTGGATTGTTTTTTTTTAACCAATTAACGTAATAATGCTAATTGGCACATTCCATTTCGTTCCAATTACCTAGTTCAAATCAGAATGGAAATTAATATATATCTGTTTTAAAATGCTTTTCATGTGCTCCACCCCCGTCCATCCATTAATACTATTTCCCAGTATTAAAGACATGAAATGTAATTTTCTAAAGAAAATTTTCAATAATTTGGCAGTTCGTATCACCAATACTGAGAAATGCAGTAAAAATTTTCTAAAGAAAAATCCTCAAGTTATGTGAAACTTGTTAGAAATTTTTCATATAAATATGTACAATTAATTCTATTCAACAGAAAAATTTTAATATTTTTCTATCGAAATACTTATATTCAGATCATTGTTCACAAGATCACAAAACCGACATTGAACTTTTTATAACATCTTCCCGATAAATATTGTTGTGAACTGCACTTTTTTCGCAGCCAGTAATTTTCTGTAATTTCTCCTCCAATTTGTCATCTGGTGCAAGGTGTCTAATAGTTGAGCTGGACCAGGCACAGTGGGGAAACTTGGACATTTTCTGAGAAAATTTAATACAGCCCAAAGTTTGAAAAATTTTTTAAAAATAACTGGCAAAATTCTAAACCGATTCCCCATGGCCGATTTTTTTAAAAAGTTATTTGTTTTATATCCTTAATAACATTCAAAATTAGCTAAATTTTCGTTGATTTTATATTTCTGCTATTATAACATTAAACGTTATGAGATATAAACGAAATCTATCTCAAATTAAATGTAATTGTGTTCTCTATTGATACTTTTCGCGATAACAATTTTATTTTCTTAATAATAATCAAATAAGATTTTAAATATTCATATTTTGCGTGCACTACAGTATTTTTACTACCTCACCAAAATCGTTGAAGTTATCTTTAGTTAAAACCAAATATTCTGCCCCACAAACGCTCACCATTAAAACAATATGAGAACATTCTAAAGTCTTGTGTTTTGTAATAAATTTTATACTATTTTACTCCTGTTTTTTGTTAAAAAAGTTAAAAATATTTAGAAAAAATCATGTAGTTTTCTTTGCTCTGGAAAGGCACATTAATTGTATTTTTTCAATATCCATATTCATATCCATAAACTATTGGTAAATGTTTTAAGATGTGTTATGAAAAATAAAAAGGCTCCATTCCCAACTAAATTTCTTAATAAAAAACAAAATAAAAAAGCGACCGCAGATTTGATAACGATTATCAATAGAAAATAAAGTTGCGTAAAATTTGAAATACATTTCGTTTATATTCCACTATTTTTAAATATTTTATACCAAAAATATCAGAAATACCAAAAATATCAAAACAAAGAACATAAAATAAAAGAATTTTTAAAATCGACCATGAGGAATCGAAAAGTTATTTTTCAAATTCGTTTGAAACTGTGGGCTGTAAACAAATTTGCTCAAAAAAGTCCAATTTATCCTACTGTGCCAGGGTCAGTAAAAAAAAGTTATTTTTCGACTTATATTTTTGCTAGCAGAAATAACAGTTGTTTTTTAATTTAATTATTTTTAAACAAAGTTGTTTTATTAAATTTTTTTTGTAAATAAAAGTTGTTTTTTGATTTATTTTTTTTTTTTTTTTGGACAAAAATAAAAGTTATTTTTTAGTTGTTATTTATTTGGGCAAAATGTTTCTATTACTTTTTTAAATTTATTTCATTAAAAAATTCCCATGAACGTAACTTTTATCGGTAATTTTCAAATTATTATGCGTTTGATATGAGCTTTATAAAATTATTTATTTTATTTTAATGCAATTTTGTAGAAAAAAACTTTAAATTTTGCTCGAAAAAATAAAAGTCAAAAAAATCTTTTTTTTTTCAAAAAAAAAAAAATTGAAGTAAAAAAATAAAAGTCGAAACTAACTTTTGTTATAAAATTCAAAAATAACTTTTATATTTGCTCGAAAAAATAAAAATTAAAATAAAAAAAATCATTTTAAAAATCATAGTATTTTATGGAAGACTTCTTTAAAACTTTTTTTCTTTCAAAATAATTAAAAAATAACTGTTATTTTCGGTCCCTAATCCGGACCGATTAATTTTTTACTTGTTTATATTGAAAAATGTTTGTATCCAGTATATTGTTATAGCACAAGCATTTTCTCTCTTTCTTAGCGTTCTTTTTCAGAGAATGTAAAGTGCACCTTTAATGCCCTAATTTTATATTAAGAACAACAACAAATTCTTCAGATCAAGTCCCAGCCTTGGCATGAGGCTTAATAAGAAATTATGTTTTAAATATTTTTTTTTATTTATTTCAGCTGTTGATTGTGGAAGACCTTTACCAATTGAAAATGGTCGAGTAATTGTTGTCAATGAATCCACAATATATGGTGGCTCCGCTGAATATCATTGTATACCCGGATTCAATCGTATTGGACAATATTTACGCAAATGTACAGAAGATGGTATGTGGAGTGGTGATGAGCCACGTTGTGAATTAACCGCAACAGAGGCTCAGGAAAGTGGTAGTCTGGGAACAGGCATAGCTATTGGAGCAACTGTAATTATAGTGTTGCTAGTAATGATCGGTTTAATATTTATACATCGTAATAAGGCCAGACCGGTCAAGAATACAGAAAATGTACAGGCAGCTGAAACCAAAGACGAGAGAAGTGCAGCGGTAATGTCTTATTCGACCTTAGAAGCCAATAATCGTAATATGCATTTAGATAATGGGCCACCAGCCACATTTAATACATTTCATGGTGGTAGGGGTATGAGTAATGGTAATGGTACAGCAGGTGGAGGTAAGTGTTATTTTAGAAATTATAGAAAAGTCTCAATATATTTTATAATTTTTCTATTTAATTTTCAGAAAATATTTACGATCAAATACCTAATGAACAGTTTTATGATGCTCCATATGAAATGCGTACAAATGATGAAGTCTATGAACCGGAACCAACTGCATCAAATGTTATTACTATAAATGGTATATCTGTTAGATAAACTTTTTGGTGGAAAATGGTTTTTAATTAACAGCTATATTCCAAAATTGTTTTGTTTAAAGTAATATATAAAATTTTAACTATTCAAAATGACTGTATTATTATCTAAATTGTTTGAAATAACTTTATTCCTTAAGTATCCTTTAATTTTAAAAACGATTGTATTGTAGATTTTGTATAAAGAAATTTTAATATATGTTATAATTAATTTAGTTAGTTAAGTTTTATTTTTCTAAATATAAGTTTTATTGTATTTGTACATATATTTTAGACAGTATGTGATTTGTTGTAATTTTAAAATATATTTATTTTGGCCTAAAACTAATAATTTTCTGCAAAAAAAAGAGAGAAAACTTTAGAAATTTTAGTATAAAAAAAATAAAAATAATAATAAATAACTTACAAGCCTGCGTTATTTTTTGTAGATATGGTAACTTTGTTGAGTATAAAAAGCTTTTAATACCTAATTTACACAGAAAAGTTAATCGAGTAAAAAATGGATTTATTGCTGTTTTAGACTGAACAGTCAATCTAGTAACAACTACAAGCTTAATTTCAGTGCGAACATATGCAGTTATAACATATTTTTTTGTAGATTAACTTTTCCAGCCAAACGAAGCAAAACTGCCTAATAGCTGCCCGATATTTTCCTTATCGTTGTTGTCAAGTTAATCTTTAATTGCCAGCAATGCGTATGCAAGCGAGAGATAAAAAGATAACTTTAATCAAGTAAATTAATTATGCTGTCTAAATTGGCTATAAAAAAAGCTTTTTAAGCTTAAAGCTTCGACAGCTCAAAATTTTAGGGTTGGCTTTATTGTTAATCGCTATTAATAAGTTTGTTTTTTATACTTTTAGTTAAAGTACGGTAAAATGAGAGTTAACGAAAACTACTCTCAAAAAAGACAAAAACACACAAAAGTACATATTTCTAGCATATTTCATATTTCCCCCCAAAAAAAAAAAAAATTAATAATTGCCAACTTATCGCTTTTTCGGCAAAATTGTTTCTTTTTGGCGGTTTTCATGAGAAATGATGTGTTTTTAGACCAAAACATTTGCCAACAGTTAACATTTTTGTAAATAAACAACAGCTGGTAGCACAGTTGAGGATATAACAGCTGATAAAAAGAAATTACCCAAACTTACAGGAAAAAATGTCTGGGCTTCTTCGGGCAAGAAGAAGAATAATATTACTTTAGGTAAAACTGCACTTTAAGAGGCGTTCCTAAAAAAAAATATATATGAACCACTCTGGAATTAAAAAATTAAATTTTTTTATATCTTGGGTTTTTGGTGCCGGAGCCCCTGGGTTTTTCTCATATGTGATAGTCAGTTTAGTGGCTTCGCTGAGTAACGTTTTTCTGCGTGACGGGCCTTCGGCCGGGCTAAGGGGTTTTCTCCAATAAATTTGATGACAAGGATTTTGCTGTTTATGAAATGTTTCATACAAATTGATAAAAATTGTTACATTGGACGAAAATTGATGAAACTTATTTCTGTTTTTCTCTGTGTGAAGGGTCGTTCAAAAAGCGACGTTGATAGTAAGCCAGTATTTTTTTTTCGGCAATATTACTATACAAAATATTTAATTTCCATTTGACTTTAATGTTCTAAAAATCACCTATAGGCATTGTTAAATAAACTTGAAAAAATTGGTGAGTCACCAATTTTAACGTAGGCAAAATACACACTATTTTACTTTAGTAATAGGTATTTTATATTGCAAATATCCCCCAAATAATACAAATGTGTATAAGTTTAAAATTATTAAATTAAATTAAATATTATTTTGATTTAAATTAGTTCAGTTCTTCCAATTTTGTTTTTTTTACTTCTCATCGGGTAAATAAAACAATACGGGTAAAGCGGTGATCTGTTTTGTTCAAAATTTGGGTAAATCTTCTACCCCTTCTACATTGGTCCTCTGAAGATTTTCGGTGACGTGATTTGAAACATGTAAGGACCTGTCAGTATATATAGCAACAAGTCCTCTGAATCTGATTGTTTTTCTATTGGAAAAAGTCCTCAGAATGTGAGGGGTTTTCTAAAGGAAAATGTCTTCTAAATCGAAGGGTTATTCTATAGGAAAAAGTCCTCAGAATCTGTCTGTTTTTCTCGAGGAAAAAGTCCTCAGAATCGTTTTTCTATAGGAAAAAGTTGTAAGAATCTGAGGTTTTCCTATAGGAAAAAGTCCTCAAAATATAAGGGGTTTTCTATATGAAAACATCTTCAGAATCTGACGATTTTTCTGTATGAAAAAGTCTTTAGTACCTATGGAATTTTTGTATTGGAAACAGTGCTCATAATCTGAGGGATTTTCTGTAGAAAAATTTCTTTAGAATCTGAAGGTTTTCTATAGGAAAAAGTCCGAATCCGAGACTTTCTAATACAGAAAACCCTTAGATTCTGAAGTCTTTTTTACTAGAGAAAAACCAAATTTTGAGGACTTTTTCCAGTAGAAAAACCATATATTCTGAGAACTTTTTCCTATAGAAAAACCCCTCAGATTCTGAGGACTTTTCTATTTAAAAACTCTCAGATTGTAAAGATTTTTTTTATAGAAAACACCTCAGATTCTGATGACTTTTTCCAGCAGAAAACCCCTCTGGATCTGAGGACTTATTCCTATAGAAAAACCCTCAGGTTCTGAGGACTTTTTTCTTTGGAAAAATCTTCAGATTCTGAGGATTTTTTCCTATAGAAAAAACCCTCAGATTTTGATGAGTTTTATAATAGAATAACTCTCAGAATTTTTTCTATGGAAAAATCCTCAGATACTGAGAACTTTTTTCTTCAGAAAAAGCTTCGGATTCTGAGGACATTTTAAATACATTCAAATACTGTTACCGAAATAAATAAAATACTGGTATCGCTAAAATACCGTTACTGAAATAATTGAAATAGCGTTATCCTTAAAATACCATCTAACCAAATCTGAGGACTTTTGCCTATAGAAAAACCTTCAGATTTTGAAGATTTTTTCCTATAGAAAATTCTTTTTTCTATTATTTTGGTAACGATATTTAAGGATAACGCTATTTGAATTAGCGATAACTATAACGGTATTTTAGTTATTTCGGTAAAGTATTTTAAGGATATTGGTATATTAGTTATATCGGCAACGGTATTTTACGGATAACATATCTTAATTATTTTGGTAACGGTGTTTTAGGAATATTGATAGTTAGTTGAAAGGATATGGAATATATTGCCTGCCATCCCTGCAATAATTGGAGATGCTCCTTTTTTGTCTAAAACAATAAATTCAATATATAAATACATACATATATTTACAAAATTTTGCTACTTACCCCGAAAATTATCTAATTTTTTATTATTATTGCAAATAAAAACAGCAGAGAATTTTTTTCAATTGTTTTTTGAAAAAAAAAAACACAAAAATTATACTATTTATTGACATAAAAAATTAAAATTTTTTTATTTACCTATTTTCGATAGTATAACTTAGAAGGCGCAGGTGTAAAATGTTGACCTATTGAAATAGGTAATAAACCAATTTTATTTAATTTAAAATGAAAAGGGTGTACCTATTCCTGCCCTGAACCCTTCTGTGGCGTACCCAATGGGTATGTCAGAGAGAGGCTCAGAAGATGGAGGGAGTCGGAGTTTGGTGCCTATTGGGCCAGATCGGCAGCGACAGGCGAGGCTGTTTATATCTCCCTCTGGGGAGAGGTCGCGGAAACTCTTGTCTATGACGATGGCGAAATACTAGTATCAACCTAGCTAATATGTATGATTTGCTTTATTTTGTAAATATACGGAGGTTGAAAGCTCGTTATAAATTGAAAATAACATAAAAATAATCTCGATGTGTATAAAAACAAAAAACTAATATAACTGTAAAAAATATTACTTGAGCCAGAGTACAAACTAAAAAATTTTTTATATAAATAGAACATTTTGGTCTTCAAAGTTTAGTAACGTCATGATGCTTGTTAGGAAAAGACCTAACCACGTGCTTGATTACTAAGAAGACAAGAATGGAGCAAAATTGATTATTAATAGGTTTTTGGTTAAAGTTCTGCCTATTATGAAGGCTCTAACTTTTCTAAAACTTCGGGTTCTGATGAGATCTTTAGCCAGATCGAAATACTAGTATCAACCTAGCTAATATGTATGATTTGCTTTATTTTTGTAAATATACGGAGGTTGAAAGCTCGTTATAAATTGAAAATAACATAAAAATAATCTCGATGTGTATAAAAACAAAAAACTAATATAACTGTAAAAAATATTACTTGAGCCAGAGTACAAACTAAAAATTTTTTATATAAATAGAACATTTTTGGTCTTCAAAGTTTAGTAACGTCATGATGCTTATTAGGAAAAGACCTAATCACGTGCTTGATTACTAAGAAGACAAGAATGGAGCAAAATTGATTATTAATAGGTTTTTGGTTAAAGTTCTGCCTATTATGGAGGCTCTAACTTTTCTAAAACTTCGGGTTCTGATGAGATCTTTAGCCAGATCGAAATACTAGTATCAACCTAGCTAATATGTATGATTTGCTTTATTTTTGTAAATATACGGAGGTTGAAAGCTCGTTATAAATTGAAAATAACATAAAAATAATCTCGATGTGTATAAAAACAAAAACTAATATAACTGTAAAAAATATTACTTGAGCCAGAGTACAAACTAAAAATTTTTTATATAAATAGAACATTTTTGGTCTTCAAAGTTTAGTAACGTCATGATGCTTGTTAGGAAAAGACCTAACCACGTGCTTGATTACTAAGAAGACAAGAATGGAGCAAAATTGATTATTAATAGGTTTTTGGTTAAAGTTCTGCCTATTATGGAGGCTCTAACTTTTCTAAAACTTCGGGTTCTGATGAGATCTTTAGCCAGATCGAAATACTAGTATCAACCTAGCTAATATGTATGATTTGCTTTATTTTTGTAAATATACGGAGGTTGAAAGCTCGTTATAAATTGAAAATAACATAAAAATAATCTCGATGTGTATAAAAACAAAAAACTAATATAACTGTAAAAAATATTACTTGAGCCAGAGTACAAACTAAAAATTTTTTATATAAATAGAACATTTTTGGTCTTCAAAGTTTAGTAACGTCATGATGCTTGTTAGGAAAAGACCTAACCACGTGCTTGATTACTAAGAAGACAAGAATGGAGCAAAATTGATTATTAATAGGTTTTTGGTTAAAGTTCTGCCTATTATGGAGGCTCTAACTTTTCTAAAACTTCGGGTTCTGATGAGATCTTTAGCCAGATCGAAATACTAGTATCAACCTAGCTAATATGTATGATTTGCTTTATTTTTGTAAATATACGGAGGTTGAAAGCTCGTTATAAATTGAAAAAAAAAAAAAAAAAAGGACCGTGACGGTTTACTTCACGTGAGCATGTTTCTGCAAATATCCATCCGATTTGCATGAAACTTGGTAAATATAATCTAATATAATCAAAACAATTTGTCTATTTTTTCAAAATTCGTTGTGGTTCGCGTTTTAACGTGGGTAAAGTTGGTTTTTTTTTTAAGTTTTTAAAAATACAAACTGTTCAAATGGTCATAATTATTGAACGCGTGGTCCGATTTAAAAAATGAATATCTCATTTCAAAGCCCATTTTGCATCCTCTTGACGCTTTGATATGAACGGTTTTAAAAAATCGTATATATCAAAGCTTTATATATAGAGAAAACAAAATAAGCTTTGAAATGACATATTAGTTTTTAAAATCAGACTAGGCGTAATTACGACCATATTAACAGCATGTGTTTTTTATAAATTTTTAAAAAAACTAGCAATTTTAAGTAGCGATAAAACGCTAGCGACAACAAATTTAAAAAGAATAAACAAATAATTTTGTCACACTAGTTTGGAGATTACATATACCAAATGGTATATGTATATGTAATGGAAATGGTGAAGTTGAAAAAGTCATATTTTCGTTAATAGGCCTTCTGGACTGACTATAACTTTTCTCTTAATATTTAATAAGTTTTTTAAACATTCTTAAAGTTATTTTGCTTTTAATTTAAATTATACATATACACACCCGAGTAAAAATAATATTATACAATCTACAAAGTGATCCTGTTTCGTAAAATTTAATATAGTTAAGTATGACATCACGTATAGTACGATATAACTTTACTTGAAACTGTACTTTTTGGTAAAACGGCATATTTAATTTTATCTTACATTATGTTATACCATACGTTATATATACGGCAATATAATTATATGGGATAAAACAAAACAATGTATTGCCCTATGTAAAAAAAGATAAATTTGTTGAAGTTGTGGAAAATTACATTTTTGTTTTGAAATCAAAAAAAAAATTATTTTCATTCAACTGAATCGTATCAAATTACATCAAACTCTAAATAATATAATCCATTTATATACAATGCGATCCACCATTTTCGGATCAAATTGTATTTCAATTAGATACAAGGCTATATCAAATTTGCTACATTTCTTTGTTGCATCATATTAATTTTTTTAATCAAATTTTTTTTATAATTTAGTTTTTTTGGAATGACCAATTTTTAAAATTGTTCCAGTTTTTTTCGTTGCAAAATCGGTTTTTTTTTAATTACACATTATTTTAAAAACTGAAACTGTTCCTTATTATAATGCTGATACGGCTCTACGTAACTATCTAATAAAAAAATTGTTTATGATATTAGTTATATATAAAGTTAAAGTTTTAAATTTTGAAAGTGATTATTAGTTTTTTTTTGTTGTAAATCACATATAAATTTTTTCAAAACCGCCAATAATACCTACTGTTCGGTCAGAATAGCACGTAATTTATTTTAGTTTATTTTATTTTATAATTATAAGTTTATTCTTTTAAAGTACTTGATCACTCAAGTGTTTTTTTTTTTACTTCCTACAATTTATTGTAAATAACACTAAATTTCTTTGCTCAATTTATAACGGTGTCGTCCTGTCACGGTCGCCAAATGTTTGTTTAAATAAATTAATTTCGTTTTTAATTTATTATTAGAGCAATACCATATGAAAAACGATCACCTTTTGGACGACCCCTCTCCGATTTTAAAATAAATAGTCTCAATCGATTGCCCAGCAAAAAATAATGTACCTACATATATTTTTTTTTTTTATAGTGACTGGTTTAGTGGTGGTGTGCACCAGTGTCATGTGACAAAATTGAAGAATTCTTCATAAGGGACCTCATTGAAAGTTGTTTTAAAAAAACTACTAAAGCGATCGCAACGAGTGATAGCTCGTTGGAAAGGTATTGAATCAGGCTTTAATTGAAAAATAAAATTTTCCTAATTTTTCTTGTTAAATAATTAAAAATAATTCAAGTATAAAAAATATAAAAACAATGAGAACAAGGTGGTCTCTTAAATGCTCTTCTCCTGTCCAAACAAGGAGTCGGGCCCATTTTTTTATTGCTGATTCTTAAAGCAAAAATTATGAGGAATCCAAAAAAAATAAAAATCGGAAAATTTAATTTTCATGGGAAAATTTAATTTTCATGGGAAAAAAGGTAAATTTCTGAGAAAAATTAGGAAAATTTATTTTTCAATTAAAGCCTGATTCAATACCTTTCCAACGAGCTATCACTCGTTGCGATCGCTTTTTTTTTAAAACAACTTTCAATGAGGTCCCTTATGAAGAATTCTTCAATTTTGTCACATGACAGTGGTGCACACCACCACTAAACCAGTCACTATAAAAAAAAAAAAAAATATGTAGGTACATTATTTTTTGCTGGACAATCGATTGAGACTATTTATTTAAAATCGGAGAGGGGTCGTCCAAAAATTTGCCAATTTTGATCGTTTTCATATGGAATTGCTCATTATTATTTTTTTTTTTTTTTAATGTTTAAATTTTATAGGTAGACACGAAAACTAACAACTAGCAATTTTTGTTTAAAGTTTAATTTTGTAGCATGCAATATTAATAGGCTCAAAATGTTCTTTTTATGTTTTTGTTTTAACGCGAAAACGAACACAGCAACTAACTTCACTTTGGTTTTAATAATTGTTTTTGTAATTTTATGATGACACACTAATTATAATATTTTTATGCTTTGTAATTTTTATAAAAAATTATAACGGTGTCGTCCTGTCACGGTCGCCAAATGTTTATTGCTAATCGAAGACTAGCAATAAACATATTAAGAACAAAACTCGCAAGTCTTTCTTTTTCGTTGAAACACCTACAAAACCAATACAAAATTTAGTCACTAGACTTGAAGATACATTCCCTAAACAAGTAATTTCCATATTGCTGCTTGGTGGAATGTTGTATGGTGGTTTCCAAGTGAAACAAATTTTCTAGATTTTTAAACTTTCTCATTTTTTTCAATAGAGTTTTTGTACAGTTTAATGCAATTAAGTACTTAGAGCAGTATTTAAAAAATGGATTCATTTTATACAGTTTGAGGTCACAACATCACAAACTTTTAAGAAATTGGCGTAAATTTTTTAAAAATTTATGTCTTTAGATTCTGAAAATTACAACTATATTTGATATTGGGAACTCATTGTGAACTGGGTATCAATTATGTATCTTTTTTACGACATTCGACAATGAATGACACCTAGATCATTATCGTTTCGGTTATGGAACTAATTTTGTTTATTCATCTCATGGTTTATAAATGTCATACGAAACCGATGCAGCAAAGAGTTTTACATTTACGCTGTTAAAACGAGAATGATTTAGGTGTCATTTAATTGTCGTATGTCGTAAAAAAGATACATAATTGATACCCTGAGCTCCTCCGTGTCAACAATACACTTTAAAATTTTGGAACTCAAAAATTTTATGAAGTTTTTAAAAATTTGGCAAAATTTAATTATTTTTTCGCATTTTTTCATAAAAAAACATGCCTTGAGAAAATATCTTATGTGAATATTCACGACAGACAACATTCATAAAGTGCAAAAAAAAAGTTTTTTTTTTCAGTCTTAGCGGGTACAAACACATTTCGATTCCCTTCAATTCCGTCAGAACGTTCAGCTTTACGAAAAATTACACTTTATATTGCATTTTTTTTTCTCGAAAGACACAATAACACCAAGAAGAACTTGTGCATTCAAAACAAAACTTTTTTAAAATAGTGATAGCGGAAATTGAACTCAATTATAGTTGACAGTTTTACATATTCATGCCAGAACACGAAATTAAACGAAAGAACCACTCTAGGGAACAAGATACTATTGGGTACACTACCTTATATTACTTAAAAAAATATTGAAGTTTATTGTTTTATATAAATTATATGCGAGGTATTTTCGTTCGGTTCAAGACCATGAACATTTTTCCAAATTAATAGAAAATGTATTTTATATGTTATATTAAAGAATACACAGAAAAAGTTGTTAGATAGCAGCTAGAAAATACATTATTCTATTCGACTGTTGAAAATTTGTGTTCCCAATACATACAAAAAATCGTAAAATCTGGGGACAAAAACCTCACCGAAGTCTGGTAAGACTACAAGATAAGACTAATATATAGGTAAGATACAAAAGCTTTCTATTACAGTTTGAAAAGCACTTCCGTTTTTGAAATTTAGTGTTGCCAGTGTTTATGTGTTGCGCAAACGACAATTTAAAATATTTTCAATAATAATATTCAATTGAAGGGCTTATTGTAAAAACTCGATAAGCCGCATTTTATTTTTGGATTATTTTCGCCTTTAAAAGTTGGAAAACATATAGAAATATAAATATAGCAGGGCTTTTATACTGCAGGTATGTGTGGTAAGTGTTTAAGCTAGACTTCCTTCAACGAATTGTTAATGAATGTCTAGAAAACATCAAAAACTATAAAATAGTCCAAGTGGCTTATCAAATTTTTAAAATAAGCCCTCCAATTAAAGTTATTAATACTGGCAAGACCGCCCCAAGCGATTTTTCTTAAATTGACTACAATTTCTTCCAATTAGTGTTTTTACACTCATAATAATTCATGCATCAACATACAAAGTTATTGTCTAAACATCGAAACTTTGAATAAAATTGTGTTTATTTTACGAACGATTTTTATTTTCATACATTTATAACTATCAATTTACAGCGTTTAGTTCGAAAGCAAGAAAGAGTAAAAACATAACTTTTTTAAAAATTTTGAAAATAATTTTTTTAAAGCCTGAACTATATGATGCTTCTTAAAAAGACAAAATAATGTATTTTGGACTGGAAAACTCTCGGTTAGGTTGAGATTCACAAACAAATCTCTAATTCTTAAAAATTTCGAAAAAAGTTTGGTTGTTTCTCACAATTTTGAGTCTTTTGAATAAAAAAATCTAATGTAGTAATCAATTTAAAAAAATGTTTAAGTGCTCGAATTTTTAGGTCAAGTAATAATTGGCACATTAGTGGTCTGGGCAGTATTTATTACTGGACTAGTTATTAACCGATTTAGGATTTTTATACATTTTTGAATACTTAATATTAGCATTATGTCAAATAATTTATAGTTTAGAATAAAAAATATTTTATAACAAATTGCAAAAACTAAAAAAAAGTATTTTTTTTCTCCATATAAACGCATGTTCCGCTCTTTAAGGCCTAGTCGCTTAGGGTAGGCGTTGTCGTACTATAATTACACATGAGTTATATTCAAGGCTAATATAAAAAAAATTAGAGGTTGCTGCATTAACATTTCCAACATTTAAACTTATGGAACACTCTAGGGGACACTCTAATAAATATATATGTTATTGCATGTAATTATATATAAATACATATGTTTATGTATGTTTATATATAACATTTTTTCCTCTAAGTTTTTTAATACGAAGCCACATATAATTACATCTTATTATCGACAAATATATAATCGTATATGACATATACAATCATATATGTTTAATCTAATTATGGGGCAATTCCAGGTCAAAACGCACAGAATTCGGATTTGTCATCTCCGATTTTAATGAAATTCGCCACAAATATTGTAAATGGGTAGTGCATATTAACCCTTTCGACCCCAAACCCTTTCGGTTTTCGAAATATGACATCATGAAAATTGTTAAAAACGCCAAGATTTCAAAAAAGTGTTCATACAATATCGCCCATAACTTTAAAACTATACAACTAATTTTTTTATTATTTAGCAAAATCCTCTGCTAAATTTAGCAGTTTTACTGCAACCTTATTTTAAACTAATTTTCGGTAGCTTCTTCTGCTCTTCTTACAGGCATATTTCTATGAGTGCATCGTTTAAGTACGTGACGAAATTCGCAAATTTTTAAATTCGGCCATCAGACTTCAAATGCGTCAAAATGGTGTGATATATAACTATGAATAGGTCGAGATATCATTCTATCCAAAATGAAATACATACATACCTTTTACTATTACCCCGAGTAAAAACGTTTACATATAACCATGCGATATTTTATATAAATATATATGTTATTGCATGTTGTTATATGTAAATACATATGTTTATGTATGTTTATATATTATTTATTATCCTCTAAAAATTTTAATACGATGATACATATAATTACACCTTATTACATGTCGCCCAATATATAGTCGTATATGACATATAAAATTATATACGGTTAAAATAATTATGAACGAAGACATGCATACTTAGATATAACACAAATCAAAATAATATATTATAAATAGTGTAATATTCAGAAAATATATTTAATTTTGAATAAAACGATAACTTAACTATTGATATCGCAGAAAAATGTAGATCTTGTTTTGGATCTTAACTTATTGAAATCTATACCTATATACCGTGCAAACCAGAAAAATGTAGATCTTATTTTAGATAAAAAAAACACTATATATTGCCGCATTTAAAGTCTGGCGGCTGTATATTAGCCTGTCTCGATAGGTATTATTGAAAGATGTAGTGGACCAAAATTACTCCAAACAAATCCGATTATATATAAAAGCATACAAAAAGATACAATATTTCGGATGAAATTTAATAACATTATATGTAATCTTATATCTTATATGAAATCTTGAAATAAAGAATACACTACTCTATAGCGTCAATAAGAATGTGATATGACTACATAAAGCTACATAGAGCAATTCCATATGAAAACGATCAAAATTGGCAAATTTTGGACGACCCCTCTCCGATTTTAAAATAAATAGTCTCAATCGATTGCCCAGCAAAAAATAATGTACCTACATATTTTTTTTTTTTTTATAGTGACTGGTTTAGTGGTGGTGTGCACCACTGTCATGTGACAAAATTGAAGAATTCTTCATAAGGGACCTCATTGAAAGTTGTTTTAAAAAAAAACTACTAAGCGATCGCAACGAGTGATAGCTCGTTGGAAAGGTATTGAATCAGGCTTTAATTGAAAAAAATTGAAATTAAAAATTTTTCTCAGAAATTTACCTTTTTTCCCATGAAAATTAAATTTTCCCATGAAAATTAAATTTTCCGATTTTCCACAAAAGCTCCTAAATTTTCCGGCTAATTTTATTTTTTTTGGATTCCTCATAATTTTTGCTTTATGAATCAGCAATAAAAAAATGGGCCCCGACTCCTTGTTTGGACAGGAGAAGAGCATTTAAGAGACCACCTTGTTCTCATTGTTTTTATATTTTTTATAATTGAATTATTTTTAATTATTTAACAAGAAAAATTAGGAAAATTTTATTTTTAAATTAAAGCCTGATTCAATACCTTTCCAACGAGCTATCACTCGTTGCGATCGCTTTAGTAGTTTTTTTTAAACAACTTTCAATAAGGTCCCTTATGTAGAATTCTTCAATTTTGTCACATTACAGTGGTGCACACCACCATTATTATTTGCTGGGCAATCGATTGAGACTATTTATTTTAAAATCGGAGAGGGGTCGTCCAAAAGGTGATCGCTTTCATATGGAATTTCTCCATATACATTTTTTTTATCAGGACACTATATGTTATAATATATAATTTTGATTTGTGTTATATCTTATTATACATATATATTTGTATAAAATAATGCATTATTATATGAAACCGTTTTTACTCGGGTATTCAGTGCAACTCTAATGAAGACCAATTTATCTTCGTTACTGGCAAATATGTAAGTTGTAATTAAATTTGAGTTAAAATTAATGGTATTTTTTTTGGGAATATTCCAAAAATAATTGAAATTATTGGGAGAATTTCTCATCTTACCTTCTCTTGGCGTGGTTGTGTAAAGACTACGTCTAATTACTAAAATTTCCGCGTATGAACCGCTGGATTTTATTAGTTAGCATATGGTTTGCACAGTAATTTACCAGGATTTGTTAATTCGGTTTGGAAAATACGAAATTTAGCTTGTTTTAAAATTTCCCAAGAAGTACAGTTTTCTTGATTAGTTCAACTTAACCCCGTTAAATGTCTCCCTTACTACCTAAGGGTACGATAATCTTTTTACAGTTATTACCTATAAGATAACAAATATTAAAGCGCAGATCTAGCGTTAGTTGTATTTCAGCTTAGCAGTACCTGCAAACAGGTATACATAAATATTGTTCAGTGTATATAAATATTAGTGCAAGTTGGTGTAACAATTCAGTTTCTCCTGTAAGTTATTGTAATTCACTTCAGAACACGCACTGTGATAGAAGTAAAACCGACTATTATTTTTCAGTGCAAATACTTTCCAATTTTAACTGATTATCAAATTATTTTTCTCAATCAGTTGAATTTTGAAAACTGTTTGACAATCATGATTTTGGCACCACGCAAACATCTCTTTGCCACCAACATCATTTTCTTTTTCATCATTTACGTTGTACAGAAATGTATACAAGTTTTCTGTATTATCGAGGAGAAGGCTTGTAATAATGATCACTGCTCTCCAAAAAAATCGTTGCACTACCAGCAATACTCCTTCAACATCATCATTGCCAGTAGTAGCATCGTCATCATCACCCCTAATACCACCACAATCTCCAACACTCCCAGTGAAAGGTCTTAGACTAATTCCCAAGACCATGCGTAAAACAATGCATAGTTTTGGTTACGGAGAAGGTCATTATCAAATTTTCGTCGAGGAGAAACAACGCCAAAAACCCGCTCGTTTAAATGCGGCCGTAGCTGAAGTTAAACTCAATCCTAATTAGATTGGAAGATAATGGAAAACAGACGTTCGATTCATAAATATTCAAATAACGAGTGTCTGTAAATTATACTATGTAACACTTAATAAATAAAGTTCAAAATTATGTCTTCCTATTGTGCATAGTTATATAATATTGTAATGTTTAATTGGAATGGGCATATTGTAGAAAAACTGAACTCGGATTTCAGCACTGAAAGAAAAACTTTATAAATGTTTGTTAAGTAAAAAAAACATTTCATTATATAGGAGAATAGTTTTTTTTTATTATTTTAAAAGTTATAATAAAATGTGAAAACATCTGTTCCGGAAGAACAATTTCTGGAAAATCTTTCAAAAAAAGAAACGATGGTCCAGTCAATTTATTGTTAAAGGAAAATAAAAAAGAAAATCAAACATTTTTTCATCTAAATTGGCATTTTCATCGATGAATTTAACATTGCCTTGTAATAGTAAAAAAGCATTTAAAATATGATTTATTGGAAGTTTTCTGTCTAAACTACTTCTCTGGCATACAATATTTCTAGGAAGTTGTTTTGCAGTATTATAAGAATGATATCTTCGTGAGACAAGCCACTGTTAAATTCATCGATTAAAATGCGTAATAAGAATAATTTTTTAGCTGAACAGTTTTTGCTGGGAATTAATGAACTCAAATAAAAGTTTGTAAAAGTACCAGATAAATCTGTAATTGAACAGAAAATTAAGCTATTTTTAAGCCATCAGGACTATGTAGGTTAAAATAAAAAGGCAATATTTGTATTTTTTATGAAAATTACTAATATTGTAGTTACCCAGCCAGAAAAATACGAACGGCAATGAATTGGCATAGTGCTTTCAACGGTGGTATGAGCGTTGGCAGAGCGTTGGATTTCTGAAGATTTAAGTGCTTTGACAACCCCAAAATGATAACACCGGGCAGGGCTTGGCCATTCCTTTTTAAAACGTTGGCAAAGCACTGGTAATGAGTGCTTCGCCAGTACCAAAATTATAATTTTAAAACGTGGGCAAAGCATTGGTAGAACAACCAATAAAGTGTTTTTTTAATGTTAAAACAAGTGCTTTGCCAACACCAAAATTATAACACCGGGCAGGGCTTGGCCGTTTCTTTTTTAAAACGTTGGCAAAGCACTGTCAATGAGTACTTCGCCAGTACCAAAATCATAATTTTTAAACGTTGGCAAAGCATTGGTAAAACAATTAATAAAGTAAATAATAAACTAATAAAAAAAAACAGTGCACTTATTATAATTTTTTTTATAAACGTGTATGTGCCAGAAAACGAAACCGCAAAAGTAAAACGAGGTTACAAAATTAGGTGTGCCAGATTCCGATATCGCAATTTTTTGTTCGTTTTAAATCGAGCGGTTGCACTTTGTCGAAAGTAAATAGAATGTAGATTTTTTCCTAGAAAGGTTTGTTAAATAATAAAAACAACAATTAGTATCAAAAGTTTGAAATGTTTTTTATTTATTTTAAGTCAAAAAGCAATCTTTTAATAGCTTCTTCAATTTAAAACAAGACTTTTAAAAATCTCTTAATATTTCATGTATTTTAACATAAATCTGAAATAAAATGCATTTTTTTAAACAAAGTTTTAGTCCGACAATTACAAAAACACTTTGAACTGAGCATGAACAATGTAAATTAATTTTTTTATCATGCACTTAAATAATTTATTATTAACTTTTATTAAAAAAATATTTCTTGAAAATAACACTTTTTTTGTGCAAATCGCAAATTTACTTAAAGTCTTCTTTTTCTTTTATAATGATGTTCGAAAAATCCAGAGTTACCGAAGTTCACAAACTTCAATAGACGAGGACAAGAAATTCTCATTGAGTTTGTGATTTAACATAACAAATATCTCTAGAAATTCTAATAACAAAGTCCCCTGAAGATTTCCTTGGGCAGGAATGAAATCCGGATAGGGACACGCCTACATCAGATTGCTTTTCACAATTTGTTAAATAAGTTTTGGGACTTTAGCACATTTAATTACTATAAATGCAATTAATGTTTATCCCGATGAAAATAAATTTAAATAACAAATATGCAGGTGCTTGTGCAAATTTAAATGTAACTGACACTAATAGAAAACATATGATTTTCTATTGTCGATTTACTTGAATAAACGTCACTACATTGCTAGGTCTGTCAAAAAAACAGAGTAGTATTTGGAAGATGACAAAGCGAATTGTGACAATTTTTTGTTGTTGTTTTTGTTTTTTCTTTGATATTTTAAATTTTGAATCTCGCTCCTAGACGAGGACAAGAAATTCTCATTGAGTTTGTGATTTAACATAACAAATATCTCTAGAAATTCTAATAACAAAGTCCCCTGAAGATTTCCTTGGGCAAGAATGAAATCCGGATAGGGACACGCCTACATCAGATTGCTTTTCACAATTTGTTAAATAAGTTTTGGGACTTTAGCACATTCAATTACTATAAATGCAATTAATGTTCATCCCGATGAAAATAAATTCAATAGGTCAAGTTTTTTTGCATTTTTTTTATTTAATAACAACATAACAACAAATTAACAATTAGAATTTATATAAAAATAAGTAGCAAATATGTTTTTAATTGTTTTGTTAAAAATAAACACATAAAAACTATTGATTTAGTTGCAAAATTATTGTAATAATTTAATATGGCAGCCCTAGATTTTAATGACATGTTTTTAAAAAAACATTTGCATGTCGTGTCAGGGATGATAAAGTTGGCACTATAGTACTGTTTGTTGTAGTATTTGAAAAGTACCATGCTACTCTTATGACCACTTGACTACTTGATTTACAAATTTTTGTTTATGAGAACACTCCCAATAAGAGATAAAACTAATAACGAAATTATTTCCCCATACATTTTGTATGAATAGCAAAAATCCGCTAGACTGCTGACTAAAACTTCGTCATAATAGACTTAATTATATTTTAAGCTAAATCTTTTGCCAAAATTCATTTTAAAAAACAAAACGGAATGTCAAAAAACATTTTAAATTTCCGATAGAAAACCCTTGTAAATCTATTACAAAAAAGCGGGTGTCACTTACACTTAAACAACATCGGCTAAGTTTTGTTTTAGATGCTGTTCACAATAAAAGCTTAAAGCAAATCTATTTTCCCATACAATTTTTACTAAAATTTCCCATACAGAGTGTACAGTTTCGCTTTTAGTTTTAGCTGTTGTTGTGAACAAGCTCTTGAATAAATAATAAATAAATTTTCAGGACGATTTGGTTTGTTAATTTGTTTAGTACTGTTGGGGAGAAAAAGTACTATTTTGAAAATTGAATTTATCATCTCTGTGTACAAGCAAAAAGATAAAAGGACGACGACAAGTTTTGAAAACAAACCATAACAATTTACTATCTGGAATACTCAAAGAGTCTGAGGCATCCCTTATGCATCTTCTTTTTATTTTTTGTTGGCCCACGCAGCCGTAAATAAACATAACTTAAAACAAAAACACAGGGCATTTTTTGTATAATTTTTTTGTTTACAGCTTTTTTCCTTTTTTGATACAATACAACAGCTGATTAAAATTACGCTTACAAGCTTTTGACATTTAAAATTTTTTTTCGAACAAAACTTCGAATATACCAAAACGTACGTTTTAAGGAACACCAATTTCTACATGATTCGTTTTCAAAAAAGTTTGCTATTTGAAAACGACTCGATATCCAGCACATAGCCGAAAATTTTGGTTTTATTATTTATTTTTTTTTTTATTTTATTAATTAATAATCATATAATTACAAATTACATACTATTACCCTAACCGAGCACTAGCTACTATGGCCTTCGGCGCGTTGTAGCGAAAACAGACCAGTGCCTCTGGTGGGAATCGAACCCACGACCCCCGCACTGATAAGCCAGCACGCTACCAACTAGCCTACCGGGGCGCACTGGTTTTATTATTTAAAATAATAAAATTATGTAAAAAAATAAACATACAAATTAAATTTCTGCAATATAAATTAAAATAAAATTCAATTAAAGAATTCTTTGTATTCTGACTGTGAACTTGTAATTTTTCATAGAGAAAATTTAAATTTATAAAAAAAAAGATTTTCTCTAAAAATTGGGCAAATTTAAATTTTTAAATTAAAAATTGTAAAATTTTCGACAAAAAGTTGATTTTATATATTTGAAAATAGAAAATTTATAACTCAAATTGATTATTCGTTTGAAATTAAAATTTTTAATTAAATTAAGAATATTATATATGAAAACGAGATTTATTTTTAAACTGTATAGTCCTACTTTGTAATTCACTTAAGTGAAGACTTGTATTTTTTCTTATTGAATGATTTTGGTAATTTAAACAGAAATAACAATAGGTTTCAGCTAAGTTAATTACAAAATAACTGAATATTTTTTTATCAAATTATTTTTGTGATAAGTTAGCACCAAGTACGACTTTTTTACTACAATTTTACTAAAGAAAGAAATTTGAAACTAAATGTCTTATGTTAAATTTTAGTACAAAAACTATACTTTGTGTTGACTATAATAGGAGACCTTAATTTTCTTAACTTCAAATAAATTGCAATTTAATTTTGAATTTTTCCAATCTTGTAATTTTAAATTTTATAAAGGTATAGATTAGAAAAGTTTCTATATACGTTAAATTAGCAATTTTTCTACAAGGATCCTTTGAGCAAAAATCGTGCTGACTTTACTGACTTTTTTTTAGTGTATGAATTTGATTTGAATACCGTATGATTAGTTGATTTTAAATTCATTTAAGATTTGAAAAAAAGAAAAAAGAATTAAGTTTTAAAGTATGTAAAATAAATTTAAAAAATACTAATCATTTGTTATTTTATTAAACCCTGCTAACTTGTACGTACTTGTTTTTAAATAAGTTACGGTGGCAAATCGTTTTTATAAACGGTTGTAAATTTAGTAAATCGAGCACTGGCAAAGTACTTTTGACCAGCATTGGGAAAGCGTTGTGAACAAGCGCTGTGCCACTGTTTTTATTATGTAAACGGTTGTAAATTTTGTAAATAAGTACTGGCAATACACTTTTTGACAATGTTGGGAAAACGTTCTAAGCCAGTGCTGTGCTAGAGGTTTTTTATTTTTACGGTTGTAAATTTTTAAATCAAGTACTGGCCCAGCACTTTGTAACAACGTTGGTAGAGCGTTCTAAGCTAGGGCTGTGCCAGTGCTTTTATTATTTTTACAGTTGTAAATTTTGTTAATAAAGTACTGACAAAGCAATTTTTACTAATATTGGCAGAGCGTTGTAAGTCAATGCTTTGCCAGGACTTTATTTGTTGGACCATTGGCAAACAGTGCTTTGCCAGTGCTTGATTTTTCAGACCATTGGCAAATTCTGGCTGGGTATTTTTTACAAGTTTGATATAATTTTTATTAAAAATAAAAATTATGTTTTGCGACCTTTGATTGTGCAATGAAAATGAAAATTATTCTAATTTGAGACCATACTCTATATTCCTTTATTACGATGTTGTCCTAAAAAATGATCTATAGAGTTTTTGTTTCCAAATTTATTAACTGACCACTTTCAGGAATGTGTTGAAAGATTTACTTCGGGAATTTTTTTAGGTTCCCATCTTCAGTAAGTTATTCCTTAACTTCGAGCTTATATATTAACTCTCATTTAGTGAGATAACTCCGTTATATGAATGTTTGCATGGGATTGCCACTTCTATCAAAACGTGTCCCGAAATTTTAATAAATCTAGAGCATCCGGAATAGGCAGATATGTAACAAAAAAACCTATTCATCAATTTTGCTCCATTCTTGTCTTCTTTTCCTTAAAAGCATCATGACGTTACTAAACTTTGAAGACCAAAAATGGTTCTATTTATATACAAAAATGAAAATGAAAATTTATTCAAGTTCAAGGCCATACTCTATATTTCTTCATCAGGATATTGTCCTAACAAATAATAGAAAACCCCGAAATGGAACCATCGACAAATTCTTGAAAGTGGTCAATTAGAAAATTGAAAACAAAAAACTCTATAGATTATTTGTTAGGACAATATCCTGATAAAGAAATATAGAGTATGGCCTTGAACATGAATACATTTTCATTTTCATAACAGAATTATAGGTCGAAAAAAAAACATAATTTTTATTTATTTTTAAATAATAATTATAATAAACTATATACAAAATTTTAGTTTTTACTCTGGCTCAAGTAATATTTTTTACAGTTTTATTAGTTTTTTGTTTTTATATACATTGAGATTAGTTTTATGTTATTTTCAATTTATAACGAGCTTTCAACCTCCGTATGTTTTCGTTTTTATTTTTTATAAAATGTTACCAGAAATTATCCAATTTGGGATATTGAACATTTTTAAATTTTTTTTTAAATTGATGAAATTTTGCAATAACAACAGCGTCCCAGTTATCAACGCTCAAAGTTAAAAATTTTATAAAAGTTGTTTGAGTCAGACTCAAAATTTTTAATTCTTAATGGTATATTATTTGAAGCTTAAAACTTAAGAATCCAAATTGCGTAATATCAGGTCACTACACATCGATTGTTCAAAAGGTCATTATAAGAGATGTTGATTTGTAAAAGACAAATAAAGCATACTAGCCGTAATTTTGTAAAATTTTTAACAATTTTAAATAAATTTTTATATGCATACACGATCAAAAAAAATTTTTTTTTATTTTAAAAAGTATTGAAGCTTTTACAAATATTTCAGTGTGCTAAAAATCCCTTAAGGGTTATTATACACACGCGTTATCCTTTTTCAATTTTAACAAAAACTGTAATTTTAATATATTTTTTTTAATTTTTAACTTAAAACCGCCGTAAAATTTGCGCCGCTTAATAAAAATGATTAACGTGAACGGATTACACACGCTAAAATATCGGCTTATACACACACAAATCGACATTGATGTCAGACAAAAAAAAAAAAACTTAAAAAAAATGTCTAGGTGCTGTAAATTTTTGAAGTTGCCCATATATATGTATGCGTAGCGCATACTTTAGGGACATGGCCAAAATTGTACCCGAAATATGCGGTGTATCGAAAAAATTGTCCTCATCTTAAACGCTGGATGTATGAAAAGGCGCGAAAAACTTTGGGGACAGTCCCCAAAGTAAGCAAATGTCCCTAAACTATGCGGGGGAACGAATAAATGTCTCTAAACTATGCGCTGTGCATATATATATATATATATATATATATATATATATGTATGCACAGCGCATAGTTTAGGGACACGCCCAAAATTGTCGCCGGAATATGCGGTGTATAGAAAAAATTGTCCTCATCTTAAACGCTAGATGTATGAAAAGGCGCGAAAATTTTGGGGACAGTCCCCAAAGTAAGCAAATGTCCCTAAACTATGCGGGGGAATGAATAAATGTCTCTAGAGTATGCGGTGTACATACATATATATATATATATATGTATGCGTAGCGCATACTTTAGGGACATGGCCAAAATTGTCGCCGGAATATGCGGTGTATAGAAAAAATGGTCCTCATCTTAAACGCTAGATGTATGAAAAGGCGCGAAAATTTTGGGGACAGTCCCCAAAGTAAGGAAATGTCCCTAAACTATGCGGGGGAACGAATAAATGTCTCTGGACTATGCGCTGTGCATATATATATATATATATATATATATATATATATATATATATATATAAATTCAAACTCGATTAAGAACTAGCCCAGTAATAAAAAGTGATATTTTTCAAATCTCTAATAAGAAGTTTCTAAATATTTGCTTCTACAAAATCCAAAAAATTGAGATTTGAGCATCATACAATTGTTAAATATATTTTAGGGAACGAAACTAAAAGTTTTAAAAAATATACCTCGGTACACTTGGGCAATTAATTTTTGGCGGAACTTTTTTTTTTTTTTTTTTTTTTTGGTAATAAGGCTAATTTGTTGTCATAAATAATATAATAAGCTAAATAAAATAAGCTACTTTTGTACCTTTTGTTGTTTTATTTTATTACAATTACTCAAGGTTGAAAAAAAAATTTTGGACATAAACACCTGCGGCCCAAAATGACCCCAGACTTATTTATTTTCATTTATAAAAAAGTCAAGGCTTTGCTTACTACCATTGAATTTTAATATACGTGATTTGAATGAACTATCCCAGTAAAAAACTCTGCTTACATGCAAGCAGGTTTGTAAGGGAGTAAGTCAAAAAGAATCCCTTACAAACCTGCTTACATATGCTATGATTTTTATATGGCGAATTCCCACTTGGAAGCATTACTTTTGGGCAGAATAAGCGCTGACTTTAGCGCTTTTAAAAAGCTGTGATTTCATAGCTTACAGTAAAATCATATTTCATGTTTATATTATTACAATTAAAAGTAATAAAATGAATAGACCATACATAATTTATTTTACATAAAATTCTACAGACATTAACTTTTTGTTGTTAACATTTTTGGCTTATTATATAATCATTTTATTTTTTTACCTCTCCACGTGCTAGCTCTTCAGAAACAGTTAAATGACTAATTAATTTTTATTACATACTCGAAAACAGCAAACACAATCGGAAATCACTCGGAAAAATTGGTACAGGTCGTTTATAATACATGATATGAAACTTTCTGCATTACAACCTGCATCCTTGTAAGGGATTAGGGTAAGCTGCTTACAACCTGCATCCTTTTTAGGGAAATTAGTAAGCTCAAAATTTTTGTTTGTTTATTTTTGTACGAAAATTATTCGTTTCTTTTGCTGCTTCTCAGTATTATGTAATAGTAACCACTTACATCAGCGCATTTGTTTTACCCTGCTTCTAAAAACACGAAAATTTTTTACTGGGATTATAACACAATGTGTGATAATATCTTACGATATTCTGAGTTATGAATAAAAAATTTTAAATATTGAACTAAAAACCGATAACCCAGGAATAATAATTTATAATTAACATATTTTTTTTAAATTTTAGAAAACCAGGGTTTTGAAATACAGCGGTTTGAATCACGGATTTTGGAAAAAATTAAGTTAGCCCTTAAGAAATGAATAATTGTTGTATACCCCTAAAAACACGATTTAAGGACACTTGTAGCATAATCTATTAAAAAGATATGGGTCATTACGTGCAACTGCTTTTAAAAAGTTTCATTTTTTACATTTTTCAATAATTTATTTTTTTTAAGAAAATCTTCTTTCAGATCCCTATAGGGATCTAAGAGAATTATCTGCATGATATCAATGAATTTTTGCATTAGACTTATGAAGTGCCACTGGAATTCGTCCATTGAAACTTTTCAATAAATTAATGCAGTTTTCATAAATTCTTATTAAAAATTTGATTTTATTTACTAAAAATTTCATACGCCTACTGAACAAATTTCATTAAAAACAGTTTCATAAAAATTATGAAGCTTTTTCATAAAGTTTAAGAAATTTTTAATTCACATTTTGAAGAACATTGCATTAGTTTAGCGAAAAATGTCAGTATAACTCGTCTAAGAAAATTCGCTCTGTGCAAAATAATTTATAATTAACATATATTTTTTTTTTTTTATTTTTAAAATCCAGTTTTTTGAAGTACAGCGTTTTTAAACCACGGACTTTGACATAAATACATTTTGCCTTCAAAAAATATATTTTTCTTAATTTATTTAAAGCTTTAAAATGAGGTATTAATCAAAAATGATAAGGCTGATTACAATGTACAATACATTGAATAATTCCTATACCAGAAGAATGTAAAAAGTAAGTATAGTAAAACGCCTAAAGGGTTTGGTCTTGTTTGGGCAGAGTCAGATTTTATGGCGGTTTAAAGTTTTAATTTTTTCACTGTATTGAATAAGACGCAAAAAAGTAGTTTAAAAGCTATTTTGATCCAAATTCTGAGTTTGGATGTCCCCAACAGAATTTTAAGAAACAATTTTGAAATAGCCTACATCTTCAATTTCCAAGGGTAATTTTAATTACTTTTTCAAGAAATACCAAAAAATGTCCTAAAACGTGCGTTTAATGGGTTAAAATGTTCTGTGAATATGTTCTGCAGAAAATTTTACAAGGAGGTGCCGAAGACGAAAACGACATCCGATTAAGTTAAATCACTGAAAAGGTGAATCGTTATTGAAAACAATCGTAAATTGTTTCGAAAACTATATAAAAATAAGTCTGAAAGTTAAAAACATTAAGAAGCGGAACAGTATAATCCTTGAAATTCCTTAGTTTCAACTTTTGCAAATTTAAAAAAAAAATTATCAGGAACAATACAAGATCCGTTAAAATAATAAATAAAAAAAATCCTTGAAAATATTACATTAGGTTTAGAAACATAAATTTAGAAAAATTAACAGCCCTATTAATGGACTGAGCTGCACGTGATAAATAAAAAAAATTTCGTCTTCGACACCTCCCAGTAAAATGTGCTGAAGAACATACGCACAGAACACTTTAACCCCTTAAACGCACGTTTAGGATACTTTTTGGTAATTATCGGAAAAGATACTTAAATGGCTCATCAAAATTGCAGATATAGGGTTAAAATGTTCCATGAACAAATTTCTCTTAAAATTTTGTTGTGGACATAAGAACCCAGCATTTAGTTCAAAATAACTATTACACTACTTTTTGAGTCTTATACAATACAGTGGTGGTGACAAAAATTAAAACTTTAAAAGGCCATAAAATTAAGCTGTACCCACACAGGGCCAAAGGGGGGTTTTACTATACTAACCTAATAAAATCGTTCATTATAATAATTATCCACCCCCCCCAATACAATTAACCTCATTTTGTTCCATAGTGTTATGTGCTACTACTTTTATTAAAATTTCTTTTTTTTTTATTTTTTAAAACGCGATATTTCCACAACCGTAAAAGCTAGCAACCCAATACTTGGACGATGACATACTTATATGATAAATCAAAATTGTAGGGAGTCTTTGAGTCAGACGTGTTATTTATTTTTAAGCACTTTAGCTTAATATTTAGCTTAAATATTCTTCTGCCTATTGCGTATTTAAATACCCTAAAAGGGACCGTCTTTAAAATATATAGCTAAATTCAGGTGAGAGCTGCGTTAAATTGTTTTTCACAAACAGGTAAAAAAAGATTAAAACTACTTGAGGAAAATGCAGGTGTAAAATTTCACACCCTCTCTGTGTGGTAATTAGCGGTTCAGATGTCTGCCAATTTATACAGTCGGAAAAATTGCAAAAATTGTTCTTCATCGTACAACAAATATTTGCCAGTTTAGGATCACTTCATTTTACAGTTTTGTGAAATATCGTTGCTTGAAATATAGATTATTTTGAAATAAATATTTAGAGTTTTTCATGACGGTTCATAAACAAAATAAATTGTTCAAAAACATGGAGGAATTATCGTATATCAATTTTTAAGTCCCAAGTATGGGAAATCAGTTTTAATATTCGATTAATATGTTTGAAAACAAAGAAAAAATATAAAATTTCTTAAAATACTGTAGTGGATGTACCTTGAAAGAGTTTTCGATTGGACATTGAAACAAGGGAACACCTATTTCGGCGCTTTGCGATATTTTCACTTTTTACGATTTTATTTGAAAAAAAAAAACAAAAAAATCAAAATTTGGATCAGCCAATAACCAAATATATATATTATTTTTTTTTATTTTATTAAGTAATAATCATATAATTACAGATTATATCCTATTACCCTAACCGAGCACTAGCTACTATGGCCTTCGTCGCGTTGTACCGAAAACAGACCAGTGCCTATGGTGGGAATCGAACCCACGACCCCCACACTGATAAGCCAGCATGCTACCAACTAGTCTACCGGGTCGCACAACCAACCAAATATATAAAATTTGAGTATTGGGTAAATATAAAAATCAAAATAGTCTTGTGTGTTTTAATGTTTTTCATTATTACTTCATATTTAATTAGTTTATTTAATAACTTTTTAATTAGTTTTTTACAACTTTAAGACTGACCAATTTTGAGAAAATTTAAATTCAAAATGGTAATGGGCAAATTAAAATCAAAACTCTCTAAAAGAAATAACTGAAATTTTAAAGCGTTTATTAATCGTTTTCCAAAATATGTACTCTTTAATAATGGTTAAAACTATATGATTTGACTTTGAAGCAAACAATATAAAGAAAAGTCACAGACAAAGTGCTATCGTTTAAATAAAATATGACTTTTGAAGTTTAAACTATAGAAAATATAGATATTTTTCATAGATAGCATGTTGGCAATTAAACTGTGAAATACTTCTATGAAATTTCTACGGTGACTAAAATAAGATTTTAACAGTTCGATATACTTAAACTATCGCCGATATATATATATATAGTATATATATATATATATATATATATATATATATATAACTTTTTAACGATTTACAAAACTGTATTTTTATCATCATGTGATTATCATAATCCCAAACGGCGCATGATTGAGAAATCTTTTGGCGTTGCTATCTGATTGCATTTGAGAATTTGTATTGTTGTAGTATTCAAATTGATGCCAAAATTCATAACATATTGTGATAATATGGTAAAATACATTAATTGTTTATGTATTTTTAAAACTATTTTTATTATTTATTCGTTCGATTCATCGAATAACTTTTAAAAACTAATCGTTCGATCTAAAATTGTTTAAATGTTTATTCGAACATAATAAAAACGCGAATAATTGACAACTCCCCAGGAAAAAATTACACATTCCAAAAAGAAGGTGATGCCAACACTTGCTTACATATCTCATTGCCAAATTTAGTAACTGCAATACCAAACACATTCCAACGTTCCATCAAAAAAGCAATTAGTATTGTAATCAAGTAGTATTGTAATCAAATCAATTGTAATCAATTCTTTAAATTTAAACCTGGAAGAATGAACTCAATAACAAAGTAATTATATACTTAAAAGAAAATAACAATGTTATTAACTTATATGTATAAGTTTTTGAACTCAAGAAGTAATCATATACTTTTTCTTAATAAAAGGACTTTATTGGAAGTAGTTCCTCTTTGAAAAAAGAAGTTATACAATTTTAAAGAATTTATCTTATATATTTTTGTTGAAACAAATTTTTATTTGCTGGAACATAATACTAAAAACCGAAATTGCATGTTGCCTAAATTTTGGTAAACTGTGGTTAGGTATAAATTAGGGACGCGCTAATTTATAATTCATATTTTCTTATTTTTTCTAGGGAACTATTTTTTTTTTTTTTTTTGTGTAAGTACTTCGTAGTTTTACAATGGAACTATTTCTTTATTAAAAAATGTATGTAGTTCTTACAAATTTAAAGTAAATAGTTCTTCGGTAAAAAAAATAATCAATTCTAAAGAGTCAATTATTTTAGTCTCACGCCCTGTTAAAAGAATCGAGTAGGTAATCTAGTACGGAATGCGTTCTGCCCAATATGCTTGATTACAAACCCGCTTACCCTTTGCTGGGTCTAGTTTGAAACCCACAGCCACACATTAGGATACTGATACAGAAAACTGTAATTATTTAGATATGATAAAAATAGTTTTTTTTTTAACTTTTTCAATTGTCTCTTCACATAATGGGGTATATCTCCAAATTAACAATTTTTAGGACATATAAGCTGTTGAATATTACAATACACTACAGTTACGCATTTTTAAAAAATATAAAAACTTTGATAATGCAAGAAGACTTTATATTTTAGTTTAAACATCGCTCATTTACTACAAGACTGTCATAAATCAAAAAATGTGATTTTTGAGTTAATGATGCATATTTATTAGTTATATTATGCTTTATATTGTGTAAAAATTTCATATTAATATCATGTATTCTTTTCGAGATAGAGGATAATATATTTTATTTTTTCTTTAAAGTGGCTGCAAAGTGTATATACTTCATAGAGAAACTGTGCTACTTCGCGCACAACTCTCACTAAGAGACAAATGCATTATTTTTAAAAAATGCGACCAACAAATAGAGAAAAGCTCGAGCGAGGCAGGATTGCAAACTTTAAACTCGTTTTCTTAAAAATCGTGTTTTTTGATTTATGTCAGTCTTGCAGTAAATTAGCGATATGTGATGTATGATATTGGTCATTTGAACTGTTCTTCTGGGAAATATAGTCACGATATTTGTTAACTAACAAATATGTTTTCTTTCTAATTTAAGGACCACAAATCTGTAGTCCAAATAGAAATATACCCAAAAACAAAGAGCCGGTAGTGAAAGGGTTATTCAGTCAAATTATTCGTTACATATAGGTAATACCATTCAGTAAATGGTTAAAATGCATATTTCTGAATAATTTTTTCTACGCTGAATTCAAAATTTGTCAAACTTTTTTTTTTTCTCATTTGCATTATTCAAACCTTTTTTTTGTATGGTTAGTTTGGTTGGTTTAAGTGGCAGCTCACGCTACTCGTGAGCATCAAGTAGAGTCAAAAAGCGACTCCGTTTTGAAGAGACCACACTACCCGTAAGGAACTAGTATCCGGAGTACTAGACCCACCCCGTTCGGTTAAGATAACGTATGAGATCACCGAATCACACACGTGATATTACCGAGAGGTCGCCCAGTATATGGTCGCCCAAGATCCGGAGTCGAATATTCTGCAGCGCCGGACAATCGAAGAGAAGATGCTCCACAGTCTCCTCCTCGCCCGGTATGCCGCAGCTGCGACAATGCGAACCGCGTACAATCCCAAGTCTAATGCCATGCCTACAAATCAGCCAGTGACCGGTCAGAACAGCCGTCAGCCTCGAGACATCCCTCCTGTTAAAATAATATAATTTTTCGAATTTTGACCGTAAAATAATATAATTTTTTTAAAAATATAAAAATTATATTATTTTTACATTTGAGTAATAAATATAATCATAAATCTATTAGAAAATATGCATTTTAAAGGTAGGTTCAGCAAAAAGTTGCAAATTCTTCAGTAGTACAATTAATAATATATTTTTATATGACGAGAACTTATTTTTACTTTGGTATTTGAAGCATGTGGAAAAGAAGTTAAAATTTAAAGTTCCTTCTAAATATTTCAGAACATTTTCAATAGATTTGAAATTTGAATACAAAAATTTGTTCATTGGAATGAATGTATTGTTTATGATGAAATTTAAAATTTTTTAGCATGCATAAAATTTATAAAGATAAACTTAATAAGTAAAATTTTCAACTTCCTTGCAATATCAGTACGATATCCTTATACAAACTACAACATGATTTTACTCAAATTATAGACAATTTTGTGTATATTTATATTCTTAAAAAAAAAAATGCATTATTTTGCAACATAAATTCCAAAAGTAAGCAAAATACACGAAAAAATTTTGCCAATGTTGTAAATATAAAAACCGCAATAATTCAAAAACTGCAAATGATACAAAAAAAAAAAACTGTTTGCCAGATTTGGATTCAGCGGGTACAGGTCTTTAAAAAAGTGTTTTAAAAGACAGATTTTTTTTTTTGGCCGTTGGGTAGTGTAATTACAGACATGTTTTGCTAAGATAAGCTAAACGGTCTTCAGGCCTAAAATTTGTATCTGTAAAATGTCTGTAACTTTTGCTGACGTTTTTTATTTGAGTGTAATGAGTAAAGAGGATTCTTTTATCAAATGACTAAACCGGGTAAGGAAAAGAGTTTTAGTACTTATTTCCTTCCATAGAAGCACTACATTTAGAATATATTCTTAAAAGAAACAGTAGATAGTATTATTGATTCTAAATATCATTTGGTTTTAATATTTTTGTACAAATATTTTTTCAGTTTATATATTCGTTAAAGCTGTTTTATATTTTTCAACTTCTGAAACTGTAAATATTTAAATAAAATTAAAAAATAAAAATTAATAACATCTATTTGATTAATATTTTTTGTTAATTCTATATGTTTTTGTTATCGTATCTTTCTAGTTTGTATGGGTTTATTTATTTTCAACACAAATACTTTTGTGTTAATAATAAGTATTTTTTTTTTTGTTAATCATTTTTAAAATAAATTTTCCGTAATATATGTATAAAAAACAGTTAGCTTAAGTATAATAATATAAAATATAATTTCGCAAATTATTGGTGTTTGTTTTGGCTGTTGGTTTCTGTGAAATATTTACACTTTCAAATGGGTTATGATATTTAGCGTGTGTATTAAATGTCAATAATTATTCTTTGATCGAATCCAAAAATTTTGATACCAAATTGAAGGTAAAATGATCGATAGAGGGGGAAGCATTTTTATGGTAAGGATTTGCAGGCCCTATACCCAAAAATAATTATAATAATAAAGGGTCCGCCATTTAATTTTTATTTTTTTTTTTCAACTAGTGCTTATTTCGTTAATGGTAACACTTAGCTAATGTCTGATTTGACAGATAATTAGTTTTATCCTTCCGCTGAACGAATATGGTTGTGTATACGCTTGATCAACGCTGAGAAATATTGCGACATTACTTTGAAAATCATGGTAATGTTGCAGAATGTGTGCGAAAATTGCGTACGGATTTTGGAAGAAGAGAAGCACGGTCAGCTCCGTATGTTCGTTATCTTGTGAAAAAAGTGAAAGAAACTGGCATCCTCATCGATAAACCAAATTGAAGAGAAGGATATTGGCAACATTTGGTTTCAACAGGACGACGCTACGTGCCACACAGCCCCAGCTACACTCGATGTTTTGCGCCCTGTTTGCACCAAAGTTAGTTATGCAGTACAACAAACTTAAAACGAACTTAACACATTGAGTGCCACGTCGTACGTTTCCGTACGACACTTATCCCGTCGTGGGGTGCCATGTCGAACGTTTTCGTACGACAGTGATTGTTTTTACTTAGAGCCTGTACTTCTTTCATATACGACATTGAGTGGAATTTGTTGCGATTTTAAAATAAAGAATCCTTTACAGAACATTTTTGCAAAAGCATTCATGGGTCTATGATGATTTTTTTAAGGTTTTATAAAGTGAAAAATATGTGAAATGAAAACGATTTCGGGACATTGTTTTTCCAAGAATGGTATAGTGAATTAGGTGATCTTTTGACCAATAATCTGAAAGAGACCCAACTCTCACCAAATCCACCCATTAAAGAAGTCCCAGAAACTTTTTAATTTCAAGGTTTGTTGTCGGTATCCATTGTTTTTTCTCGAAGATCTAGTTACGGCGATTTTGTGTAAAATCTCTTGTGCGTATTGGTTGGTTTCTTTGACAATTAAATCAATGATATCATTGTCTAGAAATAGCAAATATGTATCCAAACAGGAAATGTCTGATGAAGTATTTTGCTGGATACCAGATTTGATAGTAAATGTAAAGGTCTTTTGACGTGATGAAAACTCAGTCCAACTGACTTCGGTATTCAATATTTTCGCGCTTGCTGTTAAACTGTCTTCTTCAGCTTCGTCTTCCGTATTGATACCATCTTCAAACAACATATCATCGATTCCCATAGGATCTATGTCATGCTCAGAGTCAGAATCCGAAACCTCCGGTATGCAATCAAAATCATCATTATTAGAAAAATCTTCATCACTCATCGTCAAGACTTCCAATATTTCCTTTTCTCTTAACGATCGTTTCGACATTTTAGCTATTTGTTTTTTATTTTATTATATTTTTATTTTAACTAAAAAGAAAAAAAAAAAAGAAATCAAACAAAAATAAAAAACAAGAAAAAAGCGTCGTACGTTTTTGTACGACAGCGACTTTTACAAATGCTTACCAGTCACGTAGTACCACGTCGTACAGAAATGTACCACACAAAAAAACTATATAAAATAAAAAGTAAGGGGTAGAATGGACTAGGGATATCTCAGAAATCGTTTTTAATCACTAATACACTCATTTCAAAAAAAAAAAAAAAAAAAAAATGTTTGGCCTCCCGGGAAGGTTTTCGTCAAAACCGCTTGGCACTCAATGTGTTAAGTTGAAAATATTGATATATTTTTTTGAAAACAAGAAAAATATGCTACACAAATATATAATAAAAAAGATAAAATAATGATTTTGAAAACATTTTCATTATGTGATTTCGTATCTCTGAGATATAAATTATTTTTAAAATATTTTTAAATTTTGATGAGGTTAAAAATAATATTAAGAAATAATAAAAATGCTCATTTAACAATTTTGAATTCATTTTAAAATATTTTTTAATAATTAATTTGACGAGAAGTGTCTTTAAAAAGATAAAATATACCAGACAATGTAAAAAAAAATATTGGAGAACAGGCCACCTTTCCCTACCTACTAGGGTATTCAATCGGTTAACCGTTACTCGATTAATCGATGAAATGATGTCGAACAATTGTTCGAGTAATTCGAAGTGGCCAATTTCGAGTAAAGAATAACTCGAACAATTTTGGTCGATTAATCGAGTAACTCGAGTAATTTAAAAATATGAACTATTTTATATTTTTTTAATATTTTGTATAAAATAATGTGACTGTTATAGTGAATATTTAAATGTTAAGTGTATTTTTATATTAAGTGAGCACTGTTAAAGAAATTATATTACGAAAAACGAAGAACTTAATGCGAAAAACTCCGATATCGAAGAAACTTGGATATTTTTTAAAGAAACAAGTTCTAAGACTGGGGTGTTTACGATTATTGGAGCGGATTTGAGGGTTAAAAGTGGGATCAAACATTATTTTTTTTTTAATTTAGTTGCCATTTGATCTAAAGAAACTACATATAAATACTATATTTTCAAAAAGGAATTTTTAAATGTCATTTACTAAAAACTTTTTGTTGGTCCCTTTTATGTCGTTGTAACAAGCCAATTTTAGAAGCCCTATATGGAAATTCATAGCGGTCCTACGCAAAATTTCCACATATTAAAATTTACATATCGAAGTAATGAAGTTTTCATTAATATGATGAAAATCTTCTTAAATATTCATGAAAGTTGTTTCAAAACTTCTTTTAATTTTTTTAGAAAAATTACATATCTCAAAATCCCAAAATGATAGGACAAAATGGACTATTTTTTCGTTTAGTACTAACACACTAATATAACAAAACTGTGTCAAGTCTGAGTGAAATTACAAAACGGATCACCTTACAAATATTTTTATAAAACAGTTTAATACATATTTATGAACCAGTTATATTTAAAGAAAATCAATGAAGTTTTCAACATATTTATAAAGAATTTCATTGATATAATAACGCTTTTGCTTTGAGTGTACTGAGACAAAACTGTCGCAATAATAAATGATCTTAGCAAATGTTTTTCTCTTGTAGATATACTTTTTACTAAAATTTTTAATTAATTTGTTAATTTTTATATATATGTTATATTAGTACACTTAGGAAATTATGTTGGTAAAGACGACAGCAATTGTAGTCAAAAACAAATGAAATTTCATTTAAAAAAAGGACGACTGACATTTCATTAAATTCAACTAACATTGTCATTTGTTTTTTAATGTTCAAAAAATGACTAACAATTGTAGTAAAAATGAACCACTTGGTAGTAAAAAATAAACAAACATTTATTTATTTTTATTTTTTTAAATAACAAAAAACAACTGTAAAAAATGAATGTAAAATCATAAAACAGTCATTTGATGTGAGTTGTTTTTTTAAAATGAACCACAAGTTAAGTTAAAAATTTTATTTGTTCTACAAATGACTGACATTTACATTAAAAATAAAGAAACTGTATTACAATCCAAACAACTACATATTTTTAAAGCAGAAGTTCCCTGAGTGTACTAATAAAATATAAAAACTTACAAAAATGTGAGTTTTTGGAAAATAAAATTAAAGTATTAAAATTGTTCGAGTTACTCGAGTTATTCGAGCTATTTTAAAATCTTACTCGCCTACTCGAGTAAATTAAAAACCTCAAAATCGAGTTACTCGATTACTCGAACAAAAGCAAACCCGAGTAAATTGAATACCCTACTACCTACTGCAATGAAACGAGTGTGCCTTGGAACGTAAGATCTTTTAATGTTCCCGTATTTTTTTTTTAAAGATTTGGAGAAAGAGGTTGGTAAAAACTCTATAGGTAAATTAAAGTGATAAATTTAAATTAAGTAAAAGTTATTAATTAATTAGTTTCCTAATTGATAATTATTAATGTAAACTATAATTATAATTATTATAAACTAGCTTTCAAAATTTGGCTTCGATATTTTTCGTTTTTGCTAATTTTTTGCGATCCGAAACAATAGAATTAAAAAATCAAATAGACTTTTGAAGCCAAAATCAAATTTTTTAAACCTAATTTTTTTTGAATATTGCACACGTTTCAAGGCACCCCTAAAAAGTATATCTTGAAACAAATATGAAAAATTGATAAACTAATTTTTAGCAGTGAAATACATCTTTGCATTTTCTTATCAACACAATAATAAAAAATATAAAACCTTAGGTTTTTTATATTTTTAAATAAGTTTTACAAAAAGTTCCATCGCAAAGGCAAAAAATAGATTTTTATCAAATGATTATTTGTCCACTCTGGATAACAATTTTCTAAAACAAAATCTTTATGATTAAAGTCAAGATGTTAATTATTTAGTCGTTTTTAAATTACTTAATTCTCTTAAAATACGCTAAGTTAAATAAAAAAATACTAAAAAAAGTAATTAGAATTAAAAAACAAATAAAAAATAAAATTATTTCCACGGCCCGGAAACGATCTTGCAACCTTCTGATTGCAAATCTAACCACTTACCACCTAACCTCCATATAAAAAAACGAATATATGATGTTATGAAAAAGTACTTCTTAGGATGTTATTAATTTAGATAGCAATTAATTTATATGGTGATGCAAATGCTTTTTAAAATAACTTTAATTTAACATTTTTGGCAGCTGTTAACAATAACTGCTATTAAAGTAAAAAATGTGCGTATGCTAATGCTTTGGAAGTCACATTAAAATAACAATTTACTGAAATACAAAAATGAAAAAAATTTGTCCCGCGGCGATGTCTCAATATATGCACACCCCTGAACATAAACACCATTTGTTAATCTGACAACAAAAGGGAACGGCTATATAACCACCAAAAAATGGTTTCGAAAATCGAATTTTTGATATTTCTCAGCCTTTTTTGCATCTGAAAGAACAAAGTAGCCAAAAATCATTTATTTGGATTTGTTTTGTCATTAAAGGAGGTTATGTGAAAAATTTCAGGTTTCTAGCTATGTTAGTTTATAAGATACTAGCACACTAAAATTAATATTCAAATATTACTTTGTAAACAAATATCGCGACTATATTGCCCTGATGCACAGTTTAAGCATATAATATTTTTTTTTAATGAGCATGACCCTTATGAATTTATTTATGATTACACAGAGAGAAAGAAAGTGCCAACCGAAAAGTGAAATATTAATGGTAACAACTTATAAATTCAGTTAGAACAACGATCTTTACATGAGATTTCTGAATATTTTGGGCTTAACAAATAAAATGCAGTTGAAATAACCGAAATTTTTTGAAAAACCAAATGTTAAGTTGTGTCAACAGTCTAAAATTCACAATAACCGCATTTAAGTCGTAGTAGCTGAATTTCAGTTGGCAAATAGCTAAATCTTTTTGTGTGTATGATTCTTTGTATTCATATCTCACATCATTGAAGAAAGGTTGAAAGTAATTACAAATACTCATAATGAGATATATATGAATTAGGGGTAAATTCTGAAGATTTCCTGTTATGGAGTTATAAAATTGTAACTCTGTCGCTTTTGATTAAAACAATACAAAACAAAACATTTATATTTTGACATTGTCGATTTTTTTTTTCAAAATAAGGCTTAATAATTAATTAACTAATTTTTGGCTTATTACTGGAAAAATATTTTTAAACTTTCTGTAGAATAATTTTGATAAATCGAAGTTTTTTTAGATTTGAGCAATTACAATTTATATACTATATATATTTTTAAATTTTTACCTAAAACTTGTACTTGGTGTAAACTAAAAAATAATCTGGTGAACCAAAATTACTCTTCAGAAAACTGACTACCTTGCAGAGGGTAAAGTAACTGGTGACTTATATGGTTACATGGTGGGAAAAAGTAATGTTTCTTTAAATAGATTTTCATTAAAAAATGTGACAAAAAAATTTATTACAAATATTTTTTTTTAAATAAAAAAATAACTAGGTTACGCTGGGACTCGAACATGCGGTCTCTGGTTAATAACAATTAGTTAGGCGAGCTCTCTGTTAACTGATATATCTACACATATAGTATTTGATCGCTTACACACTTGCTGACAAAAAAATCGCAAAGTAATGTGTCTATAAATAGATTTTCAAAATTTTATTTTGATTATTACACTACGTTTATAATTCATGCATTATGTAATTGATGATTGATAAGTCATTATTTAATGTATAAGTTAATGATGTATGATTACAAGGTAATCCATGATTGTTCAATTATTGGTAACTTATTAATTTATGTTTAAAAATAATGTTGTAGGTCACTGGTATACATTACACTGTAACGCATTATGTAACCAACTATTGGTAACTCATTATTTTATATTTATAAATAATGCTGAAGGTAAGGAGTATGCATTACAAAGTAATGTATTATTAACCCATTATCGGTAACGCATTACTTTTTGTTGGAAAACAATGATACTGGTAAGGAGTATATATTACAAGGTAATGCATTACTTTATCGCACCCATTACACATTTTTCCTGAGAAGCTAAAAATTACGAAACTTTTGAGTAGCATTTCGAAAAAAAAAATCCAAACTTGTTTTTTCAAATTGTACTAAAACCGGTAACTTCAATCGCTGGTAGGGAACTGAAGATTTAATTCAAAATTGTTTAATTATTTGTACCATATTTAGGTCTTTAATACGTATCTATAAGTGGTATTCCTATTTTTTTTTATTCGGGACACCCTAATACACACAGAGAAAAAAATTTAAATTTTCCCACTAAAACTCACATATTCAGCCCTTAAATGTGTATTGACTGAGTGATATTCCTTCAACCAATTTGAAAAAGTGCCATATTTGGGACAGCCTATAGTGTATTTTTATAATACAGAGCCAAACAGTTCTGAAAAAGGTTAGGGCTTTCTTTCTTTTGGAGAAGCGATTCTGTGTGTGCTTTCGTTACTTGTAGCAGTGTACCAAATTACCATTTAGGCAAATATTTGTGATCATTACAAGAAATATGAACCTACTTATTTACATTACATTAAATACATCAAGCTGTGTAAACAAAATGTGTTTTTCAGTTTGGAAGTTCTGTAAAATTCTAGATTTTTTAATAAATATTTATAATTGCGCCTTTTATTAATCATGGAAGTCGTGAAAATTTAAATGTGCGAATTAATAAAAACTTCAAAAAATATATTTTTTATGAAATCAAAGAGAATTGATTTTATTATTTATTTTAAATAAATTACGTTAGTTTTTAGTGGCAAATGCAAGCTTTTAAATTATAAATATTTTTGTCCAAAGTCACTTAATTTTTGTGTAATTTGCAATCCAAAATGAAAGCTTTTAAATGATATATTTTTTGTCCAAAGACACTTAATTTTTGTGTAATTTGCAATCCAAAATTTTTGGTTTGTAAGCGTAAAAAAATATTTTAAAAATCGAGATACGAAGTTTTTTTGTTAATTTAGCATTTCAAACCATAACACACACTTTTTCATTCAATTCTGTTGGGCATTTAAGGGTTAAATTATATCTTCAGTTTAGCTGTTAATTATGAAGTTTCTATATTTACTAACACTGCAGGCAATATTAGTTTGGTCTACTAGTAGAGCATCCCAGGTAGAAATTACCAACAGTGCAAACAATTAGTACTGGCAAACAAGTGCCATTTTTGTAAAACCGATAATTATTAACAAATGTAAAACTAAGATTGTACTGCAAAGCATGTGTTTTGCCAGTACCACCCGCAATATTCTATGCCAATACTTTTATTACCAATATTATAACCAACTATTTCACACATTTAGATACGATGGAAAAGACTATCACCGAATTGTATTGCCGCATTATTTAGGGGTGCCGATCCCGAAATTCCTATCCCGAAAACCCGGTATTTATAAATCAGGGATTTCCTTTTCTTTAATTTGTTTATTTTATTCAATTTTTGTGTGTGTGACAAAATCCGTAAACAACGAAAGTAAAGAAACTAAAAAATAAAATTTCGAAATTTTAAAAATTGCTAATTTTGTTACCTAAAATTTTAAAGGACGTAACTAACATATTTACATTTTTATAAAAGATGCAAGCAACGTTCACAGATATTTTAACAAAATCGTTAGTTTTTGAAGTTTTAATTATAGAACCAAACAATTTTGTGGATAAATGTAGTTCGATGCAGTGCTTCATAATAATTTAACCCTTCTTCAATATTTTACAGGACAACAAAAAAAAAAATTCACGAAAACGAAATTTTAAGATTCGAACTTTATTTACATTTACCATTGGTTGTGTATAAAATGATACGCGAACTAGACCTAGAAATCTAGTTTAAACTGGATTTCGAGCCAATGTTAATGCCGCTTTAAATTAATGTAAATTTTAAAAATTATAATCAGCTTTTATTGAATTTCACAAAATTAATTTAAAATAATTTAAATCAATTTCATGGCGCAAGGAATTTTGCGAGTGGTACATGCAAAACACATGCTTTGCAAACAATGTAGTGTTATCCTCGTACAATATAAGTTGCACGTACCTTTGGTCATTTTTAACACGGTATGTTTTACAAAAATAGCAGTGGTTTGCCATTACTATTCTTTGGTATGTTTGAACATTTCTAGCTGGGTGTCTTTTCAAGATTTTTGAAAGTTGTGTTCATTTCAAAATATTTATTTTTTGAAATTTGAAGTTTAACGCTTTCTCGCTTCCAAACCGTGCCATGCAAGTTAAGATATGGCATACCATACCATAATATAAAATTATTTATTCTCTCTAAAATTCCGCTACACGCGTAGAATATTTTATGCTGACATTATGTCTACAAAAATTATTCTTTTCGTAATTCGAACCCCTATTTTTAGTTCCCACAACGTGTTTGCATTTTTTAGCAAAATGCAACATCAACAAAATAATAGCATTATGCTTCTTGCTTTAGGAAGTTTTAATTTAGTATTAAGTATGGAGTCTTAGACATAAGTTCAAAAAAAATAAATTAATAAAGATGCAAAACAAAAAAGAAAAAAAAAATAAAAAAATATATTTTTTTAAACACAAAAACAGTGAAATAATAATTGGGGCTTAACCGGGATCCCTATCGAAAAGATTCTGAAAGCAAAAAAGGAAGAATATCGATAGTGGATTCGCCAAAAAAATAAAAAAAGTATGCTTGTAAAAAGGAGAACATAAAAAAATATCCTTGTAAAAGGAGAAAAATAAATAAGAGTATCCTAGTAAAAAGGAGAAAAATAAATAAGAATATCCTTGTAAAAAGGAGACTACAAAAAATACAAACTAACAGCAATATTTGTCCAAAAATAAATTTTAAATAAAGTTTTATTAAGACCATAAGAAATTTTTGAAATACATAAAACGTTAAGTGAAAAAAAGAATAGTGGTATACAAATTATCAAACAATTTGAGAAAAAAGAAGAAGTAAAAAGTTTATTTAATTCTTAAAATTTTACAAAAAATTTAATTACAACATCATAAACAAAGGGACGAAAAAACAACAACATTTTTTCAAAAATAAATTTGAAAATTTTTTATTAAGAATATAAGAAAACTTTGAAATAAAACGTTAAGTGAAAAAAAGATACAAATTATTAACAATTTTTGAAAAAACATAAAGAAAAGAAGAAGGTTTATTTGATTCTTACAACAAAATCATCAGTGACGAAAAAACACAATAAAAAAGAGTTTTATTAAGACTATAAGAAAACTTTGAAATAAAACGCTAAGTGAAAAAAAGAATAATAATATACAAATTATCAGCAATTTTTGAAAAAAAAAACATAAGAAAAAAAGAAGGAGAAAATTTATTTAATTCTTAAAATTTTACAACAAAATATACAACAAAATCATCATAAACATCATCAGTGACAACAACATCAACTAAACAACAAACTATCAACAGCAGCAGCAACAGCACGATCCAGATATTGATGTAAGATTATATTTTTGTATTTATTGTATTTATTTAAGTTTATCCATAACGAATTAAAATTTTAAAGAAATATATTTAACACAAAGTACATATAAGAGAATATTATTGGAAAAATTTATAAGAAGAGAAATTTATAGAAATTTATAAGAAAAGATTTGATTGGAAAAGTTGTATATTTTCTTAAAATTAACACAACTTGAAATTGACTTAAAAAGCGTTGTTCTTTTCAGTTGTAAGTAATAATATCCACCATTTCCAATCTGGATTCAGAAATCGATAGTTTATCACACTTGTTCGGGTCTTTGGACACTAATATTATAGACAGAATGGCAACTTCAGATCAAGTGAGAACTTTAACCCTTTCGGTCGCATAGAAAAACTAGAAGAGTTATCGAAAAACCAAGCACGTTTTCGTGATCTCTGACCCCTGTTTCTTGTTACAATTTTTCATAAAAATTTTAGTTTTTTGCCTCCAAGTGCTTAAATTTTTGTGTGGCACCGGTGTCACTCAAAGGTAACTTTTCGGGTAACTGAAATTATTTGTTTTTTTAATAAAAACAAATTTATTTTAATATAAAACCAGTGGTTTTTGAAAATACTTGTTTATTTTATTAGGAATTCGTGTTTTTTTTTAATTAAAAATGATTTTTAAATACAAAAAAAAAATAAACTTAATTACTTATTGGCTGTGGTATTCACCGAAACAATCTCTTTCTTTTACAAAGCAAAAATATAAGTTGCAACTCGCGCATTTAATGTTGGTTTTCGATTCCCTTTTCTTTTGGGCGCAATTGTGGCAACGCTGTCGTTTATTTTTTCACGACTCATTTGATGTTCTTTAGCTACTGCTTTTACAAAAACTTTACTTTGGCGTCCTCCTTGTTTTTGGCGGTCATATGATGGCCTTTGGCGACTGGTGTACCCGTTCACCAAGTGTGTACACAGCTGCATTTTAAAGTCGAATAGTGTTGTAGAAGCTCGACCATGTTCAGTTGCTAGCTTGTTATATATAATAGACGAATTTGTTATAGCCAAATCAAGGAGTTCAAAAATATACGCAAGTAAAACCTAATTGATTTACGATCGTATTCGTAATAGACCTGTAAATAATAAACAAACAAATAAAAGTATGACTTTCAAAATATTGAATGTTATGCATTACCTTTTTACTAAAGTTTTTTCGAAAGGATCGATGAAGTTGAATGCAGCTCTGTTGTCCATCCATTTTACCACTGCGATGCCAGCAGAGCAGATGCTTTGAATATCTCCGCGTTTCATAGTTTTGTCGCTTATAAATTTAGGAAGGTTTTTTCTGTTACTACAGATCGTTCCACAACCGCGAATATTCATATCTTTGAGTTAAGTTAGCAAATGTATGCTAAAATGTAAAATGTATGTTAAAAAAGTTGTCAAAGTATAATTCAACACCAAGTTTGCAAACGTTCCCTGCCAATTCAAGCACAATCGATTCGCCAAGTCCGATTTCCGCATTATCTTTTCTCCCGGTGTAAATAGTACACTCAAAGAGGTAACCAGTTTCAGAATCACATCGGCACCACATTTTAAAGTCCCACTTAATTGGCTTATTTTTCATTTATTGCTTCATTATATTTCTTCCTTTGAATTTAATCATGTGTTCATCAATAGCTTGTGATTTAGTGGCAGTCAATACACTACAAAATGCCTTATTGAAATGGTTTATTATTGGTCGCACTTTAAATGCTCGATCATAATTACTATCACAACGATCTGGTTGACTTTCATTATTGGTAAAATGCAGATTTTTTTTTATTTCTTCATATCGCGTCCGAGTCATTACATTGGCAACAAATTGTAGTTATTCTTAAAATTCGTAAAAAGTTATCTTTGAGTACCATAGTGACACCGGTGTCACAATATAATATTTAAATTTGTGGCGAAACTAAGCTAAATTTAAAAAATCTGAGATATTATGTTTTATAATATAGTTTTTGCTACAACATATCAAAAGAGTGTATCAGACGAAATAAATTTGTAGAAATTCAGAGCGAATGAAAATTAACAAAAAAAATAAAAACTCAATAATGTCACTTTGATCAGCTACAGTACCGTTACCAAAAAAATATTTGTACATTTTTGTTAAAGAAATTAAAGAACCATTAATTCTCTTTCCAAAACACGTCAACTTTTAAAAATTGGATGGATAGTTTTTTTTAAAAACCAAAAATTAAACTTGTGACACCGGTGTCACCATGGTGCCGAAAGGGTTAATAGAAGCACAGACAGGGCCACTATTAGCTAGAATAGAAGAACTAAGCAGAACTTTGGGCAGACTGACTGCATCAGACACAGTGGGTGAATTTGAAGAAGAACAGATAAATATAACTGTACGTTGTGACGAACCACTGGACGTTATTAAATCGATGTCAACTTTTGATGGCAAACATTCTTATGTTAGCTGCCGCGAAGCTGCCACTCATTCGATGAAATTATATGCTAAAGGAAGTAAACGTTACTTCTCAGCTTTGACCATACTCCGTAACAAAATAGTTGATGACGCAAATGACATATTGACCAATCATGGCACTGTCCTAAATTTCGACGCTATTATTAGCCGTCTGGACTTCGCTTACGCCGACAAACGACCCTTGCATTTGATCGAACAGGATCTTAGCGTAATGCGACAGTGATCGCAATCAATAATGGACTATTATAATTTAGTAAACAAGCAGCTCACTGACTTAATAAACAAGACGATTATGACTCACGGAACGAATTCCGCCCTGACCAAAGAATTGAACAGTAGAAACAGACAATACGCTCTTAGGGTATTTATGACGGGACTAAATCCTCCTTTGGCAGATATATTATTTTCTATCGCACCAAATAGCTTGCCAGACGCTTTGGCGGAAGCTCAGGAATTGGAAGCCAATAAAGTGCGTGCCAATTTCGCTCTCCATTTTAATAAACCACATGTTAACAATAACTTCAAGGGGCAAAACTTCCTACATTTTCCCAATCGCGGTCAAAGAGACCCGCATCCTAATCAATTCAATAATCGCCGATTAGAACAGAAATCGGAACCAATGGAAATTGGTAGTTCGGCGAATGTCGTGGTTAAACAACCGCAAAATTTTAATTATAACAATCACGGACATTTTGGACAGGGAAGACCTTTTTATCAAAATAACAATGTCCAACGTTTCCAACAAAGACCCTTCAATAATAATTTTCAACAAGGGATGAAACGCCAATTAAGTGGTAGTGGTCAAGTTAGCCACCGGCCTCAGAATAAAGCACAACGAATAAATAATATAAACGAGGAATCTTTTTTAGAACAAGAATTGGGCTGCCCTACATCATTAGGACAGCATCAACAGGAAGAAAATGTAGTATTTTAATTGATAGTGGCGCTACGAGCTGCTACTGTAGTCCTGGAGTTCTCACGAACAGAAAGGAATTAGTAATTAAGAAGAGGGTAGGAACCATACATGGTTTTACCATCCTTAAATATTTTTATGAAGCAAGTGTATTTGGATTCAAAGAAAGATTTTATGAAATATCTAATTTGGAAACGGATATCCTATTAGGTTACAATTTTATGAAAAAAGCGAACGCAATTTTGGATTTTAAAGAGGGAACTCTAATTTGTGGTAAACACTGCGAAAAAATTATAAGCCTTGAGTCACATGATTCAATTTATGGGGGTGAAAATACAAGAGAAAATGATAATGAGCTTTTCAAGGGAAATGCTTTGAATAAAATGAGAAATGAAAAAATTGTTAATTTTAGTGAAGAAAGTGAAGAATCATTGAAAGTTTTAAGAAGAAGCGTTATAAGAAATATAGAGAGATTACATTCAAATATAAATATGAACCTACCGTTTAGAACGGACATTAGAGCAGAAATTCGAACAATTGCTGAAGCGCCAATATGGAGCAAGCAATATCCCTACCCACTTTCTGCAAATAGTTTCGTTAATAACGAGATAGAGAAATTACTAGAGGACGAAATTATTCGCCCAAGCAAAAGTCCTTATAATTCCCCAATATGGGTTGTTCCAAAAAAAGGAATGAATGATAATGGTACGCAAAAACTGCGTATGGTTATTGATTACAAAAAATTGAATGAGCAAACAATATCTGATAAATATCCCATTCCCGATTGCAATGTAATACTTTCGAATCTGGGAACAGCAAAATATTTCTCTACGATTGATTTGGAATCTGGATTCCATCAGATTCTCATGAAAGAACAAGACATGGAAAAAACTGCGTTTTCCGTTAACAACGGAAAATATGAATTTATAAGATTACCCTTCGGACTTAAAAATGGTCCAAGTATTTTCCAACGAGCCATGGACGATATTTTACGCGAGTATATCGGAAAAATATGTCACGTTTATATAGATGACATAATAGTATATTCAAAAACTTTAGAGGAACATTATAACCATCTAGAAATAATAATTGATAAACTTAGAGAATCAAATATGAAAATTTCATTGGAAAAATCAAAATTTTGTGAAAGAGAGGTAGAATTTTTGATCACAATGTGATCAAAACAGACCCAAAGAAATTAGAAACTATAAATGATTATCCTTTACCTAAGACATTAAGGCAACTTCGAAGCTTCCTTGGAATGGTGGGATACTATAGAAAGTTTATAAGAAAGCTAAACCATTGACAAAGTATTTAGCAGGGGAAAATGGAAAGGTATCACAACATATGTCCAAAAAAATAGAAATAGATGAAAATGGTGTCCTTACTTTTGGAAAATTAAAAAATTTATTATCTCAACAAGTTGAATTAGTCCAACCTGACTTTAATAAAAAATTCATACTTACCACTGATGCCTCTAATGAAGCAGTAGGCGCTGTTCTCAGCCAAGAGGGCAAACCTATCACATTAATTTCAAAAACATTAAGTTCAACTGAAAAAAATTACGCGACGAACGAAAAAGAACTCTACGCCATTGTATGGGCATTAAAAAATTTGAGAAATTACCTATATGGTAGTTCAAATCTTGAAATTCACACGGATCATCAGCCGTTAACATTTGCCGTTTCTACACGAAACCCTAATGCAAAAATTAAAAGATGGCGCTCTTTCATAAAGGAATTTTCGCCAAAAATGATTTATAAGCCAGGTGTTACCAATGTGGTAGCTGATGCTCTTTCACGCCAGTACTTGAACAATATTTCAGACGAAGAATCTGTTCATGATACTCAACATTCCACTGAAAGCAGTGGAACCTTTAAATGAATTTAAACAGCAAATTTTGTTGAGTAAAGCTAATTTTACAATACATGAAATGATAATAAATTTCGGAAGAACTAGACATATTATAGAATACGATACCAGAGAAAATCTTAAGACCATACTTTTAGAATTTTTTCAACCAAATTTGGTTACTGCGGTACATTGTACGCAAGAAGATCTTTACGATTTTAAAGAAACTGTCAAGGGTGTTTTCACTAATAAATTTGTATACACCAAAATATTTCCTATAGATGTAATAAATGTTGATGACCAACAGAGCATAATACAAAATACTCATTCCCGAGCACATCGAAGCTGTAGAGAAAATCACAAACAAGTATATAAACAGTACTATTGGCCAAAAATGGCAGATCACTTCAAAGAATACATTAGACATTGCTCCATTTGCAATAGAAATAAGTATAATAGACACCCGCAGAAAGTCCCAATCGGAGAGGCTCCGATTCCCAATAAGGAGGGAGAGTATCTTAACATAGATATTTTTTATGCAGAAGGTTTAAAATTTATAACTTGTATTGATGCGTATTCAAAGTTTTTAATCATTAAATGTATTGAAGATAAAACTAACCTAGGAGAAGATAAAACTAACCTACAGGGTTTTCCAAACGCAAGGAAAATTACACTCGATAATGAACCAGGCTTTTTGACTGCTCAATTTAAATCTCTAATGCAACGATTAGGGATTGAACTGTATTATTGTACACCACGTCATAGCACAACGAATGGTCAAGTCGAAAGGGTCCATTCTACCATAATAGAGATAGCTAGATGTATCAAAGAAGAATTTCACCTTTTGGGGGATACAGAAATTTTCTATAGAGCGGCTCAAAAATATAATCATACAATCCATTCGGTCACACAAAATAAACCAGCAGACATTTTTTTTTAACAAAGTACCACACAATTTGGTAGAGACACTGAAAAGGGCTCAAAGAAAAATGTTATTAAGGAACAATCCTACACTGATAGAAATTTGTGCCTAGTATTAATGAATTCCTTCATTAATCCAATGAATTTTTCATAAAAAAGTCCCCAAAGAAACGTTTCATTGAGTCAATGAAAGGTGTTTCATTTAATCAATTTTAATAAATGGTCTGGTCCAATTTTAATTTATTTCTGCTTTTATTGCTTTATTTTTATAAAATTGTTCAATCTTTCTTTACACTTTTTATAATTTGTGTTAAAAGATGACATATTTTCTTATATGTCGGTACAAAATATGTAATTTTTTATTTATCTGGCTCGGAATTCTGTAGAACGTTTATAGTCCACTTTTTGTAGTTAAATTACGACCATATTGGATAAAAATGTTAAATATTGTTAACAATGCTGTTAAAAACAAAACTTTATTATCGTTTAGCATAACGTTTTTGTGTAACATCGTCAAAACGATAACAATTTAGGTCTCGTTTTGAAAAAAACTATGTCGTTTTTCTTAGAGAATCTGTTCCCTGGAATTTCGTCAAAAACTGTTAGCTCTAGGCAAATTTAATAAAAAAATTTATTTATATCAAAGTTTTGGTTAATTCTGTTTAGAAGAAATTTTTCAGTTTTTTTTTATTTCAAAATGATAGTAAAAAAAAATTTTTTTTTTTCTTATTACAAGTCAAATTTTTTATTAAACAAAATTTGAAAATTTTTTATTGATTTAATGAATTTTTTTTTATGAAGTTATGAAAAAATCATAAAAAATGTTAATGAAAAAAATACCAATATTAATGAATTTTCATTCAGTTAATGAAATTTTTTATTAAACCAATGAATCGATTTTAATGAAATCGTTTCATTAATACTACTAAGGAAAATTCTATCAGTGTAGCCAGATGAAAACCTATCAACCAGGTGACATAATATATGAGAAAATTATAGGGCAAAGAAACAAATTATTGCCACGATTTAAGAAACAGAAAATTAAAGAAGATTTGGGTAATAAAGTGAAAATTAAATGTCGCGATAGAATTATTCATAAGGATAATATTAGGACCTAAGCATTTTAAATAATGTGTTTTCATATTTTTACATAACATGAATTGTTTAATAATATTTTTTGCGGTAATTAAAATTTGCAAAACAGAAGTCCAGATATTGTACTATACGAATTCACAATTGATCTCGATTCATTTGCTACAAGCAAGATAGCTACACACCATTCATCGTTGCTCTATATTATTAATTTGCCAGCCATTGATCGAACAAATTGTGAAAAAATATTAATTAAACCTGTAAAACAAAATGAAGTTATTTTAAAAATTAATACAGAAAATGTTATTAGATGTAAGAATAAAATTTTTCAAATAAAAAAAGAATGTACTGTATTTAATAATTTATGTATCTGTAATAATGAAAATCTAATAGACATAAGTGACACAAATTGTATACCATCACTTTTGAAAAGCAAGAATCCCAATTGCACCCTTATAAGTAATCAGCACGTACCTACTGTACAAGAGCTGTATCAGTGAACTATCCTTCTAAACCAATTTAAAGGAATTGTGGAAATATCCGGAAACAAATCATATTAGTTGTCCGGAACATATTTGATTCAGTTTCACAATGAAACAATTACTGTCGAAAATCGAACATTCGTTTCAAAGGAATTATCAACTTTGAAACCCCTTCCAGCTGTACTTCAGCTATCATCTAATAAATCATTAGTTGAAGAAGTCCTATCTTCAGAAATGATGAAGAACCTACAAGTCAACAATATCGACGAAATAAACTCCATATCAACTAAAGGAAATTTAATGCTTTCCACCAATATAATTTTATCTACTGCATTAATTAGTGCAGTTTGCCTAGTAATCTACAAAAGTAGTACTAAATCCAATTCGGATGTTAACATGATAACAACGACTAATGAAGAAGTCAAATCAAAGGGTTCTATCAATGAAGAACTCTCTTTACAGGAATCTTCACAACGATTCTGTAGTGCTAATGATCTTCCAGCATTTTAACAATCGGGACGATTGATCTTACAGGGGGAGGAGTTAAGATATGGCATACCATACCATAATATAAAATTATTTATTCTCTCTAAAATTCCGCTACACGCGTAGAATATTTTATGCTGACATTATGTCTACAAAAATTATTCTTTTCGTAATTCGAACCCCTATTTTTAGTTCCCACAACGTGTTTGCATTTTTTAGCAAAATGCAACATCAACAAAATAATAGCATTATGCTTCTTGCTTTAGGAAGTTTTAATTTAGTATTAAGTATGGAGTCTTAGACATAAATTCAAAAAAATTAAATTAATAAAGATGTAAAACAAAAAAAGAAAAAAAATAAAAAAATATATTTTTTTAAACACAAAAAACAGTGAAATAATAATTTGCAGACAAAAAATTACTTCACAAAATAAAATAATTATATAAATACGACTGAGAGAATCGTACATATAGGACCGCATCTAGAAAAGAGTACTCTCAGCAGTGTTGCCAGGTATGTTGAGCATAAAATCGTCAAATTTTCCAATAAAAATCGTCAAAATCGTCAATTTATTTTCAAAAATCGTCAAAACAAAAAATATTTGTTACAAGTGGGATAAAGTTTTAATAAAAAAAAATAATAATAATGTAATTCACATTTCAAATCTCATGTACTATCGGTGTAATATAAAACGATTTTTTACACTTTTCTGTAATTTAAACTTCGAAAATCATGAAATTTTATAACGATAGCACTTTACCACTTTAACTGTTAATTCCTTCTACATAATTCTGTAAACACCACTTTAGTAGCACAATTTTTAAATCTTAAATTCTTTTACATAGTTTAGAAATTCTTTAACAATGTTATTTTCTTTAATTATTAAATTTGGACTTCCATTAACGAATTAAAGTTTCAAATTGCATTACATGTGATGACATAGTTTAATACAATAAATTTTGAAATTTTTGATTATTTCCTATTTTTGGGTTGGTTTTTAATATTGCTAAAAATTATTTGTTATTTTATTTATTATTTATATTATTATTTATTTTTATTTAAATATTGTTTATTACTGCATGTTTTTCCATTTTCAAATATAAATTGTGAATATCTGAAGTTTCACTTTGGAACACATTATTTATATTATTATTAGGCCTGTTTTTTAAGCACCGGATTTATTTTTGGATTTATAAATGAGAATATTCGAACTCGATGTTTGTTTCGCAAAAACTTGGATGTTTTTTATTTTAATTTAAAAAAATATTTTATTTTTATCTCAATCTTACACTAATTAAACTTTATAAAAATATAAATATTAAAAAAGCAGGGTTGGCATTCAATAACTTTTCATAATAACGATTAGCTATAACAGTAATACTAATAGCGGAATGGAAATTTAAAAAAGCGATTCCAATAAAAACATGTTTCTTCTTATGTAAACGGTTTTAGTTTTCTATTTAGCCTGTTTGATTTTGAAATATTTTGAACTAGTTAAAGTCAAACTAACGCTAAAATACCGAAACGACGATTTATAACGTTATTTTGTTGATGTAACAAAATTTAATGGGTAGAATTTTGAAATAAACCCTGTAAAACCACATGCCACTATTGGAATCGTAGCTTTAAAACGTTCATAACGGCATTGGTGTGGCCGTGGAAGGCAACTGCCATTGTAATGAAAAGGTAGTGTTTGCCAACCATGAAAAAAGTAAGTACATACTCAGGGAACTTCTGCTGTAAATATTTGTCGTTGTTTCAGTTGTAATACAGTATCTTAGTGAAAAAACAGTCATTTGTAGAAGAACGCGACGAACTAGGGTTGGTATTTGTTTGTAACACTTTAAGGACTTCAAGGATACACTTTTTAAGGATTGCAAGGACATGCAAAAAAAATTTTTTTTGTTAATTTTTTTTTTAATATTCCTGCCATTTGATGCAGTAGTAATTCTTTATGACCAACATTACCAAATATTTGTAGGTAGGGTATCAAAGGAAAGTAACTATAAAATATTTTTAAAGATTTGATTTCCGAAATAAAATAATTCAAAAGACGGTTAAAATATGCTTAGACCATGTATTCGTGGTTATATGATCTTAATTACGCGGTAACACTGAAGATTTTTTTTCGCAAATCTGGTTAATTTGTTTGTATGTGCTAAGATTGTTTTTTTGTGTACAATTCCAAATTTTAGCTAATATCAATTTTAAACTCGCAGCTAAATAATTTTAATATAATATTTTGTTAAGGATGGATATTCGCCCTTTTTGCTTTCCACACTTTAAAGTCTTATAACACAAGAACGGTAAATTTTTTTGCCAATATAATAAGTGTGGTTTGTTCCTCGTAATGTTCTTTTAACACATTGTTACCGAAAATAAAATTTTTGTATGTTTTTGTGTTGTATTTAATCAAAATTGTGCGTTAGTTCACTCCCAATTTAAACAAAAATATAAAAATATACGAATTATTGCACTTTCAAAGTCATTTTTTTAGCCTTAAAAGTCAAAATTTCCCCAAAATTTCTGCATAGGATTGTAGGGCTCTGCTAATAAAATGCATTTATGCAAAAAAAAAGTGTTTGCGAAAAAGTGGTCTATTCGTCCTTATTCGCATGAACTGTTCAATTGTAGTTCATTTAAAAACAAACCACATTAAATTAAAGTATTATGATTTTACATTCATTTTGTACAGTATTTTTTTTTTATTTAAAAAATAAAACAAATTAATGTTTGTTTATATTTTACTGCACTGAATTAGTTGAATTTACTAAAATGTAAGTCGTTCTTTTTTCATGTGAAATTTCATTTGTTTTTAGCTGCATTTGCAGTGGTCTTTACCGTTATTAAGGGCAGAAAATAAATTAAAATAAACCTAACACGAATCCACAAAATAACTTTTTTGATAAACTTTCAATAAAAAATAGTTCTTAATTTTAACGAAATAATAAAAATCCAAAAATAGATCCGGTGATTTTTTAATAATAGCAAATAAACATGTTTTGCTGACATATTAAACGTTTGTCAAAAAATCGTCATTTTGGAAGCAAAAATCGTCAAATCGTCATTTAGTAATTTAGGTACTAAAAATCGTCAAAATGACGATTAATCGTCAAACCTGGCAACAGTGACTCTCAGTCGTATTTCTATTCTCACGCGCTCATATGTTATATTGTATTGTATGTGCCAATGTATATTTGTATGTCACCTTGGAAAGGTAGTATTTAAAAAAAAAAAATTAAATCCCCCAATACATTTTTTATTACCTACTAAAAAAACCTTAAAAATAAAAGTTGAGAAGAAGTCAAAAATTTAAATTTGGGTGCCTCGAAAATTATTGTTTTCATATGTCGTAGTTCAACTTTTTTTCCTCATGCCAAAAGCTATCGAAAAATCGATAGCACAATATCAACAAATTTTTGTCTTTACAAATCGGTCCACTAACTTCCGTATTCTACCACTGTCCTATGCAATGAGAAACACACACAAATACTTATAAATTAAAAGCATTTAGAGTGAGTATATGAACAAAATTAAATTTTTGTCTTGTTATGATATCGATTATCGATTTCATTTTGCTTTTAATTTTATTAGTCCTACCTACATTCTAATTAAAATAAAAAACAATATAAATTACAAAATATCATTTAATCAATATTTATTTCTTAACCTTAATATCACTGGTTTACATATTCTAGATAAACATTAATCATAAAAATACATTAAAAATTTAAAATAATCCTTCATAACTAAAAATATCATGATATACTGGACTGTGATTTTAAATAAATTACATAAAATAATTAAAGCAATATTTAATTATAATTCATTTCATCTTCACCATAATCCCAAGACATTTCATCGTCGTTTTCACCACCATAATCAGCATCATCGTCCATAGTTTCACCATCCATATACTCATCATCCTCCTCGTCTTCCGGACAAGCAGTACAACGACTTTCATTGATGCCATAGTTATAACAATTGGCACCAACACATTCACAACAGCCATCATGAACCAGCGATAACTATTTGAACCCTAATAGAAAAATATAGAAAAATAGAGAAATCCATTAATAATAAAACTTTATTCTTACACTCAAATAAAAGAGTTAGTAGAAAAGTTAATAAAGTGTTTTATATCTTAATTCACAGTTTTTTGTTACTAATTTCAAGGACAAAATAATTTTTTTAGTAAAAATTTATGCTGTTCTAGATTTACTAGATTTTTCACTAATTTTTTAAGCCCAAGCAAAAAGTTAATATTTTAAAATTTATTTGATTGTTATCAAGATAATTGTGAAAGCGGGTCTAACAAAAAGTTAAATAGATAATATAAAAAACCTTAATTAAGATACATTTTCTTTATATCTCACAACTTTTAAATTTCTTATACAAGAATTATTAAAAAATTGCATATTTCACTGATTTTGACGATTTTTTAAGGATACAAAATAAGTGCCTTTTAAAAATTGGCCATAAAAAATCGATCTGAAATTAAGTCAGCTTTTTTCAAATTCGCTTAAAACTCTGGGCTGTATTAAATTTGCTTAAAAAAGTCCAATTATCCTCGCTGAGCCAAGTTGCAAATTATTTTGCTACACTCATAAATAAAGCCAGTAAAACTAGTTGGAAATTAAGATACGCTCAAAAAAGTTTTACAGTTAGTAATTGACAGTTAGCATCGATTACAGATGATTTTCTATGAATTATTACAAAACCACAATTCTGAAGGTTATGTAAAAAAACAACTGAAGAAAATTATTTCATTTTTTTAAAGTTGTTTGAAGCAGTTATTTAAGTATTTCAATAAATAACTACTAAAACAGTTATTTTGCAGTAAACAGATAATTTATGTTAGTTATTTAAAAATAGAAGATCATGCCGAGTTTTTAAAAACTCTCGTGAAGTAAATACTTGTTACTCGTATTATTGATATGCTCATAGTTTGCAAATAGTAATTAGAAAATTTCATTGTATCCGTTTAGAATTTATACTTTGCATTTTAGATAAGATGTAGGGAATTTTTATTGTAATTGAATGAACAATTTTTTTTTTAAATACCAAAAACAAGTTTGTTATAATTTTTATTAAAAATAAAAATTATGTTTTTTTCGACCTTTAATTGTGCAATGGAAATGAAAATTATTCAAGTTCGAGGCCATACTCTATATTTCTTTATTAGGATATTGCCCCAACAAATAATCTATATTTTTTTTTTTTTTTTTGTTTTCAAATTTATTATTTGACCCTTTCAGGAATGTGTTGATAGATCTATTTCGGGAATTTTCAAGGTTCCATCATCAGAACACGTTTTGAAAGCGGTAACAATCCCATGCCAAACATCAAACATTCATATGAACTAGTTTACTCACTATATGAGAACTAATATACCGAAATACCGAAAACTTTAGAAAACAGTAGTTTTTAGCAATTTTTAAAGTTGTTGTTTTTACGACATTACTAGCAATGTTAACTGCATTTGCTAGTTAATTTTCAACCGTTAAAAACAACTATATTTTTAATTATTTTAACGGTAATGCCCTTCGTCGCTTTTTTAAATGAAAATTCAGTTGTTTTAACTGTCATATTCAGTAGGTTCTACTTTTTTGAGTGTACTACAACAGAAAGTAGTACCTGAATTAAAAATCACAGTCTGTTGAATTTAGGTGACCTAAATTTTAAAAGAACTAAGTTTGAATTGACAGTTAAAACTAAATTAACTAAGAATTAAGCTAAATCTACAGAATTTTGTAGCTGAATCAACAGAAAGTTTATGCTAAAAAGGTCTATCCAAATCTGACCTGAGGTAGGTCCATATTTGTTATCTATTAGGTTTATAGTAAAGAGGCGCATGAAAAAAAAGCAAAAAAACACACTATTTAACCTTATTTTTTTTTATTTTTTTCATGGGAAACTTTGGTTTTGCCCATGTTTTTATTGTATGGATAAACTATTCATTGTATAGATAAACTATTAATCAGGGCAATATAGTCGCGATATTTGTAAGAATATGTCCGAATATATTATAACTTAGAAATATTTAAAGCCTGAAGATTGCTTATCTATTTTGCTTTATTTCGCTTAGTTATCGAGGTATAGCCTATTTTATGATTATAAAACAAAAGATTTGATGAAATAACGCTATCTACAAGTGAGACTATTATTGGAAACACAAAAAACTAATTGTTTGAAAATAATGTTGGTTTCAATATACTGGAAAAATTTGTATATTTGAGAGCCATGAACTACTTACTTATACACTCAAAAAAAAAAAAAAAAACGAAGTTAGTAGAAAAGTTAGTACGTCTTGTAAGTCACGTATTCTATTTTCTTGCTGAAATTACATTTTCAGCTAAAATTTTAGTTATACTTTATTCAGCACTTAAATATTTTAAACTTAAATTTTGCTAATATTTTACTAATGGTTTACTTATGTTTTACAAATTTATTTTTCTAAAAAAATTTGCTATTAAGCACATTAATAGTTTGGACGACAACCAGATTGAAAGATATACGCATAATGATGTAGATGTCGCGGCATGTCAGGATGTAGTAGAGACAAAGAAAATTAACAACTCTTGTAAGAAATATAAAAAATCGACCTCGCAAGATTTTTGTATTTGTTTTTCATACATAACAATGTGCATTGAAATACCTTAAATTTTATGTTGTCAACGGATTGCAAAAAAAAAATTCTGTTTATTAAATTAAGGACAAAATAAAATATTTAAAATTAATAAAGATATAATAAGCTTCTCCAAACTAAATTTTTATAGTGATTATTAATATACTATGATCAAATTGCTAACAAATATAAATTCAGATAGACAGACTAAAGTAAAAGACAAGAACACACATCATATGTAATTACATATTTCCTTTCTCTATTTTCTTTCTTTATTTTCAGAAAAAGGGTTGTTTTGTGTATGTCATATCTTGTTATTTTTTGGTTTTGTTTCTAGTATTATCTACGCCATTTGGCTTCATTCAAAAGTTTCATTATGTCGACAACAACGTATTGAAGTAGTTGAAATATATTTTGGTTTATGTTATATATAATTATTTCTTTACAGCTAATAAATTAATTCATTTCGTCAATGTGGGATTATAAAAAATTTTATATTTTTAACGTTTTGAAGAATCGAAAAAAATTTGGTTATGTCTTTAGAAAATCAATTAATTAAAGTATAATTTTTCCACACAGTTTTTTAAAGTCTATTTCATTTTATTCTGCAAGCATTTATTAACTTTTAGCAATGATTTTTAAATTTTAATCAACTATTGTACGTGTTGGAGAATTCTGTTGCTAAAAAATCAGATCGCTTATTTTTTAAACATAGGTTGTTCCTGAGATTAGCAATTTTTTTTCAAGCACCAACTGACCAAAACTTTTCGGACTCAGCTAAATTTTATGCTGACTTAACCAACTTTTTTATTGAGTGCATAAAAGGCTTTAAAATCTATCAAAGCCTCAAACATTACTGTTTTTCTGCTAAAAAAAACTTTGAAATGTTCATACTCCTGCATTGACGACATGAATTAAAGTAATATCTAAATGTTGGCATCTTTTAAATTAAGACAAATGCCTTAGATAATTCTAGAAATGAAACGAAATAATATAAAAATATGACACATACAAACTTTTTTTTCGCAATAAGAAAAAGTGAACATAAAAAATTATCTAAGGTGAGTGTCCCAGTGTTTCGCTTCAGTTTGTCTACCTGAACGTATAATTGTTTGCGATTTCAAATAGCCAATTTGACCACACGACATTAATAATCATTATAAACATGCCTATTCCTACTAGTGCTCGGTATGACTGTCATAAGACCAGTTTTAAGACTAAAAGTGTTCACTTTCTATACAGCACAACAATAAAATTCAAATTTGGTTTGTTATTGTACAGCCAACAAGGTCTCTATTTTCTGTATTTTTTAAACAAAATTTCAAAAAAATAAAATTTTTTGTGACTCTTGCAAAAACAAACAACCATGTGTTTGTAAAGTCTTAACTAGAGTCACAGACTTTTTCGTAAGAATAGGTTTCTTAGTTTACAAATAAACATTTAATATTTATTAAATTTGAATAATTTATTTTGTCTTTAATTTAATTAATAAGTAATTGCTTTCACAAGCCGGTGACAGCACAAAATTAAAGTTGTTTTAATCCACGATTTTTTTTTGTGTATGAAAAACAGATACAAAAATCTTTCATGGTCGATTTTTCATATAGCTTATAATGAATTTACACTTTCGCGAAATCTGTTTTAAAATCGAGTTAAGTCCAGTTACAAATCACCATCGTTTTCATTATAAAATTTGCTGTGATTATGAGAGAAAACAAACTTACCATACTTTCACAATATTGAGAACATTTTTTATTTGTCGTACACGTATTTAAATAGATCACTGTACAATTAACTGTAGCTTTAACATGTTTTTGAATCATAGTCTCTGGATCTATAACATCTCCTAATGGTGAACCAAAACCAAATGACCCCGTTGCCATATTATAATGACGCTGTAAACTATTACGCATGGGAAAACGTATTATTGACCACTGATCATCATCCTCTTCGGCAGTGAGGGTGTCGAATAGTTCGGGCACCCCTTCAAAATCGCCAATTTGTGATTTTGGCGCCAAGGCACTTAAAGTGTCATTGTGTTTGGGACACATATCCAAACAGCTACAACACTCTGTATACAATTCCCCCAAACAATTAAGACAATCCTTGCAACAAAAGCAATCAGCAAGTTTACATTGACAACTTTGTGTCAAAAGGCACTTGGAGACAACTGAACCACAAACGAATTCATTGCAACCATCGCCTTTAATACTGGGTATTACAGTGAAACAGAAGACGACGCAGGAGTATAACAATAGCTTAACAAAAACTAATGTACACATTTCAATTATGTTAAATTGAAAACTAAAATCAACAAACAAATTTTATTGAAGAATTTTATTCTTATCCTTGGTATCCTTGATTGCTGCTATGAAGCTGTTCTTTAGTCTCAGTGTGTGTATGTGTTGTTTACACTTTAAAGGTTTTAAGGCAACTAATGAACATTTCCTTTAACAATTCTTAAATGAAAGGGGAAAACCATATATGACAAATATGGTTGTCCCAAAACAAATTTTAAACATAAAAAGGTTACAAACAAATTAGTTTGTTAACACATACACTCAAAAATATATACCAAGTACTTTACTGTAGAGATAACATTTTAAGCAACAGGTAGCCAAAGATACCCGAGTAAAAACAGTTATATATTGTCTAATTATTTTTCAGTTTGAAATATATTATAATATGAAGTTATATATGGATGGTGTCATGCATAGCCACAGTGATAAAAAAACTAGTAAAATGTTTGTCGAAAGTAAATACTAAAAATAAGTTACATACTACGTTGCAGAAAAAGCTGCTAAAATTAGCAGTTTTTTTTTTGCTAAATATTAGTAAGATAAGAATACCAAAAGTGAATCTGTTGAATCTACAAATAAATAGTTATATTTAAGCAACATTTTAGTAATTTTTAAAAGTAACAAATTATTCTGCTAAAATCAGCAAAAAGTTTACCAAATATTAGTAGACAAAACAATGACAAGCAAATGTGAAATAATGAAAGTTTTTTTTAGATTTTTTTAAAGCAAAAAAAAATCTGTCCTCCTGAAATCAGCAATCTACAATTTCTTTGCAAAATTTCTATATATTTTAGCAAAATATACTGTTATTTGCATTCTCCTTAATTTAACGTAAATGGGTAATTATTTCTCAAATCGACCAATAGTTTGACACGACCCACTTAGATTAGATTAGATCAGAAGGCACTATGCAATGTAGTTATTTTGTGCTGCCTAAAGTTACCTACAGATTCAAGCTACCTATAAGGCCAATTATCCTATTAGGCAAAATGTTCGCGATGTCGGAAGGCGAAATCAAGCGATCACCTAGAAACCTAAGTTTCCTTTCACAAAGCCTGGGACATTCGCAGAGAACATGCTCCGAGGTCTCAGACACCATCTCGCAAAACCTACACATATCCGTGTCCGATTGACCCTTCTTGTGCAGATGGTATCTGATATTACAGTGTCCAGTTAAGTACGACGCCAAGGTCTTCAAACCCCCCCTTTCAAGCGACAAGAGTCGCCTCGACCCCCTACTGGAAAAAGAGATTAATCTTTTAGCCTGGCGCTGACCAGGAGAGTTTTCCTAGTAACCAGAGAATTCAGACTCTTTCCATGCCCAGAGCCTTTCCTTAATATACCCCGCAGGTATTCCACAGAATGGTTCAGGTTCGTTGCCCTCATGCCCCTCATGACCAGTAATCCACCCCAAGGTTAGAGAGTTGCCCCTATCGAGCCTATTGAGAGTCTGAATGCATTCCATGACCAATCCGGACGACACCTTATAAGCCATTAAGCCCTCAGTGCTGCCTGACTGTCAGAAAGAATGTAGATGCGAGATCTGCGAGTTCCCCTTCGCAGGCATTCCCCTGCACAGATACAGATGGCCCAAATCTCCGCCTGAAAAAATGGACGGATATTTTCACATAGGTAAAGCACGCTGGAAGCCTGGTCCAAAGACGCCCGCAGCCGTGTTCCCATTCGACTGCTTAGACCCACTTCGCTGAATTTTGGTGAGAATTTTTATTTTATCAAATAAAAATGTTTTATTTCGAAAGTTATGAAATATACAAAATTTCATAATTCCTCGAATTTTTTGAATTGTTGCGAGTTTTTTTTTTTGAATATCTTAAAAACTATTATAGTAACAAAAATGGTTCTAATGTCGTTCTAAAGAGGATACTTGGGGCTATTTAGAAAAATATAATAAAAAAAATTTTTGAGAAATTAAAAAATTTTAAGATTTTGAAATTTTCAAAATCGAAAATCCCAAAAACTATTTTTTTTTTGCTGATTTTTTTTATAAAACACCTACTAATCTTAAAAGATTCTGAAATTTTGAAGAGGGTGTTTTTTGTGTTTTCGAAGATATGAATTTTTGAAATTGGCACGCTCTGCCTTCTATGTATCTAATACTAAAGTTTTTTCGTCTAACATAAGTAATTACCATTCTTTATAGTAAATGAACCTCCCTGTTAGAAGATGCCACTAAATTAATGCACATTGGCTAAGCTAATACATGTCACCATATGATCTTATCCTCTGTGTTTTTAATGAAGTTATAAGAATAAACTCTTTATCGTCAGCTAGAGAAGAGGAGGACTTTGTATTGAAAAATACTAGTATCCACGAGTTTGTCGATGAACCAGGAATTAGAACCAGGTAAAAAAATTGAAAAAGGAGCAAAGAAAATACGACTTACCTAAGATAACTAATGTACAGTCACAAGAACTTTTCCATAAAAGTTCAATAGTTTTTTAAAAAGTTAATCTGTAAAGTTGTTTCAATGAAATATATAGTAAATTACCATAGAAATATTTTTTTTTTAACTTTTATATCAGTTATTCATTAAACAAAATACCTAAAAATACGGATTTTCGGTATTAGTAAAAATTTTAGTAAAAATTTTATATAAAAAACAAATAGTTGTTATATTATATTGTGTATTGAATAAATGATTTTAAGGATTTTGTCAATTAAATTGAAAATAAACGCAAAAATACTACTGCTTTAAATGAAAAGTAAGTAGTTCTTTTTTTCTCACTTTCAATTAATTTAATGTGTTCAGTAGATTTTAAGGAAAAAATATTGTGAGTCTATGTATGTATATATATAGTTTGAACTTAAAATTCCGTCAAATGAATAAAAACGCATTTTCAGTTTTTCAATTATTACTTGCTTTTTCAACATTTGATTTTTATTGCTCAAAATTAAAAAATTGAATATTTTTTGAAGATTACTTTAATAACATAAGAAACATAGGGCCTCATTAGGAATCAACTTAAAAAAAAATAACTAAAAATTCAAAAACTCTTATCTTTGAAAACACAAAAAACACACTCTTTAAAATTTCAGGATCTTTTAAGATTAGTTAGGGGTATTTTATAAAAAAAATTCAGCAAAAAAAAAAAAATTAGTTTTTGAGATTTTCGATTTTGAAAATTTCAAAATGTAAAAATTTTTTAATTTTTCAAAGAATTTTTTTTTTATATTTTTTTAAATAGCCCCAAGTATCCTCTTTAAAACGACATAAGAACCATTTTTGTTGTTTTTGCGAATTGGCTTGAGTAATAGCACTGAAACGATGAGTATTAGAGACACGTGATTTTAGCTTTCAAAAATGGTATGCTTTGCTAAAAAAAAGCGTCTTATTTTCGTCAAAACAGGGCTCAAAAGTTTGGTTAAAGGGAGCTGATTCATATATGTTTTTAGAATACTTTGGTCCACAATAACATTTTTTACTTTTTTTTTTACAATTACATATTTTTTTTTTGTAAATTGTCAGCAAAAACACAGAAAAATAATTTAAAATAATTTTTTTAAAGCACAAATCGCGAAATAAAAGATAAATAAATTTTTTAACAAAATTAGGCTCAACATTTTTGCAATTTAAAGTTTTTGTTAAGAAAACAGTTTTTATTAAGCAACAAAATGATTTACAAGTCAGCTGCAAGGTAACCTTTATTAATTTTATACATTTATTTTTACTCATTATCTCAAACTAAAAAAAAATTATAGGCGAAGTTGCTTTATGTTTTTTTTTTTTTTTAATTGTAAGCCATATTTTTTTAGAATGCAAAATTTTTTAAATATTTCGGGAATAAGGGATTTGAAGAATTGTTTAAAAAAAATTTAAATTATTTCTTTATTTTTTTTTTTTTAATGTTGACGCTAGTTAAGTTTCATGCAAGTGCTTTTATAAGAACTATACAAAATGTTATATACTTGCTGAAAACTAAAAAATGCTGTTGAGAACCAAAAAGTAAGACTACCTTCTTGAGCAAAGCGTACCATTTTAAAATTCTTAAATCGCGTATAGGGACCAAATTTACATTCCAAATTTTTTCTTTATTGCGCTATTTTTAACGGGACTCCCTAATGTATAATATCAGTATCATTTTCACAAAATCGCTTAAGTCGACTTAAGCTAAAATCATTTGTATTGATGTCCTCATTAAGATGTATTTATGCATCTTATCCACTTTTCAATATTTCTTTTAGTTCGAAAATGATAATAATTATTTAAAATTACTTTTTTTTTCGACAAAAACTTTCTTATTTGGAAATATCGACACAAGACCCGAAATATTTTTGATAGTTATTATTGACCATATTATTGACACACGTGATGGTAAAGGGTTCTTTTTAAAATTCCATTTACTACAAATGTTTTAACAAATTTTAATGTTACCAATTTTATACAAATAGCATAAAATCTCAAAACTACAATTTCGACTCAAGCGATTTTGTGCAAATTATACAAATATGTAATGTAATATGTATATGAGTTCATATATTATTTTATGTTTCTTATGTGGAAATATATGGGCTAATGTCAAAATTTTTTAAATTCTTTAAAACTGATATTATTTGTCAATAACTTCCACAATTTTTCTATTTTAAAATAGAGGGCTTCACATTTCACATTTTTCAAAACGGACTGTGTGCTAAAATATTTACTCTTTTATATAAACACATCTTGCGCCGGCACATCAACACTGCTGGGCGAAGTCCGTCAAAATTAAAATTATTTGTACGATTTGTCAATACTCTAACACAAAACCAAGGGAGCTTTAAAAATGTTAAAGAAAAAAATATTTTATGTATAAAATACATTTTCAAATATAATCTCCAAAACAAATTCTCTTTTCTAAATACTGCGATTTTAAGTCAAAAATGCAATTTTGAGAGTTTTTTTAAATTTATACCGCCATAAATTGTTCGCCCCTTGTAGAAAGTGATTCACGCAAACTTATTTGAAATCTAAATACTGGTTTATTATCGTGTAAAATCCTAAAATAATTTAACGATTTTCCCGGAAATAAACTTTTCATTATCTAAATTTATTTGAATTTTTCCAAAAAATATATTTTAAAGTACTCTCTAATAATTTTTCGTTCATTTTTTGTAATCAGCACGTCAAAATCCAATGATTGAATGTCATTTCTTAAAAAATCCGGAAACGGGTCACACTAATAAACAAGCATTTAAATGACCTTGATATGTTAAGTACAGTTGTCGGAAAAATTTTCATTTGTATTTGTAGTAACAAGACATTTTTAATAAGTCGATAACTTTAATGTGGTTGATAGAGGGTATTGCATTCAAAAACAGATGTTATGGTTGATAGAGAAATAGCAAATATTAAAAAAGGTGCTAAAATTGATTTTTTTTAGCTGAAATTTTTATCACAGATGTAGCTGTCATCAGTGAACAATTTTCTATCAAAAAGTAATTTTCAAGAAATTCTCAGCAAAAACAAACCTTAAATACTGAGTCTAGTAATCTGAAGTCGAAGGTTTAGAACATATTTAGATTTATTTATTTATGACTTTCCTACGCAACAAGATTAGATCTTCCCTATGAGGAATGGGACCGGTTCTGCGTGTGCCACAGGATCGGTCCTTTGGTGCCAGAGACCGGTCCTCTGCTAAACCCTACCCTATGTAAACACCTGGCAACTTTAACATTGGCTTGAGGGGGTTATTTGACCTGCTTTAAACCACATAGTGGCATGCCACAGGACTAACCAAAGATGGGCATACCACAAGACTGTCGCAAAGGGGCCATATCGTATAACATAAACGAAAACTAAACAGCTTCCAATGGGTAAAATTCTGGCCAACTGGCTTTTTCGTGTTAATAAGCAAACTGGTTAAGTGGTATGTCCTCCCTTTACCAGTCCCATTAGTCGTAATTTTAGGACAATTGACACTGATTAACCCACTTCAGTAATAAATTATACCAGCCCTGTGATAAGTCCTTCTTTAACCAGTCACTTTTAGGTCAATTGACTCCTCATTCCCCATAGGGTCAGGAATTTACAGTAGAGGAATTTAGTTTAAAATTTAACATGTTGATTATAAATTTATTTAAACAGTTTACATACAAATACTTATAAATAAATTAATTTTATTTTTTTTTAGACTATTATTCAAATGACAAATGAAATAAAAGAAATTAAATGAAAACAAAATTTTTTAAAAAAGACATTGAAAATGTGATAAATAACAATAACAAACAAAGTTAAATATTTCTTTTTTGAACTTAAATGCGTTACTGTTTTGCTGAGTGTTATGAGGTAAAAAGGATTGGCATATTACCCTTTATATTATCGTTCTAACGTTTTTTATATTGCATGTCCCAGAAGTAATGAGCTATGCATTACTGGTAGCCTTACGTAAATACGAATTATAATGGGTTATTTATATGCATACAAGGGTATGAATAATAAGCCATTACCAGAAGGAAAAACATAATTTGTCTGAAAATAGATTTTGGAAAAATACGAATGAAAAAAATGTTATTAATTGCTTGATATAATTTTTATTAAAAATAAAAATTATGTTTTTTTCGACCCTTAATTGTGCAATGAAAATTAAAATTATTCAAGTTCAAGGCTATACTCCATATTTCCCTATTAGGATATTATCCTGACAGACAATATCTAAAGTTTTTGTTCCCAAATTTCTTAATTGACCACTTTAAGGAATGTGTTGATAGATTTATTACGGGAATTTTCTAGGTTGCCATGATCCAAACACGTTTTGAAAGAAGTAACAATCCCATGCAAAACATCAAACATTCTTATAAACTAGTTTTCTCACTAAATGAGAACTAATATATAAGCTCGAAGTTAAAGATTGTCACCATTGATCAAAAATAAATTGGAACTTGTTTGTTATGTGCAAGATAGATATATAATACATGTTTTTGTGTTTTTTCCTCCTTCTTTTTATTTACAATTTGTAATATTAGCCCTTAAGAGCATACCGGTATGTAGAAATCGAAATTTATCAGAGCCTGCAATAACGTTAGAATGCATAGAGACGCTTAATCATGTATTAATATTAAATTTAGTCCTGTTATAAACTTTGTTAGGAAAACGATTTACATTCTAGCCAAAGATTGTAAGGCCGACTGTTAGGAAGCAATATTTGGACACATCTCGTAGCTATTAACAATTAAATGTACATTTACTAATATGACTCATTTTACATTGTTATGACTTTCGGTTGTACAAATTTGCGATTTCAAGGTTAAAAAGTTAGATAAAATTAGCAGCCTGAGTACAGAGTCATTCAAATTTTGATATGGTGAATTTTAAAGTTCATATACTTTAAAATTCAAATTAACTTACGTATGTTTTGTTAATTTTGTTTTGCACGACACTGTACAATTGCTTTATATAGAAATGTGTTGATTTTTATTGATTAGCACTTCATTTTTATATCACATACCAGAATTTTAATTTAGTATTTATGGAATAAAAAAAAAGATTTAAATTCTTTTTTTTTGATCGGGTATGATTTAGTTTTGAAAAAAAAGCAATTTAATAGTCTGAGTCACTTTAAACTATTCGAATTGAAAAAGACCTAAATTTTGTTGTGTACCTTTAGCACTAAGAATTAGTTTTGAGGATAATAAGAATTTGTCCTTATGTTCATATAAACCACCCATGTACTCTGGTTACTTTTTCCTCTTAATCACAGGTAGTTTTATAAAATTTAATGCTTATGTATCTTGTATATTGTCAGCTGCATGTTATTTTTAGTTTTAATAATCTTGTATTTGTAACCATTGAGATAAATCCATAAGATATATGACATATTTCACCAAAGATTATAAAAGTGTCTTTAGTATAATTTCGTTTAGGGTAGACATTTAATATTTGAGTGTTTAAAAATAAAACAAAATTTTCAATAAGATTAGTAAGTGAAGTATTTAAGGAGTAAGATCGAAAAATTTCCGACACACATTACACCCTGCAACAAATTAAAACTGTGTTTTTAGGTTTTCGCCATCACGTCAAAATTCCATTTAAAAGGCATTCAATTTGTTTTTCAAAATGTATTAAAATTATTTTACTCATTTTATGATGCCAATATGAGTGTCAAATGAAAGGTAGAATCTTAGCTATTTTTAAAAAATATTGGTTTTCCCGAACAAAAATTTCATAGAGATCATATCAAAAATTTAATACTTCAATATCCTTGATGATTTTAAGTTCGGAACGAACACGCAAACACCGTTCCCTAGTTTTACGTAGATTAATTTAAATCTTTGAGCATTTTTGTAAAAAAAAATTATCAAAATTGGTTCAGCGGTTAAATAATTATGAGTACAAATGTGAAGGTATCTCTAAATGTTGCATGAAAATTGGTGAATTTCAGGACAAATTAATCTGTAGAAGTCTAGTGAATAAAGTATTTGTTTAGCAGACGCACTTTTTCCACTCAAGTTTTTTTGCACAGAAAACAATTGTTTTTCAAAACAGAAATGTTTTTTTACCACAAAATTTGTTTAGGTTGATAAATAATATGTTTCCCTCTAATTACATCAAGAACTTACCTTTTGTAGTGGAGGTCAAAACTCCGAAAGGATTAAATTTTTTAAAGGATAGTTTTGATAATTTCAAAAATGCAAAATTATAATCAATATTTTTATTTTAAATTAGAGCTTCTCACATTTCATTTGGTATGAGGGCGGATCAATGAGTCCGTGACTTTTTGAATGATCAATAATTTCATCGTTGGAGCTAAATCTCTTTCCAGGTTGGAAATAGGAAATATTCACTGGGGGCTAAATCCGGAGAATATGGCGGATGAGGTACCAATTCGTAGTTGTTGGCATAATATTCACCGTTTATTGTTTTTTTCCTTTTGAAGGTAATCGATGTGGATTATCTAGCGTGAAGGTAATCGATGTGGATTAGCTATTTGCTTTTTTGAAGGTAATCGATGTGGATTAGCTATTTGCTTTTTCTATTCTCGAAAAGGGTTGTTTATGAGCATGTCATATTTTGTTTCTATTCCAAAACAAAGTTGTTTTAGAGTAAAGTCAAAGAAAAAGAGTCCGTAAAGTTTTCAAAAAATTAGTTGTGTAAGCAATTTTTTTGTTGGTATGATCCTTTCTGGATAAAGTCATCGAAAATTGGATCTCCAGATTAGACTACGTCCAGGCCAGCCGTAGCGATCATATGCCAGAAGTCATATTTAAATTATAATGCCAGAAGTTTATCTTTCGAATAAAGTAAATTTCATGTCAATTAAAAAAATTTATCTTTGTTTTATTCCATTTCAAAGTTCTATACCTCTATAAAAACACTCTTTATAAAGTATGCACTTTTTTGGGTAATACAACACAAAAAACCTAAAATTAGACACCAAGTGTGAATTGTATTAATAAGCTTTTTTATTTATAATTACACACTTTATGCTTACAATTCTAGTAACTTGCTTAAAAATTAATTTGAGGCATAAAGTGTGTAAATGTACAAGCATTTAAAAGTAATTTTATTTGAGAAAAAGTTGTTAAAAAATGAAAGAAAATTTTAATAAAATAAAAATAATAAGTTCGCTCTTCTTCTTATTCTTGAAATAAATTCGGCGTTTTTTGATTGGCAATGGTGCTGACAGTACTGATGGTGGTCAGCGAATGAGAAAATTCAAATCCAGGTGCAGTTATTTTCACAACTTGGCAAGAGGTTGCATTAAATCTGAAATATATATCAATCGCAATGTTCCTATATTTAACAGACTTGATGACAGTGCAATAAGTTGGACACGGCAAGATGTGGATTTGGGGTTGTATTAGGCTGTGCCAGAAGTTTTTAACTTCAAAATGTATTCAGTCAAAACTAAGTGATGATAATTGGGTTAAAATTGATACTGATGACACTGGCCAACATTTTTTAGGTCCTTGAATCAGATCACAATTTTTCGAATTGTTTCAAGGTATTTTCAGATGCATAGGCTTACTTAAAAAATTAAGAATTCAAAAGGTTTCGCTAAACTCAGAGCTTTATTATTTTTATCTGCAAAATTTGATGCGTCATTTAAAATGAATATTCGAATCTCTTTAAATTATTCAGATATCTTATTGTGTACTGATACCCTATTTTTTTGGCTTAACATTTATCATATAAAAGAAATAATGAGGTATATAACTCTCGAGATATCTTAACATAAAGTTTAAAAAATACGAGTCTTAGCTATATTCGGTACGATATATTATATCGCGAATTATTTTTAATTCACAAAATTTTGTTATACCATCTGAAAGTTCTAGCCTTCAAAATTAAGGTGTAACTTTTAAAATATCTTATTTCTTTTCAGCAAAACCGTCCATTAAAATAATTTGATATGGTATTTTAGCTGTTAATGCAAAAATGTTAGAATGTAAAACATGTTAGAATGTAAAAGTAATACTATTTACCGTCAAGAAGCTTTAAATATATCTCATTTATTATGTGAGATAATGTCCCTTTATAATGTCCGTAAATAATAAAGGGTGTTTTTTATAGATTGACACAAGTTTAAATCATAATAAAACAAGGAAATATATTTTTAATATCAATGAAACGGGCTTTATTGAAAAGAAAAATTTTATGAAAATTATGTTTAAATATGATTTCTGTCATGTGAAGGCGTAATCTGGAACACCAATTTTTAACAACTTTTCGTAGCATTTGCGGCCGTATTTTGCCGATAACTCTTCGAATGTTGATTTCTAGGTGTTCAATTGTTTGTGGTTTATCGACGCAGAAAAGTGACTTAACATAACCCCAAAGAAAATAATCCAATCGGGTTAAATCACACGATATTGATGGCCAATTAATTGGGCCATTAAGTGAAATTATTTTTTCCTCAAAAATTTCTTTGTAGCGAAAGCTGTGTGGCATGTGGCTCATTCCTGTTGGAACCACATATCAGCAAGATGAATCCCACGTAATTGAGGTACGAAAAAATTTCGAATCATGTTCCTATACCGTTCACCATTGACAGTGACATTCTGACCATCATCGTTTTTGAAGACATATGGGCCAATGACTCCACCAGCCCATAAAGCGCACCAAACAATAATTTTCTGTGGATGTAATGGTGTTTCGACAAAAGCTTGTGGATTCTCCTCACTCCAAATGCAACAATTCTGCTTATTTACGTACCGAGTCAACCATAAAATGGTTCAGCCATAAAATGGAAGAAGTGCACGATGAGTTTGACAAATAAAACAATTATTTTGATGAAAAATTTCAACAATTTGCACGCGTTGCTCTGCTGTTATTCGATTCATAATAAAATTTCAAAGCAAACTAAACAAAAAGCAACTGTCAGCTGTTAAATGGGTGGTCAAATTAAGCAGAGATGCCAACTCAAAGTTGAGACACTCTAAAAAAAACACGCTTTACTATGTTAATGAATTTCAACGGAGAAGTTCTCAAAAAAGAAATAAGTCTTAAAGAAGGTTACCCTTAAAAATTTGTGGGCATTAAGTAGGAATTTAAGAAGAATCAACAAATATTGTGCATTAAGATTAGTACTTGATGCTATAACTTCCTCCATCTCGATAACCTTACGAGCTGGAGAAATTCTCAAGTCAGAATCGGAATTACAATAATGCAACTCCAACCTTTAAAACGATACTAATCAAAAAAATTATAAACTTTTTGCTAAAATTACTAAAAATTTATTAGAAATTACGTTACAGAAAAAACTGCTAAAATTAGCAAATTTGTTTTGCTAAATATTTAAGAAAAGAATAGCAAAAATACATTCGTTGAATACAAAAGTAACAAATTAAACTGCTAAAATCAGCAAAAAAAATTGCTTAATATTAGTAGACAAAACATATCATAAAAAAATTAAAAAAATTTTAAAGTTTTTTTAAATATTTTTTAGTGCGAAATCTACCCTTCTGAAAGCAACAGCTTTTAGCAACCATCTTTTAGCAAAAATTTCTGGTGATTTTAGTAAATTTAAGGTAAATATAGCAACTATTTTGTTGATATTAGTAAATTGCTATTTTAATTAACTTAAATTCATCTCAAATTAGAGTTCTCAATACCGAATCGGTATACAAAAGTCAAATGTTCGGTATGTTTTCTTATTTTTCTTCTTTTTCTTATTTTAGTATACAGAAGATTTAAAAAAGATGACCGATTATTCTGCTTGGTTTTTATTACAGTAACATTTTCAACTAATCAGTGCATCGCAAAGAATCTTTGTGCATATGCCTCGGTCACTAAATTTGCACTTTCCGCCTGAATTCTGGTGCACTAACAGAAATAAACTTGTAACAAGCTACTACAAATTAGTTTTTTTTTTTTTTTTTATTTTATTAATTAATAATCGTATAATTACAAATTACATACGATTACCCTAACCGAGCACTAGCTACTATGGCCTTCGGCGCGTTGTAGCGAAAACAGACCAGTGCCTCTGGTGGGAATCGAACCCACGACCCCCGCACTGATAAGCTAGCACGCTACCAACTAGCCTACCGGGGAGCACTACAAATTAGTTCAAAATGACGTTGCAGAAAAAACTGCTAAAGTTATCAGATAAAGTGCCAACCGAATTGAAAAGTGTATTTTAATGGTAGCAACTTATAAATACAGTTAGTACAACGATATTTACATTAGATTTCAGAACATTTTGGGTGTTGCAACTAAAATTTAGTAGAATTAACCGAACTTTGTTGTGAAAACCAATGGTAAGTTGTGCCAACTGATTGATGTTCCTAATAACCCTATTTGAGTCGTAGTAACCGAATTTCAGTTGGCAAATAGCAAAATTTTTCTCTGTATGTAAATATTCATAAAAATAATGGATATATTTTTATCTGTTAATCTGTTATCTGTTAATATCAACAAAATTTTTGCTATACTTATCTTTAATTTAGTGGAATGCAAATATAAGTATATTTTACTAAAATCATCAAAAATTTTTTGCTTAAAACTGATTTCAGAAGTGCAGATTTTTATTCGCATTTATTGCTGTAAATTACTTAAATATTTCAAATAGTCGTTTAATTAAATTTTCAACAATTTTTTTTCCAGTGTATTGACAACATGGGACATGCAGTGTAAACTAAATGAGTGTTTGAGCTAAATTGTAACTACTTCAGTGCTGTACGGTGCTGTTTGGAGTGGTATTTAAACTTCATTTCTCCGACAGGAGGGTGCGTTATTTTGGTGATCGAATAGTGACGCCATCGGCCGTTTGGAATTGTTTACCTGGTAGGATAGTTGGCTTCGTAGGGAGCCTGAACCTACAGGGTGTACTCGTTGGCAGGACAAAATACCAACTTCTAGTCTTATCTAACTTACAGCAATTTGTTAAAAAAAAATCTATTTGCGCTCGGGAGATATCCCTGAAAACATATGTGGCTTTTTAAAGGGTCCGCCAAATAACTTTTTTTTTTTTTGAACTCCTGAACCAATTGGACTTTGTATGGCGTCATACCGAGGTTTTTATGCAAAATTCGTCTCAATCATGTCTCCGAAATGTTCAATTGTTGAGAACGACGGTGAATTGATGTTGATGGCGCTTCACGCACACTTTCTGCCACAGCAGCAATATTCTCGGGTGTACGCACTGTTTTTGGCTTTTCACGCTTTGGTTTATCGATGAGGATGCCAGTTTCTTTCACCTTTGTCACAAGATAACGAACATATGGACCATATTCGTTCAGCGGAAGGATAAAACTAATTATCTGTCAAATCAGACATGAGCTAAGTGTTACCATTCACGAAGTAAGCACTAGTTGAAAAAAAACGTTAGATGGCGGACCCTTTAGTTATTTTGCTTAGTGCAGAAATGTAACTAGTTACCTACCTTAATTTCTTATTATAAAACTTATTTCCGGGTAATATAAAGCTTTGCTGTGTAAGCACAAAAAATATCTTTGAAAAGTGTTTCTCTAATTAACAACAAGTAGGGCCTATATTGTATGAAAATATTATTTCGATTAATTAAATTATTAAGATAAATGTGAACCAACATCTGCATATTATTTGTACCGAACAAACAACAGAATGATTTTGAAAACAAAGGTTTTTTTTATAAAGGCAAACATAACATATTAACTGTTCTTAGACATTTTATAGAACAAATAAAAAACACATGATGATTTTTAAATCGCTATTAAAAAAATCTACATAAATAGTGGGGTTTTCGCTTTAAACAATATCAGTTGTATTTCATTGTATTTACAACCAACGTTTTGTGCATAATATTAAAGAAAATGAGATTTTTAACAATTTTCACTTTGGCTAGCATTTTAGCTTTTGCTATAGCCCAAACCCCACCAGCTGAAACACCACCTGCTGTACCTCCACCAGCTGGAACACCACCTGCTGTACCTCCACCAGCTGGAACACCACCTGCTGTACCTCCACCAGCTGGAACACCACCTGCTGTACCTCCACCAGCTGGAACACCACCTGCTGTACCTCCACCAGCTGGAACACCACCTGCTGTACCTCCACCAGCTGGAACACCACCTGCTGTAACTCCACCAGCTGGAACCCCACCAGCTGGAACTCCACCAGCTGGAACTCCACCAGCTGGAACTCCACCAGCTGGAACCCCACCTGCTGGAACCCCACCAGCTGGAACCCCACCTGCTGGAACTCCACCAGCTGGAACTCCACCTGCTGGAACCCCACCTGCTGGTACTCCCCCTGTTACACCCCCTGTTACGCCCCCCTACTACGCCCCCTGTTACTCCACCTGTTACTCCCCCGGTCACCACCAAAAAACCAACTGTGACTACCAAGAAACCAACCAAGAAACCAACCAAGAAACCAACCAAGAAACCAACCAAGAAACCAACCAAGAAACCAACCAAGAAACCAACCAAGAAACCAACTAAGAAGCCTACCAGAAAACCAACTAAGAAGCCCAGCAAGAAACCAACCCGTAAGCCTTCCAGGAGACCAAGCCGTAGACCCTCTAGAAGACCAAACCGTAGGCCCGTTAGGAGACCAACCAATGTGGCTAATAATCAAGGTTAAATTTTCCTTGATGTCATTAAATGACTTCAAAATTAAATATATACAGGCTTTTTCGAGAAAAACATCATAGACATATTGTTGTTTTTTGCATAAAAAATTACTTTATAAAGCCATTATAATATTTAACAAAGTTTATTTCAAATACCAGACATGGTTATTTATCAATAAATACAATTTATTAAAAAATAAGCAATTTTTAATTAAATTTTAAAGTGTTTACTAAAGAATTTTCCCATTAAAGTATTTCGTCAAAACATATCAAGTGAACTCAAAAGAAAACCATCTTTACCGTCCCCTATTCCACTTTTATGGAAAATTGTATCCTGCCTTACCTACATAATTTTGAAATGATTTAATACGAATGATATAAAATAACATGACACAATTAATTTAAATTTTATTATTAATATTAATAAAAATTATTAAGCTTTCCGACAGACCTCTTTTGGCTTTTACATATTCGCTTTATTTGCGCATTTGTTTTTGCCAATAAAGTGTAAAAACTAAAATTTCAAAGAACACCAAAGTAGATGTACCCCTGCTCATATATATTATATATACTTCGATGGTGGGCTCACATTTCAATTTAATCAATATAATATTTTTAAAAAATAATTTATATTTAGAATTAAAAGTGTTTGTTCAAGCGCTTCTGCTAAAAATGATACTTCCAGGAAGGGTAATGCATCTCAGAAAGATAATTGAGTATCGATTTTAAAAGAAGCTCTTGAATTTCCGCTTATATCAGTGGGAGTTTTCGAGATATTACGCTTCTTTTGTTTGACTTCATTCACTCACATGAAAGCATTACATTTAGCAGAAGCGCATAAACAGTCACATGTAACATCGTCAGTTATAAGTTTTATTGCAGTGCAATCAAATCATATTTTTGTATATTTTTCAAACTAATTTAAAAAAATATTTTCAAAAATTTATTAAATATTACAAACAAAATTACCAAATTATAAGAGCTCTCACGATTTGAAATTCAAATACAAATCTTGGCATTTTCTAGCCTGAAAACAATGTTAGGTATCGTGTGCAACACTCATTTGTATATGGGCTGATATTAAAGTATAACCTAGAGATGGACGAGTAATTATAATTTTTCGTGATTCAATTAAATCACGCGTGAGCGAGTATGAGTAGGAAATAGTTCTACGTGAGTGTGCGTGAGTAGAGTTTTACCAAACATTTATTTTTTTTGCTTTAGTAAATGTTTTCTGTAACTTTTTCGCCGATTAAATATTTTTGGGCATTTAAAACACTAAATTAGTGCCAAAATTATATATTCAGATACAATTTAACTTAGTTTTTTCGAATTTTTTTCCGGTCAGGGGTTATTTCGTGAATTTGAGTGATTCACGTAAATCAGGTGTAATCACGCGTGAGTGTGAGCAAAATCTAAATTTACTTACGTTAGCATAAGGAAGTGTAATGCCCGTAATTTCAAGCAATATTTACCTACCGATGCTTAGATACCTACCCGATTTTGTTCTTGTATACGGGTAGATATCTAAGCACCGGTAGGTATCTATTGCTTGAAATTACGGGCATAAGTCGATAAAAAACTGTCGTGTGTTATTGTGCGTGAGTGGAACTTATCTCTCATGAGAGTGAGTGAGTGTGAGCCAAAATTCACTTACGTGCAGTTCTCTAGTTGAAACAATACTATCTAAATTTTATTTGTTTTCAGACAATAAATTAATGTAGAATTTTATTTTATTTTTTATAAAAGTTAATGTTTCTAGAAAAATATATGTATTATTTATTCTCAGCAAACAACAACATGCTTTTAAAAACAAATGCTTTTATAAATTTAACTGTTTAATATATTTTTTTAACATTTTTATAAGGTAAACACAAGTGTATAATTGCTAAATTGTTATTGAAAATTTTAATATAAGGTTTTCGAAAGTTTAAGATATAAGTTGCCTTCGATATTTCATTGTATTCACAAGAAACAGTATTTACAAGAAAATATTATTTTTAACAATTTTCACTTTGGCTACCATTTTGTCTTTGGCTATAGCCTGCTGCAGAACAACCAGCTGGGACTCCCCCGGCTGCTGAGACTCCCCCAGCTACTGGCATACCTCCAGCTACTGGTACTCCGCCGGCTACTCCCACTGCTACTCCCACTGCTACGGTACTCCCCCGAATGCTAAAAAACCAGTTAAGAGTATTGTACATATGCTTTAGTAATGAATAGGTCAAGTGTTTTTTGGCATTTGCAGCATTTGCCATATTTTCAATTATTTTCCAATTATGCCATATACGTAAAAATTTTGAAGATGTACATTCACTTATTGCTAATTGTAAAACAGCAGTTCCTAAAGCAAGTTTATCATGTAAGTGTCGTGTTATCTAGTTTATAATTTTGATATCTGTTTAGGCTTCATCTCACCAAAATTCGTTACAATCAATGTATCCGAATTTGAGCAAACCATGCGTAACCAGATGGGGAATTTGGATTAAAGCTGCAATATATTGTTGTGATAATTTCAATGAAATTTGTGACGTATTAAATATGCACATTGATATTTCAAAATCCTTAAATAAAATCTGATTTAGCTTATATTAAAAGTAATTTCGGATGTCTTTGTTTAAGCATCACCAAATTGGGAATAAAAGGACTCTCTATAAAGGAAAGTTTAAATGTTATAGAATGCTTTAAGGAAAATATTAAAGATTCCAACAACAAAGAAATTATAGAAAAATTTAATAAAGTTTTCAATTGCAACAGTGGAACAATTTTTTAATAAGAAAAAAAAAAATATGCTCCAGTTACATCTATAGATGTGGAACGCGTGTTTTCAATTAACTCAACAGTTTTATTTTGCCAGCCATTTTCAACCTAATTATAAAAAAAAACTGCAATCAATTTTTTGTCCTGCCTCCAGGACATTCAGAATGTTGTGGTAAATATTTTAACTACCCAGCAAAAATTGTTTCTCTTCTAATTTGGCATTTTCATCAATGAATTTAACATTGGCTTGTCATACGAAGAAAGTGTTCACAATATGATTCCTTGGAAGCCATCTGCCTAAACAACTACGTTTGAAGTCAGTTAGGCTTAACATATTCCTGCACACAAAAAAAAGTCTGTCATAAATTTTGTTGATGACATGGCGTTTTCAGCTAATATTTTAGTTAAACGCTTTTACCAAAAAACTAAATTTGAACTATTGTTTAAGTAATTTATGTTTCTACCCAAATTGTGCTGATAAACACATTTATAGCATGGAGAACAAGTAAAAAGATGAGATCTAAATGTCACCGTTTGTATGGACGAAGTAGAGAAAATGCAAAAACGCTTGATTTCGTTAATTTTAGACTGTTTTGTGTCAGGTTTTTGTGTGTTTTTTGTAAATGAACCACTTGCCACGTAACCACGTGCTTGATTACTACACAGAGAAAAAAAAGTGCCAACCGAATTTAAAAGTGTATATTAATGACAACAAATTGATGATTAATAGGTTTTTTGTTAAAGCTCTGCCTATTATGGAGGCTCTAGCTTTCCTAAAACTTCGGGTTCTGATGAGATCTTTAACCAGATCGAAATACTAGTATCAACCTAGCTTATATGTTTGATTTGCTTTATTTTTGTAAATATACGGAGGTTGAAAGCTCGTTATAAATTGAAAAGAACATAAAAATATTCTCGATGTATATAAAAACAAAAAGCTAATTTAACTGTAGAAAATCTTTAAAATTAATTTAAAAAAAAACATTTCTGCATTTTTATCAAACTCTTGGGTCATTTTGTATGCCTGACTAAAGTGGGTTAATGATATCCAAAGAAGATATCCATATCTGAATAAGAGTTTATTTAATAAGTAAATGAAAAAAAATAAATTTTTTTGAAATTTAAAATTTTTGTAATTTTTAATAATAGTAATCTATTTTTCCAAAATGCGACATTTTCTCTCTAACGTTTTCAAAAAAAATAATCATTTTTTCCATTTGCGACCATTTGTAATAAAACGTGGGGCGGTGTGTAATGACAAATCTATTATCAAGGGACAACCTAATAAACATACATGCATGTAAGTAATTGGGAATTATTTTGGTTTTTTAAAATATTTGGTTTGTTTCCAGATTTTTGGAATATATGACATTTTTATATATTGAATTTTATCGTTGATCGTTGATAAGTTTATGTGTGAGATTTTATTCGTTCGGTTTGAGATCATAACAAATTTTTCTCTAAATTAATAGAAAAAATAATAATTTTTATATGATAATTTACTTTGACTATTAATTTATTTATATTTATTTATTTAAAAACAATAACAAAAAAATATATTTCATTTTGAGCCAAGTGAATAAACTAAAAGAATAAATAAACTACTACTAAGCTACTAAGTTCCAGCAAAAAATGTGGTTGGTGTGAACACGTCGATTTTTATTTGCATTGATCTTAACATTGGTCAGCAAAACATTTTGCTGAATTTACAAATTTTTTACTTATGCAGATGTTAGCCAATTTTCTGCAATGATCTTCCCAGCAAACATTTTGCTGACTCAACTAACTTTTTTGCTAACTTTGCGGATTTTTTCTTTGAGTGTAGGAAGTTGTTTTGTAGTATTATAAAAATGATTTATTTCTATGACAAGCCAATGTTAAATTCATCATTAGAATCATTCTTTAGCAGAAAATTTTTTGCTGGGTATGGGACCGCCTGTCTTTGTACATATAGGAAAATGTATTTTATTATACTATCAACAAATTAATATTAAAGTGAATTATTATTAATATGAATTATGTGAATCAGGTTAAATCCGAAGTTATTCTGAATTGGTATGGTGAAAAACTGATTTAAATACAAAAAATTACCAAATCATTAACAAAATTGTCACATAATACAGTATTGGGCCTCTTACAAATATCGTTGTCTAATTTGGGCATAGTTCGCTACGTTATTAAAACAATATAATGAAATCTATAGAATAGAATATATGGTTTTTATTGAGATGCAAACTCCAATTTTGAAAACAAATGTGATAGTTTTTTAGAAAACGTCCAAAAAGTGCACAAATATGGCAAAACAGAAATTATTTTCGAAAAACTTAAAAAAATCAGGTGGCTAATTAAAGTTTGTTAATTTTCATCGAAATTTCGCTAAATACCACCCGAAATTGCAACTGATTTATAATTTTCTATTCTTTGAAATTTCGCTTGATACCACACGAAATCGCAACCATAAAAGTTTATTAAAATTGTCGACCATAAGCAATTTAAAATGTTTTATAATTTCTTCCATAGTTAAATTAAATTGTAAAATTAAAAATATTAAATTAAATTATAAACAGTTACAGTTACAATTTAATTTAATATTTGTTTTTGTTTACTAAAAATCAAGCATATTTTTTCAATCATTTGTCATTTTCTTCTTAAAAATTTTTACTGGCGAAACATTTGTGTAGTTTTTGACGTTTTCTAAAAAATTCTCTCTTGTTTTCAGTAAAACCCATGTATTATAATAATATGACTAACCTCCAAAAATAGCTTACCACCTGAGCATCGGGAAGCATTTATTTGGAACACAAGATAAATGACACAATTTTCAACAATTTGCTCAAAACGTGCAAAAACTGCAAAAAGTTGAATGGTGTTTAAGCTTAAATTAAACAAGCGGAAAAGATTAAATTCGGCATTGCCGAATATTGGGTACCCTCCTATTTTATTATTGGATACCCTCCTATATTATTAAGATTTCGAAATATACCATTCCCTGTACAACATTAAAACTTAGTAGCTAAGAAATACGCGTAATAAAACAAATAGTTACAGTTATATGTATGTTTATGATATCTGTGTATGTATATCAGATGTTTTCATGAAACAAATCCGTAATAAATAATCCGAATATTTTATTATCATGTACTGTAAGTTGGAAATTATCTGTAAAATAGTAGAACATTACAATACAACTTTAAATATAAATAAAACATAATTTAATTTATTTAAGTTATAACGATCATAAGACTTTTTAAAAATAAAATCATTGTGCGCCCCAGTAGGCTAGTTGGTAGCGTGCTGGCTTATCAGTGCGGGGGTCGTGGGTTCGATTCCTACCAGAGGCACTGGCCTGTTTTCGCTACAACGCACCGAAAGCCATTGTCGCTAGTGCTCGGTTAGGGTAATAGTATATAATTTGTAATTATGTGATTATTAATAAATAAAACCATTTGAGATTCTGCGACTGACAAATCTAACTTTCAATAACTTTAAGAGCCCAAGTAAAAAAAAAAATCCAATTATATATAAATTCGTATTGCGAATATATCAAATTTGATCCGAAAAATTAGAATATGTAATTGTATCAAAAATACTTGAAATAGTATCGAATTGAATACAATTAAATGCAATTTTTATCAAATTCATAAAATTTTCAAAAGGGTTAATACGTGTTTTTAAGCTAATATATTTAATTAAGAGTTGGTAGTACACTTAGAATACTATGTAGGTAGAGACCACTGCAAATGTAGTTGAAAACAAATGAAATTTCACTTAAAGAAAGGACGACTTACATTTCATTAAATTCAACTAACATTGTCATTTGCTTTTTAACGTTCAAAAAATGACTAACAATTGTAGTAAAAATTAACCACATGGTAGTAAAAAATAAACAAAAAATTAATTTTGGATCCAAAAAATCAAGGCTCTTTTTTAACAAGTTAGCACCGATCCGGTTTTTTTTTAGAAAATGTGCTTTTCTCAAATGTTTTCAGTACTAAAATGCCTAAATCTCCTTTTTCGTCTGTATGCACCCTTAGCATATGTTAAAGTTCCTATTCTAAATTACTTATTGTTAGGAGTTAAAATATATAAAACCAACGAACTGGTTTCCCTCTCCCCTTCCGAATTTGAACATTATATTTTTTGCAACTAAGGTTGACACACATTTTAGGCTCACCAGACATTTTAGTTTGCGAAATATGACGTTTTCAAAATTTAATAAATCGTTAAATATGTACACACAGAAAAATAAAGTGCCAAACGAATTTAAAAATGTATTTCAATGGTAACAACTTATAAATACAGTTAGTACAACGATATTTACATTGGATTTCTGAATATATTTAGTGCTGCAACTAAAATTTAGTTGAATTAACCGAACTTTGTTGTGAAAACTGAAACTCGTCATAACCGAATGTGTGTCGTAGTAACCGAATTTCAGTTGGCAAATTGCTAAATTTTTCTCTGTGTGTACTAAAATGACTTTACAAAACTAAGTATACAATGAAAAGTGTTCATTCCACGTAACTCAGTGAGGTCTTAAATTAAAATTACATTTAAAAACGATATGTCATATGACTACGTTTTCAAAAGTTCAAAGATCAACTTTTCGTGACATAAACTTTGAGGGCGAATATTTGAATAAATAGTATTTTTAAAACTTAAAAAAAAAAAAAAAATATGTCTAATGTTGAATCCTTTCTCTATATTATCAGTAAGTGGCACGGTGGAGAACGTATTGGTTTCTGATTTGTTGAGAAAATGTCCGACTAAGTAAAAAAAATTAAATATAATTTTGTTGAAGCTACGCTGTGTGGATTGAGAAATAAATGATGCGTTTCTTCACTAATGGCCCAGATTTTGTGAAAAATTCGATTAAAGTTTCGCCGGATTTAACATAATAATGAAAATATTTGACAAAAATTTTAAAAAATGAATTTCAAAACATTCTTATTTCTAAACAAAAAATATAAATTACAAAGTATTTAGAAACAAAGTATTTTATCTCAACACTCCTCCTTTTTGTTTATAACCTACTATATAAGTCCTCACATTTCTCTTAAGATTTGTAATTGTGGCTTTGCAAGTGGTTTAGTAAGTATGTCTGCTATCATTTTATCAGTTGGACAATACCTTAAATTAATAAAATTGTTAATACAATAATCCTTTACAAAATGATAATTAATATCTATGTGTTTCGACCTAGCATTAAACTTTTCATTCAAAACCATCTTAATGCAACTTGATTATCTTCCATAATAGTAATTGGTGTATTAACACTATTTAACATTTCTTTCAGTAAAATATAAATCAACTTTGCTTCCTTACCAGCTTCTGAAAGGGCTATAAATTCCGCTTCCGCTGTAGAGAGGCAAACGCATGTTTGTTTACGACATGACCAACTTATAACACCACCATTAAGGTAAAATACGTAACCAACTGTGAGATTTACAGTCAACTTTATTTTCACCCCAATCAGCATCGACATAGCCATATAGTTGATCATTTTTCGATACTCCACTTAATTTCAAAGATAAGCTTGCTGTTCCATTTAAATATTCATAACTCGTTTTACTCCATTCCAATCATTCTACTTGGTGATTGTGTTTTCTGAGCTAAAATTGCCACACTTGCAGTAATATCTGGTCTAGTATTTACTGATAAATATAAGAGACAACCAATTTCCTTTTGATATAGTTGATTATCAGTTAAATTTTCGGATTCAGTAGTTTTGTTGTAAGATGGACTGAGTGGAATATCAAAGCATCTCAAAGTCCGAATTCTTCAATTAGTTTCTTTATATAACATTCTTGATTTAATAAACAATTTCCATTTTTATCACGTGTAACCTCCATTCCCAGATAATGTTTAACAGGGCCTAAATTTGACATAACAAATTTTGTACTTAGTGTCTTATAAGTATCTAGCCACAATTATATCATCAACATATACCAAGAGATAATGTACACCATCATTATTATTCATTATGTATAAACACTGATCCATAACACTTTGCTTAAAATTTGCCTGAATTAGCACTTTATGAACACACTGGCTCCATGAACGTGCAGCTTGCTTTAAACCATATAAGCTCTTTTTCAGCAAACAAACTTTGTTTGAAGCATCTTCTGAAATAAAACCAGGGGGCTGTTTCATATATATTGTTTCATGTAAATCTCCATTCAAAAAATCTGTCTTTACATCAAAATGATATAAATGCATTTGTTCTTTACCAGCAATAGACCATAGAGCTCTTGTTGTAGTTTGTTTAACAACTGGAGGAAACACTGCATCATAATCGAGTCCAAATTTCTGATTGTTTCCCTGTGCCACAAGCCTAGCTTTAAATCGATCTACTTCTCCTTTTTCATTTAACTTTTTTTTGAAACACCCATTTACAACCAGTTGCTTTTCGTCCAGGTGGAAGATCAACAAGGTTCCACGTTTTGTACTCATGAATTGAGTTTAACTCTTCTTTCGTTGCAGCAATCCACTGAGACTTCTCCTCCTTAATTGAGATTGCTTCATTGAAATTATTTGGATCAGAAGTCAAAGTTGCCGAATTGGCTTGATATCTCTTTGGTAAAACACCTTTGTTAACCCGACTAGAAACACGCTTTACTGGTTCAGGACCTTGAATTGCATCTTCGAACAATTCAACAGACCCAGAGAATTCGAGATCAGAATCTAAGATTTCGATATTAGATGTAATAGTATCTGCACTTTCGGTATTATTATCTGTAATTTCTTTATTTTCTTCGGGATAGACCGTAATATTATCATGATTGTCTTTAATGTTTTCTACGTTATCAACATCTAATGTATCATCTACTTTACTATTATGATGCTTCAATGGGAAATATACCACATCCTTATTTTTTATTTCATTGTGAACTTTAAAGTTATCAGTATCATTATTATCCACGAAAATTACATCTCGTGATATTTGTACTTTATATGTATAAGGATCAAAAACTCTAAAACCCTTTGAATTAGAGTCATAACCAATAAATATCTTACGAAAAGACTTCTAATCGAGCTCCTTTCTTTTTTCTTTAGGAACGTGTACATAACATTGAGAACCAAAAGTATGAAAATTTTTTAAAGATGGTTTCTTATCATACCGCATTTCATATGGAGTTTTCGATACGCTTCTCGAAGGTAATCTATTTTGAATGTAATTTGACATAATTAAGGCTTCACCCCAAAGAAATTTTTCTAAAGCAGAATCAATCAACATGCACTTGACCATTTCTATTAAAGTACGATTTTTTCGTTCTGCGACCTCATTTTGTTGCGGACTGTATGGTACGCAATATAGAATCTCAGTTCCGCAGTCGGATAAAAACTTTTTAACCCTTTCTGCTATGTACTCTCCACCTCTATCACATCTCACAACTTTCGGATAATGACCAACCTGATTCTTTATTAGATTTCAAAACTCAACTAATTTCAAATAAACTTCATTTTTAGTCTTCAAAAGATAAACTTGACAATATCTGCTATAATCATCTATAAATGTTACGAAATATTTATAACCACCATAAGTTACTGGTGATATAGGGCCACAAACGTCAGAATGAATAAGATAAAAACAATTCTTAGCTCTAGAAAAACTCTCTTTTGGAAATGGAATTCTAGTAAACTTTACTTGCAAACATATCTCACAAGTTTCTTTATGATCTTTACATTCAGTTATTCTTATATATTTTGCTAAATTCTCTTTCAATAATTTTCTTATACCCTCATCATTGTGATGCCCAAGAACACAATGCCAATAGTGTATACAACCTTTATTACAATTATTAACCAACATAACATTTTCAGGAGTTGCATTAAGGGTGTACAAACCATTATTAAGACTAGCCTTACAAACTACCTTTGAATTGTTCTGAATTATACATTCATGTCTATTAAAACTTACTGTAAAACCTTTTTCAGTGATTTTTCTTACAGACAATAAATAACAGTTAAAATCAGGAACAAAAAATACGTCATAACATTTAAAGATGCAGAACCAACCTTAATACATACACATACGCCTTTACTTTTAGCTTGAGAATAGTTTCCATTTGCAACAGATATAGATTGACCATTACCATTATAGTTGATTTTTCTGAATAAGTTTTTGTCCGGGCAATATGGCAACTTGCACCCGAATCTATAACCCATGAAACTTGATGGGCTCCTCCTGAAGCTATCATAAAAACAAACTCAGCTTCTTGATCTTCATCTTCTTCATTAGCTTCAGCGAAATTGCAAAATTTTTGCTATGTTTACACCATTCATGGTACTTAAGACAGTCCTTCTTAAGATGACCACTTTTCTTGCAAAAATAGTAGCTTTTATTATCAAACGTCTTAATAGCTTTAGATTTTAAAGCCGAAATTTCTTCAGAGTCATCACGGGAAGATTTCTTAAAATATTCTTCCATTAATTTGCCTTTAACCATTTCCATGGTAAGATCTTTATCTAGTCTAACCTCAAGAGCAGTATTAAATTAACATAGTTAGAAGGCAAGCTACTTAAAATCATTGAAACTTGCCAATCTTCAGAAAAATGTTGGTCTCCAATAGCCCGCAGCTTATCAAATCATAGTATTGATGTGTACTTCCATGCTGTCACTTTCGCCTAAACGCATGCTGCTAATTTTTCGCATAATATAGGGTCCACCAAATAACTTTTTTTTTTTGCTATAAAAAAACTACTGAATATTTTCTCAAATTTCTTTTTTTTTTCTGAAAGTACAATCCTACCGGTTAATAATGGAAAATAATTTCATTCAAATGGCTGCCTCGGCTGGCCATGCAGTAGCCTACACGATCGGTCCAATTATTGTAGGGGCGCTTGTAGCCGGAAAAATTAGATTTGAAGATTTTAAAATTTAAAAATATTTGCTATAATTTTTTCAAACAAGAGCTGTATTTTCAAGGTTTGATTTTATTTTGAAGTATGGTTTTGTAAAGACCACACCCTGTTGAAGCAGATAAGGCAGTGTATGTCAAATTTCAGTGACGTTTGTCAATGTATGGGTTGGCTTGTATATTGATATGTTACCGCTTAGCTAGCGCAATTTTTCCAAGTCTTCCAAAAGTTTCCCAAACTTTTGGTGGTATAAAAGGCTCAGCTAAGATAAAAATCGAACTCTTTTGCTGATAATCGCCTTTACGCTTTCAATCGCCATTTTGAGAATTTTGGAAAAAGTAAGTTTTGAAAAAATACAAAATTTTTAATTTATTTTAATTTTTTTTAAATTCTTTTTTCTATAAAACCTTTTTAAGTTTTATTGAAAAATTAATTATAAATATTTCAATTTAATTTTTTTAAGGTATAAATATTTTTGTTTTCTTGAGACTCCATTTACCGTCAAATACAAAGTAAATGTGAGTTAATAAAAATTTCTACGAATTTTTTTTATTTCATTAATTAATTGATTCGAAAATTATATTCCGATGTCTTCTTAACAGAAATATCCCTAATCGTATTTTGTAGTCCAAAAGACTGATTTAAATCGAAAGCTGTATCAGCAAAAGATTTAGTTTTGTCCATAAACCTGCTGTTAGCTATATAAAAGGTAACACACAAACATCCACATATCTTTTTTTTATACAAACCATAACCAAAATGTTTGATTTTTAGCAGCATCATACATACATATAAACATACATCCATACATACACACACCTGCATATCTAAACAGAGGGTCAGGAGGTTTCTTTTGATTTCAGAGAAGGCTTTGTGGAATATATTACCCTTGGGGAAGTTTTTTTTTATCTACCGATACGTCTTTGTTTTTTTTTTTTGGGAACGGGCTAACCCTCAACGAAAACCCGACATTTTGCCATCTGGACCAACATAAACTCATCTATAGACACCTCTAAAACCCAAGAAAGAAGTGAAAAGTGTAGTGCAAATTTTACCTTTTTGGGTAAATTTACAGAGGAAGTGGAAAAAATAGGAAAGTGCGCGTAAAAAATTCGTAGAAAATTCTGTGTATAAAAAAAACCCCTAAAAAGTACATATGAAAAAAAAGCCTAAAAGCCTAAAAAAGAAAATAAGCCAAAAGTGAAACCCGCCTTGAGGAATACCCGCTTTTATAGAACATATATCGGGCATTTCGCTGTTAACTTTCACGTAAAAGAATCTTTTTTCTAAATGGGATTTAAAAAACATATAATATGGAGCTGGAAGCAACTTTTTTAGTTTAAATAGAATTCCCTGGTGCCATACTCGATCAAAGGCCTGCTGGATGTCGAGAAATACAGCTGAACAGTATTGTTACGTTTTTAAAGAGTCTCTTATCACGTTGAGTATACGATGACATTGCTCGGGAGTACCATGATTTTGCCGAAATCCGAACTGATGTCCTGGAATTATGCTTTTTCTTTCTAGTATTGGAATTAACCTCCATAAGAATATTCTTTCAAATAGTTTTGAGAAAGTGGTTAAAAGACTAATGGGTCGGTAAGATGAAACAATATTTTCTGGCTTGTTTGGTTTTGGTACCATAATAACTTCAGCGTATTTCCATTGGTTTGGGAAGTTCTGTAATCTTAAAATTGAGTTTGAAAATTAAAGTTAGAAAAAGTATACCTTTTTTGGCAGACTTTTAGCAATTGTAGCTGTTATTTGGTCGTATCCAGGTGTTTTTTTTGTTATTAAGCATTACAATTTCTTTTTGCACTTCTTGTGGCGGAATATGAGGGATAGGGAAATCCATTTGACAAGGACAACTTAAAATTCTTCTATTTCTTTAACATCGTCATCACTATTAAAATTGAACGGCTGAAAAATATTTTCCAAAAATTTGAGTACGCATCTGCCATATTTTTATCTGATCTACACCAGCTACCCTTTATAACTTTCATAGGTATGTTTCTTTTAATTGGTCGCTTTATATATTTTGTGGCATTCCAAAGGCAGTGCTCATCATTTTTAGATACATTAATATTAAGGCTTTTTAGAAAGTTAGCAGTTTCTTCGTTTTTAAATTCTCGGATACGAGTTTTTACCTGACTTGAGGCTCGGTTAAAATTTTGTTTGTCAATTGGACTCCTGGAAGACTGCCAAATTCTTCGCAATCTCCTTCTGTTTCTTATTAATGCTTGAATTTCAGCAGATATCACAACTCTATTACGATCATTTCCAGCAGCTTCAACCACAGGGGTTGACAATGCTCCCGCTTCGTGGATTAAATTTGTAAAATTTTCAACAGCCGAATCAAGTTCTGTACCATTGTTTATTGGATAATTTAAATTAACGTTTTTTTCTATCCAGTATTTAAAAGCTCCAAGTCTGTTTTTGGAGATAAAATATTTATTGTTTTTTGTATTGTTTGTAATACAGTACAATAATTTAAAATTATTGCAGAATGATCTGAGCTCAATTCATCACTATCCCATATATCCAAACATCTTGTTGATATTCCTTTATAAACCACGAAATCAAGTAGATCCGGAATTTTATTAATATCACTTGGCCAATAAGTTGGTCTTCCTGTTGACAAAACTGAATAATGATATTTTTGAACACACTTGTATAATTCTCTTCCTTTTGGATTTAGAATCCGAGAACCCCACCATGTATGTTTGGCATTATAAGCGCCACCAACAATAAATCGCGTACCTAATTTGTTGAAAAAGTTAAAATAATCCTGACATTCGATGTTATATCTAGGAGGAGAGTATATGGCATATATAGATATCGCATCATTATCGCAATTTATTTTTATACCTGCAGCTTGAATAGTGGGTAGATTAAATTCTTCAATAACTTCGTATTTAATAGAAGATTTTATAAGTATTGCGGCACCAGCATGCGCACGATTACCTGGGTGATTTGCAGTAATTAAGTCATAACCTCTTATTCGAAAATAGCTTTTCGAAGTGAAGTGCGTTTCAGATATTAAAAAAAAATATCTATATAATTTGTATGTAGCGTCCTGTGTGTGATTTGAAAGGCCGTTGGCCATCCATATTGCAATTCTTAAGTTTATTTGCATAACTTTTCTATTAAAACGCTCATCATACCGATGAGTTTATCAATTTTTGTCATTAAGTTGGTGTTAAAATTGTCAACATTATTATTTTGAGCAACTCCTGCGTAAGATTGCTGATTAAAATTTGTATCTCTTTGAGAGTTAAAGTTTTGATGATTTGGTAATTGTGGATAATCTTGTGGACGATATGAAAAATTAGGATTTTGTTTTTGTTGTCTAAGGGAATGATTATAGTTTTTCCTTTCAATAAGATGTTTATAAACTCTACATCCTTTATAGTTGGCAGTACGGTTCTGCAAGCAATGAACACAGACAGGTGGGACATTTTGATCCTTGGTACATTCGGCTGTTGAATGGCCAAGACCACATTTCACACATCTAAATGGTCTTTTACAATAAGACTTAGTGTGACCATACAATTGGCAGCGATAACATTGAACTAATTCATTAGTTTTACGTGGAGGTTTGATTTTAACTAAAGCATTGCATATGTATCGCAAGTTATAAATATCTTTGTTGTTTGCTTTTGGATCAAGATCAATAAAGAACATTGATAAGCTTTCCTTATTCACACGACTTTTTACATTTATTATGCTCCTAACTTGATGACCTAGCCCTAGTAACTCAGCTTTTATGTCCGTATTTGGAGTTGAAGGGTGAATACCTTTCATAACTACTCTAAGTGCACGTTCTTTCCTGATTTGAAAAGTATTGTAGCTAATGTTTGAATTATCTAATGCTTTTACTAGCTTTCTATATGAATCTACATAACCTATCTTCAGCATAACCTGGTTTCTTAACGATTTATAACTAATTTCACTCTTAGGAATTACTTTTGTTAAATTAGTAATCATTTTATTCACATCTGTAACATCTGGTATAAATATTGGCGGTGGCTTTATTGTTGATTGATGTAAAGGGTGTTTTTTTAAGCCCGATAGAACTTGAAATTGTAAAAAATAACACAAAAAATTAAATTGTAATCAAAATTTTTTTTTATTCGAAAGATCAATACGTGACATTAACATTTGAAAATGATTTCGGGCATATGGGCACCGCGGCTGTTCTTGACGAAGCGCATTCTGGACGTCCAATTTTGGCCCACTTTTTCGAGCACTGCTGGCCGTATGTCACGAATAACACGAACAATGCTGGCCTCCAAGGCGTCAATTGTTGCTGCTTTATCAGCATAAACCAGTGACTTCAAGTAGCCCCACAGGAAATAATCGAGAGGTGTCAAATCGCACGACCTTGGAGGCCAATTGACGGGTCCATTTCTCGAAATCAACTTATCGCCAAATTTTGATTTCAATAAGTCGATGGTTGCGTTCGCCGTATGGCACGTAGCGCCATCCTGTTGAAACCACATCTCCTCCGGATCAATGTCATCCATATTTTCAAACAAAAAATCATTAATCATGATGCGGTAACGATCTCCATTGACCGTAACATGAGCTCCGGCCTCATTTTTGAAGAAATAAGGTCCGATGATGCCACCAGCGTGAAAACCGCACCAAACGGTGCATTCCTTCGACGTGTTGGTGTTATTGCATCCTCTAGAGAGTATGTGGTACGAAATCTATCCACAGTTCGACGAATGGCTTGTTCAGATGGACGATTATGTACGCCATAAAAATGACGAAGTCGTCTATAAGTTGCGCGAATCGACGACTGATTTTCAAAGTAAATTTGGATAATTTCGTAGCGTTGTTCAAGCGTGAGTCTATTCATGATGATTTGTCAGAGTATACTGAAACGATAAAAAAAAATATTTCATCAAAATTTAATTTTTTGTGTTACTTTTTACAATTTAAAGTTCTATCTAGCTTAAAAAAAACACCCTTTACTTCTGGCATATCCTCTTCATTCGTTTCAAGTTCTGCAAACATGTTCGATGACGTTGATGGTTCATTGTTGTTATTTATATTTGAATTAAATTTGAATTTAAATTATTGTTGTTATTATCGATATTTTGTTTTTTAATGTTCATGTTTATTAGGCGAATTTTGTTGTTTTCGTCTAACAGCTCTAGTTGTTGGTACTTGCTGCCAACCAGCATCAACTCCATCACTATCCCCTGTCATTATAATAACAACAATGCTAGTGGTGTAGTTAAATTGTAATTGTCTTTACAACAATAATTTGTTATTTTATTTTTGTGGAATGTTAATCCCCTGATTACAAACACTAATCTGTTTGTTTGTTTGTTTGTTAAGAAAAATAATAATTTACTAATTATTCACAATACACGTCCGTTTACAACCACGGTTGAAAAAAGACTAAGGTAGTAAAAATAAAGTAAAATTAATTTTGAATCCAAAAATAAAGGCTCTTCTTTAACAAGTTAGCACCGATCCGGGGTTTTTTTTAGAAAATGTGCTTTTCTCAAATGTTTTCAGTACTAAAATGCCTAAATCTCCTTTTTCGTCTGTATGCACCCTTAGCATATTTTAAAGTTCCTATTCTAAATTACTTAGTGTTAGGAGTTAAAATATATAAAACCAACCAACTGGTTTCCCTCTCCCCTTCCGAATTTGATCAAATTCGGCAAAAGCATTGTATTTTTTGCAACTAAGGTTGACACAAATTTTTGGCTCACCAGACATTTTAATTTGCGAAATATGACGTTTAAAAATTTAATAAGTCGTTAAATATGTACACACAAAAAAATAAACTGCCAACCGAATTTAAAATGTATTTTAGTGGTAACAACTTATAAATTCAGTTAGTACAACGATATTTACATTAGATTTCTGAATATATTTGGTGCTGCAACTAAAATTTAGTTGAATGTAAACTGAAACTCGTCATAACCGAATGTGTGTCGTAGTAACCGAATTTCAGTTGGCAAATTGCCAAATTTTTCTCTGTGTGTACTAAAATGACTTTACAAAACTAAGTATAAAATGAAAAGTGTTCATTCCACGTAACTTACTGAGGTCATAAATTAAAGATGATAAAATTGCCTTTAAACGATATACCACATGATTAATTTTTTCAAAAGATCAGAGATCAACTTTTCGTGACATAAACTTTGAGAGCGAATATTTGAATAAATGGAATTTTTAAAACTTAAAAAAAAATATGTCCAATGTTGAATCCTTTCTCTATACTATCAGTAAGTGGCACGGTGGAGAACGTATTGGTTTCTGATTTGTTGAGAAAATGTCCCACTAAGTAAGAAAAGTTAAATATAATTTTGTTGAAGTTACGCTGTGTGGATTGAGAAATCAATGAACAGTAGCGATTTCTTCACTAATGGGCCATATTTAACAAATACATGTAATTTTAAAAATAAAAGATTTTACCATAACAATTTTTTTTTTTTTGGTAAATTCGAAAAAGACGTTCAGCAACTTTCGGGTATCAAATTTGGTTAAATAACGTAACTACCCAGCAAAAAATTTCCAAAAAGGTAAGCGGGTTTGTAATCAAGCATTTTGGACAGAACGCATTCCTTACTAGATTACCTACTCGATTCTTTTAACAGGCGTGAGACTAAAATAATTGATTCTTTAGAATTGATTATTTTTTTTACCGAAGAACCATTTACTTTATATTTTTAAGAACTACATACATTTTTTAATAAAGAAATAGTTCCATTGTAGAACGACGAAGTACTAACACAAAAAAAAAAAAATAAATAAATAGTTCCCTAGATAAAATAAGAAGTACTTACATTTAAAAAAAAGAAGTAGTTCCATAAGTAAGGTCAACTTTTACTCACACGTAATTCTCCTAGGTCACTCAAATATAACGATCAAAACTCATACGGAAATAAAATCCTAAAAAGTGAAACATCGAATTGTTATGATAACATGGGTTTGTTATAATTTTGGAGCTATAAACCACGAAAATATAAATTTTTCAAAAAAAAAAAGAACAATTCAAATTGAAAAACAAAAATATGACTCACGCACAATCACCCTCGAATTTATTTTACACTCAATCACGATAACGTCAGTAATTTCAACTTCCACTCACAATTTTCTGCTCACGTGCGCTTCCCTAATTTATACCTAACCACAGTTTAACAAAATTTAGGCAACATGCAATTTCTGTTTTTAGTATTATTTTGCTGCAAATAAAAATTTCTTTGAAAAATATATTGAGATAAATTCCTTTAAAATTATATAACTTCTTTTTTCAAAATTAGGAACTACTTCCAATAACGTCCTTCTATTAAGAAGAAGTATATGATTACTTATTGATTACAAAAAGTTATACATATAAGTTAATAACATTGTTATTTCCTTTTAAGTATATAATTACTTTGTTATTGAGTTCATGCTTTCTGGTTTAAATTTAAAGAATTGATTACAATACTACTTGTTTTTTGACTCTATCGTTGGAATGAGTTTGGTATTGCAGTTACTAAATTGGCAATGAGATATGTAAGCAAGTGTGGGCATCACCTTCTTTTTGGAATATGTAATTTTTTCCTGGGTAGTAACTAGTAACTAGTGTAACTAGTAAATCCGCGGTTGTTCTCAGTTTTTACTGTATTTTAATATTATTGCACAATTTGGCATTCTATTTTGCAATTAGTCGACAATTTTTTGTTTATAAGCAAAAAGACAAATCAGAACAATTCGCACACCTAGTTCAAAAGTGACTCAACTCAAAATTTTTCATTTTTCAGAAATCGAAAAAAAAATATTTGCATCTTTATACAAATTGTGAAATATAAAGAACGACATAACTGTTTTTTAGCAAAAGTTAACATCAACAAAATACACTGATATTTTTTTATAGATAAACAAGAGTATTGTGCATAGTTTAAGCATATAAAACCGAAAAATTTTAATTTTGAGTTGAGTCACTTTTGAACTGTACTAGTACTACTAGTACCTCCAATAAACCAATAACCACAATTACACCATTACCAGCCAACTCCAATATTGTAAAAACAAATGTAATTAAAGAGAAACCCTCTATTTTAGCTCCAAAACCTAATAACAAAGCCCTTGTAAATAATAAAAAAGAAGAATTTGAAAATAATCCATTTTCAATCCCTCAATTCCCTTCAAACCAGAAATGCCCAAGGTAGTAGTATTGGTGAAATGACGAAATAACACTGGAAGAAAACAATTTGCTATTCATTTTATTTAGTCTTCAAAAAGATTGCGACGAAAGCACATGTGTGGCGGGTGTGATATATTTCGAAATAAAAAGATTCTTCGAAGTGTTTATAAATTTTCCCTCAATTAATCATTGTGAATTTGCAATTAAAAAGTAATGAAATCTTCTATGTTGATACTCTTATTGCACTTACGCAATAAAAGTATATTTCTCAAACTAGAAGAATTCAGCTTATTGCGTTTTTTTGAGCAAATATAATTCAAATCTGAAAATATTTGTTCGCAAAGATACTTTGAGGGAAATAAAGATAAACACTTCAATGAAATCTTCTTTATTTCAGGATATATTGTACCATCCAGATTTTTCCAGAATTCTATATTGTTAAAATTATCCGGCAAATCTATATCACTTCGAAGTATAATAAGTTCTGTTTGGATTGGAAATTCGTACTTTAATATATCGCATTTAAAGGGTTTTGAAAAATATCCAGTAAATGCTGAATATTTTCAAAATCCTTAAACTGTCATTAAAGTTATTAAAAAGCGTTTCTAATATTTCCAAAAGTTCCAACTTTTTCAAGATTTTCTCCTTGTCGTAAATAACAGAAGTTTTTGGAAAGTCCGAAAAGTCTTCAGAATCAATTTGAGCTGCAAGTAAAAATAGCTGAGTTTTAAAATCTGAAAGAATTTTAAAACATATCCGAAATTTTATTATCTTTTCCCTGCAGCTTCAAATTTAACTCACTCAAAATGTTACAAATGTCTGTTAAAAACGCCATGTGTAAAATAAATTGATAATCTTTTAATATTCTTCTGCAAGTGTAGTTTGTCTCTCCCTCTCAACATGCTGATTTCTATTGGTTGATTGACGATCAAACAAAAGAGCGTAAGTATACGTGTGAGTTTAATTTGCTGATATCAGCTATTACTTGGCATCTTTGCTTCAAACACAAAAACCGAGCTAAAAATTAAACTAAACAACTCCAAACAAAAATAAAATCACTTAATACCGAAACCAAAAATAAAAATAAACAACCTCAAACAACAACAAACCCTCCCACTCTCTCTGTCTCTCAGAGTATAAATAATATATTCTCTAATTCTCCTAACCAATCAATGTCCTCTCAGAACCCAGTTCTGATATTGATGCTCAAGAAA